>OX422208.1:186662008-187890508 GCA_949130495.1 Sambucus nigra | reverse complement strand
GATAAAAGGATAAACAAAAGAAATGACCACAAAAAATACCCTCTAAAGATGGATGTGAGAAAATTGATAATAACAACTTTCAAACCAGCACCTTAACAACGAGGAAAAAGTTATGGGAAATTATGTAGTAGTACACGAGTAATTTCATAGTGACACAGTTTGATAGATGCGGTGATGTAGCATATGTACACTAATGAATAAAATTATGTTAGCTATATGAATCCCATACTATAGTCAATACATTTACACTACATAAGGATATCAATCAAATTGTATCAGTCTAAAATTAGTGCATTCTGATTCATTCAGCGTGTATTGATATGAGAGGGTCTGTTAAAACTGAAGTAAGGAAACTTTGCCCAACATTTTTAATTTGTTTACAAATATTCATTGGACTATTTTTTTTTCTTAAACACGGTGAATAGTTATATAAACTCATGAAAAGTTTCCCAATTTTTTAAAGTTGTTTACAATTATGTGTTGTAAATTTTCTTTTTGAGTTCGTACCACGGTCTATGTATTTATGTATGTATATAAACACGGTGTATGTATGTAAAAAACTTCTAAAATTTCCCTTTTTTAAACACTAATAGGATTGTACAATAGGTTATTTAAAAAATTATCCATTTGTTGTGAACTAAATACGACATATGGTCCTATTAATGACGTACACTTTTGAAAATTATATTTTGTTTTGTTGGGGAACGAAATTTTTTTCATTTTGTATTTACGTATTTCGGAAATTTTAATCATTTTGCGATTACATACTTTGGAAATTTTCGTTGTCACTTCAGGCACGGGCATTTTATTTTTTTATGAAATTAAACAATTATACAACAATCTTATGAAGCAATATGATTTCTATTAAGGGGCATATACCAAATAGTCCCTTGAACTTGTTTTAATACATGTATAATCCAAGCCTTTTTATTTTACACCAAAAAGTCCACCATGCCAAAAAGGCTTTACCATGCCGCTGGCGCGGACCTTGAAAGATAAGAAAATAAGCGACTTTTTTGGTACATAATAAAATGCTTGGACTAAATGTGTATTAAAAATGTTTGAGGGACTTTTTGGTATTTGATCCTTCTATTAAACGACTTTATTAGTGTTTTAGATTTATATTTGAAAAGAAAGTTTGGTAGTTTATTGACACATATTTTGGTTAGCAACGTAGTTTCACCATAAATGTAGTGAGCACATTCTTTATTTTCAAAATTACAGTCGTGCCTTTAGGTGACGTAGTTTATACAAGGTCCATGAGTGACTATTTATTTGACCGTTGAAGTGTTTTTTATACCTTAAACAGGTCGATAATCCTTTAAATAAAGGAAACCCTGCCCTTTTTTTTTCAAAAAATTAACTTATTTGTTATTAAATTAAACCGGGTCGACTGTTATTTTGTTTTGATTATGTTAGCTTTTTCGAATATCGTCGTGCCTTCAGGCACGGGCATACTCTAGTGTGTGTGTGTATATATATATCGAAAATAAAGGTTAACCAAAGTAAGAGCTTAATTACGAGAATTAATGGACATAATTGTGCTATAATGCATAAGTATGAAGAGCACTAATATACAATATTTGTGACTAATCATACTCATATCCTTTTTTTATATACACACATTCATTTTACTTAAACTCTAAATGTAGGTTTAAAATGTGTTACAAACCCCGAGAAATTGAGATTCCTTATTACATGGTCTTGTTTACGTGAAATTGGTTATCCTCACGTGTTATATATTAAGTTTTGGCCATAATTAATGTGTAAAATTAGGAATTGAACCATTTGTAGTAAATTAACATATTAAGGTTTGAGGTTTAATGTTTGGTTTATGTTAATTGGAAAGTATGTTGAGTAATTTGAACATATTTAATGCTTAATTAAGTTTTGAAATGCATGTGCTAAGTAGAATTGTACCTTAGCTTTATGAGCAATACATTTGATAATAAATGCCTAAATAATGAGATTGTAAGCATGATAATTTATGATTATCATCTCGTTACTTATAAGAATCCATTATTAGTGATTAGACCACGTTATAATCTTAAAATGAAAATAGAGTTGCTTATATCGAATTATGTTCTTAAAACTGAGAATTGAACCTAAATGTATGTTGTTGAAAATATATTATTTGAGTACACGAATTATAAAGAGTACGGGATAAACATTTATTGGCTTATTAGTTTATGGTTTTTATTGACTTGTTTGGACAAGTGCAGTTCAATATAAAATTTTATTATTTAGTTCACTTAATCTCTTAACTTCAATTCACCCTAATACACTCTTAACTAATTATAGTGTCTTAATGACTAACCTATCTAAATAGAAGTGTATCAGGGGGTCCTTGTTTGGATTTCATTTATGAGATGCCCCCACATATGGAGTTTAGAAGTGGGTAAAAATTTTTGACTTAAAACCTTTAATTAACGCATCTATTTATTTATTTGTTTAGATTTATGACTAGTACCATATTAAACATATCATCCATTTAGTCTTTAATGAAATGAAATAATGTTAGTTTAGAGGTATAATTAGAATGTCCAGAAAGTTGGAGTAAATGGAAAATAACGATGTAACGATAAGGAATAAGATAAGTATGAAACTTGGAACATTAATAAAGAGTGAAATAATAAATGTGGATTATGGGTGTGTGCCGATAGAGAACACTCTTATGTGTGCATGCTTGAGGAGTACGATTTTATATGGAATTTAGTGGATCACAGTGTTGTGATGTTCCATCCATACGAATAACAGGTGGCGACAGTATTTGTGCATCACACGAGGCTGTGGATATTTTGGCCTCGCATATCACAAAAGGTGACAAATTGTGGGATGGTCTTTTTATATGCGTACCGCATGTTCCTGAAATGGATGGAGAGAGGGGGAGCATGTTTGTTACTGTATTACCCTGATGTGTTAAAGGATTTATTAACTAATAATGATATAATTAATTGGAAAGAAAACGTGATAATTTTTTAGAATTCAAAATGGAGAAATTTGAATTCACATTAAGAAAGTAAATTAAATGGTTTTAATTTGAAATTTTATAGTTCGATAGGTAAATTGAGAATAAGTTTATGGGCTAAAATTTAAGCTTATAAAAGTCGGGGTCTAATTGATAAGTGCTTGAACTTTTATGCTTAGTTGGTTTGTTAGGAATTTTGAATAATGCCTAAGGGTTTATAGGTCTTTTAGTGTGACTTAGGGATCAAATTTGGAAATTAAGGTTTGTTATATTATAGGTTTTATTTGGGTTTTCATAAATGGCCTCCACAATAGGTTTAGGAAGGTAGGTGTAACACCCCGTATGTTTTAGCATTTAAATATTTAATTAATTAAGATAAATTTAAATTACTAGTGTGTTGTAATTTAATTTAATTAATTATGAAGTGTGTGCATTTAAATATTAGTCGGGAGAGAAAATGATTAATATAAACAAAATAAAATTTACTAAGTGTGCAGTAAATCATACGTGGCTATTATTATACATCGTAGCGAGTTAAACGATGAGATTTTTATTATATCTCAACCTGGACTCGAGTATAGACTTTATTGGGGTCGAGATGGAGACTTTTGGTAAAGTGAACCGGACGGAGATTCTGAATGCACGGTTGATTCCGAAGGGGTCAAGATATTTAGAAAAGAGTTCCTAGGGGTAGTAATTGGGTCTCGGGATATTTATAGGCATAACTGGACCCACATAGGGGTGTTCAGGTCATTTGGACTTGGCCCATAAGCTTAATTTCGGGATTAACAATATTAAAACTAAATTAGGGAGTTAATGGCAGCTATAACTCAAATAGAAAAACCCTAGATCTATAGATAAGAAAAGGGTGATAAATTGGGGAGCTTTTGGGAGCCAAATCAAGAAGAATTGGGTGTGTTCTTCATCAAATCATTATCTACCCCAAAGCAAATCAAACTCTACAAACCTAATCAGGCGAGTGGTTGACTTGCTTTCAATATAATTTGTTGTTTTTTGATTCAAATCATGCTGGGTGTAATTAAAATCCATTTTTGGGTGGGTTATTACATTAAGATGGGTTTTCAAGAAATTGTACATGTAGTGGGGATTAAGAGTTAAATTGATGATATATATAAGACAATATTGTTGGAATTCGAATGATGTAGCAACCCAATAGCATATTTAAGTAATTCAATTTATGATGTTGATTATTAGAATGAAGAATTAATGAAACCCATAGAAAACCCAGCTTTGGGATTTAATAAATTATGACGAAATCAATGATGTTTATAGATTAAATCCATGATTTGAACCTATTTATGAGAGGGATTTATTGTTGGGAATGTTTGGATTTAAGTTCTAGGTTACAAAAAGAAGAACCTTGGATGAATAAAAATGGCGAAAAGATATATATGAGAAGACAAAACGGGATGAAACCTTGACGGTCGTCTGAACGACGTGGGCCATTGTTCGAACAACGTTGAGAAATTTTGGCAGTTCGTCCTATTTTTTTCTATTTGGCCTAAAATTTATTTCGTGGACTTTAAAAGGGTTTAATTACTGAGACTTCGTAACCTCATACTTAGGGACTTAATGGACGAATATATAGAATCGTAAAGGTAAATAAGGGTGTAAAATTTATTTATGAAATTTTGTGCAATTAATTCTAAAATGTTTAAAACTAAGGGCTGAGTAAATGTGTCTGGGTATTGTAGTTAAGTGGCACTAGTTTAATAAATGAATAAATGAAAAATTCATCAAATTAAGAATTGAGAATTTGACTCGAATATTTTTAGGCTAGTGCTACGGGAGTTAGGCACAGGTGAGTCGGGTTTAGTTTACTATATATATATGGATAGTGTGATAGTGTGTATATATATTTATGTGATTTTTAAAAATTATTGTTAGATATTTTAGTAGTGCTCTCATAGGAGGTTGTGCGATGTGGGTGAATCCCCTCGCTTGAGGAGCAGGGAGAGTATAATCCCCAGGTCAGAGCATCCATCATTTTATATTATGATTCATTTCGAGGTGATACGCTTTGGGTATGATTCAATCTCACACTCAGGGAACTATGACAGCCTCCACTATGCTTATTATATTTTTTCCTGATTCGGTGTGAGTAAACCATCTCGTGGTATCCGGGTTGGATGATTATACTGGGGTAATAGCATTTTAGAGAAAAACATCCGGTGAGTTATTACTCGGGAGGATGAATATTATATATGGCATGTGTGTGAGTGTTGTATGATATGCCCAAAGTACACCTGAGAGACCAGAGACCTCAACCTCGGCCTGGATTGGAGCCGAGGTAATGGAAGCCCAAGGATGCCTATCAGCAGCGTCTTGCTACATGGGTTGGTCACAGCCGACGCCCTAACATCATCTCGGCCTGTAAGTAGCCGAGGTCATCTTGAAGCTGAGAACTCAGCATTCATAGGGTCAGCCATAGTTCATGTTGCCGATACCTTGTACATTTACCTCGTCCCTTCGTCATCCGAGGTCAGCGAAAGCCTCGCACGCTCAATCAACATACATCATGTCATCATCGGCCCTGGACGACATTAGACCTCATGTCCAACCTCATCCGACCTTCCTGGCCGAGGTCTTCATGGAACATTGATCGAAGACAAAGCAAAGGTCGTACCTCGCCAGCCTCGTACTCATCTAGGTTGAGGTTGGTGCCAATATATTACAGCCGAGCATTTACACATATATGGATATCCTGTAATACGTGGATAAGTCTGTTATAAATGAATCATTCCCTCCACGTGAGGGAATATTGAGGTTATCATTACTTAGTTGAGATCAGCTAGGTGTCACCCTTGTACTAGCTGGATCAACACACACACATGCTCATTGCATGCATAGGGGGTGCATTACACCCTCCACATACTATATATACTTGCCTTATCCTACTTGGATAAGGGATCTAAAATTACAATCCTAGATAAAGCTCTGTCATATTACACCATAGAGAGAGAAAGCTTGAGAGATTGTGTCCATGGCCATTACTGCCTTCATTTAGTGATATTGCTCACACACACTCACAGTGGACGTAGGACAAATTGGCTGAACCACTTACATTCAAGTGTTCATCCCCTTCTCCTTACCTTCTTCTACTATATATGCAAATACTCTTATGCTGCCATTGTTAACATTAGCTTAAGCTTGCAAACACCTTGAAGGGTGGTGCTATTTCGAGCATCATCATTTTGGCACCGTCTGTGGGAACGAGAAGCTATCTCCTCCTCATTTTTTGCTTAACCTCACCAGAGACTGTGGTGGTGAACTAGGACTCACCCCTAATGTGGAGTTGCTTCACCATTGAAAGAGGTCCATTAAGGTACAAAGCTCATTTACTCTACAAGATCCTTTGTGTTAACACATGACACTGGAATTACCACCACCTCTTCCATCACTTGGTGCTGGAGGTCCTAGTTCCACCCAGGCACCGCCTCTGTCCGAAATGGCGGAAGTGGAAGCAGCCTTGAAGTTTTTGGCTGCCACGCAATAAGCGATGAAAGAGCAGTTTGTACAACTCAGTCAAAACCTAATGAGACCACATGGGGTCTCAACGGAGATGATTACTCCGGCTATTGTTCACCCCAGGCACCGAGGAAAGACCAACCTACACCTCAGCAAAGGAGGGACGTTGCTGAACCTAGACATTTGCATCTGGGGAGGTAAGGACACCGTTGCCCTGAGGATAGGTATGATGATTTGGAGGTGGAAGATGCTACAGAAGATTGTTGGGAGCAGTATGAGGTTTCAAATAATATAGTACGTCCTATCCAGCAGAGCCGGGGTTGTGGTGGCAGAAGAGGTGAAGAAGCCCAACAAAGAGGGTCAGCTTTTGATTGATTGAGCAGAGGGTCGGCCTTTGAAAGGCTCGTCCCTGTAAATGACCTGTGACAGAAGTTTTCTAGATCGATAAGTATAGCTGTCTCAAAAAGAGAAGAGGGGCAATGTCAGCCTCATCAAGGCCAACCTAACACAGGACGAGGTAGGGATTAGGAAGAGGTCAACAGCCGACATTGTGATGCGGCTGGGGAACCCTCGGTCCACCCCCTAGACGTGGCAGGGGATAACCTCGTCCTGGTCGATGTTGCAAGACCATTGAATTACTCCATCCAATGTCTTGAGGACAAGATAGAAGGCCTCATTAAAAGTCGGGACCCACTGCAAAGAGGTTTCTCAGAAGGCTTTCCGTTCGTGGCTAAGATAGTGAGCTTTTCTACCCCAGCCAAGTTCAAGCCACCCACGGTGTCTCCCAAGTATGATGGTAGAACCAACCCTGTATATCATATTGAGATGTACCAGTCTACGGTGAACATTTACTCAATACTAGATGAGATGAAATGCCGGGCCTTCTCCGGGACTTTGACGGGAGTTTCACACATCTGTTTTACCTTTCTTCCGAAGAACTCAATAGAGAACTTTAAGGGTTTGGCTGAACGGTTCATATGCAACTTCTGTTTCGGGGTAAGACCTCAAAATAAGACTACCCATTTGTTATATATCAACCAAGGAAAGAACAAGAACCTAAGGGACTACATTTCTAGATTCAACAGAGAGAAACTCGAGGTTGAAGACTATGAATAGAATATAGCCATGACCGCCTTCATAGGAGGTCTATAGAAAGGGAAGTTATTGTGAAAACTTGTGGAAGACCCACCCATGTCCATGGTAGAACTATTGGTAACTGCGGGCAGGGTCATGAATGTTGAAGAGGCCATGGCTACAAAATACAAGGATGAGAATGGCGATAGCAGCAGGAAGTTCCAAAGAAAGAAGGATGGAAAGAAGAGATGAGTCGACGATAAGTTAGCATGCTATACCCATCTAATCGTGAGATGCGAACACATCCTCAATGAGAATAAGAATGATCGGTCGCTGAGATAGACAGAGAAGCTAAAGTCTCCTCCACATAAGAGCAACAAGAACTTGTGGTACGAGTTCCACCAAGACCATGACCATATTACAGATAAGTGCTTCGCCTTAAAAGTTGAGATCGGGAAGATATTGAAATCAGGAAAGTTGAGGAAGTATGTTAATGGAAAGGCTCCTAAAATAGGAATAGATGACCCTAGAAAGAAGAGAAATGACAGATGTCGTGACGATACTCCAACAGGAAGAGACGATGACTCAGAGGGTGATGATGAGGACGATCTGGACCTCCCACCAAAAGATGATAATGCCCAGATGAAGAGGGTTGGTATGATCTCCTTGGGTGTTAACACCATATGCAGAGGACTCGCAGGGGGCGGTTCTGAAGTGGCTGACCGAAAATCTCATGTGGCAGAGGCCAATTCAGTGGCCAAGCCAGAAGTGGTAAATATGACGTCTTTCGAAACCAAGCAGAAGAGAAAGAAGGTGGACATGGACAATCTTATAGTTGAGTTCTCCCGACTCGACTTTAAAGGCATCCTAGCTCCGCATGAAGACCCTTTAGTAATCATAACAAGGGTGCATGGGTGCGAGGTACAGAGAATCCTTGTAGATGGAGGAAGTTCAGTAGATGTGATGTTCTGGCCCTACTTCAAAAGCCTTGGACTTAACAGAGCTAGGCTGGTCCTTATCATCATCCGTTAATGGGCTTCATCGGTGAAAAGGTCCACTCATTGGGCATGTATGAGATGGACGTGTGAATGGGCGATGAGTGGCCTAAGAGGTTGAATCGAAAGATTAATTTTTTCGTATGGTAAAAAACATCTTCTCGACCTACAACCTCATCATAGGAAGAGTGGCCCTTAAGGATTTTGAGGCTGTGCCGTCGATGGTCCACCAGATGCTAAAATTCTCGACCCCCTATGGAGTAAGGGAAGTGAAGGGTGACCAAACCATTGCACGAGAATGCTACTTCAACTCAGCTGAAGAGAGAGAGGCCCATAAGAGAGCTATTACCATATTTAATATTGACACACTTGATCCGAGAGATGAAACAAAGTTGAAGAAAGGAGAGGCCGCAGAAGAGTTAGAATCCATCATCCTCAATGAGGATGAACAAGGAAAAACCGTCCAGGTCGGCAAAGCCTTAAAAGAGGAGATCAAAGAAGAGCTGATAAGTTTCTTGAAGAAGAGGCAAAGTGTCTTCGCTTGGAGCCACGCGGACATGCCTGGCATCGACCATGAGGTTATACTCAACGTGACTAAGGATGCTGAGATAATCAAACAAAGGCGAAGGTTTACTCTAGGGAAAAATACGATGTCATCCGGGAAGAAGTAAGAAAGTTAGAAGAGGCCGAGTTTATAAAAGAAGTCATATATCCAGAGTGGTTATCAAACGCGATCATTATGCCCAAAGCCAATGGAAAATGGATAATGTGCGTAGACTTTATCGACCAGAACAAGTCTTATCCAAAAGATAGTTATCCCTTAGCTCGAACCGACCAGATGGTAGATGCCACTGCAGGGCATGAGCTTATGAGCTTTATGGACGCGTATTCAGGCTATAACCATATCTTCATGGATGCCGAAGATTCAGAGAAGACATCCTTCATCACGGATAAAGGGGCATATTACTACAAGGTTATGCCATTCGGATTGAAAAATATGAGGGCAACGTACCAACGTCTTGTGAATAAGATGTTTGAAGCTCAAATAGGTAAGACTATGGAGGTATACGTGACGATATATTAACGAAGAGCTTAAAGGCCTGCAATCACATGGTAGACCTAGAAAAGACCTTCGATACCATGGAATTGTACAGAATGAAACTCAACCCGACAAAGTGTGTCTTTGGGGTAGGTGTTGGGAAGTTCCTTATATTCATTGTCAATCAGAGAGGAATAGAGGCAAACCCTGAGAAAATTAAAGCTTTGCTTGACATGAAGACACCAAGAAGCATCAAGGACATTCAGAGGCTCACTGGAAGAGTAGCTACACTCAATAGATTTGTTTCTAGAGCGACAAACAAGTGTCTTTCATTATTTAAGGTTCTTAGAAAGGCCTTCGAATGGGACAAAGAGTGTGATGAGTATTTTAACCAACTCAAGTCCTACCTCGAATCTCCCTTACTCTTATCTCGACCCATAATAGGAGAGAAGTTATATGTTTATCTAGCAGTCTCTGAATCAGCTATAAGTTCACTCATAGTATGGGAAGACACTGGGGTCCAAAGGCCTATATACTTCAATAGTAAGACCCTTCAGGGGTCTGAACAAAGTTATCCTCGGATGGAAAAGTTAGCATACGCCTTGATACATGCTTCTAGGAGGATGAAGCCCTACTTTCAGGCCCATTCCATGGTTATCCTCACCGACTCCCCACTAAGACAGGTCCTCCATAAACCTGAGAAGTCGAGTAGATTGATGACATGGGCCATTGAGTTGGGAGAGTATGACCTTACTTATCATCCTAGCATGGCCATCAAAGGGCAGGCACTTATAGATTTTATCGCTGAATTCACATGGGAAGAGGCTGAGGTTGAGAATGACCTAGAGACTGCAGAGCTGTCAAACAGCAACGTCTCCCTGAGCCCTAGAAGAGGTTATGTCCAAGGGAGCCATAGATGGAATATACGAGAATGAGGAAGACCGATACCTCTTCAGGCATGGAGTCATGTCAGAAGGGAGCTTCTCATCAGATGAAGACATCTGGAACCTCTTTGTTGATGGGTCTTCTTACAAAAGCACAAGTGCTGCAGGTCTAATACTTTCAGCTCCGGATGGTACTAATGTTGAATATGCCCTAAGGTTTAACTTCAAGCCATCAAACAACGAGTCAGAATATAAGGCCATGATAGAAGGCCTCTCATTGGTAAAGACCCTTAGGGTAAGACGACTCATGTTTCATAATGACTCAAGGTTAGTTGTTAATAAAGTGTTGGGTGTTTATGAGGCCAAGGATGAAAGGATGGCCAAATACCTAAAGAGGGTGAGAATGGTACTCAAAGGTTTCGAAGAGGAAAAGATGAGGAGAATACCTCGGCAAAAAAATAGTCACGCAGATGCATTAGCAAGGTTAGCTTCGATAACAAGGATAGACATCAGAAGGACAGTCCCAATTAAGATCTTGACCAAGGAGACCATTGAGGTAGAAGAGGTCAGTAACCCTTGCCGCAATTTGAACCTAGGGGACTCATGGATGGACCCCCTTATCAGATATATCAGAGAGGGAGAGCTATCGGAATCAAAACTAGAGAGAAGGAAACTGAGGTACAGAGCTGCAAAGTTCTCAATAGTAGGAGTTGTCCTATATAAGAAGGGATTCCTATTACCTCTCCTCAGATGTGTTCACCCGACAGAAGTTCCCCGCATGATACAGGAGGTACACGAGGGTTCTTACTCCTGTCATATAGGAGGAAGACCTTTGGCTAAGAGGATTATTACGCAAGGATACTGGTGGTCGACCTTGGCCAAGGATGCTGCATCCTACGTGAAGAGGTGCAATAAATGCCAGAAATTCTCCACTACCCCCCATCAACCTCATCAGCCTATGACGTCAATCAGTTACCCTTGACCATTCGCAGTATGGGGAATTGACTTAGTGGGTCCCCTGCCAAGGGATGCAAATAACTATCGATTTTTTATATTCGCCATTGATTACTTCTCCAAATGGGTAGAGGCCGAGCCGATGATCACGATTACAGAGAAAAAGACCTTCCAATTTATTTGGAAGAACATCATATGGAGACATGGCCTCCCAAACACCCTCATCTCGGACATTAGAACCCAGTTCAAGAATTCTTCCTTGGAAAAATATTGCGAAAGAGTTTGGATAAAGCAATTTTTCTTTTCTCTTGGTCGACCTCAGGCAAACAGTCAGACAGAAGTCATAAATAGAACGATCCTTAACGGGATCAAGAAGAGGTTAGAAGAACCTAAGGGAAGATGTACTGAAGAGGTTTATGTTGTGCTATGGTCCTATAGAACAACGGCTAGGACACCAATAGGGGAAACCCTATTTATGTTAGCCCATGGCTCAGAGGCCGTCATACCAATAGAAGTAGGACTTCCTTGTCATAGGGTTCAGACCTATGATCCTGAGAGAAATGGGTAGGAGGGAAGACTTGACCTCGATTTGATCGAAGAGAAAAGGGACGACACATAAATCAGGCAGGAAGCTAACCAGTAGAGAATAGTAAAGTTTTATAATCAAAGGGTAAAATCAAGACCCATAGCTATGGGATACCTAGTACTGAAGAAGACGTTACAAAAGGTAAATAAGCTTCAGCCGAATTGGCATGGTCCTTATAAAGTGGTTGAGGAGGTTGTGCTCGGGAACTACAGGCTAGAAAACCTTGAAGAGGAACCTTTTTCTAATCCTTGGAATTCTAATCATCTAGAAAAGTATTACATATGATGTTGTAAGAGTTTCTATGTAAATGTATCATCTTACGAAGATATTATTAATGAGAAGATCGGTTCCCGTGTCAATTCTTGGTTCATTATGTGGTAGTGGTAGAATTTATGGGGATAACATCTTAGTTGATGACCTCAGAACTTATAACATCATAATTTGGTGACAAGGTCTGAGGTGAGACATCATGATTCAATGACCTCAGACCTCATAACATCATAATTTGGTGACAAGGTCTGAGGTGAGACATCATAATTGGATGACGTCAAACCTTAGCATAATTAATTTGGTGAATATTTTATGAGGATAACATCTTAAGTGATGACCTCAGGCCTTAACATCATTAATTTGGTGAAAATTTTATGAGGGCGATGTCTTAGTTGATGACCTCAGACCTTATAACATCATAACTCGGTGACAAGGTCGGAGGTGAGACATCATGATTGGATGACCTCGGACCTTAACATCATTAATTTGGTGAATATTTTATGAGGGTAACATCTTAATTGATGACCTCAAACCTTAGACATTATTATAAGGCTTATGAAGACACCATTATGTCGAGACTTCATACCTTAACACATTGTGATATAGAAAATCATTCAAAGAACATTCAGTAACTAAAGAAATAAAGCCCTCCTCAAAGGTTGATACAGACTAAAGCTAAGAATTACAAGCCACAAGGAAATAGAGTTTGCAATCAGAGGTTATAGTTCGAAATCAAAATTAAAAATTACAAAGAGCTTCACATAATGGTCAAGTGTCTACAGCCTCAGGGTTAGTTACCACGCCCCCATCTCCCTGGCCGAGATTGGATACTTCTACCCCATTATCCTGAGGACCAACATCTTCAATTCTTGTGTCATCTCAGGGAGCAGTCTCAGTAGGTGTGGCACCTCCCTCCTTCTCTACCTCTTGCAAGGCCTGAGCAAATCGAGGATCGGCGTAGCCTAGACCAATGAAGTCAGAGGCTGCTAGGCTCCCTGAATATTTTTCCTTCATCTCATCCCACCTGCCAATGGCCTTAACACTTCTCTCGAGGTACTCGAAGCCGAAGATGATGAAATCATTAGAGACCTTGTAGTCCTCCAAGATCTCCTCTGAGGCATCCTCTAAGGCAGCCCTCACAGCAACATCAACATCAACCTTGAGTTGGAGAGAGTCAGCCTGCGTCTTCAGAGCAGAGGTATGGTCCTTTTTGAGCTTGCCCATATCCTTCTCCAGCTGCTTGACCTTAGCTTCAGACTTCTCTAAAGAAGCCTTCAAACGCTCCACTTCAACGTTCAAGGCAGCCTCCGTCTTCTGGGCTTCTTTGCCATTCTCCATCAGAGGAAGTTTCCTCAGAGTCCAATCCACAAAGTGGTGCAAGGTGAGGAGACCCTGCAGAACATATGCAGAGATGTCAGTTCAAGACTTTAAAAGTCAAAGACGAGGTTACACTTACTCAAAAAAAGCAAAAGTAAAAGCAAAAGCAAAGAGTCTTACTTGGATGGATTGGTGGAAACCAAACTCGGCTAGCATAGGGGTGTCCATTGAACGACAAAAGCATTTATCAGTGTCGATCATGACAGAGCTGATAGTGTCCAAGGCCTTCAAACTTTGGCCGATAAGGCTATCACCAATCTTCAGTTTCTTCAGATGAGCAACTAATACATCCTCAAAGGAGATGGGGATGGCACGATCCCACTTTGAAGTCTTCTTCTTCTACCTCTGATCTTCAGGGGCAGGGTCAGCAGATCTCCCCTTCTTGGAGGCCTTAACCTTTGAAGTTGTAGGAGGAGGAGGAGGTGCAGTCAGACCTACTTTCTTCACGAGCTTGGTAAGGTTGGGGGAAGCCATCTCCTAGAGGTCATCAAAAATTCCTTTGGGGCGCTCTACAAAGAGAAAGGTCTGAGTTAGAAAATCAGAGACATGACATAACTAGAGGTACAACTTGTGGAAAAATAAACACTTACGGAGCTCAGTTAGAGGACTCCCCCTAAGGCCAGTCTCAGAGAGATAGTATGGGGTCCTTAAATACTTGTACTTGACCAAAAGACCATGATCCCCCTGATCCTGAAGGTCTTTGACCTTCTGAAGTTTATTTTGGCTAAGCCAAGGGTTGGCCCTAGCATAAATTGCCACATTTCCCCATCTCAGGGGTATCCTCAGCTCGAAGGATGAAGAGGGGGAACAGAGGCCATATTCCCATAACCCTGAGACAAATAAGTATCGCGATTTCCAATTGTTATTTGAAGTTTGGTCAACCTTCAACATCTTCTTATTTGACTTTCGAGCTAAGAAGTGGTAATAGCTCAGATGATTCCTAGAAGAGGACGGGATGTAGCACCCAGTGAAGACTTGGATAAGAAGGTCTGAATGGTGGACTGCCTTCTATAGAAATATTGCTCCAATTATCAACCTCCAGGCGTTGGGAGATAGCTTGGAAGAGGCTAAGTTAATATAGGACAATATGGCCCTAATAATTGGGTGGATGGGAAGACGAAATCCTAACTTAAACATCTGCTCATACAAACAGATCTCACCATCTCGTCCGTCGAAAGCCCTCTCGTCCCTTAGAGGTCTCCTAAGTTTTATGGAGGGACCTATGGAATATAGGTGTCTGAAAGAAAGGAGGTCGAGTTCGTTGACAGTGCTTTCTATCTCGACTTCCTCCGAGGTATCAACATCGCTCTCGCTATCATCATCCTTATATTTTTCAATGTCAACTGGAGTGGATGAGGGATTACCATCAGGGAACCTCTGAGCAAACTCAGCCCCTGTGGCGGTTGATAAGGTAATAGCATCTAGGATTGGTGGAACAGACACACTGGGTCCTATAATTTCAACATCAGAGGAAGAATGTGGGGTGCTAGAACTCTTGTTCGAAGAAGCCCGGCTAGAAACCTCGGCTTGATTAGGGGCATGATCCATCCTGATGGAACAATCCATGGCTTCTTAAAAAGAATCCACAGCCATAGGGTCTGAGGTTGACGACTCAGACATAGGGATGGGTTCTACTGGGACCTCAAACACAAATAGGGCTCAGGGTATATGACCTTCATAGGGGGTGTAAAGATAGGTCTGAGGGTGAAGGCCTCATCCCTACGAGCTTCCTCTTGGGCTCACTTTATTTGCCTAATCTTCTCTAAAGTCCTCTCTCTAACAGATGGGAATTCTTCTAAAAGCTGATAAAGAGGTCTGAGCATAGGAGGACGACTAACACTTGGGAAATTAAACCAGGAAAAAATAACATGACTCAACTTGCCTAAGGATCAAGCTATTAACGTTAAATAAAAATAACCAAGAACAACAAGAACCAGTGCCATCGAAAAATGCAAGCAGTCGCCGAAAAACTCAAAACTCTCATCGAAAATTGAAGAGACAATAATAAAAAGGGCTAAAAATGGCAGAGTAAGGTGGAGATGATACCTGAAGACTTGTGAAATGAAGGAGATTTGAAGAAACACAAAAATCCGAACAACGAAGCAGCTAAGCTCTTATAGAGAGAGAGTTGCAGAGATAACCAAATCAGGAGAAAGAGAGGAATGGGGAAGAAAGAGAAGAAAAATGGGGTTTAAACCCTTAAGTGTGAGAGCACACGTCCCAAGGCCCATCATTGCCTTAGGATCCCAAAAGACAACCAACATCATCACACTTTTCAGGCATGCTATCTACTTCAGTAGCTGACACTTGTCAAGAAAATATTAACACCTAAAGAAATTCAACCTCGGACAAACATACCCCTCAGGCACCTGATCACACATGTAACTAAGGTCTAGGGGTGACTCATATGCCCAAAGTACACCTGAGAGACCAGAGACCTCAACCTCGGCCTGGATTGGAGTCGAGGTAATAGAAGCCCAAGGATGCCTATCAGTAGCGTCTTCCTACAGGGTTCGATCGCAGTCGACGTCCTAACATCGTCTCGGCCTGAAAGTAGCCGAGGTCAGCTTGAAGCTGAGAACTCAGCATTCGCGGGGTTAGCCATAGCCAATGTTGTCGATACCTTGTACATCTACCTCGGCCCTTCATCAGCCAAGGTTAGCGAAAGCCTCGTAGGCTCAATTAACATACATCATGTCATCATCGGCCTTGGCCGATATTGCACCTCATGTCCAACCTCGGCCGACCTTCCTGGCTAAGGTCTTCATGGAACATTGATCGAAGATGAAGTTAGGTTCGTACCTCGCCAGCCTCGTACTTATCCAGGTCGAGGTTAGTGCCAATTTAAGACAGCCGAGCATTTACAAAAATATGGATATCCTGTAATACGTGGATAAGTTTATTATAACTGAATCATTCCCTCCACGTGAGGGAATACTGAGTTCATCATTACTTAGTTGAGATCATCCAGGTGTCACCCTTGCGCTGGCTGGATCAACACACACACATGCTCATTGCATGCATAGGGTGTGCATTACACCCTCCACATATTATATATACTTTCCTTCTCCTACTTGGATAAGGGATCCAAAATTACAACCCTAGATGAAACTTTTTCATTTTACACCGTAGAGAGAGAAAGATTGAGAGATTGTGTCCATAGTCATTAGTGCCTTAATTTAGTGATATTACTCACACACACTCACAGTGGACGTAGGCCAGATTGGTTGAACCACTTACATTCAAGTGTTCATCCCCTTCTCCTCACCTCCTTTTACTATATATGCAAATACTCTTATGCTGCCATTGTTAACATTAACTTAAGCTTGCAAACACCTTGAAGGGTGGCGCTATTTCGAGCATCATCATTGTAGTATAATTATACGTATATAATTATTATGAAGATTTATATATTGGAAAAATACATGAAGTGAAATTGTATTACTATTATAACTGGTGAAACGTTATATTATTTTATTTGAATGGAATTAGAGAATTATTAGGTGAAATAATTTCATAATCCATAGTAATATTACTCGAACTAGAGTAGTGTATAAGGAAGTATTAATAACAAGGCTAGTTAGACGAGGTAGTATAACTAGGTGGTTTATAAATACATCGGTAGGTGTGCATATTAGTTGAGGGGTGAGGAGTATCTTAAGGGAGTGCGACACTAGTTTAAATATGAAAAGGATCCATGCATCTTAATTAATGCAAACATAATCACTTGCAAGTGTTTTAATGTTTTGGGTTCTAACCCTAGCCAAAAACATTTTCAAAACCTTTTAGGTGTCCAACCACAGCGACGCTAGACTTGAGTATCTATCCCAGGGAAGGCCCGCTGTAGCATATGTGTATGTATGCAGGATTTGGACTAGACGCCTCAGTTGCTCATTCTAGTTAGGATTTCATTATTTTTGTATTTCATCTTTGGGATGTTTCCCCTACATTAACTGATTTAGTTTATTCAGTAAAGACTTGCGTTGAGATTTATTTATTTATCTGTTGGATTTATTATTTAGACTTGGAGCTTGTAGCTGATGGTTTATTCGGCAAGACGTTATTTATTTATTCATATCTTGTGATGGTTGGAACTTTATTAATGTGTCAATGGTTTAATTTGATTTTCCTTATAGTGTTAACTATTAAATGAAAAGATAAAATTTTGACACCGACTTAATTAACTAATAGGTGATTAGTAATTAATGATTTCCGACAGTGATGCTAAGAAGGAACTATATGGTAATCCTATTTAATTTAATAAAGGACTGATCGCCCGATATTTAATTGGGAGGGGTATCACATATGGTATCATAGAATCAGGTTCTAGTCTCCATAAGGTCTGTAAGGCTTACTACGATCTCATCCTAGCATTTTGTTGATATAGAGCCCTATTGTTAGGACTGTTGCTTTTATCTTCACGTGATTGTGATATCGTGCTTCTATTATTAAATTTTTTGTTGAATTCGAACTCATACAATTCAATTAAACTTCAGATGTCACTTGAGAGAGAACGACAATCTAGCACCGCTGGACAGTTTAAGGCAAGACAAATACAACAAGTACCTCAAGTACTATAGGAAATGGTGACAGTCACAGAGTTGGCGGGCATTATAGCATAAGCAGTTACTACCAAACTATTGCATTATTTAGATCGTCATGTCCAACGAATGAGAAGAAAAAGAACAAGGGAAATTAGTCATCGAATAGTACCGAAGGAAATAGTGTTAGTGAATCTCCACAGCAGCGAAAGAGTAACCAACAGGGATGGGGTTTTCGACAGAGGGATTTAGCCAGGAAATTCCGACTAGGGAGTTATCAACCAGAGGGTCATGGTTTCATAAAGGGCCAGTAAAGTCGTAAGGTACAACAGAGGCATGTTCATAAGGTATGCAAGGGCTAGGGGCAATGGGAGGGTCCAACATTGACATGGCCAGTAGGGCCAGGGCTAGAGAGAGCCACTATTTTTTATGTGGGAAGGCCATCAGAATATGGAATACCCTTTTGATGGTCATTATTTTATATGTGGTGAGGAGAGTCACTAATGGACAGATTTCCCATAGAAGAATAGCGTACCACAGTAGAGTGTCCAATAAGGACAATAGAGACAATTATCACCGACATCGTCAACTCCGCCATAGCTGGTGCAACTAACGTATGGGCATGCCTATAACATCCGATATGCAGTCATGCCATGGGGACCTCAGGTGCCACTAGCGTTTAAAGGTACGATGTTTTGTTAATTTTTTTATCCTTGGGGAAATAGAGAACTTTTGATGACATGGGTGCGTCACAATATATAATCATTAACACTAAAATTCGTAGGTGAGTCGGGTTTAATGGGTACATTCACAGTATTAGTCTTATAGTTAAATTCTTATATCTACCATTGTATAGCGGGGCTCTCTTTAGTTCCATCTGCAGGGAAGTGGGTGTGGACACTGAGAGGGTATATTTTATGAGCTTAGCTCGTTTTGAGAGGTTATGCGTGTATGATTTTATCCTGGGTATGGAATGGTTAACGATGGTAGGTATTTATAGCAAGACTATCGTGTTCATAGTTTCAGAGAATGATGTATATTTTTGCGATGTCTTAACTAAAAGAAGGTTGAGCCCTTGTATATATTAATTTATAAAGTGACTTTAGAGGGTACATTGGTCTAGTTATATTACATCCTAGTGCGTAGGGACTTTTACTGATGTGATTCAGGGTATGGCGGGTTTTCCGTGGAGCGAAGAGATTTAGCTCATTAGTAACTTAGCACTGAGGACATAGGGATTTTATGAGAAAAGTAGTATATGACTCCTTTAGAGATGTGGGAGTCGATGGTTAGACTTAGGATCACTTAGTCATATTATGGGCACAGTTGTATATGACTCCTTTAGAGACGTGGGAGTCGATGGTTAGACTTATGAGTATAGGGACAAATTTTTTTGTGTCTCGGGTATATTCTCTGGGTTCTACAGAAATAAAGGAATGAAAATGCTGGGGGATATTGCATTGGGGAAAGTGATTTTGAGCTTTATTGTGGGATGTTACACACATAAACCTTAATAAACTTTGGGAGAGAAGAGACTTTGATGGATGATAAGGCATCAGTTTAGATGTTAATTATTGAACGTGTAGAGAAAACACTTTGACATGAGAGCTAGTGCGATATAGGGCTAGTGCGATATGAAGCACTGGGAAACTTTTGCACCACAAGTTGATGGGTGGGGGAGATCTTGAGAAATTATTTTTGGACTTGTAGGGTGATCTCAATTACTCACACATTATAACCACGCCAAAAATACGGGGGCCAAACTTGAGTTAAATATGTGACGTTTGTGATGTTTGTGCAAATATGCACGAGTTATATGGTGTATGGTCACCCTAGTTAATTTGATTTTCAAAATCATCCAGGATAAAGAAATGTGGAAATAAACATGTTGAATGTATTCCTGTTGGGTAGTTAGAAACATAAGCAAAAAGGTATGATGGTTTGAAATCCGTTTGAGAAACGAGACAGTCCGATTATGTGTATATCAAGGAGAACTATCACCACCGTGGGGAGTTGAAGAACGGTGGAAGCACATGTAAAAATATATCCTTAGATAAGGAAGAGCCCCACAATTTTGGGAAAGTGGAGTAGGGTCACACTTAGTCAAATGCCTATAGTGGTTTACATATAGATAAGATATTGATTATAGTCAGACGAAAAACGGCCCAAAGAATGCACAGATTTGGAAAAACTCAAGGGCAATAATTGTTGGCATATTCCGAAAAAGGGGAGTAAGATGTTCCATATGATGTGAAACGTAGAGCATGGGGATTAGTGTTGAATGATACATAGTGAAGTTGTCTCCAAGTACACCATTTAGGGATGGAAAAACTTAATTTGAGGTTATCAACCATGATTTTTTTAACTTTAATGGTTCCAATGATGGGATTAATGTGCAGATTGGTAAAATTCATATTTTGGGTTATCCAAAAATGTCGAAAGGTCAGGATTTCTATCGAGTTATGAAATGGAGTAACCATTATAGAATAATTGTTATCTTGGGGTGGGTTATACTATCGGGTAGTATATTCAGCTTTTCAATTCAAGAGAAGAAGTGAAACGGAACAAGGTGTCGTCCCATATTGTTTTGAATTAGGATGAGACCTTTTAGTCCCACCTATGGTAGGAAGTGTCAGGAGGCGATGAGGGCATTGCATAGAGTGCTAGATGTGTCACCCATAAGTCGATGGGTAGACGGGAAGCGACTATGTTGTAGGAGAAATCGAGAAATGTGTACTCTAGATTTTTTAGGTAATTGGGAGTATTAATTACCCCTGATAGAGTTACGTGTGATACCTTGCAGCGATTTATTATCTACGTGATAATTTTTGAGACTTTATAGGGAGATTTTTTCATCCACCCTTTGGTTGGTAAGAGGTGGGGGAATAAAAATATTTAGGACCTGATGTGATTTATGGCCCATTCGCAGGAATTGATTAACCCTCGTCTTTTTTGTATAGTTCAGGAACGTAATGAGAGTTATGTCACTTTGATGTAAAGGTTTGAAGTCTAACATGAGTAGTCAAGGATTGTTGCAGGCATTCACCCTGAAGAGAGTAACGTGTTTGGCAATAAGGAAATTTGCATCCATAAAAGTGGGGCCTTTTCTAACATGGATATAGTATAGCCAGTGGAGTATAGGCTCATCTTTTGAGGCACTATATGGTTGGATACCATCGAGTTGGACGTTGGTGACCAGGTCATGGTATAGTTGTCTCCTATAAAAGGAGTCATAATGTTCGGTAAGAAAGGGAAGCTAACTCCGAGGTATGTGTGACCATTTCTAATCATTGGAAGGGTGGGACTAGTTGTGTACAAACTAGGCTTATTGGATCATTTACAAAGAATTCACGATGTGTTCCACGTGTCATCACTGAAGAGGTATCGGGGAAGTGAGAGGGTTGTTTGGCATGTTCTGTTAGAAGCGATCGACTTACAACCAGCCATCTCATATGAGGAGAGACCGGTGGCAATACTTTCTTGTAGTGAGTGTAAGCTACGATCTAAGGTGGTACTTTTGGTTAGAGTTTAGTGGGGACACCACAATGTTGACAAGTCGAAATGGGACCGTGAGGATGACATGAGAGAGCAGTATCCAAAGTTGTTCGCCGCATGTATGACAAAATTTCGGGGTCAAAATTCCTTTGCAAGGGGAGAAGTATGTAACACCCCGTTTTTTTTAGCATTTAAATATTTAAGTAATTCGAGTAAATTTAAATTACTGGTGTGTAGTAATTTAATTTAATCAATTATTAAATGTGTATATTTAGATATTAATTGGGAAAGATAATGATTTATATAAATGGAATAAAATTTACTAAGTGTAGTAAATCATACATGACTATCATTATACATCGTAGCGATTTAAACGACGGAATTTTTATTATATCTCAACCAAGAGTTGGGTATAGACTATATTGGGGTTGAGATAGAGACTTTTAGTAAAGTGACTAGGATGGCGATTATGAGTGCGCGGGTGATTCCATAGGGTTCAAGATACTCAGAAAAGAGTACTCGGGGGTAGTAATTGGGTCTCGGGACATTTGTAGGCATAACTAGGCCCACACGAGGGTATTTAGGACATTTGGGCTTGGCCCATAAGCTTAATTTCAGGATTAACAATATTAAAACTAAGTTAGGGAGTTAGTGGTAGCCATAACTCAAATAGAAAAACCCTTGATTTGCAGAGAAGAAAATAGGGAGGAATTGGGGAGCTTTTGGGAGCCAAATCAAGAAGAATTGGGTGTGTTCTTCGTCAAATCATCGTCTACCCCAGAGAAAATTAGACTCTATGAACTAAATCAGGAAAATGGTTAACTTGATCTCAATTTAATTTATTGTTTTTCGAGATATATCATGGTGGGTGTAATTGAAATTCGTTTTTGGGTGGGTTATTACATTAAGATGGGTTTTTAAGAAATTGTACATGTGGTGCAGATTTAGAGTTTAATTGATGATATATATAAGTCAATATTGTTGGAATTCGAATGATGTAGCAACACAATACAAGATTTGAGTAATTCAGTTTATGATCTTGATTATTAGAATGACAAATTAACGAAAACCATAAAAAACCCAACTTTGGGTTTTAATCAATTGTGTTGAAATCAATGATGTTCACATACTAAATCCATGATTTGAACCTTTTAAGAGAGGGATTTGTTGTTAGTAATGTTTGGATTTAAGTTCTAGGTTATATAAAGAAGAACCTTGGATGAATAGTAACGGAGGAAAGACAGATCTGGGAAGACAAAGTGGGCTGAAACTCGGACGGTCGTTCGAACGACCTGGGGCGTTGTTCGAACGACATTGAGAAAGTTTGGAAGTTCGTACTATTTTTTTTATTTGGCCTGAGATTCATTTTATGGACTTTAAAAGGGTTTAATTAGTGAGACTTGGTAACCTCATACTTAGGGACTTAAGGGATGACTATAAAGAATCGTCAAGGTAAATAAGGGTGTGAAATTTATTTACGAAATTTGGTGCGATGAATTATAAAATGTATAAAACTACGGACCGAGTAAATGTGTCCGAGTATTGTAGTTGCGTGTCACTACCTTAATAAGTTAATAAATGAGAAATTCATTAAATTAAGAGTCGTGAATTTGACTCGGATATTTTTAGGCTAGTGCTACGGGAGTTAGGCACGAGTGACCCTGATTTAATTTACCATATATGTGCAGGATTTGGACTAGATGCCTCAGTTGTTCATTATAGTTAGGATTTCATTATTTTAGTATTTCATATTTGGGCATGTTCCCCGTTTGATAATTGATTTAGTTTATTCAGTTAAGATTTATTTATTTATCTGTTGGATTTATTATTTAGACTTGGAGCTTATTGCCGATGGTTTATTCGACAAGACATTATTTATTTATTCATATCTTGTGATGGTTGGAGCTCTACTAATGTGTGAATGGTTTAATTTGGTTTTCCTTATAGTTTTAACTATTAAATGAAAAGATAAATTTTGACACCGGCTTAATTAACTAAGAGGTGATTAGTAACTAATGGTTTTCAAGAGTGATGCTAAGAATGAACCTTATGGGAATCCTGTTTAATTTAATAAAGGACTGATCACCTAGTATTTAATTGGGAGGGGTGTCACAGTAGGCCATGTTCATGGCTACATATTGTTGATCATGGAGATTTTTCTTGCAACCACGAGTATTGGTACCGTGCCCACGACTTAGTACTAGGCGCGACAATTTCACGGTCAGATCGTGGTGTATACTAAGAGGTGTTTTTATATTGCCTTATTTTATAATCCTAACTCATTTTGCCTCATTTAAAAGTCTCAAACCCACATCTTAACCTATATTATCCCTCAAGAAACCCTAAGGCAATTTCTCTTCTCTTTTACGCAAACCTTTGCACCCAAATACAAATTATGTGGAATTTTCAAAAATAACCAATATTTTCAAAGGGATTTCAAAGAAATCATCAAGGTTTTAAAATCAAGCCCTAAGGAGGGTTTTGAATAGGTTTTCAATCCAAGATTTAATAGATTTTTCAATTGGGGTTCAATCAAGTTTTTAGGCAATTTCTCCTTCAATTTCAATTATGTTATTTATTAAATTGAGACAAGTGACTTTTTACGCCTCTTCTTTTATATGTGTATTTGCTAATTTCATCCAAACCTAATTGTTGTGTTAAAATCAATTAAAAACCCATAGAAAATTGTCATTTCATAATATGCTATTGAATTTAGGTGAAATCCATTATTGTTCTCATGAATATGAATGTAAAAATTGATTATTACCGCCCCCAATTCATGAAATTGGTATTTAGGGTTCAAGAACTCATGAGTAGGAATCAAATAATTGAGATATGAAAATGGGTATTGTGGACTCTAATTAGAATTATGACTTTTTAAAATTTACGCATGCTTTGTGGGGCTGTACCTTGAGCTTTAATGGTAGTATCCTTAGTAGGAAATGTCCAAATGATGACATTTATTATGTGGTTTTTAATTATGATATAGGAACTTATGAGAACCCTTCTTAGATTAATTAAAAGACTTGAATTGTGGAATGGAACCCTTATGATGAACTGTTCTCTTGTAATCCAAATTGCATGTTCCGTTTTATGTAAGAACGCATTATGAGCCTTTACTTAAGATATTGTTATTATAACAATAATAATAATAATAATAATTATTATTATTATTATTTTTATTATTAGTATTAGTATTATTATTAATATTGATATCAAATTATCATGTAGACGATAGAAGGAGTACGTGGTAAACTAGTGTTGATTGGTTAATTGGTTATTGGATGATTGCGTTGAATCAATTAGTTTGATTGTAAACAATGGTTACGTAGACAATTAACTCCCTTAAATTTCTCATTATGAACTTTGATTATTTTTGTCTTAAAAACTACCTTATCTAAATGGAAGTGTATCAGTGGGGTTCCTTGTTTGGATTTCACTTCGATGAGACGTCCCAAGCACAAAGTTTGGAGATGGGTGGAGTGATGACTCAAAATCCTTAATAAAATTAATTTATATTTACTTTAATGTTTTATGTTATGAGACGTTACTTCTAGGCTTATTATCCCTTTAGCTCCTTATAGAATGGATAAAAAAAATTAATGGATCTAATTAAAAATAACTCAAGGGTGGGATAATTGGGATTTTAAGGATATAGCATAGATTGATAAAATGCGTGCTAAATTGTGAATGTCATTGATAAATGAACATGTGAAATATGGTTTTATGGATGGGTGTCCATGAGGAACACCCTTGTGTGGAGATACTTGACAAGTATGATTTATTACGGACTTTTGTTTATGTCACACAGAGTTATCAAGTTTTGGATCTATGTATCAGGGTGGTTCTAGGTATCCGACACTGAAGCAGTCGACAAAGGATTGCGTGATGGTTTGATTTGGTGTAACGCATGTTATTGCGATGACCGAGAGGAAGGGTCATATACTGGTTACGTGTTGATTAATTAATGTGAATGATTAATTTATAAAAAAAATAGATAATTCTATTACATTGTGAGGATGCATTTTATGTGTCGGTTCATTCATTTTCATTGGATATAAACTTTGATTTTATCATCTACATATATAACTGCTTTGAGTTGCATAGTTAAGTTACTTTTTGAGGGTTTTACCCAAATTATTTTACATGGACTTCAGGTGCTAGGGAAGGACCTCCCGCTTAGCTTCTTTATTCCAGCTAACACTCACTATAAACCTTTCTTGTTCAGAATTCAGTGACACCCCGCCTAATCATATATCGGGTGATCAGTCCTTTATTAAATTAAATTAAAGTATCCCGTTGGTTAATTCTTAGCATCACTGATGAAAAACATTTAATTTATTAATAACCTAATAATTAATTAAGCTAGTGTCAAAAACATATAATCCCTTAATGAAAATCCAACAATATAAACTGATAACACATTCACCATTTTTATCAACAAAATAATAATGAATAATAAACCATCCAGTTAAATCAAATGGAACTGGAATAAACATCCCAGTAAAATATCTCAAAACCAACAAAATGTAATAATAACAAACCTAACTGAAAAATTGAGTACTGAAATAAAGTGAGTATAATAGCTCTCTGATATAAATAGAAATTGGGAATGGGCGACATATGCCGTAACTGAAATGGATAAACATGAAACTTTGATGACTAGGATGAAGGCGTCTACATATGAGGAACTCCATCTCCCAGACTAGATGTAGCACGTCAAATAATCCAATGGTCTAAGCCTGGAGTCCCTGTGGCTGGACACCTAAAATAGTTGTACAAGAGAAAATAGATTTTCAAGAGACGGGTTAGATCCCAAGTGTAAAATATTTTCAAACAGTTTAGCAAGTATTTAAAATCCGATAAAGAAAATACTATGTACATGCTATCTTTTCGAACACTCACTTGATATTCTCACCTCTCAACTACTGTGCACGCCTAATGTACCTCTGAACCAGTTTAGCCATTTTCATCACACATAACTAGATTGTAGACATAAGCCTTCTAAATATCACTCATAATAATAACATGTATTTCCCACATACTATTATTATTAAATGGCTATGTATTTACTATCCCGAGTAAGAGTTTCACAATAAGGTTAAGTGTTCACATACTTGATCTAATTCCATTAACATTCTCATCCATATATTCACATAGTAGATTAAATGGCAAGTATTTATTTTTTATCACACTAATAAAAGTAAATACTATAATGGCACCCCTAGACTTAGCTGCGGTGCGTGCATACTCTGCTATCAAGTCCTGGTACCTCTCGTACTGAATAAGGACAATCGGTTCAGAATCAGTCTCAAAACATATAAATAGAAGTCACACTTATTGGAGGTGAACATAGTTCCAAGCCTATGGGCTATGCACATACCTACTTCCATATGACCATGATCACTATCCTTATCACAGATAGCCCGTACCTAGGATCCATGTTCTGAGGTACCAAATCTAGAATCCCCCCAATGGGCTCATCGGGATAAGATTTTCCTCTTTCAAAAACCTCCCGCGATAGCAAGTAGCGTAGGTATGTCATACACATAATAAATCATATAATAGGCATTTTCCCCACCTATATATATTCATAACATTAAAATGGTATACTCACGTCCCATATCTCAAGTTTCATACGTAGTATATTTATATCTCGAATATCTCATGTATTTATAATTTATAAGTTTACTTCTCATTATTCCCTCCCGAGTATTTCTCATGTAGTGAAGTATAAACATTATTCTACCCATAATATCAGTAGGTAACTCACTATATCCTACTGATCTAAATTATCATTTTTCGCGAATTCCCATCATCTGAATTATTCTCTAAATTAGGTAATTCGCTTAGTTTAGCATAATTAGGTTTTGCTTTAAATTCTCCATTATAAGACTAAGTCCAATACCCATCCTAGGCCTACTGGTATCCTAACATAATCCCAATTATATTAAAATAATTCCCATAAATAAATTCGAAACTTTTTCCCAACAATTCTAATTAAGAAGAGAAAACTGGCCAAAACTGGGCAGCCGAATCGATTCGGCTTGGTCTGAATCGATTCGCTTGTACGGGTATTGAAAATCTGCATTAGTGTTCTTATGGGTTTCCCCAATTTCCAACATCAAATCCTCAATTTAACATCCCAAACTCCCAACCAAACATGTTAAATGTTATTGTAACATAATAACATAAGTTCTAACGTTCAAGAATCATAGTTTCATCAAAGGGGCATCAATTACTGTGATTAATTCAAGATAATTTACCAAGAATCCTACTTTATCATATTATTCAAGAATATTCATAAAACCCCATATTTATCCATCAATATTCATCAAAACTCTGCTGGTTCTAGTCTACATACATGAGGTATTGAATCTCAAATAAATTCGGTCTTAGTTATAAATTTACATCTTCAAATTTTACTTAATTCAGATGCAATTCATGTGTGTTCTTCATCTACACTAACATGGACATAATTATTGCTAATATTTTTCAAGTTTAAACACTTACCTATATAATGAAGGTCTGATCCATTGTTGTAGTTGGTATGGTTGTGATCCTTTCTCTTCGATCTACACAGTGATGGCCTCGATGGTGTAAACGGTGTAGGAATGGTGGTCCTAGCCTTAGGGGGGTTGTCCTTCCTCCTCTAATGTCTTCTATGAATATGATAAATTATAACCCTCAAATAAAAAACTACTCACATGATATAACCCTTTAAAATTCGTGGGTTTAATTCCCTTAAAAATGCAAATGACCAAATTACCCCTCCGGGGTACTCATATGGCCTAAAAGTTCCCCGGGACCCAAACAAAACCCCTGGGTAGACTTTTCTGACTATCTAGACCCTTTCGAAACCATTTGTGCAACTTAAATGACCATTTGGATGACTTAAAAATAAATTACCTTTTCATTCCATAAAATTGAGTCCTAACACGACTGACAAGCGCGTTCCGACTTAATTACCGAAACTGTCGTGTTTTTCACTCGCGATAATTTTAGTAAATTCATAATCACATATTACTTTATTCACTTAGTAATATTCAATATGATTAGCATCAATAAATTCTAACCCTCGCCTCGCTAGTTAATATTTATTTAAATCCGGATTAATTTAAGTAAATGTTTCATATTTAATTCAATTAATCCCATAATAAAAATCAATAAAATTATGGGGTATTACAGATTCCACCTACATGGACGATGTGGTATCCTACTTTGTTTGGTGTATCATTTTATATTCCAGTTTATTTATATATTCAGATATTTCAGTTAGCTTGTATTACGGGTTTTAGACTTAGCATGTATCATTGGAGTTTTAGTTTGGATTTTTTGTGAGGATTTATGTTGGGACTTTGTCATTTCTATTTCTTATGATTGTGGAATTTATGTTGTGTATTTATATTGAGGAATTACATATCACTTCCATATTATTTATATCTTGTATCGTTTGATCTCTCCATGCTGATTATGATATTGTATTGTTATTATCCTATATGAGTATATATTTAGACTTGAATAGCCTAATTGTTTAAATACACGGGGTATCACAATTGGTATTAAAGAATGGTCTTATTCTTCGAGTATTATAGGTTATCTAAGACTTTTGCGTAGCATTCTTTAATATGTGCCTATCTTTGCATTCTTATATATGTTTTGTTATTGATAGGGTTTCTATCTTGAATTACAAATGCTGCCACATAGGAGATTTTTTTATGCCAGAGAGCCATCATGATAGGCTAAGTCTGCAATGCTCGAACCATAAGATCCCACTATGCCTAGTATCCCCGCCCTCGATGCCGAGGGGCGGTATCACTTTGGGGCATAACAGTTATTATACATGATTAGCCAGGCTATACAGCCATGCTTTGCAATAGGCAGACAGGCTATACAGGCATGCTTTGCAATAGGCAGACATGAGGTGCCTCTCATAGCACCTTAGCAGGCGGTACTAACCACATTAGGATGGGAGATGAAGTGAAGAGCCTTCATTAAGAACAACCCACTATCGTTTACAGGTTCCACTGATTCCATTCTGGCCTAGGATATTGAGAGGCAATTGAGATTATTGACTTGTATGGAGGTACAAAAGTAGGTTCTTAGTACTACTCAATTGGTGGGAGAGTGTGAATTTTATAAAGGAAAGGGAGAGCATAGATTATGAGTAGTTTGTCATTCTCCTTGACGATAAGTATTTATTGCTGCTAGTCGGAGGGAAGGAGAAGGGATAATTTCTTCTACTTGATCAAGGATCTTGCATGATAGTCGAGTATGATTGGGAGTTTACTCATTTGTCCATTTTTTCACGTGATGAGGTGGACATAAGTAGAAGAAGATGAGGAAGTCTATAAGGGGTCTAGTGTGGTTCATTAAATGGGTTCTTATGGGGAACCTGACCTTTATCACCTACACTCAAGTGGTATATGATGTGCTATTGTATTTCTAAGATCGTACGGAGTACAAGATGGTGTTGGAGAAGTTGGTCCGGCCTAGTGGTCCCAAAGTATAGTTGAGCTTAAGCGAAGACATACATGGTGTGCAAGGCCAGTAGGGCCAAGGGCAGTGGAGGCATTTTAGGCCTGGAGAAGAGAGATGTGAGTAGCATCTCAAGGGGCCCCCTGAGGTGGGGTAGGGGCAGTGAGTTGATAAACTATGATTTACCACAATTGGCCTATGAGGTTTCGTAACACATGATTGGTTATCAATATTGATAGATCAACTGTGAATTTACCATTTGTATATATATATATATATTTTAAGTTCACAACTTTTGCAACTTTTCAGGGTTTCACCCGTTTTGTCCATGATAACCTTTTACGTGCTAGAGATGGTTATCCCACATAGACTTCCTCTCTATCCATATAGCACATATCATCCATTCTCCTCTCCACACATTATCATTGGTGATTGACACGATTTCATCCCCTTATTGGATTGTCTTTCGTATTTTAGTTGTGTGAGTTGTACATTTCGATTTCAATTGGCATGTAATATAAGAGCAAGACTTTGGCATGTGCTATTGAGACTTACTTTGGCATTTACTATTTAGAATTATTGTTGGCATGTATTCTAAAGTTAGTGTATATTTATAGATATATCTCTCACTTTATTATAGTTATGATGCATTCTATGAGTTTTATTTTTAAGGTTTATCATATCACATTCCTATTTGCACACATTTCATTTGTTTCCTTTCAAGCTAAGAATGATATTTTAATTGTCTTTAAAAGTTAAATATTTTAATGTTGGTAAGTGATCAACCCTAAGGTTAAAATATTCGGTCTGTTATAGTTGGTATTCGAGCATAGTCTTAGGCCTCGAGAATTATAGGTTCTCTTTGACTTCTGTATAGCTTTCTTTGACACGTGTAGTTCTTTATAATTGTATTTATGTCTCATTATTGATAAGAACTTTATCTTAAATTTTATATGCCACTGAGGAGGAGACAATGACAAGTGAGGGAACCTACGGGGTTGTATGACCTCAGATTTCTATCATAGGCACTAACAGTTTCGGTGCTAGATGCCCAGGGGTAGTATAAATTTGGCCCAAGAGTTGTTTGAGCTCATCTGCTAATTCGTGGCATCGGGTTTGGCAACGGTTCAGCAAGAGAGGGCCCCAGAAATGGTATAGTAACCTATTATTTTGACGACTTTGTCGGTGATGGTGGGGGTGGGTTCTTTACTGAATAATGCCCCCACTAACATTTGCAGGTTCTTTGGAACCCGTTGTAGCCTATTAATGGTGCCAGGACATCGAACATCATTTAAGACAATTAGATTACACAAACATGTAGAGAGAGATATTAATGATCTTTTCCTTATAAGGGATTCTCTCTAATGGTGGGAGAGTTGGATGACTCCAACAGAGAGGGATGTGTTGATGTATGGTCAGTTTATGGTTTAATTCGAGAAGTATATTCCATACTCATTGTGGCCATATAAGAGGATGTAGTTCCTTTTTTAATATGGATATTGCACGATTTCCGAGTACGAGAGATAATTTATGACACTATTTACATTTACGCCTGAGTAGGTCAGCATAAAGAAGAGGAAGATTGAGTGCTTTGTTTAGGGATTGACTTGGAACATCAAGCAGGTGACCATAGGGAACCTGGGCTATTCCACTTATACTAAGGTGGTGGATATCTCTTTGATGTGTTATCATAGGAGGAACTTAGAGAAAATGAGCCAATCTAGTGGGCCCTAGACTGAGAGTAATTAAAATGATGATATGAGTGTTTTTTAGGACCAACATGGCGAAGGTCTTTAGAGGCACATCAGGTTAGGCAATAGAGGTGCCAATAATAGTTGAAAGGAACCCCTTAAAAAGAATAGGGGTAACAACAACACCCTCTATATAAGTTGAGACAATAAGGTTGCTTAAAACCCAATTTTAGGGAGTTCATTTTAGATGTGGTGGAAAGGGACATAGATCCTAAATTTGACCTAGTGAGAAGACTCGTCGATAATAGAGGTAGGGACAACCTGGATATTGTTATGAAAAACAATGATGGGGGAAGGGCCACCAGGGATTTAGGCCCCTATAATAATAACAACAGTTGTATCACCGTCAACAGCTCCCCGCACCCCCAGCCTCATAATAGTAACCCCAACTTTAGTATGATAAGGTATATTAGATTGCACAGCCCTAGCAGGAGGGTCAAGGGAAGGTCCAGGTGGTGGGAGGTACATTTTATGTTTTTTTCACCCTAGATAGAGTTTTGTTTGTCACCGGCACCATACACTATTTTGTATCATGTAGTTTTGTGGAAATTTTTGGCTTATTACCTAGACATTGTGATATGGCTCTATCTATAGATATTCCATTGGGTGTAACCACTCATACATTAGAGACTTTTTATGATGTGGGGATAAACATCAGTAGGTTTCATATTGTGGAAAATTGTTAGTTTTAGATACCCACTATTTTGATGTGATATTGTTTATGTATTTGTTGGTTATATATGAGGCTCGCACAGGTTGTAGGGGTTGGACTATTTTTTTACTATACTGGGTCAGGATATGTATATTTTGGTGCTTAAGCTGATAGGTGATTCCATGAAACATTTGTATTTTATTAATGAGGAGACTCGGGAATAAACAACCATTCCTTTAGACTCGAAATCTAATATCTGTGACTTTTCTGATTTATTTAAGGAAGTGCCATGGTTGATGTTGGCTCGATAGATTAACTTTGTGATCAACTTGTAACTCGTTACTAAGATGATTGCCAAGTCTCCTTATCGAATGAATCCTTTGGAGATTAAGGAGTTAAGGGATCAGATTAAGCATTTGTAGGAGAAATTACCTTTGTCGAGGATCAACGATATGTTTGATCAATTACATGGTGCTTATTTCTTTTCGAAGATAGATTTGAAATTGGGTTAACATCAGTTGAGGGTATGGGAGGAGTACGTAATGAAGATTTCTTTTTGACTCGTTACGGTTCCAATGAGATTAAGGTCATGCTTTTTGGTTGAACAACATCCTCTCTATGTTCATAGATTTGATAAATCGGGTATTCCGACATACTTAGATAAATTTATCGTCATCTTAATTGATGACATATTAATTTATTCATGGACTAAGTACTATCAAGATGAGAATTTTATGGATTCACTCTATACATTATGGGAGCATAAGTTGTATGATGAATTCAAGAAGTGCTAGTTTTGGAGGCACATGATATAGTTTTTGGGTCACATAGTCTCATTGTCGGGATTATTAGTGGATTCGAAGAAGGTATCATCCATGTTGGACAAGGATAACCCATAACACCTACAAACGTGCATATCTTTTTAGGTTTGGCTGCTTATTTTAAGATATTTATTCAGAAATTTGTAAAGATAGTTGGATTATTGACTGAGTTGGCTCAGAAGGGGACTCAAAATGTTGTGACTAAGAGCTGTTAGCATCCTTTTGACACTCTCAAGGAGATTTTTACTTCATTTCTAATTTTATCTTTACCTAGGAGTGGGTTTGAGTATTTGGTATACACTGATACTTCCCTACAAGGATTAGGTGGGGTGTTGATGCAGGAGTATAGGGAAATTTTTTCAACATAGTCAATTTTTATGTATTTTGGCTTTATTCTGTGTTTGTACAAAACTATTTGAGTCATAAGTAAGGACATGAGTGTATTGACATTTCAAGACCATGAACTGGTTTCGTGATGTCATAGTGGCCAAATTAGAAGATCTACATCATTGTTCTGTATTTCGTGCTCGTTTTCATCTTCATCTTTCGAGGATCTCTCCAGTATGAATGCATATTTATTTTGATCTTGGAGTCTTTATGTTTAGGTGTTAGGTTTTTAATAAATTATTTTAGAAATATTTTAAAATGATTTATTCCTTTAAATATTTTTTTCATGTCTTCTTTAGAATGAAATGGGGTATATCGTTCGAATGAGATATGGTACCTCGTTATAATAGGTTCCAATGAACTTTAAACAAAGAAACTTCGTCAATTACTGGAATCTCGTTGGATAACTCATTGTATACACGTTCGAATGAGATCTTGTACTTTGTTCAAGTGAAGTACAAAGTCGTTTGAATGAGCCTGTGATTTTTTGTTAAATATCGAGATTTTCCACATTGCTATTCATCCTATCTTATTTTTGGTAAACTTCATACAAATACGAGAGGGAATTAGTTTTATGAAAGATAAACTTTTATGTTTTGAGTTCCCAAACTCATTCAAAAAGCTCTCCAAAACCGTAGTTTACATCTAAGTTGTTTAAGATCCATGTGTTCATCATATATACTTTGAAGATCCTATTTTGGTCACCAACGTTTATTCTCCACGTCTTTGTGAGAATTATTTCATTACGATGGAATCCTTACTTAATGATGTGTTTAGATATAATGGACTTCATGTGTGAAAGTTGATGAGATGTTCGGTGGATATCGAGGCATGTGTGGACTCACACATTGTGGTTGTGTGCAAGTGGACTCTTGCATGTCGATGTGTGGAGGTTGAAGGAACAAAGATCATCAAGGATTGGGTGAACATGATCCAGTGTTGTAAGTCTACTATTGTCTCCTTTATAATTCGATACATTGTAAATTTAGGTGGTTGGGCGGTCTGAGATTTTTCCCATTTGAGTTTTTCTTGTACATCGGGCATTGTGGTTGATTTACTTATTTTATCCTTACCACACCTGGATGCATGTTTAGGTTAAGATAAAATTGGTCAATCGATTTAATCATCACTTGTTTAAAACTGGTGCACCATTTACTTGGGGCTAACTTGTTTAATTGAAATTAAAATTAGATTTTTTTTAAAAACTAGTTGGTTTGTTTGCACCCTTTGTCATATTAAAACCCCTCGGGCCTATAGTGTTCTCAAATTGGTACAAATATAGAAAACTAAGTTATTGTGTTCGGTCCATGTTTAGGCATGGATTTACGAGTTCTTATATAGAAGGAAAATCACTTTCTAGACTACCGATGTTTGATGGGTGTAATTATACCTACTAGAAAGCGGGAATGAAATCAACACTCAAAGCATTATATGAGCGATTATGTTAGCTATTATTAAGCTATATTACCCACTCACATCCTTAGTTGATGATAATTCCATTGCCAAACCCCCATATAAAGATGGAATGAGGATGAGCATAAACTGTCCAACTATAATTCACATGGCCTAAATGCTTTATTTTTTACAGTTACACGGGAGGAGTTTCGTCGTAGTATGACACATGAAATGTCTAAATAGGCTTGTGGCATGCTCCAACTCACTCATGAGTGTATTAGTGTTGCTAATAATTCCAAACTTTAAAACCTCACCACTCAGTTTGAAACCATTAGGATGGAGGGTTCAATGAGTTGTATGCTATACTGTCAGATATCATGAACTTGTCTTTTAACTTAGGAGAGAGAATACCTAAAACTCATGTATTTAACAAAATCTTAAGGTCCTTACATGAAAGATTTAATTAAAAAGTGAAAATTTTGAATTCCTTGGCTACTTTTGACTCTACGAAACTCAAAGAGCTTGTAGGTGATCTTCAAACCTATAAGCTTGACATGTTTTCCTCCAAAAAGGTGAATAAAGATAAGGGTATTGCTTCGAAATCCCAGAAGGAGGAAACACGTATTTTGGATGATGAGTTTGACATCGATTATGATGATATAGATACATTCGTTAAAAAGTTTAAGAAATTTCTCAAGTTTGAAAAATAATTGAAAGATGATTTTTTTTAGAAAAATAACTTTACCCGGCTATAAAATTCCCTAAAAATAGTAATGAGAATTTTAAGAGGGATAAGTCGGATAGATGCTTTGTGTGTGAGGGTTATGGCCATAGGGAATCTGAGTGTCCCACTAAACTAAGTAAGGAGGGAAAGAAACTGAAGGTATACAATGCTAACCTTAATGATAGTGATCCGAAAAAGGAAATCGATTCCCCAATTGCACGCAACTACACCACAGTCATGGAAATTCATGTAAGATTTTATGAAAAATCTTTCGATGAAGATAATTATGCGTATGATACTTCTGAGGCCATAGTTTGTGACTCACAAGTGATTAATGGTGCAGAAAGTGGAGAAGAAGAAAAGGATGATGAAGAGGTGGATGATAGTGAAGTCCAAGTTGCATTTCATGAGTTGTATGCGAAAAAGATGAAATTAAAAAAAGAAAACATAAAGTTAGAATCTAGCCTGAAAATACGTTCCATAGGTGATGATGGGAGTATTTTGATTGAGGATCTTAGAGTACGCGAGAAGAATCTTAAGAAGAATCTCACAGTTATTGAGAGGGAGCGAGATAGCCTTCATTGTTTGATGGAGATTTTGAAGGACTCCATTGAGTCATATTGGTATCTCTTATTTCTTATTTACATTGGTTTCTCATGCTTCATTGTGTATTTAAGTTGGTATTATTTATTACATCATAATTGGGATTGACTAATCATTATATAGATTAATTGTGCTTGTGTTTTCATGTCAAGTTTGTTGCAATTTACACCTTCGCTTGATATTATTGTTTCCTCTATATTACAATTGGTATCACATGTTCTTTCATTTTGGGACAAAAAAAGTTTATTGTGGAAAAATAATTTATAATGCATTCTTTCTTTGTTTATTCTTGAACAAAAGGGGGGAGAAATGGTATCTTTCACTTTAGTTTTAGGAGGAGATCTTTATATTTTCGGGGAGACATCTTACCTAGGTGGGGATCATTAGACATAGTGGGGTTATGTTTATGCATATTTGATATATTTTTATGTTCTCTTTTCATTTGAAGTCATGTTTAAGTGGGTAGGTTTGCAAAATGTAGCAAAGTTTACAAGTGTGCAAAACCACTCATGTTTATGAGTCAGTAAAGTTGTACCTTTTCCTTTTAGGGTTGGGGATTAAGTCTTAGATTATATTGATGACCCATGGGAGTTTTTATTTTTGGTTTTCTTTCGAAATAGCCAAAGGGGGAGATTTGTAAGGACAAATTTCCAATAGAGTCAATTTGTATGTATTTTGTCTTTATTCCTTATTTGGAGAATTGTTTTTGAGTCTTAGGTTAGTACTTAAGTGTATTGACCTTTCAAGCCTATGTCGTGGTTTCTTGAAGATGTAAAGACCAAGTTAGAATATCCACATCATCATGCCGTGTTTCGTGCTCGTTTCCTTCTTTATGTTCCGAGGATCTTTAAGTATGAATGCATATTTATTTTCATACTTGGAGTCTTTATATATGGGTGTTAGAATTTTATCAAATTATTTTTAAAATGATTTTATCTCTTTTAATATTTTTAGAAGAAAAATATTTTTTCGCGTCTTCGTTAGAAAAAAATTGAGTACGTTGTTTTGTATTTCTTGAAAACATAATGACCAAGCTAGAAGATCTACATCATCGTGCCATGTTTTGTGCTCTTTTTTGTTTTCATGTTTCGAGGATATCTCAAGTGAAAATCGATATTTATTTCGATCCTTGGAGTCTTTATATTTGGGTGTTAGTATTTATTAAATTGTTTTTAAAATGTTTTAAATAATTTTGTCACCTTTAGTATTTTTTAAAAGAAAAATATTTTTTTGCATATTCGTTAGAATGAAATTGGGCATGTCGTTCGAACGAGATATAATACCTCGTTAGAACAAGTTTTGAGGAACTTCGAACGATCCAACTTCGGCAATCACTGGAATCCTGATGGATAGATTATTGGGTATTTGTTCAAACGAGATCATGTACTTCATTCAAACGAGGTCCAAACTCATTCGAACGAGATTGCAAATTTTTATATATTTCAAAATTTTCCAAATTCATTTTCATCATTATCTCATTTTGGAAAATCTACAATAAATTGAAGTGCGGAGTAGTAGTTTTATGAGAGGAAAAATCTTATGTTTTGAGTTCCCAAAATCGTTCAAAAAGCCCTCCCAAAACCCTAGTTTACATCCAAGTTTTTTAGGATCAAAGTGTTCATCATATATGACTTCAAGATCCTATTTTGGTCACCAAGGTTTACTGTTTTGGGCACCAAGGTTTATTCTCCACATCTTTGTGAGAATTATTTCCTTGCAGTGGACTCCATATTTGGTGATGTGCTTACATACGATGGACTTTGTGTGTGACAATTGCTGTGCTATTTAGTGGATATCATGGCATGTGTGGACTCATATTTTATGGCAATGCACGAGCGTAATCTTGAATGTCGTTGTGAAAATCTTAAAGGAGAGAAAATCATCAAGTCTTGGGAGGGAATTGAGTATATGTTGTAAGTCTACTTTCGTGTTCTTTGTAATTCCATACATAGTGAATTTTCATGGCTGGGCAATTCGAAGTTTTTTCCATTTGTGGTTTCCTCGTACATCGGGCATTATAGTTGATTTACTTATTTTTATCCTACACTCACCTAGATGCATGTTTTTTAGGCTAAGATAAAATTGGTCAATCGGTTTAATCACAATTAAAATTATTTTTTTTTAAAATAGTTGGTTTGTTTATTTTTTACCCTCTGTCATATTAGGACCCCTCGGGCCCATATCATTCTCAAGGAGGATAATCCTATTTCCCACACATCTCAAATGTTGAAGCCTCGTGAGGTTCACTATACAACACATGATTTGGAGTTAGTAGCAATAGTGTTCTCACTACATGACACCGAATGCATCCTAAGAAACTCCTTTCGACTATAGGATAAAAAAACTCCTTTAATGAAAAGATCAAGTCTGGGGCAGTGTCCTTTGACTAAGAACTGTAAAAATAGTTCCACAAAGAGGATTAAATCTCGAAAGTCTACAATGCATGATAATATAACTACATTTGGCCCACAGTAATAATAACACATCTTCCTCCAATATTTAAGTTGATTTTAAGTTATCCTAACCCAAACAACCTAAAAAAGCACGCGATACTAATCCCATTTTACAAACATACATCTCTAACATATTAAACTATAATATTCATGCATCATAATCTTATATGTATACATATATAGCACAATCATATATAGTGTAATCATATCAAGGTACAACTAATGGACAATCACACAATCCAGAATGTCTGCGAGTAAGATAAACTCACATAAAATCCTAGAGGGAAATGAACAACCCAAAATTCAAATTGCGAAGGCCTACACCTATGTTTTGGTGGATCACTCATGAAACAATTAGTTATAGCTATAGTACATCTTAACCCTATAACCTCAAAGTAATAACATTAAGGTACATCATTACGACATCATACCAAACGCATGACCCCATACTCAAGGTTGTACGAAAGTATTCGACCCCATTGTCCTACTTCAAGAGGTGGGTGCCTCAACATGTAGGATCAGGGTAATAGGACCTAAGTAGAGGCTATCTCTATCACCATGAATACCACCCACTGTCAATGTTATACACACGCCATGAAAAGTGACTATAAATAAACCATTATAGGATCTATTCACATAACATAAAAAATATGTGATCATGATTGATGAAGTAATAAAATCCTACAAAATATTGTTAGTACGAAACATATACATCCATGAACATATTTTCTAAAATTCAACCTAGGGTTTCAATGGTGGACAACATAGACCTTTCTAAAACATGATAATTCTATAACCGGAGCTATGGTTCCAAATATTGGGTACTAATATAATAAAAAACTTTGTTACCCAAAAATCTTTGATCGATCATGGAATTGGGAAAAAGACAAAAACCAGGGTTTGGATTCACAATACCTTTGAGGACCTTGGAGGTGATCCGAATAAAGAGAAATATGATTTGTAGAAGATGAATAGGCTTATTTTATTTGCCCTCTAAAAGATTTATAAGATCTCCCGAATGATTCAAATCTTCTAGTATACAACTCCCCCCCCCCCCCCCCCCCCCCCGAAAAAAAGTAAGCCTAATGTGTGCACTTTCGGAGATGAAAACTTGATGATTTATGAGAAAAATTACTCTCTTTCCTCATCCCTTCATAAAAACATGAATTGTATTTTCCTCTCTCTCGTTAACCCTTAGTATGTGTTATATATATGTTAAACCCCTTCCCAAGACAGATATATATAAGCACTTAAAGTGGTTTGGGGATAATTAGGATTTTCAAAGAGTTTCTGACTACTACTTGGTTAATTAACTATACTACGGACCTAAGACTAGTACTTCAATTGGGTTCAAAATAAGAACTGGGTAATGGAATATACTATGTTACCAAAATAATCAAAAACTGGGTTCAGTTGATTGATCAATTGGTCTTGCATATACATTGGTACACTAAATATTGGCGTATTTGGAATGTTGTTGGTCCTCGGAGCCATTGGAATGTTTAACTCTTGACTGTGAGGAGTTGGTACCAATTCTTGGGTTTTCTCAATCATTGTTTGTTCCTATGTGGTACTATGTTGTCTAGTTGAGCCAAGTTCACCAATATTTTCTATTATATCCTTGCTTTGACATGTTCTAGTCATTTGTAACCACAAAACAAAACTGGTGTCACAATAGGCGTGCTATAAATATGTTTGGGTTAATTTTTCATTTGGCTTGGTGATAAATTAGGGTTGCAAGCGTGCCAGGTAAATTTTTGGTTATACTAATCAAAATTCTTATCCAAGTGATAATATCAGGCGATTGTGTTAAGTTTTATGCCTTAATTAAGAGGTCTTTTGCTTCCCTTATGGAAGACTTTGACGTGAGTCTTAAATTGGACTAAATAACTAGAACCAAAATAGTAAATTTCATGAATTGAAAGAAAATTAAATATTTGTAAATAAAGAAAATAAAATGAGATTAAAGTAAAGTATTGCGAGAAACTAAAATGCCAATAAAGTTAAGAATTACACTAAAAAATATAAATCAATATGGTAAATGACAATGACGTAAAGGAAAGACACTTTAAATGAAATTTGAAAGAAAAGGTTACAAACTACCTTACAATCTACTTTGAATTTGACAGAATTGATGTAAATAAAAGAGAGAAAAGAAAAGAAAAGGAGAAAAAGGAAAAAGAGGACAAAAGTAATATAAATGCGTCTTTAGTGAGGGAGTCATCTCTACCTTGTTGGGTTCATTTCTTATTTATAGTATTTCTTTCCATGCGACATAATCATTATTTGGTAACTACTGGCTGGTTATTAAACTATTTTAGTTTTTCCCTCTTTGGTGCACTAACACCCCAGTTTGAATTGTAGCATGTTCCAATTTTAAACAACACGTCCCAATTTATGACCGATGTCACATATGATGTTGCCCACTATTTTGTATATTCACATTATAATTTGGCTATTTTTACAAATCATATACTCCGTGGAAACATCTCATTGGTCCGTGTTAATATAATGTAAACATATTCCCCGCACTAATTGATTTTTAAAGAAATTAAATTAGTGGAAAATTGAGTTTTTCTGGACTATTATCCCATGCTATCACTCCACATCTATCCATGATTACCCATATTCATATATATGCAATTCATGGTGGTGGGGCTATCATTATTCTAAATTAAACGCCATTTTGGTCACATGCTCTAAGCTCTTTATCTTTTTCATTCTCTTTTTTTCTTCGCATAAATGGATCCGCAGAGTAGTAACGGTGCTGGCTCTAATTGCCCCTATGAATCTTCCTTTAGACTCTCTAACAGTGGTTCATACGCCCTTAGCCTCTATGGTGATGATATTTTTATTACTTCCAGGGTATGACAAGATTGTATTTCTGTGAATACTCATATCCTTTCGCTGGTGGTGGCTCTAACTTCTATATTATCTAACTTGGTGCTCAGATATCTTCATCTGAAGAAGAGGAAATGAAGCCTGAAGACATAATGGATCTTTGCTCTGATGCACCTGTTGAGATATCTGAATAGGAGCTTAACTATATCCTCCCCACTTCATCCAATACTTATGGTTTTCTTCTTACTGTAGTTTGTACTAATATTGATCCATATCCACCTCAAGGTTGTTCTTGGAAAGCCCATGATAAGCCTAGGTATGATAATATATGCTTTAGTTTTGAAATGTCTATTGTCCATCCCCATATTTCGCTTAATCACCATGCTTAAGTGGTTTTCCCTATTCTCACTAATCACCCTCGCAATGCTTATGCTTGGTCTCAACCTACCTAAATTTATAACTTCTTTAATAAAGAGATAAATGAATATATGAACCTTTTGGCTGTGTGGAGTTATTCTCCCCTATCTGAAAAACATCATTTTCCCCCTGATTACTTTATGAAAGTAACTCCTTAACACTATTTTAATGAGAACCATTCTTTTTTTGTCTTGGTTGGGACCCATTTTGATACTCTTAAGTTTTAAAGGTTCATTATGGAGACTCCATTCTCTAATGCTATCCTTTCCTAGATGGTGAAGTGGTTTTCCCCTACACCCTATTAGGAGATCCCTTTATATAATTAGAGATATTTGTCCAGGATGGTCTGGACATTGGCTATAACTTCATTTTTCATGTTTCTTCTCCCAATGATGTTGGTAGAACCTTTGATCTTCTCTAATTTTTTCTCACCTCTCCCCTTGGATTTTGTTAGGAGGTTACGCCTTGGTTAATTTTCTTTGGGAAATTATGATTATCTAGCACTTCAAAGATGTTCTCCTTATTCCTCAAGCCCAAATTTCCTTATTTCTCAAGATCTATCCCTCTTTTGTTAGGATAATTAGGTACTATGAGTATGATTTAAAGGACCATGTTCATCGGATGAACATATAAGAACATCTTTTTACGAAGGCTGACTGTACTCTGGAGGATTGGAAGAAATTTTCCTCTGTTTACATTCTCCAAGGGAGTATCCCTAAAGACTGTGGTTCTAATGAACTTTATCTTAGGGAAACACTCATGCATTCTAGTTCGAAGGCTAAAGAGGGCCAATTCCTTATTTTGGAAGTTGGCTCGAGAGCTTTCATAGCAAGAAGATATTCTTATCTTATGGAATACTTTCCATAAGTATGTCACCTATTCCTTTCCTTACTATTGCACAGTTTGAAGGGGGTGATAATCCCTCCTTGTTTTGTTCTTCCAATTTTTATAATTTTCATCTTTTTTGGTCAATTAATGGAAGAAATCATCAGATAATTATTTGTGGTTGTTTATTAAACCATATTCCTTGTTAATTTATAATTTTGTACGGTATAATTGTGGAATTAACCAATTCTAATTAATTTTGACGTAATATGTATTTCATACAATTCAATATAAGAACTAAATATGGTACATTAATCTGTTATAGTCTTTTCAGGCTTTTTAAAAATTCTTTAATATATTAAAATTCAAGGTTTATTCACATGCATGTATTTTATTGGTAGTGGGTCCACCAAATCTCATAGCACGTATATAAACGTCTAAGTGATGACTTTTAGTTGCTGAATGGGATAATTAATTTAAATCTGGACAGCTTTTATCAGTTTATTTAATCTAAAATGCTTTGATTGTCTTGGGACTATAACCATTGGAACTTTGAGATATTTTCGATCATTGTTGCACTAAAAACCAATCATCATAAAATTTTAGAATCACATAGACACCAAAAGTGTTGCATGTCTCTCCACTTCCACATAACTTTCCTTTTTAGAGGAACTTTTATGAAGCCACATCTTGCGACCACTTGGTTTGCATTTGCATTTCAAGTGTTTCTAATGAGCTATTGAAGCTCAATCCTTTTCATATTTTCATTTTTCTTATTTATTTTCTCTTTACAAATCCTTAGAATTCAAATACACCCTCTATATTCTTCAAAACCCTTCACCATTGATGGCATCTAGTTCATCAGGAGTTAATGAATTTCTGGCATTTGAAGAGATTATTAATATACTTTCAGTCAATGCTAGGGTTATGGGTGTAAGTATAGTTTACCCCATCAAAGCTTCTGATGGGGTATAACTCACCACCGTTGGCCCTTACTTTCCCAAAAAACTTTCATTATTGGTGTACCCTTACTATCCAAGGTCTAGAGAATGAAATCTCCATGTTCAATAGATGGCCACTCTTTAAGTACCTTCCTCACTCAAATTTAGGTTTTGACCTAAAACATTGGGTAATGAATATTGGAACAAACGGTTAACAAGGATGATGACTCTCAAAGTCAATTATTTGGAGAAATCAGACATTTTTTATGCTGTTAAACTTTATCAGGAAGACATATTGTTTAATCAATTTGCCATTTCTAGTCCCATTTGCTTTTGGAACTCTGCTTTTAATTACTTCGAATCAACTTTGGTATGGTAGGTCCCAATATCATGGATACTTGTAAATTGATTGGATTTAAGTCAGTGGGGGATTAAATTCACCCGTTTATGCCAAAAAAGATCTCCCCCGTTCATTAACGAGTTCTAATATGAATTTTCCCTATTCCACATTTATGAATACTCACCTGAAGAGTGTCCGTAAGGTAAGCAACGAAGAGTACTTTTGTTTCCCCTTATTTTGACTGTCAATGCATGTTTTTTGTGTTAAATCCCATAGTGTGATATTATAATATTCTTTCTTACTAGCCCAACTTATGGAGGGTAAGGAGGTTGCATTACCCCCTTATGTTTTAGGTTCTCTTTACAAGGCCTTTTCTACGCTTGTTGAATACCCATTTAATGTTTAATCAAGATGGGCTATTGTGGGTCCTACAAATGTGGCTTCATGCCTATTTTTCAGAAATTATCCATATTCAAAATGAGTCCAAATACCCATTGTTGTATCTATTATCTCTCTAAACCCTCTCATAAGAGCTTTGAAGAGCTTGTTACTATATTTAGGAGTTTGCCAACTAATAGGCCCATGGCTTTTTTATAGCCTTTATTGACACCCTTTAGTTCACCTCTTTGGTTGGTTCCCATTTTGTAAAAACCTCATACTATAGAGTTGGCTGATCTTTATTAGGGAAGCTTCATAACACTAAGATATTTATACTATGGAACCTGACCCTCTTAATATCCATCTTCTAAATCTTACGAGGAGATATAGTTACTTGCCTAATTTTCAAGACAATATGGGTTTCACCAAACCATTCATGTCCCAATGAGGAGCAATGCCAATCCTAATGAGTTTCCCAAGGCCTTACAAATTTTGAAGCAACCATCTTATATGGGATAGCTGAGTATCATATTTATCGAATTAATTTTCACATGACTAAGACTGTATTTCATGTAGGTGTGACCTCAGTTTTTAAGGATTGGTGGACTAATTACATCAAGGTCTATTCAAAGCCCGTGTCACCCTAAAAACAACCTTCAAAGCCTTCGTATTTAAGTAAGACTCTGATTATTTCTTTTGATTCTTATTATTAATTCAGTTTGCTTAACCAAATCGTTATAAATCTCACAAAAGCTCCTCTTATTAGGGATTATCAATCTTTAGAGAAGACAAAACTCAGTCTTGAAGTTAAAGAAGCTTTAGAGTTAGAAATATCGAGGGAAGTTAAAGATGAGGAGGCATAAGAGCATATCCCTCTTATTAGATCAATGAAAATAAGTCCTCCTATGAGAATCTAACAAGTACCTCATCAAGAATGGATGAACCTCCTATTTCTACTGTATTTGTTATTCCAAGTAGAGAATGCAAGAAAAGCATAGCAAGAAAGGCTATTCCTCCAAAACAATTGGGAGATAAGACAGTTTTTTACTCATGTAATGTTTTTAAAGTCATTTGGTAATAATTACACCATTAGTTTTGATTTTGAATGGAATTTTCTAATATTATCGTTCATTTTTAATACTTAGGAGATGAGAGTGAGTCAATCCATCCTAGAAATCCTAGGACACCACCGCCAGCATCCCCAATTGATGAACCCATTGATGTTCCTACCTCACCACCTAGGCCTTCTTCGAACCCAGTTGTAGGTGAAAACATAAATTCTGAGGCAGTGGATATCTATATGACATTGCTTCTAACTCAAGGTGAGGATGTGAGACCTCAAGTTCAAAGGAGACAAAGACCTTAGAGAATTTTCATTCAATTGAAAATGACCCAACACCTCCTATTGAATCTTCTCTTACTAAAGTTATTATTGTCTCAAATAATTCTCCTTTGAAGAAGGCATCCCCTATAGTACAAAAGAATCCCACATCTAAGGAGATTTAAAGATTGATGATTCTATATGAAGTGCATGCCTTTTATGGGAAATTAGAAAAGATTATGTCTAAGGCCCCAATTTAAACTATGGAGATTGTTTCTAGTAGTGTTGAGAAACATTCAAAGAAATTTATCCAAATCCATCTCACTCCTACTTCTTGGTATTCGGAGGCATCACAAGCCTTATACGTACTTCGAAGCTTTGAAAAGTTTACCTTTGAAGAGATGGCATATTTCACATTTTCCATTAGTCTTAGAGAAACTCGCTCTTGTGTAACTTCTTTTGAAGGCTTGGAAGAGGGAGTTGTGAGAGAACTGAATAATGGAATTCATTCTCTTTCACTCCATATCAAGACCTTGGCTTAGGTGGAGGTCAAAGAGAATTCTTTGTATGATGATAATTCTCATTTCTCCAACCAAAAATTTATGTCTACAAAAGACTTGTAGGACGTGGGAGCCATTCGAAGTAAAAGGGTTGGACTCTTATATGAGAAGGAAGATATAGAGAATTAGCTATCTAGGGTGATTTCTACATTGAAGGTTACCACTGCCGAGGAGGAAGATTGGCAACAAAGGATATGCCAACAGTTTATTGATATACATGTCGCAACTTATAATGCAGCTCAGTTCAATGAGAGGGGGATGTAGATCAAACCCCAAAGACAAATTATGAAAGTTTTTGGACCAATTTTATGTCTTTTGTATACAAGCACTTTCATTAACTTATAATATTGCCAATGTTTTAATGAAAATCTTGTAAGAATGTAGTTTAGATTAGATGGAGGCGTAACCCCTTTTGAGTATAGTAATGGTAAGTTAACCGGGGACACACTTGATTAATTACAAGACACACAATCACGATCTGGTGAAAATGAACTCAGTTTCAACTCACAAATCTCTCGTGTATAACTCAAAAGATTATAATGAACTCAAAAGTAACTCATTCAGAGGGAGAGAGAAATAATCATCCTAGATACACCTTGGCAGGCAGCCAAACACACCAACTCTTAAAGGTTCCAAGTCAGATATTAAAAGCTTCATAATAAATGACAATGGATGGGTAAAAGCTCTGGGTTTTGTAATAACTTATTTCTCTCTGATGATAAATCTCTCTCTATCCAAAAAAATCTTAGAAAAGAACTCTGCTCTCTCAGAAGTGGTTGAGGCCAATAAATAACCCCCCACACCACTCCCGAGATGACTCCGTCCTTAATAACTGTGAAAGACATCCCTCATACTTTATGTCACAAACATCAAATTCTTGATGGACTAGTCAGCTCCACGTCATGAACATTAAATGCCAAGACATGCCTTTTGCCTAATCACTGTGCGTCAAGGGCATGTCTTCACAGAGGTGGATTACCAACTGTCTGATAACCCCAAATACCACGGTGGTTTACACAAGTGCAAATTTGACATCGCCTAGCTGGTTAGTGACATCATATAAAGTAGATGTGACATTTGGTTCATAACTCAACGTCCAATGGAACTCAAGGCTGCATTACCAAAGGTTCCACGGTCAAGGTCCTTTGGTGTTTTACTAGGTGTATCTAAGATGGTCAGGACAAGCCCCAATGGTGGCTCACTTCTCAATCCTCCAAACCAACTCCCTCTGAAGTTCCCATAGCGAGGTCATTCGATAGAGCATGAAAGCTCTCCCAGGCCCTGCCAAGCCTGGTCTCTCATGAGTTCTGTTCGACCTCACACTAAAAATCATTATAATGGTTACAAATCATAGTCAATATAAATAGAAATATTCAACAATACTAAGTAAAATAATAGGACTAAAGGATCAGCTCTCTCGGTCAGCTTCTTCCTCAGGAGATCCCTCTAGACTACCACGTTGAACTACCTCGCTTGAGCTGCCTTGCTGAGCTGCATTGCTTGAGCTGCCTTGATGAGCTGCATCGCTTGAGCTACATCACTGACTTACTGAGTTGCATCGCTTTGAGCTACATCGTTGCCTTACTGAGCTACATTGCTTGACCTAATCCCTTGAGTCTATTGTGTTAGATGGGGGATTAATTCTAATCTCGAGATTATCTTCAAGCCATCGCTATATTTGCCCCTTCGTGGAGAGATTTGTTATGGGAACAAGAAAGATCTGCACGAAAACTTCTCAATCCGATGAACCTTGGTGTATTTATCTTCGTTATGGCCTTTGTCATTAATACTGCCAGGAAAAAGTAAAATTCTCCCTGATGTACGTGAACCAAAGTGCTGCGATTGACGAAGGGCCATTACCACTTTTTCCTATTGTTGAGATTCAACCTTTCTGTCTTTGTTTCCTTGGCTAAATGAAATTCTCCCAAACACCTGCTAACTTTCTCAAATACCCGTTTTGACTCTTGGGAAGTAAAATTCTCCCGTTTGTGTTGTTTTGGAGTATAGTTGCAAGAAGTGGGTTTTTTTGTTAGGACTTCCCCTATCATTGAGACTTGTGGAATTCTCCATTGTAAACTTCTCCCTAGGAAATTCTCCCTATATGAAGATGCTACTTCGTCTGGGCTCTTCTCTGTCATTATTTCTTCATGTTCAAAAAATCATAAAAATTCTCCCGAATGTATGTGAGTCATAATTAAACAACGTTTGGACTTATGGCAAGGGGACGTCGTAGCTTTTTGAACCGTTGGGACAGCTTCTGTGTTGTGAGCGATTGGATATGTCTGACAAAAATTATGGCACCAAAACTCAAACTTTCCTAGGAAGAAAACCCTTTATATTCTCCATGCATCACTTCATTAATGATGTGGTGATATCTTTTCAACTGTCAGGACACTCCTCGAAGTGCCACGTGTCCACTTGAAATGATTATAGGCAACTTTGCATGTGTGTTAGTGGGAAAACTCAAAAGACGGGTTTAAAGGATTGCAAACGTTTATTTTTTTAAAACACTTAGCCATTTCTTCTTTTTCTTCTTCAAACTCCCAGAGCTTTTTTAGAGAGAGAAAGATTCAAATCGCCATTATTAATAGGGTTTTCTCTAGTTCTCTCCCTTTCATCATCTCTTTCACCGCCACTTGTGATTGTATTCCTATATTTTCATCCCCCTTTTCGCTTCTTTAAGGTTTTCTTCTTCCACCATCATCTGTTATGGCCTCTTCCAGCGTTCCCAGCACGTCCACCACTAGTGCTACGCTTTTAACCACCCTAGACTCCGCCTCCTTAGTTGTAGCATGCCAAGAAAAACTGCGCTTATACCATCGGTCTCCTATCTTTGGCAAAGATGATGTGTTCTCTGAGGGGTGCAGGACTTGCCATTTTTCATCCAAGTATGACCCTTTGATGCTGGGTGATAAATACCAAGATTCCACTTCTTGGGGCTATTTTCCTCCAGAGGGGACTATGAGGTTCCGTCTTGACAGAGGTGACTTCCCTTGGTCCTATATTGGCTTTGAAGGACCTAGTGATTCCCCTTACCACTTTGCTGCTTGGAACTCATTTATGCAGACCACTTACTCTAACGCTCTTTCCAAGGTTGGTCTCCATCGAGCTGCCTAGTTTGGGGAGTTTACTCTCTCTAAACACAATGTTTTTCTTCAAATCTTGGTCTCCCATTGGAACATTACAACTCACACATTCGTTGCTTCATAGGGAGAGTTCATTGTTACACTTGAGGATGTTCGTGAGCGGCTTGGGCTTGAGCCCATAGGGATTTTAGCGTATCACGGATAGGCTTTGGATGTCGAAGAGACAAAGTCCCGCATAGACTTGGATCATATTTGGAGGAGGTGTATCGATACTTTCAACAAGGCTACCTTCACTCCCCTTCTAAACTACTTCTATCGTACCAACCCCACCACTGGATTTGGCCCAGGCAAAGGTACATCTCTTGAGCTACCACTGTACATACTTATGATTCTATCTCATTTTGTCTTGCCTGACAAGACCAATGATCAACCACATACGGACTTGATTAATCAGTCTATCCGTTTGGCTGGAGGATATAAGCTTCCTCCGGCAGCCATGGCCTTAGGGTCACTTTATACATGGTTCGACAGGACCCATCTAGATATGGAACGATCCTTGGGTAGATATAACTTCACTAATTTTTCTAACGCCATTATTTTGATTGGTTTTCTTTACTTCTGTTTTCCCCATATATCTGCTAACCGTATTCACCTTCGTGCTAGGGAAATCATCAATCCCCATCGCCTTTTTTTCTTTCACAAGAAACAGAGTAGAAATGAGCATCTAGGTATTTTTGACAAATCAAGCTCCTTTGTGATGAGGCCCTATAGTGAAGATTCTTTTTCCCATACTTGGAATTTTTTGGTGCCATACATAGGGTGGTGCGGTCCACTTCGAAGGATTTTACAACGAAGTAACCTTCTTTTGCCATCGTTTTGGCTTTGACTCCTAGCTATCTTCCCTCTTACACTGGCTGGGGGTATTTGTCTGAACATGACAACCCCAACCATTGCAACCATCAGTTTGGGTACGACTAAGGGATTCCTCGGTCGGTGTTTTAAGATTCTCACCCCAAGGGATATTTCCCTGAGGCTTGTGCCATTTACACCATGTCATCTTCTTTCATGATCTACTCAGCCATAAGTGGTCATGTTACCATTACTGCACTTTCTAGGAAGGGGGATGTAACCAGTGATTTTACGATGAAGTATTAGCCAAGACAGATAGCCAAAATTTATGAATTCATCCAAATCCCACCTGTTTACCCCATTGTTCAGAGTTTTCCCCCTTTGGAGATGGGGCTAAAGGGGAATTCCATTCTGAGAATTGAGTTCCCACTCATCCTAACACCAAAAGATCCTCCTAGTGAGCTGCCTCCATACTGTCCAACAATCCCCTTTGTTGTAGTTAAAGCCAAGAAAGCTTCAACATCTAAACCCCTAGCTGGAGGTACTTCTGCCATTACCGCTTCTGATAAAGGTCCCTCGTAATGCCCTTGGTAAAAAGCAAAGAAGACCAAGAGAGGGGAATCTTCGAAGCCCAAGTCCCTACGCAAGTTCCAAGCCCCTATAGATGCTTTCCCCATTGACTTCGTTCCTCCCAAAGCTGATGTGCCTGAGGAAATAAGGGAGGCATTTAGAAACGAGGTAGAATGGCTTCAACAGATATTTTGACAAACTGTGCCATCAGTTCCTCCTCCTAAGTCATTTCCCACTATTGTGGTGGATCCTACTTAAGGTATTATGCGAAGAAAAGGGGGTCCTTCAGGTACTATCTCTTCCGATAAGAGGAAGAAAACTTTGGGAACCAAGGCAAGTAAAAAATAAGATTTTATAGTTCAACCCATAGTAGTTACCTCTACTCCTAGGAGTTCTACATCTCCTTCCCCCAATGAAGTTATACCAATTGATGATAGCCCTGAGACTATAGCTGATCTCACCGAGAGGTCTTTTCCTCACTCATCTCCTCCATCTTCACCCAGTGTCATACCATTACACTCTTCTTCTGAGTATGAGGTTAGTCTTCCAATACTTAGTCGTTTATAGCTTAGTGAATTCTCTTATCTTTTCTTACACTTGTTCTTTCTATCTTGTTTTCATCAGGAGGCTAATGAACAAAGGCTTGTTCCTCTGATCAACCCTTTTATGGGAGGATGCTTTGGTGGATCTAAGACCAAATCATCTCCTCCCTATTCGCCCATGATAGGTCTTACTTATTCGTGTCAATTAGACTCTAGTCGAGCGGAGGAGGCTTACTAGAGGTCTACTATGCTCATTGAGTCTGTGGGAGTTTTCTTTCATCCGGAAGAGACTCCCCTAGCTTTTTCTAATACACCATCTTTACTGGTGGTTCCTCTGGATGTGATTCCAGTTTTGCCAAGATCTCCCAAGGTAAACATTTCTAAATATTTCTTTTCTATACTTTCTACTGTGTGAATCTTCTTATCCTCTTGATATATCTTAGGCTGAGGTAGCTTCCTTTTTGGCTTCATCATTGGCCAACATCCTTCTTCCACCTTGATTGACAAGACCCATAACTGTCGTTACCCCTTTCAGCCATATTACTGAGGTGAGTTAAGTGTGAAGTGTGTCTCTTCTTTATGTATTATTACCCTCCTTTAACACTTAGCTTTATTTTTACAGCTTTCTCTAAGTCTTGTCCCACCATTATCCTTCGGGATTCTACCAGTTTCCAAGGCCACCATTGACTCTTCTACTCATCTAGGTGCTTCTTCTACCCTCACTAGTGTTGGTGCATCTGTGGAAGGTCAAACAGATTCTTCAAGTTCTCCCCCAATATTGGCCTTAGAACCTTTTATTGACATAGAATCTTTATCCAATATTAAGGTTCCTCTAGCTGGGGTTCCTCTAGTTGAGGGTCCTGTGGAGGCTTCTGAGGAGATGAATTTTCCCTCAACAGTTCCCATCGATGTAGCCTCTTTAGTGACTCCCGTTCTTACTCTAGTCATTATTAAGGTATTTTTCTATTTTCTCTTCATTCCTTATTATTTGTCCTGTATCTTGACAATGTACAATCTAGAAGAACCTCATTTTCAAACATTCAAACTCCACCAGTAACGGTAACTTAACAATGATAAACACTTGCTAAGATTTTTTATCAAACTCTACCAGTAACAGTGACTTAACAATGATAAACACTTGTTAAGATTTTTTGCCAAACTCCACCAGTAACGGTGATTTAACAATAATAAACACTTGTTAAGATTTTTCGTCAAACTTCACTAGTAATGGTGACTTAACAATGATAAACACTTGTTAAGATTTTTCACCAAACTCCACAAGTAACGATGACTTAACAATGATAAACACTTGTTAAGATTTTTTGCCAAACTCCACCAGTAACAGTGACTTAACAATGATAAACACTTGTTAAGATTTTTCATCAAACTCCACTAGTAATGGTGACTTAAGAATGATAAACACTTGTTAATATTTTTTTCAATTAACTCATTATTTTCTTGATATTTCCAAAAGTTGATGGGGAGTCCCCTCACGTTGCAGAGAAATCTCCAGTGATATCTTTGCCTATCGCCACACCAAGTCGGGAACCAGTTACATCTAAGGAAATGAGTCCTAATGACCAAGGTTCCACGACAGGTGCTTAGGCTGACAGTGAATCTCGTTGTGAGATTCCCATGTCATCTCTAGCTCCTCATGAGTTTTATCTCATGGTCCTTCATCACTCTCCCCAACTACCTTCCATCCATCGTTTGGTGATTGAACATATTGCAACTTATCACCCTGAGACTTTTACTGTCGATTTCTTGCATTCAAACATTCCCGTGATGATCCACCGACTTTAAGGTATGGTGATCGTTGTTACTGATATCGTCAGTACCCCTAATGCCAATGTTACCAGGCCCCTCCTCAACCAATTCTTGGGCTATCTAAAGGAGTTGGGCTGAGATGGCTTCTAATTTAGCTGGCTGATTGAACACTTGAAGACCGTGAAGAGTTAGCAATTACGAAGTCAGAAGGAACTACTACAGAAGCACTAAAATTTTCAACGAGCCGAGGAAGCTAGGCTGGACGAACTAACATCTCTACTTGAAGCTGCTAACAAATAAGTGGAGGATATCGAAGAAACTTTATGTCTAGAAATGCTGAGGCAAGAGAAACTCCTCATTCAGCGTGATCAAGTTCAGACAAGTCTGGAAGGTTCCATCAACGCTCAACAAGCATGCCCAGCAGCTTCCTCGGGACTGCTTGGAGATTATTTCTCTACTCCAAACTTGTGGTTCCTCCTAGGCTGATGACCTCTCACATACTTGTATAAATTGTTTAGTTTTCCTTCTTATGTACTCCTGGGAAATAGTTCCCATTTCGTAAAACCTCCCAATTTATGAATAAAAGAGATGTTATATCTTATTTTCATGCCACTTCTTTATGTTATAACTGTTTGAATAAAATACCCAGTTTGCTGTCTTCTATCTCATTCTAGTGACAACAAAAGACCTCTTTCAAGAAAAATAATGAGTTGTACATATTCATACCAAAAAAAACTAGATGCATCGATGTTCTAAGGTTACTTGCTTTACACGTGATAGGACTTCAACCATTTGTTGTTAATCTTAAATGGTTTATCTTCTTCCATCTTAGAAATCAAATAATAACCTGAATCGTGAGCCTTCTTTACAATGAAAGGTCCCTCCTAATTCGCTGTAAACTTAGATAGGGGAAGCTCTTTAATATGTTTCACTCATGCCTTCAAAACAACGTCCCCTTCAATAAACTTCCTTGGTCTTGTAATACCCCGTATTTTTATGCTTTCTTAATTTGGGGATTTATTAAATTTAATGTGAATGAATTATTTAATATAAATCTGGAAATTAATTATTTTATAATTATTAACGTGATGTGAGTTAGTAATTATGGGAAACTTGTTCAATATTACTAATGAGCAAAGTAATATATAATATTGGTTTGATTAAATGTCACGAGTGAATAGAATGACAATTTTGAAAATTTAAGTCGGGACGTGCCTGTGTCGCGTCGGGAATAAATATTGATTAATAAAAGTGAAATATTTTTAAGTTATCTGTATGGTCGCTTTGAGTGCGCCAACGTGTCCGGAAGGGTTGAGATAGTCAGAAAAGTGTACCCGGGGGTTTAGTTTGAGTCTCGGGGCGTTTTTAGGCTTAATTAGTACCCCGGGAGGGAATTTTGGACATTTTACATTTTTGGGTAATTAAACCCACGAAATTTCAAGGGATATATCAAATGTATAAGGTTGCCTTCTAGGGTTAAAACAACCAAAGACAAGTGACGGCCATAGGAGAGGAAAGGAGAGAGCTTCCAAAACAATCCAAGGCCAAAAAGTCACCCGATTGCACCGCCACCACCACCAACGCGTAGATCGCGCGACGGGGAATGAAACCACACCATAATCGTCCGCAAATCAGAACGCCGAAAATCCCAGGCAAGTGTTTATCTTGCTTATTTTCGTTAATGCATCACTCATCTTAGTCTAGGGATGATTATGATGAGTTTAATGGAAGAAAACCCAAATTTGAGATAGAAAATCTTATGTAATAATGATTTGAAGGTTATTCTGGAAACCCCTTAACATGTAAAGGATTAAATGATGAAATTTTGATGTTTTAGAGGAAGAAAATTCTGGAAAAGACTGATTAGAACCATGTTAAAGAGATTTCTATGGTTCTTGAGATTTACATGAATTTTGGCCTGTTAATCCATGGTTATTAATGGAAATTTGCATGCTTTACGTAAAAGACGTATGGAATGGGTTACACTATTAGTAGTACGAATTTCTGGGCGATTGGGAATGAAAAGTTTGGATTTGGATGGGGTTATGTGAGAAAACCCGTAACTGGTAACTGCAGAATTCGCCATACCTGCTTGATCGAACAATCAAGCCAACAGCTTCGATTGATCGAAGGTTCGATCGATCGATCCCCAGCCCTCGATCGATCGACCCCTTCTGGCAGACTCATAATTTCCCCTTTTTAAATTAGTTGAATTCAATTTAATGAGAAATAATCCTTGGACACCCTTATTAAAATATTTTTGGAGATGAAGAAGACCAGTAGGACTTATAAATAATTATGGGACCTTTAATGTAAGACGAGAGTTGTATTTTTAGGTTATTTACACATAAGGGACGATGAAACTATGTATTAAAGGGAGAGACGCATAAGATAGTTACGTTGGAACATAAGTGAATACCTACTGAATTTTACACTTGAGAGGATAGAGCCCATGCCTCGAATTAAAGTTAGAGACGAACCGTTATACGTGATAACTAATAATGGGAAAACCAGGATAAATGTCGTGATTATGTGTTATGAGATGAACCTAAATTGAAATGATAAAAGTAGTATATTTATATGACTGTGTGTATGCATATATTATATACATGTGAAAATCATGCCCGCGCTACTTGCTATCCCTGCGATTATCGCGCTGGGACAGTCTTATCTCAATGGGACCTTTACGGGGAATATTGACTTGTACCCGAGAAGATAGGAATCCTAGGTACAGGCTATCGAATCGATAGTCACGGTCCTAAGAGACGTGAGGGTATATGCTGACCTCTTAGACTTGGAAATTATGCTTCGCCTCAATATTGTTTGTGTATGTATTAATATAGTTCGAGAGTGATTCCGAACGTGTATTTTCCTTAGTACGAGTGATACAAGGAATGGATAGCAGAGTATGCCCGTACCATAATTGTTATGGGCGGTGCTATTAGAATATATATATATATATATATTATACGAGTATTTAATATATATATATGAAATTCTGAAATTTGGAATTGCCTACTGTGTTATGGTAAGTAAGAAATGAATAATGACTTCAAATTGGAAATACTTGTTTTGAAAAGTATAATATGACACTGGGAAACTTTATTAATAAATAAATTAGTGCTTTGTTACTAAAAAAATTTCCTCTTACACAATTATGTTGTTCAGTTTTAAATCTTACGAGTAACCTAAGATAAGTTAAATCATTGGGAAGATTAGTGCGATATAAGATAAGATAAACCGTTGGGAAGGTTAGTGCGATAGGTGTGCACATTAGAAGAGAGGTGAGAATTTCTCAAGAGAGTGTCGCACTAATATATTGTGGCATTGGCCTATAAACATTTTAAATACTTGCTAAACGAATTTTAAATCATTTACACTATCGGGCTCTGACCCGTTTCTATTTCTCTTTCTCTCTTGTATATATATATGTATATAATACAGGTGCCCAGCCACAAGTGCATCTTGCATAGGATCCTTTGGAAGGAACGCGCTGCAGCTTAGGTGGGAGTTGCAGGCCTCTTGTTTAGACGACTTCATTTATTTGATTCCACTCCTAGCATGTTCATTTAGTGGGTCATGTGTCGCCCTTTCCATTATTCAGATATTTTATTGGACATTATGACTCATTTATTTCTAGTTTTGTCATCTTGGGATTTATTACTGTCTGGATGTTTTACTTTAAGTTTTAAATATTGGGATTTAGTTGTTGAATGATTAAATTATTTGGATTATATGTTCCAAGATAATTGTGGTGTGATTCCCTATTATTGAATTGTTGTATACATTTAAATCTTGGTTTATAAAATAAAATTTGGAAAGTAATGTCTAAAAATGGTTTTGACACTTAGCTTAATTAATTAGGGTGTTTAAACTCGAAAAGTTATTTTTACGACAGTGATGCTAAGAATGAACCAACTGTTCACCTTGATCTTAATTTAATAAAGGAGTGATCGCCCGGTATTTAATTAGGCGGGGTGTCACAGGTGGTATCAGAGCATCAGATTCTAGTGTCCTTTAGGATCTGTACGGCTTATTTCGTTTCCAACTTAGCATTTTTTATATAGAGCCCTAACACTAGGAATGTTGTGTTCATCTCTATACATTGGAAATTCGTGATTCTGCGATTTGTTTATGCGAATGATGAACTCATCCAAATTTATTGAAATTTTCAGATGGATCATCAAGAAGAACTATCTAAAACAGTTAGGGGAGTCAACGAGCAAGATCGACTCACACCTCAAGTATCTCTCGAGAGAATATCAACCGCCGAGTTAGCAGGTATTGTGGCACAGGCAGTTACCACTACGGTCTTGCAGTATCAAGAACACAGCACACAGCTCATGGGGGGCAAAAGATCTAAAAAGTACAGTCAGTATGTCATGACTGGAAATAACAAGTGTGTGAAGACACAAAAATTGCAACAACAAGATCCTCAGGCCCGTAAAATCCACGAAGGTAACAAATTGTGCGGGGAAGCCAAAAAGCGTCAGGGTCAACAAAGCCAGGGTCTCAGTGAAGTCACGAAGGAGTTTTCAGATGTGGAATGGACGGTCATGAACGTCAAACTTGCCCGGATCAGTCTAAAAAGGAACTCCAAATCAACCAACGAGAACTTTCGGGACTCTGCTATATATGTGTAAAATCGGGTCACAAGTGGAAGGATCCTCACCCTGACATAGTTTTTTCACAAATTTCCCACCAAGGCCAACAAGACCAGGGAAAAGCGAGAATAGTCAACAACGTAGTGAAGTGAAGCAGTTTTGGGAGAGGTGCTTCCAATGTGGCAGAAATTGCCATAGGCGTCAGGATTTCCCAGAGAAGAATAGGGCCCCACGGTAGGAATGTGCTAGTAATAAAACACAGAAGCCAACTCCACCACCCTTTCCAACAGCCTCAGTTCAGCAGAGACAGCTACAGTACAAACGTGTCTATAACATCCCCCAGGCAGCAGCTCCGCAGGCACCACCCGCGATTGAGGGGATTTTTTCTATCCCTGATACTATGAGTCGAGTTTTGTTTGATACTGGGGCAACGCACTATTTTATAACTACCCATTTTGCAAAGGCCTTAGGGCTATTAGCCACAGCAGAGAGCACTATGACATGTGTAGACACACCACTGGGAAATGGTTCGCTTATTTTTTTTATATGCCGGAGTATGGGGGTAGAGATTGGTAGCTTAGTATTACCAGCATACATGTTAGTCTTAGATATGCATGAGCACGACGTTATTATCGGTATGGATTGGCTTGAAGCTTATAGAGCCATGATAAATTTATTTGGTGAGAGTATTGTCCTTGCCATTCCGAGGCAAGAAATGTTTGAGTGGCGATGCCTCGCCCAGAAGGGGGATCTTTTGCCTATATTTTTATATAAAGTAGGATACCTATAAGGAGATTGTGATCCTCCTGGATTCGATTCCATTCATTCGTGAGTTTCTGAATGCAATTGAGGTGTTAAGTAAATTAAGTATCGAAGTATTTTGTGAAAGCGAGATTAGGGGATAAGAGTATGGTACCTAGTAAAAGGCAACGATTAAAGTAGTTTTGTTTGGTTTTAGTAGATGTGTTACGTCCGAAGACCATTTGTGCAGTCAAGATGATTGACAAGGTGGAAGTATAAGTTGTATCCTCAGAGGATGAGGCGTGTTTATGTGACACGAACGAGTCACTATATTTTGTTCACTATTAGATTTTCATGTGAGACGAGTTTAATGCATAAAATTATAAACGTTATTATTATATGAATAATTTTCCCCAGTGTAGCGGGATTTTCATTTCTCTTTAGTGCTATCCGCGGAGGATGAATGAGTATATAAACAGTGTTATGTACCTTACTGAGGTTACTCGTTGTAGTGATGCGATACACGAGTATGATATTATCTTCGTTAAAATGTTATAGAAATGGTTAGTAAGATAGTGCGCATTTATTGCAAGGCTATAGGAGTGGTTGCGTTAGTGCAGCATACTTTTGTTCTGACTAGGCTTTACCTGTAAGAAGGTTCGACTCGCACTTATATTATCTATCCTAGAGACTTCGGAGGGGATAGTGGGCTCGAGATATTCGATGCCAATGTATGTATAGAATTTATCATTATGATTTGGTATGTATCAGGTTTACTGTTGAGCGAAAAGATTCGACTTAGTTTAATGTTGAGCACTCAGGACTTGGTAATAGGAAGAGTGCATTATTATATCTATCCTCTAGAGATGTGAGAATTAAGAGTTATACCCCTATTATTAGGGACAGGGATTTTAAGAATTCCAATTGTATGTATTCGAGATTCATGGAACGCAATTTTCCAACACCCAATTCTGAACGATAGTGCAATTGGTGAGATGTTCTTTGTTGAGTTTAATTACTTGAGGAAATGTAACTTTTCTATCAAAAGATGGAGTAAAGGGGTAAATGCTATGGACGGAGGACCTAATGGATTTCGATAATTTACAATGCTAGGTAGTAGTGTATCGGGAGGGTTCCTTATTTTGATTTCGCTTTGTGAGACATCACACACATGAAACTTAGCATAAGGTTGGAAATAAGGAGACGTTTGGTCATTATTCCATGAGTTCGGAACCCCAATCGAAAGGGGATCAAGTAATTATATCTTTAAGTGGGAAGTTAAATTTTGATTTAAAGCTATTGGAGCCGGTTGTGTGGTAAGAAAGCATTGAAAGTTTTTCTTTGTCACCACGAGTTAAGGGGGCGGAATGATAATAAGGAAGATTTAAAATTTTAATTTTTAGGGCGATTAAAGTGTTGTAATCACGCTGCAAGAACCAGGGAAAACAAAGAATTTGTTTATTAGTATGGAGCGTATGTGATGTTTATGCTAGTATGCACGATTTATAGGGTGTGTAGACATCCTGGTTAACTGATGTTAAAACTCGTCCGAGATGAAGGGGCGTGGCGATGGACGTGTGGAAAATGTGTTTGTGGGGCTAACAGAGCGAAGTGGAAGTGATAGAGTGGATTAAACGTCACATGAGGGGCGATAATCCATACGTAAGTGTGCAATTAAAATAGCACAACCTAATTTGATAGGAAGGCTGTGGGAAGCCATTTAAGAAAGGGTATCCCTTGAATAGAGTAGAAATTTAATTATTATGAAGAACCCTCGGAGCAGAGTAGTTATTAGTCAAGTGTGAGAGCGAACTCGGGCATGCAAAGAGTGATGATGTTAGTATGGTGTAAAGGATTCAGAAGTGCGCTTCGTGGAGGAAAAAAAGCACGGGTCATAACTTTCGGCATACACCAAGGAAGGAAAGGGAATGTTACGTGTCACATAATGTGAGACAATTCAAGGAAAGATCGATGTTTAGCAGGGACGTAGTAAGTAGTCCCGACATGCACCGCCCATGGGTAGGGTTCGGTTGGAAGAGGAAAAGCGACCAGAGGATTTTGTGTTAATCGACAATTCCTGAAATGGGAAGATGTCGATAAAGCCGATAAAGTTCTTGGATGGGTTACCACCCTCAGAACAAGATCAAGGCAATGTTAACTAGTGCGCCCCAGACTTCCTTTGAAAGGAAGGATCACGCCAGTGCATGGTCTGGCGCAGCATTAATTCCTGAATCGGGATGAGATTTGTAAATCCCACCTTTAATATGGGATTTCAGGAACTCGCGGAGATAAGGTTTCGTTTCGAGAAGGATGTATCACCCCTAGCCAGGAAATAGGCGCACGTTGATTAGAAATTAGTGGAACCACATGAAGGAAATTTTGGAATCTTAGTACGGTGTTTTCAGGAGTACTCTGAAAAGGTACTCGTACCTGTTAATCGCGTATGAGGTGATTATTAAGGTTTTGGTATGGAAGAACCTCGAATATTCTCCTTTCGTATATTTATAGGTGAGCGGACACTCAGAATTTTGGATCGGTCGGGAATACTCCGATCACTATGGTGAAATTCCACGACTATTTTAGGCGAACAAGAGTGGTCAGAGGTTTGTATGGTTTTCTCAGAATGGGAGTTTTGTATATAGATAAATCCGAGTATCTGCCATGTGATGAGGCGCAACCTATGCGAATGTTGTCGGTTAGGAGCACCATGTAAAGTGTCTCCAATAAGAATGTTAATCAAGCTTGCTGTGAGGCGGGGACTATAGTAATTGAGCGCCTTGCTATGTAGATAGTCTGCGTATAAAGAGAAATCCAGAATTGTTCTACCAGTTAGGCCTTATTTTCCGAATTTCGGTACAAAATTCCGCTATTAGGGGGGAAGTATGTAATACCCCGAATTTTTATGCTTTCTTAATTTGGGGATTTATTAAATTTAATGTGAATGAATTATTTAATATAAATCTGGAAATTAATTATTTTATAATTATTAACGTGATGTGAGTTAGTAATTATTAACGTGATGTGATTTAGTAATTATTGGTTCTATTAAATGTCACGAGTGAATAGAATGACAATTTTGAAAATTTAAGTCGGGACGCGCCTGTGTCGCGTCGGGAATAAATATTGATTAATAAAAGTGAAATATTTTTAAGTTATCCGTATGGTCTTTTTGAGTACACCAACGTGTCCGGAAGGGTCGAGATAGTCAGAAAAGTGTACCCGTGGGTTTATTTTGAGTCTCGGGGCGTTTCTAGGCTTAATTAGTACCCTAGGAGGGCATTTTGGACATTTTACATTTTTGGGTAATTAAATCCACGAAATTTCAAGGGATGTATCAGATGTCTAAGGTTGCCTTCCAGGGTTAAAACAACCAAAGACAAGTGACGGCCATAGGAGAGGGAATGAGAGAGCTTCCAAAACAATCCAAGGCCAAAAAGTCACCCGATTGCACCGCCACCACCACCAACGCGTAGATCGGGCGACGGGGAACGCAACCACACCAAAATCGTCCGCAAATCGGAATGCCAAAAATCCCAGGCAAGTGTTTATCTTGCTTATTTTCGTTAATGCATCACTCATGTTAGTCTAGGGATGATTAGGATGAGTTTTATAGAAGAAAACCCAAATTTGAGAGAGGAAATCGCATGTAGTAATGATTTGAATGTTATTCTAGAAACCCCTTAACATGTAGAGGATTAAACCACGAAATTTTGATGTTTTAGAAGAAGAAAATTCTGGAAAAGACTGATTAGAACCATGTTAAAGAGATTTCTATGGTTCTTGAGATTTACATGAATTCTGGCCTGTTAATCCATGGTTATTAATGGAAATTTGCATGCTTTACGTAAAAGACGTATGGAATGGGTTTACACTATTAGTAGTACAAATTTTGGGCGATTGGGAATGAAAAGTTTGGATTTGGATGGGGTTATGTGAGAAAACCCGTAATTGGTAACTGCAGAATTCGCCATACCTGCTTGATCGATCAATCGAGCCAAGATCTTCGATCGATCGAAGGTTCAATCGATCGAGCCCCAGCCCTCGATCGATCGACCCCTTCTGGCAGACTCATAATTTCCCATTTTTAAATTAGTTGAATTCAATTTAATGAGAAATAATCATTGGACACCCTTATTAAAATATTTTGGGAGATGAAGAAGACGAGTAGGACTTATAAATAATTATGGGACCTTTAATGTAAGACGAGAGTTGTATTTTTAGGTTATTTACACATAAGGGACGATGAAACTATGTATTAAAGGGAGAGACGCGTAAGATAGTTACGTTGGAACATAATTGAATACCTACTGAATTTTACACTTGATAGGATAGAGTCCATGAGTATTACATAGTAAGTTAGAAAAATCCCTTGAATTAAAGTTAGAGACGAACCATTATACGTGATAACTAATAATGGGAAAATCAGGATAAATGTCGTGATTATGGGTTATGAGATGAACATAAATTGATATGATAAAAGTAGTATATTTATATGACTGTGTGTATGCATATATTATATACATGTGAAAATCATGCCCGCGCTACTTGTTATCCCTGAGGTTATCGCGCTGGGACAGTCTTATCTCGATGGGACCTTTACGGGGGATATTGACTTGTACCCGAGAAGATAGGAATCCTAGTTATAGGCTATCGAATCGATAGTCACGGTCCTAAGAGACACGAGGGGATGTGCTGACCTCTTGGACTTGGAAACTATGCTTCGCCTCAATATTATTTGTGTATGTATTAATACAGTTCGAGAGTGATTCCGAATGTGTATTTCCCTTAGTACGAGTGATACGAGGATCGGATAGTAGAGTATGCCCGTACCATAATTTTTATGGGCGGTGCTATTAGAATATATATATATATATTATACGAGTATTTAATATATATATATATATATATATATATGAAATTCTAAAATTTTGAACTGCCTACTGTGTTATGGTAAGTAAGAAATGAATAATGACTTCAAATTCGAAATACTTGTTTTGAAAAGGATAATATGACACTGGGAAACTTTATTAATAAATAAAGTTAAAATGAGAGATTTGTTACTGAATGAAATTTTCCTCTTACACAATTATGTTGTTCAGTTTTAAATCTTACGAGTAACCTAAGATAAGTTAAATCATTAGGGAGATTAGTGCGATATAAGATAAGATAAACCGTTGGGAAGGTTAGTGTGATAGGTGTGCACATTAGAAGAGAGGTGAGAATTTCTCAAGAGAGTGTCGCACTAATATGTTGTTACATTGGCCTGTAAACATTTTAAATACTTGCTAAACGAATTTTAAATCATTTACACTATCGGGCTCTGGCCCGTTTCTATTTCTCTTTCTCTCTTGTATATATATAATACAGGTGCCCAGCCACAGGGGCGTCTTGCATAGGATCCTTTGGAAGGAACGCGCTGCAGCTTAGGTGGGAGTTGCAGGCCTCTTGTTTAGACGACTTCATTTATTTGATTCCACTCCTAGCATGTTCATTTAGTGGGGCATGTGTCGCCCTTTCCATTATTCAGATGTTTTATTGGACATTATGACACATTTATTTCTAGTTTTGTCATCTTGGGATTTATTACTGTCTGGATGTTTTACTTTAAGTTTTAAATGTTGGGATTTAGTTGTTGAATGATTAAATTATTCGGATTATATGTTCCAGGATAATTGTGGTGTGATTCTCTATTATTGAATTGTTGTGTACATTTAAATCTTGGTTTATAAAATAAAATTTGGAAAGTAATGTCTATAAATGGTTTTGACACTTAGATTAATTAATTAGGGTGTTTAAACTAGAAAAGTTATTTTTACGACAGTGATGCTTACAATGAACCAACTGTTCACCTTGATTTTAATTTAATAAAGGAGTGATCGCCCGGCATTTAATTAGGCGCGGTGTCACAGGTCTCACCAAGTTTTCATATGCCCTTGAGAGCTGCTTCATGTACATTTGAAAATGTTGCATCGCATTATCTCTGTATTCGTCCAACATTTCTAACTGCACATGTTTGTTATGAGGGAGCATGCTACTTCGCAAGGCTTATCGGGAAGAGGGAACTTCCAACTCCACCAGGATAATCACTTCAGCTCCATACATAAGGGAGAACGGGGTATATCATGTGGTCTTCCTTTTAGTTGTTTGATAGGCCCACAATACAGTTGGTATCTTGTCATCCCATGATCTTGGGAAATCCTCCATCGTCTTGGCTAAAATATTAACTAATGTTTAGTTATTTGCTTCCGCTTGACCGTTTCCCTTTGGGTATGCCACCGTTGAAGTATGATGAATAATGGAGTACTTTTCTGTGAGCATCATTACCTCTTAATTGACAAATTGGGTTTCGTTATCAGATAGGATAACCTTTGGAATCCTAAAACGGTAAATGACGTATTCTCTGATGAAGTTGCTCACCACCCTCGCTGTTGCCCTTCTTAGTGGTATCGCTTCAGCCCACTATGTATACCACTCCGTTACCACTAGTATTCAGATTTTTCCTCTTAAAAAATGATGTATTGCCCCTACCAGGTCAAACGCCCAATTGTCAAAAGGATAAGGTGTTTCCAGAGAGTGTAGATCAGTCGATGGGGCATGGATCATATTTCCATGAAATTGGCAAGATTTACATTTTTGAACGAACTCAAGAGAGTCTTTCCTTATCGTTGGCCAATAATACCCCAACGTCATTAGCTGGTCATACAACTTTGCTCCTCCTATGTGAGATGGGTTGTGAGCTTATTTGAGGACTTCGGTTGCTTCCTCCTTTGTGATGCAATGCAATGGCCTGTGGAAATACCCTCTTCCATAAAGCTGCCCCTCCTGAACGTAGAAACTTGGGGCCCTTCTCTTAAGTCCCACCGCATTAATCTTCTTTATTGGGATAACCCCATATTTAATGAAGTCAATATAGGGATGCCTCCAATCTGATTGAGCTGCAGTGAAATGGCATTCAGCTGCCTTAAAGAACAGTGAGCACTTGTCACACTTTTGTTATAACTCTGGTGCATCTTGCTTCATTCTAGGCCAAAAGTAACCCTCCCTTTAAATTCTCCTATAAAGAGGGATCTATGTTATTTCGCAGTGCTCTTCATGTGTTTTCTTTAATCTTTGCTCTGATTCTTCTGGGTCGATGCATCTTGACATCCATCTTCCTACGTTTCTGAAGTAAAGGTTTCCCTGATTTGTAAAGTATTGGGCAAACTCTCTTAGCTCCATCGCTCCTTCCCCAGACTCTAATTGTTTTCTAATTTCTCCCCTCCAATCAGAGTCATCTTCCATCGGCAGAATTGACTATACCACCGACGGAGATATTCTTCATTGGATCATAATTATAGTTGTATCGTCTCTCGTAATCATCTTCTGAGCGATGGTGGCACGACGTCTGGATGGTGGTTCATTATTCTAGGATACCTCTTGATCTTTATTCGATGGAACTGGTTGAGAACCCTCTGAATGATTGTTCTATAAGGTGCCAGACTGAGGTATTTCAACGTATATTCTCCATTTACTTGCTGAATCACAAAGTTCAAATCACCATTGATGCAAAGTGAAGGAATCACCCTTCGAAGGGCCTCCAGCAACCCCAGTACCAACGCCTCATATTCCACTTCATTGTTGGAACAAGGTAAGTCTAGTTTATAGGAAAGAACCCCCTACTCCTCCCTTTTTTCTGCTGAAGATCCATCGAACTACATGGTGCATTCTTCATCGCTTGCATCCAGGTGATTGTCCTACAAATCATCTCCCGGAATGCTCTCTTGTGATGGCTCAGATATTCCAGATGGGAAGATTGCCAAGAGGTTTGCGTATGCCTGGATCTTAATTGCGCGAGGGACCACACATTTTAAATCATATTCTGATAGAATGAGGAACCACCTAGATTCCTTACCACTCAATATAGTCCTTTCCAATAAAAACTTAATAAGATCACATCTTGTTATAATATGAATTGTAAAAGATAGCATATAATGTCTAAGTTTTTGTGCTACAAAGATTAAGGCTAAACAATGCCTTTCCAAGCTACTATACCTGACCTCTAGCCCATGTATTATTCTACTAAGATAATAGACTAGTCGTTCTTGCCCATCAATCTCCTACGCTAATAGATCTCTAACGGACCTCAACATGGATGTGAGATATAGTTGCAACGGTATTCCTATCTTTGGAGGGACCATGGTCTGAGGAAAAATGAGAAGCTTATTCATCCTGGTGAGAGACTCTTGGTGAACTTCCTCCCACCTGAACTTTGTGTTCTTTTGCAAAAGCTGCATCAACGGGTGTATTATTTCGGCCTATCCAGGAAAAAATCTCCTAAGGTAGGAGACTTTGCTGAGGAAAATCTTGAGCTCCTTCATCGTTCTTGAACCTGTCATCTGCAAGATCGCTCGTTGTTTATCTTAGTCCATCTGTATTCCCAACCGATCTACCACAAATCCTAGAAACTTTCCACTGGTTACTTAAAAAATGCACTTCAGCGGGTTCATCTTCAGTTTTTACTTCCTACATCTAGAAAATACTTTCCTCAAATTGCTCAGGTGGGACCCCTCCTTCTTCAATTTGATGACCAAATCATCCACATAAAACTCTACAAATTTATGAAAGAAGTCGTGAAAAATGGCCATCATTATTCTTTGATAAGTATCCCCAACATTTTTTAGTCCAAACGGCATTACCTTGTACATGAAGTTACCCAATGAGGTTCTAAATGCTATTTTCTCTGCATCTATGGGGTCCATCTTAATATGGTTGTAACCTATATGCCCATCCATGAAGCTATACATCTCATGTACAGCCGTTGCATCTATCAAGCTAATCAATGGAGGGCAGAGGGAACTCATCTTTGGCATAATCTCTATTCAAGTCTCTGAAATCCACGCATATCCTTATCTGGTTCTCATCTTTCTTACCCACTGGGACAATGCTAGACAACTAGAGTGGGTGTTGAATCATTTTAATGAATCTTGTTGCCAACAGGCATTAGACCTCTCCTTTGATCTTTTATTCCAGTTCAGGCTTGTAGGTCCTCGTTATTTACTTGAACAAAATGGCCGAAGGCATTACGTTTAATTTGTGGAAGCTTACTTATTCATCTAGCCCCTCCATCTCCTTATACTTCCCCACAAAAACATCTATAAACTCCCGGATGACCTAAATCAAAGCCTCTCATTTCTCTGTGCTGAGATCTTTCGAGAGGAAAATGGGTCTTGGCTCCTCCCCTTCTTTTGTAAGATTTAGCTTCTCTAATTCTTGTGCTTTTGGCTTTGGTTGGTCCGTTATGTAGTCTGGTTCTTTGTCAACATCCTCCAGGAACTCATGTATGTTAGGATTGTCTATCATCATACATTGTCCCCATTGATCCACCAAAAAATATTCATATCGGGTCAGCCTCCTTGTCGGACTCTTCCATAACTCCTTCGGCTGCCCGTTCACACCATCATAGGCAATAAACCACTTTCCCTTCCTAAGTAATAATATTCTTGCATTGTCTGCTGTCCATTGCAACTGCCTTTCTTTTCATCTCGCTCGAAACATATGCCCTTCTTCCTTCAAAGAATCGACTCAGCACACTTTATCATGTGACCTCGTGTTCCATCGGCTCCATTCTGGGTTGTATCCTGTCTTTTAGCTGTTTTGATATTTTCTCAGGTTGAGGGACCAATTGGTGGGATTCTTCTGTTACTCCTCTACCACTTGTAGTTCTGTCATTCTGGTCGTTCACTGGTCCCATCCTTTCTCTGATCGCAGGAACCTATGCTCCCTCTATTCTTCTCGTTAGGACTCTGGCGTTCTCCTCTAATTATGTATAAAATACTGCATCCACTCGATGAGCTTCTTCTATAGCGAAGGACCTCTTCGTAGCTCGTATAGTGATCTCAGTTCCTTTAATATTTGCCTTGGCACATTGGTGATACATCAATGGAACTAGTCCTTGGTTGTGCATCCACACTCTTCTTATCAACATATGGTAGGAAGTTGTACTCTCTATCACATGGAACTTGATGTGGGAACTCGGATTTCCCATTACAATCCCAACATTCACATAACCAATGGATTTTGAAGATTGGTTGTCATAACCTGACATCGCCAAAGGCATGGGGACCAATCTTTTTTTTAGAATGTTAGCAGCGTGAAAAGAACTGATTGGCATGATGTTGAAAGATGCTCCCCCGTCCATAAGAGACCTTGTGAAGCTAACCCCGTTGATACTGAAAGTCACATATAACGGTCGATTGTGAGGAAATCTCACGGCCCTATATGCATTGCTGAACGTTATTTCTGATAGAAATTTCTTCACTAGCCTGGACATGGGTCCCTTCAATCTCAGCGAAGGTATTGCATTCTTCCTCACAATATCCAGGATTGTTTGGGTTATCTCCAACCTACTTTCTTTTGGCATTACCACCTGGTCAAAGAACCAGGAAAACTTTGGGGATCGTGAAACTGTGCGGTACTTAAAGATTTAGTCCATTTCCTCACCCTCAACGTTGTATATGTCCTCCATATCTCTGGCCCTTGCTTCATCATAGTCTAACACCACATTAGCCATTCCTCTGGTATAGTCCTCCAGAGTTTCTTTGAACTTCCTTTGCTTCGTCGTCATCTCCCTTGCTTCTCTTTTTGCCTCATCGTCGTAGGCCACCACCAGGTTAGCCCCATGTGTAAGGAGTGGGTTATCATTAATATTTTGTAGAGTGATTTGTAGTGTCCCTACCTTTACATGTTTATCAATGATTTTCCTTAGCGTAAAATAACTTTCCGTTGAATGTTGGATCTTTCGATAGATCTGGCAATACTTAGGATCCGCTTTGGTCGTCACATCGGGTTCCCTGGCAGGGAAGCCCTTAGGTTCATACATTGTTCCTCCTTGAACCATGGCGTTGTAATAGCTAACATCCTCATCTACTGTACAGGGTAATAGTGGTGGGTACTCCCTATCCCTTCAAAACTTTATCTTGTTATCCTTCTTCGACTATTTTCTTCCTTTACTTCCATCAGCACATCCCACCTATGGGGACTGGTCGCGAGCTGTAACGGATGGCTTGGGCTACCTGAACATCATTGGTACCACAAATGGGTTCGGCCGAACTACTAACAATATGTTCCTTGCTGCTTTTAGAAATGTCGTAAAAGTCCCTTCGCGAGTTTCATTAATCAGGTGACAGATGTACTCTATGACCAAACCCTCAGCACATATTTGTAACAGTTTGGAATCTTTGGCTTCTTCCCTCACGTCTAGGGACCTCTCCCTAAATCTTCGAACATAAGCCACCACATCCTTTCCCGATCGCTGCTTCTCCCTACCCAATTGTGTTAATGTAAACTCATCTTCTGCCAGAAAGAACTTCTGGACAAATAAAATATGCATCTCCTCCCACATTAAAACACTATTTGGAGCCAAATGATAGTACCAAGTATAAGCTTTATCGGTTAATGATTTTGAGAAATCCCTTAACCTGAGCTTCTTATCGTTGCAATGATCCCCTTGATGTTTGATGAAACGTTTGATGTGCTCCTTCAGGTTCCCCATTTCCTATGTACTTTCCAAGATAGGAGGAATATAATATTTTAGATAAGGCTCATCGTTATATTACTGAGGGTAAGGCATCCGAAAGTTGTCAGCTACCTCGCTAGCAGATTGTGAGGAAGCTTGAATGAACTTCTGCATATCTTTTCTCATCTCCTCCATAGTCGATACCGTTTAAGGAACGGCCAAAAGGACCATAGGTAGGATGCCCATTGCACCTAGAGTAACCACCATAGTTGGAATGCTTATTACTCCTAGGGTTCCCACCCTTGGAATCGCAACAGGCGGTATGCTTGTTGGGGCAATTCCTGTTGGAACTACGCTTGGTGGGGCTGTTGGGTCTACCCCTGGCGTTACGAAGGAGTTAGCCTTAAATACCCCCAACATAGTTGAAGCTACAGGAGATTGCAAAAACTCGTAAAATTTATTCATGAGGAGTGCCACTTAAGTTGGTCCCAACTCGACACTCGTGGAAGCTTTCATCACCCCTGGAACGCCTATCACCGTTTGAACTGGGCGTACCTCCACTCGAGGAGATCCATCTCTAGAAGCCTCAAGCTCTCTCGCTGCTTGTTATTTATTATGTTGAATATCATCAAAGTTAGGTCTTCGATTAACATTATCCTGTGTCATACTCTTTTCTTAGAAGAATACCTCCCCAACAAAGTCGCCAAATGTAAGAGGGTAGTTTAGATTAGATGGAGGCGTAACCCCTTTTGAGTATAGTAATGGTAAGTTAACCGGGGACACACTTGATTAATTACAAGACACACAATCACGATATGGTGAAAATGAACTCAGTTTGAACTCATAAATCTCTCGTGTATAACTCAAAAGATGATAATGAACTCAGAAGTAACTCATTTAGAGGGAGAGAGAAGTAAGCATCCTAGATACACCTTGGCAGGTAGCCAAACACACCAACTCTCAAAGGTTCCCAGTCAGATATTAAAAGCTTTGTAATAAATGACAATGGTGGATGGGTAAAATTTCTGGTTTTTGCAATAACTTCTTTCTCTCCGATGGTAAATCTCTCTCTCTAGCAAAAAAATCCTAGAAAAGAACCCTGCTCTCTTAGAAGTGGTTGAGGCTAATAACTAACCCCCAATGCCACTTCTAAGATGACTCCATCCTTAATAACTGTGAAAGACATCACTCATACTTTATGTTACAAACATTAAATCCCCGATGGACTAGTCAGCTCCACGTCATTAACATTACATTCCAAGACATGCCTTTTGCCTAGCCACTGTGCGTCAGGGGGCTGTAGTCACAGAGGTGGATTACTAACTGTCTGACAACCCCAAATACCACGGTGGTTTACTTAAGTGCATATTTGACATTGCCTAGCTAGCTAGTGACATCATTGTTGATACCAAATTTAGTCTTCTGACACAGACCATTCACTTACAGACACGTGTCAACCAATGTGGCAATTATAAATACTTCTACCGAGTAACTCATTACCACCGAGCTACTCAAGCGCCCCGAGTAACTCAATCATACCGAGCTGCTTGGGCGCCCTGAGGAACTAAGGGCTCCGAGCAATTTAAGTGTACCGAGCAACTCAGGCGGTCCGAGTTACTTAGCATACAGAGCACTTAAATCAGGAGAATCAAAAAGACGACTGCGCATTAAATGCTCATTATTATCGTACGGATGTATATGTCTACTAGATAACAGAGCATTATCCTTTCACATGTACAGACTCAAGGCTATAAATACATTGTAAAGTCCTCATAAGAAGGGGACGGGATCTCTTGGTAAATCACTTATCAAGAATTCCAGTTAAACAATCAGCAATAGAAAAATAGTGGACGTAGGCCATTCTTATAAGGCTGAACCACTTTAAAAATCTTTTGTCTTATTTATTTTATCTATGATTGATAAATTAGAGATAATCTAATTTTTTACATCAATAGATTGGTGTCGTCTATGGGAAATGACCGTACTTATCATTTTTCCCCAAAATAATTCATCATCAATGGCCGATAATCCGGAATCCAGTAATTGAAACGTTGGGATCCCTCCAAATCCATCTATTCCTCCAAATGTCCAAGATTTGGCTGGTATAATGGCTAATTTAGCCCAAGGACAAACTTCTATGCAAGAAACCATGCATCAACTAATACAAACTGTTCAAGGAGGAGTTCCGGCTCAATCAGGACAACGAAATGTCCAAAGAAATACCCGTATACCCTCTTCACGAACTAGGCGAACATTATTCCCAGAGGAATATCGATCTAGACACATCGAATTATACCGTACCAAGAGATCTAATGATCCTTCTTATCAACCTGGTCGGACTTTATCAGTGCGAGATATAGATTCTCAACGAAACGTCACTCTATTTCCAGAAAGGACTAATTCTCTAGAAAGGTTGAGTAGAGTCTCTCCTTTTGATTGTTTGGGTCCTAGGAGGAATAGAAGTCCTCTTAGGATTGCATCGAGGAACTCTCCACGACCATCCAATCTAAGGGCAGGCTCTGCCCAATCACGACCAACTGCTCGTAATGAAAGATCCCAAGAGGAAAATTCAACGCGATCAGTTGCTCACACCAACAGGACTGAAGAGGGAAACGACGCATGGAAAGGCTCTATTCAAAGGTTGGAAGACAGATTGGGAGAAATGGTCAAGGCCAAGAATCCTCTACAAAGAATTTTTGTCCTAGGGACACCATTCGTATAAGCAATTGTGGATTTTCCCACACCATCAAAATTCAAAGCCCTTATGGTGACGCTTAAATATGATGGAAAAACTGACCATATCCTTCATATAGAATAATACCAAGCTGCTACCAATATCTATGCAGTTCCAGACGAGATGAGATGCAGGGAATTTTTAGGAAATCTTACCGGATCATCCTAGATATGGTACTACAACCTTCCTTGGGGGAAGATCGCAACTTTCTTTCAACTGGTAGAGCTCTTTATTGGGAACTTCTATTTTGGGGCAAAACTAGTCAAACGAGTAGCACACTTATTCAGTGTTAGATAGAAGACAAGTGAAAGCACCAGGGATTATATTACTCATTTCAATAACAAGAAACTCGAAGTAATCGATTACGAGGAGAAAAAAGCAATTACTGCTCTGATATGTGGACTATTGCCAGATAAATTTTACTACACTTTAGCCAAAGATCCGCCTAGGACCATGGCTGAACTGATGGCGAAAGAAGACAAAATCATGAGTGCCGAGGAAGCTATGGCTACGAAGAAGAATACAGACACTAAGGAGATCAAGGTCAAGGCTGATAAGACTGAGAAGAAGGAGTAGAAGAATAATGGTGGCAACAAGCAATCGAAAGTAAAGCAAGCACTGGAACAGTTGAAGAAATTTGGAAATTATACTCCTTTAAAGGTAGATATAAACCATATTCTGGAGGAGATCAAGAATAGCGAGGAGCTAAACTGGCCAGAAAAAATGAAGGCAGGTCCTAACAAGAGGACTAAGGCCAAATATTGCGAGTTCCATAAAGATTATGGTCACACGACCAAAAATTGCATAGCTCTTCAAAATGAAATTGAAGCACTCATCAGACGAGGAAAGCTGGCTAAGTATGTTGATCGTCAAAATGTTGGAAAGACCAGCGACCGAGGAAGGCAAAGGTCTAGATCTCCTCGTCGAGCAAAAGAAGATAAGAAGAGAGACCACGATAATGATCCAGAAGATGATCCCGACCTTCCTAAAAGACCAAGGCAGCCAGAGCGTGAGGTATTTTCAATCCATTTTGGATCATTTGAATGTAATGTTATTATAGGTGGAGATGCAGGAGGTAGAGATCTTACTGCAGAGAGGAAGCTTACCTCAATGAGGCTTAAGCTTGCTCATACATATAACGAATAAATTTGGTCAAAGATAATCACCCGAGGAAGGTGAATAAAGATAAACTGGTCATTGATTTCTCTAGGAACGACCTGGAAGGTGTACTATATCCTCATGATGACCCATTGGTAATTAAGATGAGAATGAAGGAAGTGGTGATTTCACGAGTACTGGTAGATAATGGTAGCTCGACAGATATCATGTTTTATCCATGCTTTGACAGTTTGAATCTGAAGTTAACCCAATAGGAGCCATATCATAGACCCCTCCTTGGTTTTACTGGTGAGAAGGTTTTTCCACTTTGGACGTTCAAGTTGGATATGCTTATTATTACATGGCCTGCTTGTCAAACAGAAAGAGTGCGCTTTTTCGTAATAGATAAAAATGTCCAATCAGCTTACAGTATCATCATGGGAAGGATAGGTCTGAAGAAGTTCGAGGTGGTACCATCTATTGTACATCAATGTTTAAAATTCCCAACCAATTTTGGAGTAGGAGTTGTGAAAGGCTACTAGAAAGTAGCTCGGGAATGCTACTATTCATCTGCCTAACAGGAGGAACGTGAAGAATCCATGAAGAAGACTACTACTTATCAAGTGGATGAAATAGAATATGTAGAGATTGAAACATTAGACCCCAGAGACGAGTCTCAGCTCATAAAGGGACAGGTCATTGAAGCTATCGAAAATATCATTCTGGACAACGAGCACCCAGAATGAAGAACTAAAATTGGGGCATCACTGGATATATCGATAAAACAGGAATTGATAGCATTTCTAAGGCACATAAAGCATACTTTCACATGGAGTCGTGAAGATATGCCAGGGATAGACCGGAGTTTCCTGTGTCACGAGTTTAACGTGAACAAGGAAATCAAACCAGCGAAGCAACGAAGAAGAGTGTTAGACAAACTACAAAAAGCCTTTTTTATTGAGGATGTCAAATATCCTGATTGGCTGGAAAATGTGGTGATGGTAAAGAAGAAAAATAACAAGTGGAGGATGTGTGTAGACTCCACTGATCTTAATAAGGCATGCCCAAAGGATCATTTTCCTTTGCCCCGAATCAATCAACTGATGGATGCTACCTTTGGGCATGAATTGTTGAGTTTCATGGATGCTTATTTTGGTTATAACCAGATTAAAATGAAGCCTGAGGACAGGGAGAGTACCTCTTTTATCACCCCAAGGGGAACTTATTGCTATAATGTTATACCTTTTGGACTTAAAAATGCAGGTGAGACATATCAGCGGCTAATGAACAAGGTGTTTGTAGAGCAAATCAGTCATAACATGGAGGTCTATGTTGACGATATGCTGAAGAAGAGCACAAAAGTTGCTGATCATCTCATTGACCTAAGTCAGACCTTTGATCAAGTAGAGAAATATCAAATGAAATTGAACCCCACCAAATGCATATTCGGATTACAAAAAGGTATGTTCCTCGGATATATTGTTAACCAACGAGGAATTGAGGCGAACCCTAAAAAGATCGAGGCTCTATTAGGGCTACGATCTCCAACCACAAAGAAGGAAGTGCAAAGCCTCATAGGGCGAGTTGCAGCGCTTAACATATTTGTGTCACGGGCAACAGAAAGATGTCTGCCATTCTTCAAAACACTTCGAAAAACTTTTGAGTGGAATGATGAATGCGAGGAGGCCTTTCAAGAATTGAAGAGATATCTGTGGACACCTCCGTTGTTGTCTAGACCAGTGGTGGGAGAAAAACTATACTTGTACCTAGCAGTTTTAGAAAATACAGTGAGTTCGGTGTTGATAAGATTAGAGGGAGGAATATAAAAACCAGTCTATTACACCAGCAAGGCTTTTCGAGGAGTAGAAATCAGATATTCAAAGCTGGAGAAAATAGCATTAGCACTGATTGAAGCAAGCAGAAGAATGAGGCCATACTTCCAAGCCCATACTATAATGGTGTACACCGATATGCCATTAAGGCAAGTTCTGCATAAGCCGAAGAAATCAGGAAGATTGATGTACTGGGAAGTGGAACTTAGTGAATATGATATAATTTATGAGCCTAGATCGTCGCTTAAAGGGCAGGCAGTAGCAGACTTTATCGCAGAGTTTACTCAAGAAAATGCCTTCGAAGAACAGGAATTGAATACAGACCAACCTGTGGATGTTATAGGATCATCAAATTTAATCCCCGACCAACTTACGTCGGTAAACAAACAGTAAGAATTACCGGTCGAGCAAGAGAAGATGATCAGTGAGCAGCGAGAAGTGCCGAAAGAGGATAAAAGTAAGCACAAAATATTCCACCGAGGAACTCTCTCTGATAAAAAAATTGATGATAAGGTACCTATATGGAATATGTATGTGGATGGCTCTTCTTGCACTACAGGCTGTGGAGCAGGGATTGTCTTGAATAGTCCGGATGAGATTAATGTGGAGTATGCTCTGCGCTTTCAATTTAAGGCTTCTAATAATGAGGCCGAATATGAAGCAATGATAGTGGGTTTAAGCCTGGCCAAAACCATGAAGGCAAAGCAAGTCGTTGTGTTTAGCGACTTCCAATTAATCGTAAATCAAATTCTGGGGGTGTATGCAGCAAAAGGAGAATTAATGGTCAGGTATCATGCAAAAGCAATACAGGTTGTGTCAAGTTTTACTGGAATTCAGTTGATTAGAATACCAAGATTGGAAAATGCAAGAGTAGACGCCCTAGCTCGTTTAGCATCGGCCTCATGTACCGAGCTACGAAGAATAATCCCAATAGAAATCCTGGCTGGTCGGAGCATCGACAAAGACCTGATGATCAACTTCATCGCCTTTGACTTGGGACTATCTTGGATGGACCCCATTAGGGCCTATATTGAAGAGGGGGCTTTACCAACTGATAAACTCGCAGCCAAGAAACTAAAGTTTAAAGTTGCCCATTATGTATTGACCAATAGCATTTTATATAGACGACGAATTATAGCAGGGCTACAAAGATGTTTCCACCCCTCCGAAGTGAAAGATTTGATCGAAAAAGTTCATGAAGGGTCTTGTGGAGCCCATGTGATAGGTCGGACACTTTTGCAAAGAATATCAACGCAAGGGCATTACTGACCGATGATGAGAGTTGATTGTATAGCTTATACCAAGAAGTGTGATAAATGTCAACGCTTCTCTTCTATCCGACGAACTCCCCAAGCATTGTTAACACCCATTACGTCTCCTTGGCCATTCGCCATGTTGGGGAATAGACTTTGTCGGGCCACTTCCAATGACCAGGGGAAGATTTAAATACCTCGTGGTTGCTGTGGATTACTTTACTAAATGGGTGAAAGTTGAGCCTCTCATTTATATGACATATGACAAAGTCTATAAATTTATTTGGAAGAATATTATCTACAAATATGGTCTTCCACATGCATTCATTACTGATCATGGTACCCAGTTTGATAACGAGGAGTTTGCTGCATATTTGACGCGACTAAGAATTTGTCTCAGAAGTGCGTTTTCTCTAGGATCAAGTGCAAGCCTGTCGCGTTAGTAATAATCTGATAAATCGGGATCGTATCCACAGGGAGCAATAATCGGTATTTGTATAGGAGAAATTATTAAATCTTGAAATGATTCCTCAAAAGAATAAGAAAAGATGATTAATGATTGGGAAATTTCTAGTGAAATAAAAAATGTATCCAAGAAAAATAAACTAAAATTTGTGAAGAAATTAGATTGACAAATGAGAGAATGTAAGGACATTTTTTTCATGTCCGTTATCTTATTGTTTTGTATGTCATACACCGTTACATTTGGCACATCTCTACAAGATCACATATGACAGCCCTAATCCGAATTACGGGAATCAAGTATCCAACACCTCCATCATGTGTCCCACATCGTCCTCAACGACTTCACATACCATGCTTTTAGAGATTATATGCTAGTGGTATGCAAGAGAAGTCAAATCAATGAAAGAAGTCACGATATGGAAGTTCAAGGGCAATTTGGTAATTGTACATCCACCGTCCGGAGGATTGGTCAACTGGAAAGTTGAAGATCTTGCCGCAACAAAGATACTGGAAGAAACGGCATCCCATTCCGAGCTACGGTGAAGAAGATATGGCCCTTTGAAGATGGAGAGAATTCCTCGAAGGAATCTGGTTTCTGAGGACCGGACCGATCCATTATGCTGAAGGCCAGTATACCCCGGACCGATGGCAAACCGATGAAGCTGAAAGCCGAACCGATCCGATGTCATCCGGACCGATCCGCCTTCAATAAAAGAACCGATCCGATGTCAACCGGACCGATCCGCCTCAGACCCGGACCGGTCCGCCTGGGATAACTTCAAACAGATCGTGTTCCGATTTTTATGGCTCAAGTCCTTTTATTTATACCAACTTCGGGAGAGTTATTTTTTAAGACTTCTACACGATTTTCTGAGTTCCAAAACTCTAAAGTCTTCATGGTATTTGAGTCCATTGATTCATACCTTTGATTCACACAAATTCCATACCTTTGTGAATCACTTTGCAACCCAAGAATGCACTTTTGCTGTTCAACCCTTGTGGAGGAGACCGTTCTTCTTCTCCATTGCATCCCTACTGGACAGGGATAGTTCCAGCCGCCAGCCCTACTGGAAAGGGATATTTCCAGCCGCGACTACAGAATCCGATACCTGAGGGTAATTCTTAGTCACTTGTATTTTCATTGTAATCCGATTGTAAGCCGTTCTCTTACAAATTATAGTGAAAATAAATGGTTTTTCCCCTGTGGGGGGATTTTTCCTCAATTATGTGTGTTTGAATAACTCTTGCATGATTTCATATTATTTCAATCACACCTAGTTGCATGTTGAGGGCTTGTTTGGGTTAAAAGGTGTTTAATATATAATTTGATCATTTGAACGCAAGCACACACGTTCTCAAATTGGTATCAGAGCAGGTTACGCTAATCTATCGCGTATTCCTATTTTCCGCTAAAAATTTTCTAAGATATCAATTTTCTGAAAAAATTGATTTTTGAAGAAGTGCGTGTTCAAATGGAGAAATTATATAATAAAATGCCTATTTTTGACGGGACAAATTATGCTTATTGGAAAGCCCGAATGAAGTCGGCTTTAAAATCCATTGATGAACGTGTCTGGATTTTAGTAGAAAGAGGGTGGTGTAATACCCCGTATTTTTGTGATATTTATTTATGGAATTAATTGAATTAAATGTGTATTGATTGGAAATTAATCCGGATTAAATACTAGCGAGATGCGAGTTGGTATTTGATTATAATGTGCATATATGATTATATATGAATATTGAATTATGAAATTTGTTGTGAGATGAAATACGGCAATTTGGAAATCTTGTTGAGACGCGTGTGACAGTCGCGTCATGGAAAATAATTATGATAATTAAAAAGTGAATTTTATTTCTATAAACCATATGGTCGTTTTGAGTGCGCCAACGCGTCCGGAAGGGTCGAGATAGTCAGAAAACACTAGCTGGGGGTTGAGTTTGGGTCCCGGGGGATTTTTAGGCCATGCCGGCAACATATAAGGGTAATTTGGTAATTTTGAATTTTTGGGAATTAAAACCTACGAAAATTGGGAATTAAAAAGCTGACATGGTAATTACCCACAAAACCCACTAACCACATCTTATGACTTAATGGTCTACGGGGGTTATTAGAATTGTTCCAAAATTTCCTAAGGCAAACCCTAGCCACCATTGTCACTTTGGAGAAGAAAGCTTGTAGAGAAAGAAGAGAGGAGAATTCTGCAGAGAGAGAGAGAGAACCATTCATCAGATCGACATCAAAATAAGATATTTACATAAGGCAAGTGGTTCAATTTCGTTTATCACAAAGAATGTTTCTTCCATGCGTAGGAAATTGACAGAATTTCATTGTTCTTGGAAAATGATAAAACCCATTAAATTTGATGTAGAGATTTATAATTTTATGAGGAGATTGCATGTAGAACAATGTTAGGATGATTAGTCAGTGAAAGATAGATATTTTATACCATAAAATCGGACTTATTTATGCCTATGGATGAATCTAATTTCTAGGGTTCATGTTCTTGAGATTGGGGAAGAAGATGTGGAGATTTAATATTTGGATGAGATTTAGGCTGAATTAATTCCACAAAATACGTTAATATATGACCTAAGTATATTTAGGATTGATTAGAACCCATGTATATTGTTGGTTTGATGTTTAGAGGAGATTAGAGGTGAAGAAAAGTTGGTAAAACGAGTTAGGGAAAATCTGGGCTCGAATTTGGCCACTCGTTAGAAGACCTGCCCAGGTCGTTCGAACGAGCTTCTAACGAGTTGACAATTTGACTTCTAACAAGAGGGATGTTTGTTCGATGACTTTCATTCGAACGAGATCTCGTTAGAAAGCCCACTTCGTTTGAACGAACTCTCGTTCGAACAGCCTCGTTCGAACGAGACTTCTAACGAGCTAACAGTTTAGGCTTTTTAGCCTGTTTTGATCCCGAGTGTCCCATAACCTTGTTTATATGTAGAGATAACACTTCCTTGTGGATTAATTGATGCATTTGGGATATTTGGGATATAATGAGGAGTAAAACCTATAAGTGTAGTTTGAACCTAAGGGAAATTATGAGGTGGGACGTGAGTGTCTATTTCGGTGCGAAAACTTGACTGCCTAAATATTTATGTTAACCGGGAACATATAAATTGTGTAGTATTATATGTCGGTACGAGAATGAGAAGTGTACCACAAATAAAATTATAGTGATTACTAAGATGTGTGCATACTTAGTATATGTATATGATTTTATGTGTATGACATACCTATCATACTTGCTATCACGGGAGGTTTACGTTCGCTTAGGGCCTTCTTATCCTTGTGTTGCCCGGGTTTAGACTGGTACCTCGATGAACATAGGTCAGAGAAGGACTTATTGGTATGTTAATAAGTCTGTTGATCATGGGAGCGCAGGTATGTGCGTGACCCATGTGATGTGACTGTGTTCGCCTCCATTATTTATGATGTTGTTATCGGAGAACAATTCCTGAGAGATTCGGAATGCGTGATCCTTATGTACGTGATGTACCAGGATGGATAGCAGAGTATATGTGCACCATAGCTTAGTCTCGGGGTGCTTGTATTGTATATTTATGACGTGAATAATATACACTTAATTAATGGGAACTTTCATGTTGGTATTGTGAATATAATTATGGTAATGTTTTGAGAGAACATAACGGGTCAACCGATAGTGAATTGTACTACAAATTGAGAATCTGAGTTTAAGTAAAGCCCTCTATTTATTTGATAAGGCTAGAAGGTAATATGGGAATCGAGTAGTAAAGGGTAGAACTTATTACGGTTTGGTTAGATATGTATGTCATTTAGATGGGTACGGTACGTTAGGAGTGCACATGTAGTCGAGAGGTGAGAATTTCATGTGAGTGCACGTCCTAACATGTATTTTGCATTTAATGTTTTAATGTTATTAAAACACTTGCTGTTTTTAAAATGATTTCCACTTTCGGGCTCTGACCCATTTGCTTTCAAATCTATTTTTGTAAAAACCATTTTAGGTGCCCAGCCACAAGGACACCATGCTTAGGATCCTCATTCAGGTGACGAGTTGTAGCTGTTTGTGGAAGTTACAGGACTTTGCTTGTAGACGCTTCATCTATCTTGACTCTATATTCATTATTTATCAGTTGCAGGGCATGTCGCCCATTTCTTTCAGAGACATTCCATTTATTTCAGTTATTCAGACTTCTGGCATGTAATTAATCTAGGATTCAGACTTGTCTTATTATTTTCAGTTGTGGGACTTTTGTGAGGAGTTTTCCTCTGGATTTATATTTATTTGTTGGTTATTTCATTACTTCGTTATGGTGAATGGATTATGTTGTTATTCCATTATTCTTTTATTGCATGTTAATCAGACTTAATTTAAAATTTGGCAACTTACTTTTTAAATACTAGGTGGTTAGTAATCATAAAAATATTTTCGACAGTGATGCTATTAATTGAACCAACTTGGCATTTTGTATTGATTTAATAAAGGAGTAGCTACCCGGTATTAAATTAGTCGGGGTGTCACAGGTGGTATCAGAGCATCAGGTTCTAGTGTCCTTTAGGATCTGTATGGCTTATTATGTTTTTTCACTGAGCTTTCTTTGATGTAGAGCCCTATATTTTAGGACTGTTGTATTCCTTTTGTATATGCTACGTTCTTCAGCTATTTCAAGTTTATAACTGCGAACTCATAAACTTAATTCTTGTTTCAGAATGCCTCCACGACGTGCACAAAGGATTCCCAGGGATGCAACGCCAGAACCACAGCCCGCACCAGTTCAGGGCACGATGAATGCTGCCGAGGTTGCAGCCATTGTGGCCCAGGCGGTAAATGCCGCACTAGCCGTAGTTCAGCAGGCACCAGCTCAGGCGCCAGTAGCCGCTCCGGTTCAGGAACATGCATTCCCGTCTGCTTGGGAACGTGTTCGTGATACTTTCCAGAAACCACACCCACCGGATTTTGTAGGTAGCTCCGATGTTGTAGTTTCTAGTCAGTGGAGGAAGGATATTCAGAGGCACTTGAGGATGTACGAGTGAACTGAGGTTCAGAAGCAGATACTAGCTACCTTTAAGCTAGTGGGGTCTGCACTGCAGTGGTGGGAGTCTATTACCACCGTGGAGGAGAGAGACACTCTCACTATTCAGGAGTTCTGGGTGTGGTTCGATCGCAAGTACTTTCCGTCAGCTGTTCATACGGAAATGAGGAGGAAGTTGATGAGCCTTCGACAGGAGGGTAAGACTGTGGCCGAGTATGAGGCCGAATTCACTAATCCTCTGAACATTGTTCCGGATGAGATACCGACAGAGGAGAAGAAGATACAAAAATTAGCAGACGGGTTGACTTGGAGGATCCGTCAGCATTTGTTGGGGAACCTATCGTTGGCCACTTATTCTGATGTGGTTAAGGCTGCATTGCTCCATTGTCATGATCACCGCTTTCACATGGCTTAGGGCAAGCGATCGGGAGAGTCCAGCCATCAGGGCAGGACTGGAGGACATGGTGCCAGTGGGGCACAATCTGTTCAGGGGCAGAGACAGGGCAACCAGGGTTCCCAGCAGGGGGATAACAAGAGGTTCAGGTCGGGAAATTTCAGGTACGGACAGGGAGGTTTCCGGCAGGGCCATCAGGGTCCGAACGGCCATCAGAACCAGCAGGGTCAGAATGGTCAACAGCAGTTTCAACAGGGCCAGCAGGGCCAGTAGAGGAACGGTAACGGCCACCAGGGCCGGGGGAAGAAGGGACAGAGAGAGGGAACTTCCCGGGGAAGTGTTTCGTTTATGGCAAGACTGGCCATAAAAGCCAGGACTGTCCTAATAGGGGCAGGGCCCCGCAGCAGCAGCAGGGTGCACGACATGAGCCACAGAGGCCACTTTTTCCACCTGCTCTCCCAGCTCCAGCCCAGGTGCTAGCACTACCAGCCATTCCAGCAGATCCTGTGCAGCAGGGGCAGTTACAGTATGGACGTGTCTATAACGTCCACCAGGCAGCAGCTCCACAGGCACCACCCGCGATTGAGGGTATGTTTCCTATCCATGGTACTATGGGTCGGGTTTTGTTTGATATAGGGGCAACACACTGTTTTATAGCTACACATTTTGCGAAAGCCTTAGGGTTGTTAGCCACAGCAGAGAGCACAGTGACATGTATAGACTCACCATTGGGGAGTGGGTCACTTATTTTTTTTATATGCCGGGGAGTGGGGGTAGAGATTGGTAGTTTGGTATTACCTGCAGATATGTTGGTATTAGATATGCATGTACACGATGTGATTATCGGTATGGATTGGCTCACTGATTATAGATCCATGATTGATTGCTTCGGTGGGAGCATTGTTTTTGCCATTCCGGGGCAAGAGATGTTTGTAGTGGCGATGCCTCGCCCAGAGGGAGGTTCGACCGCTCATTTGTATTACATAGAGGAGGATACCTCTAAGGAGGTTGTGATTCCTTTAGGTTCGATCCCAGTTGTCAGGGAGTATTCCGATGTGTTTCAGGAGATACCGGGCCTACCCCCCAGTCGAGAGATAGACTTTGTCATAGACTTACTAACGGATACGAGACCTATAGCACGCGCACCGTACCGTATGTCTCCAGTAGATATGCGAGAGCTACAAGATGAGATTGAGCAGTTTTTGGGTCAGGGGTTTATACGGAGGAGTACTTCGCCGTGGGGTGCCCCTGTGTTATTCTTGAAGAAGAGAGATGGTTCACTGAGATTGTGTGTGGACTATCGTGAGTTGAACAAGGTCACGATACGGAATAAGTATCCGTTGCCTCGAATCGATGACCTATTCGACCAGTTGAGAGGAGCTTCTTTCTTCTCGAAGATTGATTTGCGATCGGGATACCATCAGTTGCGTATCAGGGAAGAGGACGTCTCGAAGACTGCGTTCTTAACGAGATATGGTTCTTACGAGTTTCGGGTTATGCCTTTTGGTTTAACCAATGCTCCAGCCATGTTTATGGACTTGATGAATAGGGTGTTCAGAGATTTCATAGATCAGTTTGTCATTGTCTTCATTGATGATATTCTGGTTTACTCCCAGACAAAGGAGGAGCGCCGAGCATTTGAGGCAAGTTTTGCAGACGCTACGTCAGAACGAGCTGTATGCAAAGTATGAGAAGTGCGGGTTTTGGCTGAAGGAGGTCCAATTTTTGGGACACATTATTTCCGACCGGGGGATATCCGTTGATCCGGGGAAGGTATCCGCGGTAAGGGAGTGGGGACAGCCCACGACACCGACTGAGATCCGTAGTTTCTTGGGCCTAGCAGGATACTACAGGAGGTTCATTCGGGGATTTTCGAAGATAGCAGGACCTTTGACACATCTGACTCGAAAAGGTGTGCCTTTCATTTGGAGTGATGCATGTCAGTTGGCATTCGATGAGTTGAAGAACAAGTTAACCTCAGCACCTGTGTTAGAACTGCCGAGATCGGGAGTTGAGTATCTAGTTTACACCGATGCATCCTTGCAAGGACTTGGAGGTGTATTGCAGCAGGAGAGTCAGGCCATAGTTTATGCTTCCCGTAAGCTTAAGCCTCACGAGAAGAATTACCCCACTCATGACTTGGAGTTGGCGGCAGTGGTATTTGCCCTTCGGATTTGGAGACATTACCTTTTGGGGTAAAAGTTTTGATTGTTCATGGACCACAAGTCCCTACAGTACCTATTCACGCAGAAGGAGTTGAATATGCAGCAGCGAAGGTGGCTTGAGTTTGTGAAGGACTATCAGTTTGATATCCAGTATCACCCGAGGAAGGCTAACGTAGTAGCAGACGCGTTGAGCCGTAGGCCAGTGAATGAGGTGGCAGGGGTGTGGAAGGCCAAATGGAAGGAGTTGGGACACCAGGATTCAGTGGCCCGATCGTTCATGTCTGTGATGACCGTTACACCGCAGATTGTCACGAAGGTAGTAAGGGCACAGGCAAATGACTCGTTCTGTCAAGAGCAGATAATTCGATTACTAGCAGAGGGAGCCAAGTCCTATACCGTTAGCTCAGACGGGGGATTACGCTTCAATGGGAGATTGGTAGTCCCGGAAGGGGAGGAACTGTGACACGAGGTGATGGCAGAGTTGCACGGCTCACGGTTCGCGGTACATCCCGGTGGGGACAAAATGTACCAAGACATGAGACGTCAGTATTGGTGGAGCGGGATGAAGAGAGATATTGCCGTGTTTGTTTCTAAATGCGCCACTTGTCAGCTGGTAAAAGTGGATCATCAGAGACCGGCAGGACTTCTACAGCCATTGGAGGTCCCGATGTGGATGTGGGAGAGCATATCCATGGACTTTATCACGGGGTTGCCTACGTCGCAGAGAGGTCACGACTCCATTTGGGTAATTGTGGATAGGTTGTCCAAATTCGCTCATTTTCTACCCGTAAGGACAAACTACACTACGGGACAGTATGCCCAGCTCTTTATTGCAGAGATAGTGAGACTTCACGGTGTACCCCTAAATATCGTGTCTGACCGGGACAAGATATTTGTTTCACGATTTTGGGAGAGTTTTCAAGAGGCTATGGGCATGGAATTGCGGTTGAGTACGGCGTATCACCCGCAGACCGATGGGCAAATCGAGCGTACAAACCAGATGTTGGAGGACATGTTGCGGATGTGCATTATTGACTTCAGGGGTGGATGGAAGCAGTACCTTCCACTGGTGGAGTTTGCTTACAACAACTCCTACCAGTTCACCATTGGCATGGCTCCATTTGAGGCGATGTATGGTAGACCTTGTCGTTCCCCAGCGTGTTGGTTGGATGTGGGGGACAACAAACTACTTGGGCCGAAAGTGATTCAGGATACTTCGGCAAGGATAGAACTGATACGGAGTCGCATTCGGGTAGCTCAGGACAGGAAGAAGAGCTACGCTGATGCAAAGAGGTTCTTCAGAGAGTTCCAAGTGAGGGACCAGGTTTTGCTCAGAGTATCTCCTATGAAGGGGATTATGCGATTTGAGAATAAGGGGAAGTTAGCACCGAGATACGTGGGTCCATTACCTATCATCGAGCGGATTGGGTCTGTTGCATATAGACTTGGGTTACCGGAGCATTTACACCGGATTCATGACGTGTTTCATATTTCCTCGCTAAGGAAATATCTTAGAGATAATTTGGCTCATTCTCACATTGCTTTGGAGGACATAGATCTCCAGCCTAATATCTCCTACGAGGAGGGGCCGATTTCTATTTTGGACGGAAGTGAGCGGAAACTGCGGTCAAAGATAGTTCCATTAGTGCGTGTTCAGTGGCCACATCATAATGTCGAGGAGTCCACATGGGAGCGCGAGGATGAGATGCGCAAACGTTATCCAGAGTTGTTCTTACCAGGTACTTTCTAGTTCCGAATTTTGGGACGAAATTCAGTTATTAGGGGGGAAGTATGTAATACCCCGTATTTTTGTGATATTTATTTATGGGATTAATTGAATTAAATGTGTATTGATTGGAAATTAATCCGGATTAAAATACTAGCGAGATGCGAGTTGGTATTTGATTATAATGTGCATATCTGATTATATATGAATATTGAATTATGAAATTTATCATGAGATGAAATACGGAAATTTGGAAATCTTGTTGAGACGCGTGTGACAGTCGCGTCATGGAAAATAATTATGATAATTAAAAAGTGAATTTTATTTCTATAAACCGTATGGTCGTTTTGAGTGCGCCAACGCGTCCGAAAGGGTCGAGATAGTCAGAAAACACTAGCTGGGGGTTGAGCTTGGGTCCCGGGGGATTTTTAGGCCATGCCGGCAACATATAAGGGTAATTTGGTAATTTTGAATTTTTGGGAATTAAAACCTACGAAAATTGGGAATTAAAAAGCTGACTTGGTAATTACCCACAAAACCCACTAACCACATCTTATGACTTAATGGGCTACGGGGGTTATTAGAATTGTTCCAAAATTTCCTAAGGCAAACCCTAGCCACCATTGTCACTTTGGAGAAGAAAGCTTGTAGAAAAAGAAGAGAGGAGAATTATACAGAGAGAGAGAGAGAACCATTCATCAGATCGACATCAAAATCAGAGATTTACATAAGGCAAGTGGTTTAATTTCGTTTATTACAAAGAATGTTTCTTCCATGCGTAGGAAATTGACAGAATTTCATTGTTCTTGGAAAATGATAAAATCCATTGAATTTGATGTAGAGATTTATAATTTTATGAGGAGATTGCATGTAGAACAATGTTAGGATGATTAGTCAGTGAAAGATACATCTTTTATACCATAAAATCGGACTTATTTATGCCTATGGATGAATTTAATTTCTAGGGTTCATGTTCTTGAGATTGGGGAAGAAGATGTGGAGATTTAATATTTGGATGAGATTTAGGCTGAATTAATTCCACAAAATACGTTAATATATGACCTAAGTATATTTAGGATTGATTAGAACCCATGTATATTGTTGGTTTGATGTTTAGAGGAGATTAGAGGTGAATAAAAGTTGGTAAAACGAGTTAGGGAAAATCTGGGCTCGAATCTGGCCACTCGTTAGAAGACCTGCCCAGGTCATTCGAACAAGCTCGTTCGAACGAGCTTCTAACGAGTTGACAGTTTGACTTCTAACGAGAGGGATGTTCGTTCAATGACTTTCATTCGAACGATATCTCGTTAGAAAGCCCACTTCGTTCGAACGAACTCTCGTTCGAACGAACGAGACTTCTAACAAGCTGACAGTTTAGGTTTTTTAGCCTGTTTTGATCCCGAGTGTCCCATAACCTTGTTTATATGTAGAGATAACACTTTCTTGTGGATTAATTGATGCATTTGGGATATTTGGGATATAATGAGGAGTAAAACCTATAAGTGTAGTTTGAACCTAAGGGAAATTATGAGGTGGGACGTGAGTGTCTATTTCGGTGCGAGAACTTGACGGCCTAAATATTTATGTTAACCGGGAACATATAAATTGTGTAGTATTATATGTCGGTACGAGAACGAGAAGTGTACCACAAATAAAAGTATAGTGATTACTAAGATGTGTGCATACTTAGTATATGTATATGATTTTATGTGTATGACATACCTACCATACTTGCTATCACGGGAGGTTTACGTTCGCTTAGGGCCTTCTTATCCTTTTGTTTCCCGGATTTAGACTGGTACCTCGATGAACATAGGTCAGAGAAGGACTTATTGGGATGTTAATAAGTCTGCTGATCGTGGGAGCGCAGGTATGTGCGTGACCCATGTGATGTGACTGTGTTCGCCTCCATTATTCGTGATGTTGTTATCTGAGAACGATTCCTGAGAGATTCGGAATGCGTGATCCTTATGTACGTGATGTAACGGGATGGATAACAGAGTATGTGTGCACCGCAGCTTAGTCTCGGGGTGCTTGTATTGTATATTTATGACGTGAATAATATACACTTAATTAATGGGAACTTTCATGTTGGTATTGTGAATATAATTATGGTAATGTTTTGAGAGAACATAACGGGTCAACCGATAGTGAATTGTACTACAAATTGAGAATCTGAGTTTAAGTAAAGCCCTCTATTTATTTGATAATGCTAGAAGGTAATGTGGGAATCGAGTAGTAAGGGGTAGAACTTATTACGGTTTGGTTAGATATGTATGTCATTTAGATGGGTACGGTACGTTAGGAGTGCACATGTAGTCGAGAGGTGAGAATTTCATGTGAGTGCACGTCCTAACATGTATTTTGCATTTAATGTTTTAATGTTATTAAAACACTTGCTGTTTTTAAAATGATTTCCACTTTCTGGCTCTGACCCATTTGCTTTCAAATCTATTTTTGTAAAAACCATTTTAGGTGCCCAGCCACAAGGACACCATGCTTAGGATCCTCATTCAGGTGACGAGCTGTAGCTGTTTGTGGAAGTTACAGAACTTTGCTTGTAGACGCTTCATCTATCTTGACTCTATATTCATCATTTATCAGTTGTAGGGCATGTCGCCCATTTCTTTCAGAGACATTCCATTTATTTCAGTTATTCAGACTTCTGGCATGTAATTAATCTAGGATTCAGACTTGTCTTATTATTTTCAGTTGTGGGACTGTTGTGAGGAGTTTTCCTCTGGACTTATATTTATTTGTTGGTTATTTCATTACTTCGTTATGGTGAATGGATTATGTTGTTATTCCATTATTCTTTTATTGCATGTTAATCAGACTTAATTTAAAATTTGGCAACTTACTTTTTAAATACTAAGTGGTTAGTAATCATAAAAATGTTTTCGACAGTGATGCTATTAACTGAACCAACTTGGCATTTTGTATTGATTTAATAAAGGAGTAGCTACCCGGTATTTAATTAGTCGGGGTGTCACAGGTGGACTCCTCCCTCCGTGACTGTTGATAATGCGATTAACTTGAAACCTGTCACTTCTTGGACTGAAGAAGAATTTAAATGGTCATCTTTTAATTCTAAGGGTCTAAGTGCTATTTTTGGGTCTGTTACACCTGATGAGTTCAAACGCATAATGACGTGCACCACGTCAAAGGAGGCATGGGATGTTTTGCAACTTACCCATGAGGGTACGAACGCTGTTAAAGAGTCTAAATTACAAAATTTGGCCATTCAATTTGAGACTATCACCATGTCTGAGTCCGAATGCTTTGATGAGTTTTTTGCACGCTTGTCGTACATTGTTAACACTAGTTTTAATTTGGGTGAGGTAATTGATAACACGCGTGTCGTTAAAAAGATTTTGAGATCTCTCCCAGAACGCTTTATTCCTAAAGTCACTGTTTTGAACTCTTTGGGAAATTTGAAATCACTTAAGTTGGAAGAACTTGTAGGAGATCTTCAAACCTATGAGATTGACATGTTTCCCAAAACCATTGAGGCTAAGGATAATGGGATTGCTTTAAAGACTCAATTTCAGAAAAAGAAAGAAAAAGTTTTTGAGTCCAAGTCTGAATGTGATTTTGACTTAGATGACTTGGCCCTGTTTGCAAAAAAATTCAAAAGAATTCTCAAATTCAAGAAAAGTGAAAATTTCAATGATAAAAGGAATGTTGAGAAAAATATTTTTGAAAAGGAAAATGAGAAAGATTTCAAAGACCCTCCTAAGAAAGACAGTGAGAGGTGTTTTGAATGCGATGGTAAGGGTCATAGAGCGTTTGAGTGTGCCACCCGTCTGAATAGAGAAAAGGGTAAAACTGTCCTGAATACTACCCTTAGTGACGACAGTGAGGTCGAGTCGGTGGACTCGGGAGATGAGTCACCGCATGAGCGTAACTTCACCGCGTTCATGGCAAGTCATGTGAGTACCTCCAATGCTTCTCACGACGATGAAGATGCTACGTCACAAGGACACCTCGACAGTAAGAGCGATGAGAATGAAGGGGAGGATGAGGCAAGTGAGAGCGAGTGTGATCTCCCACGCGCTTACGCCGAGTTATATTCTGAGTTTTTTGAAACCAAGAAGCGTAATAATGCTTTAGTCCTTAGGATCATCGCTTTAGAGAAGGATTTAAGATTGTTTGGAGAGAGAGAGAGTTGTGGTGAGAATGAGAGAAATAAAAAACTTGAGAAGATAAGATGTTTTTAGTGCGATGGGACAGGGCACGAGAAATTTGAGTGTCCCACTAGACTTAAGAGAGAGGGCAAGAAAGTTGATATGCCCACTTCTCTAAGTGATAGTGAGGATGATAATGGTGATGATAATTGTGACACCCCACCTAATTAAATACCGGGCCATCACTCCTTTATTAAATTAAATCAAGGTAAACAGTTGGCTCATTCTCAGCATCACTGTCGATAAAATTAATTTTATCGACAGTGATGCTGAGAATGAACCAACTGTTTACCTTGATTTAATTTAATAAAGGAGTGATCGCCCGGTATTTAATTAGGCGGGGTGTCACAATAATTTGATCCAAAAAGCCTTTAGAAAGTTGTTTATCGAGACCATGGAAACAAAAAGGACTAATAGGATCCTAGGTCTTCGGATTGGTGAGTTTAAGGGAGAGAATGATGAGCTTAAAAGGGAAAAAGGTGACTTGACCAACACGGTGTCTAGTCTAACGACACGTGTATCCCATCTTGAGGATGACCTCAAACAAGCATGGGAGGTTCAAGTCACATTAGAGAATTCACCCGAGCCTATATCCACCATTGTGAGTGAGTCCCATGGGTGTCCGTCTAGGAATGTTCATCCCAAAATTGTTGATAAATTACTTCCTAGACCAGTTTATGTTTGCTCCCACTGCAAGAAGCGAGGACATCTTAGGGAATTTTGTTCTAAGTTGGGTTTTGTGCCATATCATGCCACTTCACACATTCATGCACATGCACCCACTCATGATACTTTGCCTGCTCATTTTGATAGAGAGTTTGCACATATTCGCGAGCAAGTGAAGTTTTTGATCAAGACTACACATGATCTAGTGGAGTTGGTTCAAAAGATGTCACCATCTTTAGAAAACTCCACCGTTACTCCCGGTTGAGATCTAGTCTTGATTGCTAGCTTAGGTTGTTTATCATTTTTTTTACCTATTTCTAGCATGAATCATTAGTTAGTTTTTCATTTTTTTTTTAAAAATACAAAAAGATTTTCCTTTAAAAAAATTTTTTTTTTTTAGAAAAGCACAAAAAGATTTTATTTTGATAATTTTTTTTGAAAAAGACCAAGAAGATTTTTCTGTTTTTGCTCCTTTTATGGATGAGCATTTAAGATAGCCAAAGTCACATCTTCATTTCCATATCCCCATGTGACTGTTTGATAGGGTTTTGAGAGGCTACATCATTTCATCCATGTGCTTTACATTATATGGAGTCTTTGAGATGTAATTAGTGATATCTTCCTACATGTTTGACTCTTATATCCTTTATTGCACACATGCACGACCATATTTGATTATTGCACTTGTCTATCTCATATTAGCTTAAGTGTTTCCATCTCAATCCTGTCTATACAATGTATAATATGCGATAAAACTTGACAAGATTGGAATGCATGTAAAAACCGTTTTGGTGAGACTGTGTGTTTTTGTATAACGGGGAGGAGCTGCGAAAGGTAATCATCTATCCTTTGCGCAAAAGCCACCGTTAAAAAGGACCTAAAAATGGAGGAATTTTAATATCCGAGGTCCAAAGAGGTTAAAAGAGCCTGAAAAAATTTAAAGGCAATAAAAAGCAATTCATGCCAAATATGGGCCACTTAGGTTTCACCATCAATTCTCCAAAGTTTGAGAATTTAGAATTCCTCTATTCAAAATAATATCTGAGGGAGTTTTGGTTGGAGAATATAAACGGGTTTGCACTTCCTTGAAAGTCCTGAAAAGCATAAAATCATTTTTGACGTTATTGGTGTGAAAATCACTTTGAGCTTTGATTTGTTGATTTGATTGAGTCAATATCTTATATTGTCATTATTTTAACACCAAAGGAAGCATTTGAGTTCATTCGCTAGGAATATCCAATATTCATCGTGCACATATGTCATGTTTGTATGCTTTGATTTTCCTATCGAATTTGATCACACCACTTCATTTATGCTTTCATCGACTTGGTTGTTTTGTGTTCATTCATGGTGTGATTTTATACTTGTGACTCCTCGCACTTGCTTATTTGATTTATTTCTCTCATTTGTCTATTTTGGGACATCATAAAAAGGAGGGAAATGAATTATCTTATTATGGGGGAGATTTGAAAGTTTGAGTTTGTTCATAAATTAGTATATATGTTTACCTCATTTCAAACTCGATATGTCACTTGGTATTTTGCTTTGTCTCATGTGTGCAGGTACTACTTTGATGATCACTGAATTGCACACCCTGATGAGAAAAGCGTTGAGATTCCTGAAGATTTGAAGATCAAACGCAGTAGTCTTATTCACTTGTACTCTTTCAGTTTTGGGTTCATGGAAGGGTATATTTGTATAGGCATTTTTTTATGATTGATAATTCGGATTTTTTATGTATGTACCGGCATAGACATAGGGGGAGATTTGTAAGGACATTTTTTTCATGTCCGTTATCTTACTGTTTTGTATGTCATACGCCGTTACATTTGGCGCGTCTCTACAAGATCACATATGACGGCCCCAATCCGAATTCCGGGAATCAAGCATCCAACACCTCCATCATGTGTCCCACATCGGCCTCAACGACTTCACGTACCATGCTTTTAGAGACTATATGCTAGTGGTATGCAAGAGAAGTCAAATCGATGAAAGAAGTCACGATATGGAAATTCAAGGGCAATTTGGTAATTGTACATCCACCGTCCGGAGGATTGGTCAACTGGAAAGTTGAAGATCTTGCCGCAAGAAAGATACTGGAAGAAACGACATCCCATTCCGAGATACGGTGAAGAAGATATGGCCTTATGAAGATGAAGATAATTCCTCGAAGGAATCTGGTTTCTGAGGACCGGACTGATCCGGTCACAACCGGACCGATCCGTTATGCTGAAGGCCAGTATACCCCGGACCGATGGCAAACCGATGAAGATGAAAGCCGAACCGATCTGATGTCATCCGGACCGATCCGCCTTCAATAAAAGAACCGATCCGATGTCAACCGGACCGATCCGCCTCAGACCCGGACCGGTCCGCCTGGGATAACTTCAAACAGATCGTGTTCCGATTTTTATGGCTTAAGTCCTCTTATTTATACCAACTTTGGGAGAGTTATTTTTTCAGACCTCTACACGATTTTCTGAGTTCCAAAACTCTAAAGTCTTCATGGTATTTGAGTCCATTGATTCATACCTTTGATTCACACAAATTCCATACCTTTGTGAATCACTTTGCAACCCAATAACGCACTTTTGCTGTTCAACCCTTGTGGAGGAGACCGTTCTTCTTCTCCATTGCAGCCCTACTGGACAGGGATAGTTCCAGCCTCCAGCCCTACTGGAAAGGGATATTTCCAGCCGCGACTACAGAATCCGATACCTGAGGGTAATTCTTAGTCACTTGTATTTTCATTGTAATCCGATTGTAAGCCGTTCTCTGACAAATTATAGTGAAAATAAATGGTTTTGCCAAATTGGGGGATTTTTCCTCAATTATGTGTGTTTGAATAACTCTTGAATGATTTCATATTATTTCAATCACACCTAGTTGCATGTTTAGGATTTGTTTGGGTTAAAAGGTGTTTAATATATAATTTGATCATTTGAACGCGAGCACACACGTTCTCGGAGAAAATAGGGTAGGGTACAATCCCTCAAACCTTAACAAATTACCGTCTAGAATACTAGAATTGAAAATTAAAATTCTTGACTAAACCCAACCTTTATAAATCCTAAGTATTACATATATGAAGGATCTAGCCCTCATCATATGAAATCGAAGGTAAATATAAAGCGGTGAATGGACAATTACACTCGCAAAGCGTTCTTAAACATCTCAAGTACCTAGGGCAAGAGAGATTAAAAGATTGACTATGTGTGTGTAATTTGCATTCACCATTTAGTCGGAATTTAATTTACCCTCTATTTTCTATTCATGTAATTTTCTTCGGAGTGAGTTCATGCACCCCAGCCCTTAAGAATTTAGCTAGACCTGATTTGATTAAAGAAAAACTTCATACACAAAATTATAGGCTTAACAACTATTGAAAATAATTTGCAAAACAATTGAAATTTGACTAACATAAATACCAACTAAGAGAAAGAAATTATTATACTTGATTTCAGCAACAGGAAAAGACTTGAATCCAGAAATTGTAATCACTCTTACAAACTAGGGTTTATGAAAACTCCTATGAAAATTTCCTACTTCTGAATTTCTCTCTCTAAAATTGACCTAAAATCCTCTCTAGAAAAACCTCCTCTAGAATGAGGCAGGGCATGGGATTTTATAGCTCCAAGACTAGAATTTGACAGCCAGGGATGCTTGTGGCTCAAGATTTCACTAGCTACGCACATCAAAATCTTCACAATTAATGCCAGGATTTCGCATGACCGGACCGGTCCGAATAGCCCTCGGATCGGTCCCTCTTTCAGCCACCGGATCGGTTCTTTTTTTATTCTACCGGATCGGTCCGGTACCCACCGGATCGGTTTTGTTGTTATCGATTCGGCATCCATCCGCGGTCTACTGGACTTGGATCATTTCGGATCGGTCTGGTTTCCACCGGATCGGTCCGATTTTCTTCCTTGTTGACTTTTCTCTATCCTCTTTGACTGGCCATAACTTTTGATCTCGAGCTCCGATTTGAGTGTCGTTTCTTCCGATGCTCTTGTGAAATCAAGCACTTCAACTTCCCTTTAGATGTCGAGTTCGAATTATGGATAGAAATTTACTCTTTTGCTCTTTGACTTTTCTTCCTTTTATCATTTCCTTTCTTCCGGTTTCTTTCTCTCTTTTCTTGCACTAAATTCCTGTAAAATCCATCAGAAATACACGAAACTCGGGAAATTTGTTAGAAACAATCAATGGCAATGATATGGAATAAAAATGATTCAATTACCTTGTTCGAGATATCAAAATCACTAACTTAAGGGGCTAAATTCCAAAGAATTTATGCTTGGTCAAATCCCCCTAACTTAGGACTTTGCACGTCCCGGGCAATGTAAAAGAAATTAGTTTAATGCTCCATTCTTGAAAATTCTTTTATTGGGATAGAATACCTTTTTCGCGGGAAAGCGATTTCATTTAGCGTATGCAACAAGACTTTAAACCCCTAGGTTACCCTAGTAGGACGAGTTTTGTCTCGTGAGGGTTTGTAGTGAATATACCCACAAAATTCTTTATTGACTCAAATAAAGATCAAAATACTTAAAAATTGTACAATTTAAACTTTTAGAAAAATAATTACCATAAATTCATATTCAAATGTCTCAAACCATAGTGTGTGTGTGTGCAAAGCCAAAAATTCAACCTCAAATTTCCACCGATTGAGCATTACGTTACTCTCCGAAAATTTGTTTTGATTCAAATTCTTACGGATACACTCACAAACGAATCACTCGAATTGTGGCTATTTTCTCTCGGTATGCATGATATAAAGAGTAAATATAATGGACACAAATTCATTCATACAAAATTGAAAAGAAGGAAATATATGGTGAAAAGATCTCATCATCGGAATACAGTTATAAGGAAATGGGAACATCACCTCTATTTCACACCATTTAATCTCTCATTTTATCTTTTCATGTCTTAGCTCTCCACGCGGTAACCAATTTCGCAATTTGGACTCGGTTAGGACTTTTCTTGGGGTTAAGGTGTAAAAGGGAAAAAATGGAAATGGTAGGGAATGTTGGAATTGGAAAATGTCCTTATGATGTCCATTAGTGCTTTTTCGGGCATTTGCTCATTTTTCACTTTCTTTTTCTATTTTCATTTTTTCTTTTCGTTTTTTTTCTTTTCTTGCTATTTTTGTTGAGCATATCTATTTTTTTTTCCCCTTTTTGTTGCACTTTTCGGATTTAATGAATATTCCATTTTCGCAATTTCGGGCTATTTGGTTTTTTTCGGGTTATCAAACGAATGGAAAATATTTTATTAGGCTCAAATTGGGTTGCAAAGGGATAATTTTGTTTTTCACAACTTTTTATGGCTAATATTTTTGGGTAACAAACGAGGGCCTACTTCATTGTCCAAATTGCTAATCACATTACCATATGCATCTCGATATTAATTAAGTTTAGAGATATATTTAGCACGAATTTCGAGATAACATTTCACACATTTCCCATAACCGATCAAAACAAAGGATTCAGATCATCGACGACTTATTAACACGCTGAAAAGAACTTTGAGTTAATCATAAACTCGGATTGATTTAAAAACTCAAAAAAATTGAAAGGCTCAAAATCTCATCGGGTTTGATCAATCTCCACACTTATTCATAAAGTCGTCAATTTTCTTTCAATTTCCATCTTCGGTCAATTTTGGCTTAGTGCATTTTGGTTGTTAACAATTTGAGACTATAAATAGAATAAAGGTGATATTTTTGAAAAATTTAAATTCCAATTTTTATTTATTTTGAAGAAAAATATTTTTGGATTATTTTTTTTTTATATGCGAAGTTTAATGAATACGCACCTATCATCCCCCCTAACTAAGTGATTTGCATTGTCCGCAATCAAATGGACGATAGAGATAAAGAAGACAACATTATCAGTGCAATAAATAAAACAAGCAGTGATCATAGTAAAACTGTAAAGTACAACACATTGTGTAAACAAGACATCACAAACATAAAGGGGTAGCGGGGCATCCTAAGGGGCGGGTGGGGGACGGGAAGGACCGGGAGCAGCAGGATCATAAGAATTTTAATAGTAAGGAGGAAGAGGGGCCTCGGGACCCAACTGAAGATGGTACATTTCCGCCTGCATACGCAAGACCAAACTCATGTCCCTCTCGTAGGACGTCACGAACCCGTCAAAACGCGTTTCAAGAGAAAGGACGCGCTCAGTCAATCCTGTACCAACCGGAACATAATCCGGATCAGCTGTTTCATCATATTCTTCCTCCTCTCCTTCTTCTATCTCAACATCCTCATCAACAACGTTCTCTTCCTCATCAGTCTCCTCATCACTCGAATCATCGCCGCGCCTTTCACGGATTAGTTGTATTTGTCGTTCACTTCGAGTGCGGGATTCTTGCCCTAATGGCTTGGGCAAGTTGATAAGGTCTTGTGGAGCTTCAATCCCGGCATCCTTAAGCAATGATATAATGAGACGACCATAAGGAAGAGGGGCACGACCCTTTTTATCGTAGGCCACAAAGAGAATATCAGAGTAAAATGTGCGGGCCAAATTAATAACTGTTGCATGGTCAAACAAATGATGCATCATTGTTGCTTGATGTGGGCGCATTGCTGAATCATTGGAGGTTTGTAAAATATTGGCACAAACAATGTGAAAATTGAACCGAGCCTTGTCGGATAGCCGACCAACAGGAAAGGCTTCGGTAGTCCAAGCCGCGTCGGGCTCGATTCTTGAGATGAAAATTGCTTTGGACAGAACAGGGTCCGGACTGGGATAAGCAAATTCATCGGGAGTAACCACACCGTAAGACTCGAGTTTCTGGGCCAGAATTTCAAGGGGGAACGGTATTGGTGTGGAATCCACAAAAGCTTGTGATTCGAATTCAGCGGTACGAACTAGCGAACCGTAAAATTGGCGCACTTCATTTTCCCAAACTGCCTCATATGGTTCATTGAAAAATTTGCACCAGCCTCTTGTCATAAACATGGCAGTGACAGAATTAGGCAGTTGATCCCAAAGTATTTGACGTTCAATGCGGATTTTGCGGGTGGGACTGAAAAACCGTCGGCGCCAATTTGCTTCACGGCGAGAACGGTATTCTCCATTGTCGTCGGGTAAGACTTCAATGGAGGTATATTTCTGGGGAGCGGCCTTGGGTATGGAAGGAGAAGACAGAAAGTGAGAGAGAAGAGAGGATATGGAGGTGTGAAGGAAAATGTGGTGGGGGATGGATGTATTTATAGGATGGAGAACGAAATAGGAGGGAATGGATGGGGGGAAATAGTGGGGACGAATTTTTGGGGGAAAGGAAGGGATTGGGGGGGTGAATTTGGTTTGGATTGAAGAGGTGTGAACCTCGAGAAGGACCATTCTGCAGATCACCGAACCGATCCGGTTATAATATCGAACCGATCCGCCTTAATCGGATCAGTTCTTTTAATTCAGGACCGGACCGGTCGGGTCTGCTGAATCTCAGAAATTCCTTTTTTTTATTGTTCTCACAGCTAATGCTCCTTTTTTCCATTCCAATGCTTCCTTTATAACTTCTCTCACTTTAAAATTTCTGCAATGCTCATCAAAACCTTAACGCCCCTAAAATCATTGGATTCCCTACCCTGGACTAACACATACTTACAACTCCTAACTCCTAAGACTCTTATTTACAACAATCACCCCATACATGTCGGGGGTGCGACGACCTCACCGCTCTTTTTCTGTCAATCCCTATAAATGGGGTCCGACAGCCAGATTTTTTCGGCTTCCTTGACGATTGCTTCCACATATGGCTTGATACGATGACCGTTGACCTTAAATGTGTTTCCCCCTTTCTCATCTTTGAGTTCAACAGCTCCATGGGGAAATACCTCTTTCACAATGAATGGACCCGACCATCTTGATTGCAATTTTTCGGGAAACAAGTGCAACCTCGAGTTGTAGAGAAGGACTTTTTGTCCCGAATGAAACTCTTTCCTACGAATGATTCGGTCATGAGCTCGTTTCATTAGATCTTTGGATATTTTAGCACTTTCATACGCATCATTGCGTATTTCTTCCAACTCATTTAACTGAAGTTTACGTGTTTCACCGGCCTTATCCATGTTGAAGTTCACCCTTTTGATAGCCCAATACGCTTTGTGTTCGATCTCTACCGAAAGATGACAAGGCTTGCCATACACAAATCGAAATGGGGACATCCCAAGGGGATTCTTATATGCAGTTCTATATCCCCAGAGCGCATCATTCAATCCGAGGAACCAGTCTTTCCTATTAGGTTCGACTGTCTTTTCCAAGATATTTTTGATTTCCCGATTGGCGAGCTCGTCTTGGCCATTCGATTGAGGGTGATAAGTTGTTCCAACTTTATGGACAACACCATACTTTCGCATGAGCTTCTCCATAGGCCTATTGCAAAAATGGGTACCATTATCATTCATTATGGCCTTAGGCATTCCAAAACGAGAAAGTATATTTTCTTGAATGAATTTTATCACCACTTTATTGTCATTCGTCCTTGTAGCTATGGCCTCTACCCATTTTGAGACATAGTCTACAGCGACGGGGATGTATAGAAAACCAAAAGAAGGTGGAAAGGGACCCATGAAGTCAATACCCCAACAATCAAATAACTCCAAGACTAGAATTGGGGTTAATGGCATCATGTCATGGTGAGTAATAGCTCCCATTCTTTGGCATATATCGCATGATTTACAAAAAGTATTCACATCCCGGAAGATTGTGGGCCAGTAGATACCGCTTTGAAGGATTTTCGCAATAATTTTATTTTTGGAAAAATGACCTCCTCATGCTTCCGTATGACATAATCGAATTACCCCTTGGATTTCTTCATCAGGTACACATCTCCAGATGATTTGATCAGCACAATACTTAAACAAATATGGATCATCATAAAAGAACATGCGTGACCATGTAATGAACTTCCTTCTATCTTACGGAGTCCAATTAGAGGGAACAACTCCAGTGACAATGTAATTGACTATATCCGCAAACCAGGGGAGAGAAGAAGTAGCAAATAGATTTTCATCCGGAAAATACTCGTCTATGGGAATGGGATCAATAGGTACGTTGTACGATAGGTGTGACAAATGGTCAGCCACGACGTTCTCTACTCCTTTCTTGTCTTGAATCGAGAGATTAAACTCTTGTAAGAGTAGGATCCACCTGATTAGATGGGGTTTGGCATCTTTCTTACTCAAGAGATATTTGAGGGCCGAGTGATCAGTGAAACAAATGATGGGCGACCCAACAATGTAAGAGCGGAATTTGTCTAGAGCAAAACTGACTGCTAGTAACTCTTTCTCGGTAGTAGAGTAACTAAGCTGAGGGCCAGATAATTTTCTGCTAGCATAGTAAATAACATGAGCTTTCTTTGTCCAAGAACGACCCCAATCGCGTAATCACTTGCATCACACATAAGTTCAAAGGGCAGTGACCAGTCAGGAGCTTGCATGATAGGAGCGGAGATTAGCATGCTTTTAAGTTTATCGAAAGCTTCTTGACATGATTTATTCCACTCAAATGGAGTGTCCTTCATGAGAATATTACTCAAAGGTCTAGCAATGGCGCTAAATTCTTTGATAAATCTTCTATAAAATCCAGCATGGCCTAGAAAGGACCTCACATCTTTAAGTGATTTTGGCGGGGGTTACTCAGCTATTACTTCAATTTTTGCTCGATCAACTTCAATCCCCCTAGATGAGATTATGTGGCCTAAAACTACGCCCTCGGTAACCATAAAATGGCATTTTTCCCAATTGAGGACTAAGTCTTTTTCCACACACCGAAATAGAACTTTTTCAAGATTAGCCAAACATTGGTCGAAAGATGGACCGAAAACACTGAAATCGTCCATGAACACCTCAAGACCTTTTTCAATCATATCACTAAAGAGACTTAGCATGCACCTTCGAAAAGTTGCTGGTGCATTACATAACCCAAATGGCATACGTTTATAGGCAAACGTACCAAACGGACATGTAAAAGTCATTTTTTCTTGATCAAGTACATCCACTTCAATGTGATTATACCCAGAATACCCATCTAGGAAACAGTAGTAAGGATGGCCCGCCACTCGTTCCATCACTTGATTGATGAACGGTAAGGGAAAATGGTCTTTTCTAGTTCCGGCATTGAGCTTTCGGTAGTCAATGCATACACGCCACCCGGTGGTGGTGCGCTGAGGTATTAGTTCTCCCTTGGCATTTTCAACCACGGTCATACCCGATTTTTTTGGAATGACCTGAATTGGGCTCACCCATTTACTATCAGAAATGGGATAGATAATTCCAGCATCTAGCAATTTGATAATTTCCGCTCTTACAACATCTTTCATGGTTGGGTTTAATCGCCTTTGCATCTCACGCGAGGGCTTCACCTCTTCCTCAAGATGGATTTTATGGGTACAAATCAATGGACTTATACCTTTCAAATCTTCTATATTCCAACCAAAAGCATTCCTATGCTTTCGTAACACATCCAATAACATACCCTCTTGCTATTTTTCTAAACTGGAAGAAACAACAACAGGGAATGTATCATTATCTCCCAGAAAATCATATTTGACATGCGAGGGTAGTTTCTTCAACTCAAGACTAGGAAATCTATTTTCAGAGGGAATCATGGTTGTCTCCCTCGAAGGTAATTCTTCAAACCTAGAAATCCAGTCTACATCTCTTAAACTCTCAAAACTCACATCTTCTTGTAACCAAGTTTTCAACTCTTCCACCTCACGCTCAAACACAGTATAACGACTCTTATTCTCACCACTTTGCACTAAACACACCTCCAATGCATCTCCTCCAATGATTTTGCCAATGTGTTCATCCACCACTTCTTCAATAAGATCAACCTCAAGAATTTCATCCTCATCACCCATTTGGTTAGTGACATTGAAAATATTGGTCTCTAGAGTCATGTTTCCAAAAGTGAGTTGCATTTGGCCACTCCGTGTATTGATCAAAGCATTAGCAGTAGCTAAAAATGGACGGCCTAATATTATTGGAACATGATTTCTCGCATGGGGAGCAGTCTCAGTGTCCCAAATGACGAAATCAACAGGGAAGTAGAACGTGTCCACTTCAACTATCACATCCTCTACAACCCCAAGAGGCACTTTCACTGTTCGATCAGCTAACTGTAGAGTGATTCGAGTAGGTTTTAAATCACCTAAATCAAGCTGCTTATAGATGGAGTATGGAAGTATGTTCACACTCGCACCTAAGTCAAGCAATGCCTTTTCCACTCTTTTTCTCCTATGACACACGAAATTGTGGGTGCACTAGGATCCTTGAATTTTGGTGGTAAATCATTGAGAAGGACCTAGCTCACATTTTGTGCCAAGAAAACATTCTTCTTTACCTTGAGCCGTCATTTGACAGTCAAAAGATCTTTGATTACCTTAGCATATGCTAGAATTTGTTGAATATCATCAAGGAATGGCAAGTTCAATTTTACTTGCTTCAAGACATCCAACACTTCTATACGCGATGCCCCTTTTTTGGGTGGAGCTAAGAGTTGAGGAAATGGAGCAGCAGTTGGTGGTTTAACTTGCATTTCAGATTCAACTCCCTCATCCTTGTCTTCCGTATCCAATGGAATCTCAGCAGACTCAAAAATTTTAGATTCCTTGGGAATTTCAGGTTCAACTCCCTCATCTATCTCCTTTGGAAGTTTTGGTGCTAGATCAATTACGCGACCACTACGAAGAGTAGTAACAGCTTGACATTGTTCTGGCAAATCCGATGATGTGGAGCTAACCGTGGATTGTCCTTGAAGAGGAGGTCTTTGGCCTTGGGCTGGGAATTTACCCTTCTCTTGAGTATTCACTGCAGATTGCAACCTAGAAATGCTAGTATGAATTTCAGTGAACATTCGATCATATTTAGCATTGCTCTCCTTTTGAGATTGGATGAATTGATTCAGGTTATCTTCAAGAGATCGCCTAGGTGGAGCGATATACGGACCAAGAGGTGGTACCTGCATAGGAGGATGCATTTGAGGAGCCACTTGCTGAAATTGAGGAGGTGGTGGTAGAGTCATATGTGGGTTAGGAGCCATCCCCCCTTGGGGTTGTCCATAATTGAACCCAGGATTATTCCTTCATGATTGATTATATGCATTCCCTTGCTGTACATTATAATTTCCACGAAACCCCCCTATAGCCTCAACTTGTTCTCTATACATTGCCTTGTATGCAGGGATGGTAGGACATCCTTTGGTAGAATGACCTGCAGCACAAATGGCACACACTTTCTCCTTCCCGGCTTGCACGGGTCCAGCTATTTCTCTCAATCACACTTCAAACATATCTCTGAAATTCTTTTCCAATTGGTCAAACTTTCGATCCAACAAAGTGTCCTTGTCCAAGTGATAGATACCGGACGCAGCAGGCATATTGGACACTTATCGATTTCTATTTTGACTATTGGGATCAGAAATATCCCATGCTTGGGTAGTCTCTGCTACATATTTCAGATGAGCCTTAGCATCGCTTGAGTCTAGCTCCCATAAAGGTCTTTTGCACATGGTTTGAACAAGTTGTTTAGATGCTAAAGTAAGGCCTTGATGGAAAAATGAAATCAAATGATGTTTTTCAAAGCCATGATGTGGGCACTCATTAACTAACTCATGAAATCTCTCCCAACACTTATCGAAGGCCTCATTTTTATTTTATCGAAAATATTGTATTTGGGCTTTAACAGAATTACTTTTGTGTTGGGGAAAAAATTTGGAGAGAAACTTAGTTTGCATATCTCTCCAAGATAACACAGAATTTGGGGGTAGCGACCATAGCCAGGTCTTAGCTTTATCCTTTAAGGAAAAAGGGAAAAGCTTTAATCGGATAACATCTTGTGGGCAAGCTTGGTCACCAAACGTCTCACATGCTTCCTCGAACTCTCTAATGTGGAGATATGGTTTTTCAGAATCCATCCCATGAAATGTAGGAAGAATTTGAATCATCCCATTATGAAAGTGGAACTAACCGACATTATACGGGAGTAAAATGCAACCAGGGGTAACAGTTCTCTCAGGAAATAAAAAATCTTTCATGGGAAGGTATGGTATCTCATCCTCTCCAGCACCAACACCAACACTACCTTGCACAGACATATTGCTACCGAAAGATTCAGAATTCTCACTCAGTGTTTGACTCAATGAACGACTTGTAATTGAATTGTTAGGCGAAGGAGGTGGAACCCAAAAATGATGAGACTCAGTGGTACGAGAATTTTCAGAATTTGCCTCGGCAATAGGATTTTCGTGAACTTGGGTAGAAGATGAATTCTGCATATAAGTGCAAAAGAGATGAGATGTAAAAAGAATAATTTTATTTTTTTTTATTTTTTTTTTAAATCACTTGTAGATAAAATTAACTTTCCTAAATTATACCAATTGATGATCCTCGGCAACGGTGCCAAAAACTTGATGCGACTAAGAATTTGTCTCAAAAGTGCGTTTTCTCTAGGCTCAAGTGCAAGCCTGTCGCATTAGAAATAATCTGATAAATCGGGATCGTATCCACAGGGACCAATAATCGGTATTTGTATAGGAGAAGTTATTAAATCTTGAAATGATTCCTCAAAATAATAAGAAAAGATGATTAATGATTGGGAAATTTCTAGTGAAATAAAAAATGTATCCAAGAAAAATAAACTAAAATTTGTGAAGAAATTAGACTGACAAATGAGAGAAAATAGGGTAGGGTACAATCCCTCAAACCTTAACAAATTACCGTGCAGAATACTAAAAATTGAAAATTAAAATTCTTGACTAAACCCAACCTAAGTATTACATATATGAAGGATCTAGCCCTCGTCATATCAAATCAAAGGTAAATATAAAGCAGTGAATGGACAATTACACTCGCAAAGCGTTCTTAAACATCTCAAGTACCTAGGGCAAGAGAGATTAAAAGATTGACTATGTGTGTGTAATTTTCATTCACCATTTAGTCGGAATTTAATTTACCCTCTATTTTCTATTCATGTAATTTTCTTCGGAGTGAGTTCATGTACCCCAGCCCTTAAGAATTTATCTAGACATGATTTGATTAAAGAACAACTTCATACACAAAATTATAGGTTTAAGAACTATTGAAAATAATTTGCAAAACAATTGAAATTTGACTAACATAAATACCAACTAAGAGAAAGAAACTGTTATACTTGATTTCAGTAACAGGAAAAGACTTGAATCCAAAAATTATAATCACTCTTACAAACTAGGGTTTATGAAAACTCCTATAAAAATTTCCTACTTCTGAATTTCTCTCTCTAAAATTGACCTAAAATCCTCTCTAGAAAAACCTCCTCCAGAATGAGGCAGGGCATGGGCTTTTATAGCTCCAAGACTAGAATTTGACAGCCAGGGATGCTTGTGGCGCAAGATTTCACCAGCTACGCACATCAAAATCTTCACAATTAATGCCAGGATTTCGCATGACCGGACCGGTCCGGATAGCCCTCGGATCGGTCCGTCTTTCAGCCACCGGATCGGTTCTTTTTTTATTCTACCGGATCGGTTCTGTTGTTATCGGTTCGGCATCCATCCGGGGTCTACTGGACTTGGATCATTTCGGATCGGTCTGGTTTCCACCGGATCGGTCCGATTTTCTTCCTTGTTGACTTTTCTCTATCCTCTTTGATTGGCCATAACTTTTGATCTCGAACTCCGATTTGAGTGTCGTTTCTTCTGATGCTCTTGTGAAATCAAAGCACTTCAACTTCCCTTTAGATGTCGAGTTCGAATTTTGGATAGAAATTTACTCTTTTACCCTTTGACTTTTCTTCCTTTTATCATTTCCTTTCTTTCGGTTTCTTTCTCTCTTTTCTTGCACTAAATTCCTGTAAAATCCATCAGACACACACGAAACTCGGGAAATTTGTTAGAAAAAATCAATGGCAATGATATGGAATAAAAATGATTCAATTACCTTATTCGAGATATCAAAATCACTAACTTAAGGGGCTAAATTCCGAAGAAATTATGCTTGGTCAATATTGTCATCAATCCAATGTACTGAAGATCCACTCTGCACCAGGCTATCCCCAAAGCAATGGGCAAACTGAGGTAAAAAATAGAACGCTGCTGAATGGTTCGAAGAAACGACTAGATGATGCAAAAGAAAATTGGATCAACGAGCTACATTCTGTGCTGTGGGCTTATCGTACCATACCACGAACAACAATTGTGGAGTCTCCATACATGCTTACGTTTGGGAGTGAGGCTGTCATACCTGCTGAATTGGGTCTACCCACACATAGGGTGCTTAATTTCAATTATCCTGTCAGTGATTTAATGAGAAGAGTAGACCTTGATATGCTCGAAGAAGTTAGGGAAGAAGCAGCAATTAGGAATACAGCGTATCAATAACAAACAGCTTTGTTCTATAACAAAAGAGTGAAGAAGTGTGATTTGAAGGAAGGGGATTATGTGATGAAGAAAGTGATCCAAAAGAATAACAAACTGGAAGCCAACTGGCATGGACCCTACAGAGTAACAGAAGTTGTTCGTCTAGGGACATATAGGACTGAAACCTTAGAAGGAGAAGAATTCAAGAATGCATGGAATGCAGAGCATATGCGCAAATATTATCAATAATTGAAATTCCTATGTAATGCAGTTTCTTCAGTATGAATAAAGTGATGTTTCACCCAGATTCTTTCTTTGTTGAAATTTTTTTGGAATATTAGTGATACACACTACATAACAATTAACACCAACTCCGGTTGGTCGGGAATCAATTACCATCAACTTCGGTTGGTCGGCAAATCAATTACCACCAACTCTGGTTGGTCAGGAACTAATTACCTCCAACTCTAGTTGGTCGGAAAATCAATTACCACCAACTCCGATTGGTCGGCAAATCAATTACCGCCAACTCTGGTTGGTCAAGAATCAATTACCACCAACTCCAGTTGGTCGAGAATAAATTACCACCAACTCCGGTTGGTCGGGAATCAATTACCACCAACTTCGGTTAGTCGGCAAATTAATTACCACCAACTCCGGTTGGTCGACAAATCAATTACAACCAACTCCGGTTGGTCGGTAACTAATTACCAACTCTGTTTGGTTAGAAAATCAATTACAATCAAATCCAGTTGGTTAGTATCAAACTAAGTAGGAACATGGGATGCAAATCACTCCATTACTTAGGCCCAAAGAGTGACAAGTCAATATAATCAAATAATAAACAGGACAAGTTCCATTATCCAAAAGCAAAATATAATGTACATATATTCACAAACAAACAAACAAACAAGGACATTCTACAAATTATTTAGAAGAAAATAAAATGGCAAAAGACTAAAAATTTCTTCATTCAAATCAAGTAGAATTACATGTGCTGTGAAAAATATACTTCATTACATAAAAATCCTATTCTATTGGTTTTTTCCCTTCTGCCTTTGAAACAGGTTCTACTCTAGCAGGAGGATCATCTAAGGCATAAGGAGAATTTATAAAGTTTAGATCTTGCAGCATTCGAACATTCATCACGGAGGGACGATCAAGCAAATGCTCTGGGCGAGATATATCAAAGTTTGCATGAAGATCGTAATCGTCGGATACTTAGAGATTAAGCATTGAGGAATTGCCCGAGCAGGAATCCAACTGATGTCCAGCTTAAAAGGAGGCACGGGCAAATCGAGCACTCCATGGTCATAATATTCCCATAAGTAATGGCCCTGCTCCAATTTTAGCACACATAGTGCATTCAACCACCCTTGCTTGTACCCCTCATTATTTGACTACTGGATCCGATCATCAAGATGGTAAAGGGGTTAATTATTCCCAACCATCCAAAATTCTCTGGATTGTTTATGGAATTGATAAGTTGACCTCTCTAGTTGCTCGTGGAGATTCTTCACCAGGATTTCCTTATTTTCCAAGGCAACACTTTGAGTAGTGAGTTATTCGCTGAAGTTCAGAATCTTTTTAGACATTTATGGCAAGGCTTGGTTCTTCGCCATTAACTGAAAGGCCTGATTCTCAAAAGCCGACTGCATTCTAGCTTCTTTAATGGTGACCCGACCAGCCCTAACTCATCCATGAGAAGAAGATCTTGCTCGTCCACGAGTAGATGAGGAGGGTCCAGCTCTTTTCAAAGTTTCCAACTCATATCGTAAGTTGGCATTTTCTACCTCCAAAAAAGAAAAACCTTCATCATTAACAGGGACCAAGGCTCCTAAAGAAGATGCAACATATATAAGTTTTTTTATCTCTTCTTGCAAGGCAATGTTCTTCTACTCCAACAACTTAGTAATATGCCTGTGCTCTTCAACTTCAAGCTTCAGAACACTCTCTTTCCTCTCATGAGCAGAGATGAATTTGTCATACCCTTTTTCAGCACTCAATTGCTGATATTTCTTCTCGTATCCTTGATGCAAAAGTGTGGAGGACTCTTTGTACTGCAGCTGAAGTTCCTCGATCGTTCCTTGGAGATCTTCAATCATCTCATAGTAGGCCACATTATTGGCAACTACACGATGGAGCAAACACTTCAGGTATTGGTAAGCTTTAACTGCTCGATCAAAAACACCTTATCCGAGGATGTCAATTATCTAAGATCTGCATGACAAACTTTAAAATAATTATTGCACTTCTTCATCAATTATGTGTCATGAGATGATAAAATCTCCATCATTTCCATAAACTAGCAAAGAGAAGAAATAAAAAGAATCAATAATAACACAGACAGAACAAGTAAAAGAGATATGCAAGATGAACAACCAAAATTTGAATTTTATTTCATCATAAGAGAAAATATAAAGTCTGAGGCTACATTCAAGAATAACAAAATAAATACCCGAACAACTCTACACCTTATCCTTGTTTCCTATGACTTCCTCATAAGGTTTGGAGGAAGAGACCGGTTGCTCGGAGGGCAAGATTAGCTGCTCGACAGAAGTATTGGTTGGTTGGAGTTACTCGGAGCAAGGTTGAACAACAAGAACAGCAAGAACCTGATCTCCAATCATCATAGAAGATTCATCCGAAGTAGCTTAATCCTCTTCTTCTTCTTTAGGAGAGGGAGGAGGGCCATGAGTGTGCTGCTGAAATAACTCAAAATTCTCAATAACTTTCAGCTCCTGAAAAGCTGCAACACATCCATCCCTAAAATATTTGAGGCTGGCATACTCCATTTGAGAAGACATAGCAGCCAGGCCCTTATTCCAGCCTTTGTCCCAACCAGCACTGAATGATTTTTAACTTCCTTCTTCCTTTTTGCCTTCCCCGAGGAGGTCTTTTCCCTAAGGAGCTCCTCGGCAGCATTCAACTTCTCTTCCACCTCCATTTTCTATCGCTCAACATCTTAAAGTTTAATAACTTCCTCTTCAGCAGACTTGAGCTTAACTTCCATCTCCTTGTTGCTATGTTCAAAGTCTTTGTTGCTCTGCTCAAACTCCTTCAACTTCTTCTCTAAGTCCTAGGAGGCATTCACAGCTTGATTTCTGTCCAGCTCAATGGACTTGAGTTGCTTCTCCCAAGCAACTTTATCTTCCTCGTATTTTTAATGAGAGTCTTTTAAACAATGGGTCAGCCCAACAAAAGCTTCCTCTACTCCTCCCGAGGAACTTGAAGCCTTAATAGCTTCATCCTTCTTCAAAATGCGATTGAAACACGTCACCAGCTAAAAAAAGAAATAACTTTAAGTCAATACATGGACATAGTATTAAAAAATAAAGGGGTCAAGATGAAGATACTTACTGAGGTAATGTGTTGAGCATCTAGGGTAGTAATTCTCTCACGAGAAAGAGTATATTCAATGCCTTGGACTTCGGGGATAGTCCAGGATTTTACTAAGCTCACAGCAGAGCTCGGAGAAATAAAATTTGGAATGCTACCTTCAACATTTAAAGGTTGAGAGATAGGTTCAGCAGGTCTCTCAGAAGAGCTTTTCTTTAACCTCCTTGGAAGAGCAGGAACATTTTCAACTCAAGACGTTGTCTTTATTGGTGATAGGACGATAACCTCGCTCGGAAGGGAGATATCGACAGTCTTACTCGGAGCCATAGGGGGATTCTCCCCATCTTTCTTGGCAGCAGCAGGAAGGGGTACATCAGTAGTTTTTATCCCTTCTTCTGGGACATCTTGTTTACTTTTCTTTACCTCCACATTGGCAGAGGCAGATTTGTCAAAAAAAGCAGGAGCTCTTCTCTTCTTCATCAAATCACTGATAAGAATACTTGACTCAGAGGAAGAACCTTCCACACTAGTCTCAGAGGCTGGTACTTGGTCAAGGTTAACTACCACCGAACGAGGACGGGCAATGAAAGATGAAGTATAGCTCTTATATTGCAACAAGTAAGAAGCAGATCTAATATGTTCCTCGGCAACAGATTGATGAAAATCCCAGATGAGTTTTAAATGATTTAAGTTAACATCAGCTTCTTTTGAAGGTTTTCTTTTACTGTCAACTGTAACAAATAAAAACAAGTGTCAGTGATGCATTTTATCGAACACAAAGAAAATAAGATTTCAAAAAATAAAAATAACCTATTCCATTTCCATAAGGGGGACACCTGGGACCTTGATATTCATCATCTCCATTTAATGGAGGGTGTTGCCAATTTTTCATAACAACGCCATGATCAAAATAGTCCCTATTGGCATCAGGAAGATTGACAACAAACACTATATTCAAACCCTAGTTTTTAAATAAAAAGTGGTATCACTAACAACCTATCTATAGTAGTACATAATCTATGGAATCCCTAAATGGGTTCCATGAAGTTGATTCAATCTATGTACACCATTAACTATCCTCCATGTATTTAGAGCTATTCTTGCAGGTACAACATCAAAATATTGGCAGAATTCCAAACATAGGGGATTTGGCGGGAAATAAAAACCACATTCGGCCACAAAAAGACTTGGGAACCAATGTCCCTCGGCCAAATAAAAATAATCAAAAGGTTCAGAAAGTTCTTCCAAAATAATCCATGAAGGGATTGAAAATTCAGACTGAAATTTGTCAAGCGACTCAACAAGATAAACCATGATGAACAAAGTAAATAAAAGAAAGGGAAGAAAATCTTACAGAGAAAAAGAGATCAGGTGACAATGAACAACGGAAAGAACGAAGGCACGAGACAGAGAGAAAATGAAGAGTTCAAAGATATAAATTTGAAAAGTGAAAGACGACAGGATTTCTACCGCGCTTAAATACTTTACCTCGGGAATAGAAAAGGCAATGATTATAAAGAAAGACGTTTGCGTTTCTGGTGGCTAAAAGAAGAAAAGGGCACAAATATCGAAGTGGTCATGAAAATTCAAAATATTTATGAAGCTTGATACTACGCACTCAAAAAGAAGTTATATACAACGAACGTTTTCTTGAAAAATCATAGAAACAAATACTATGCAATTTTCAAGCAGATTGTTCCACACTTTTCTTCAACATCAAACTGTGAAACATTGGGGGCTTATGTTGATACCAAATTTAGTCTGCTGATATGGACCATTCACTTACAGACATGTGTCAACCAACGTGGTAATTACAAATACTTCTAACGAGAAACTCATTGCCACCGAGCTACTCAAGCGCCCCGAGGAACTAAGGGCTCCGAGCAATTTAAGCGTACTGAGCAACTCAGGCGGTTCGAGCTACTTAGCGTACAGAGCACTCAAATGAGGAGAATCAAAAAGACGACTGCGCATTAAATGCTCATTATTATTGTACAGATGTATATGTCTACTAGATAACAGCGCAATATCCTTTCACATGTACAACCTTAAGGCTATAAATACATTGTAACCTCCTCATAAGAAGGGTACGGGATCTCTTGGTAAATCACTTATCGAGAATTCCAATTAAACAGTCAGCAATACAAAAATAGTGGACGTAGGCCATTCTTATAAGGCTGAACCACTTTAAAAATCTTTTGTCTTATTTATTTTATCCGTGATTGATAAATTAGAGATAATCTAATTTTTTACATCAACAATCATATAAAGTAGATGTGACATTAAGTAAAGGGTTGTTTGGTTCACAACTCAACGCCCGATTGAACTCAAGGTTGCTCTGCCCAAGGTTTCACGGGCAAGGTCCTTTGGTGTTTTAACAGGTGTATCTAAGACGGTCAGGAAAAGCCCCAATGGTTCCTCACTTCTCAATCCTCCAAAACAAGTCCCTCTGAAGTTCCCACGGCAAAGTCGTTCGATAGAGCATGAAAATTCTCCCAGGCCCTTCCAAGTTTTGTCTCTTGTGAGTACCGTTTGACCTCACACTAAAAGTCATTATAATCGTTACAACTCATAGTCAATATAAATAAAAAGATATAATAAGACTAAGTAAAATAATAGGACTAAAGGATCAGCTCTCTTGGTCAGTTTCTTTGACGGGAGATCCCTCTAGACTGCCACATTTAACTACCTCGCTTGAGGTGCCTTACTGAGATGCATCGCTTGAGGTGCATCACTGCCTTACTGAGTTGCATCGTTTTGAGCTACATCGCTACCTTACTGAGCTTCACTGCTTGCCTTAATCCCTTGAGTCTATTGTGTTAGTAGGGGGGATTAATTCTAATCTCGAGATTATCTTCAAGCCCCCTACGAATCTATAATTTGTTCTATTTTTTCATTCCCAAATGGTTGGATAGTAAGGCTTTAAGGATTTGGCATTCATCTTTCTCATATGAATATAACCATTAATATTTATTAAATGGTATGATCCTTCTTTAAATTCTCTATGGATTTGGAATGGCCCTTACCATTTTGGAGACCAATTTCCATAAATAAGATCCTTTGAACCTAAAGGCAATATATTTTTCCAAATGAAATCTCCCTCATTAAGGGTTCTTTTCTTCCCTTTCTTATTATAGCTATTAGCTATTTTCTTTTTTTGTATTATGATATTGTTCAAGGATCTTACCCTGTACTCATCTATATCTTCCAATTCCATATACATCGCTTGATCAAATCCTTTAACTGTTAGAACATTTTGGGCTATAACTATTAATGAATTTAGAGTAATTTCCACTGGTAGCACAAAATCATGCCCAAAAGTTAGAGCATACGGAGTTATCCCAATACTTAACTTTTTAGAGGTCCTATAAGCCCATAAAACTTATAGCAGTAAATTATGCCAATCTCTTGGATTTTTCTCAATCACTTTGCTCAAATTATCTTTAATGACCTTGTTAGTGGCCTCGTCCTAGCCATTTGATTGAGCATAATATGATGTTTGTTTTGTTAAGATTATGTCTAACCTTGAAGTGAATTCCAACACCATTTTTTATTTGAAGATAATTTCATTATCGAAGGTTATGGTTTCTGGAATACCAAACCTATATACAGTTGCTAAAATTATAAAGTTTGCCAATTACATCAATTGATCGTTCTCTAAATGACTAAGGCTTAATAACACATTGTAGGTCGATGATAGGCACATGTTTTTGACACTTTTGGCATCCTTTCGTAAATTTGATACAATCTTTTGGGATGAAACGCTAATAAAACCCATGCCTTCTTAAAAACCATATCATCTTAGCTCATACTTGATGGGCCCTACAAAGGCCTTCATGGACTTGGACTATTAATGTTAAACCTTTATTCTTACTTAGGCACTCTAGGATTATTCCATTAGTCCCTCTTTTGAACAACTTGTTAGAAAAAATAACATAATTGATTGCTCTCAACCTGACAACCCGATCAGTCTTGATATTTGGATCATTTAGATATTCAATTATTGATTTTCCCCAGTCTTCTTTAATATTTATATTTCTAGTTTCTATAATTATCCATCTGTTACATAGAATATGTAAGAAGCCATCAATAACACTAATTCTTAGCCAGACTTCGAAGTCATTATCAACCTTAAAAACTGATGCCTTTTGAGACATTTAATTGACTTCTTCATTCAAAAACCTGGGCCCATAATTTAAAGTGACTTCATTAAATTTGGACAGCAAATTTAATGCCACTTGTCTATATAGAGTTAAACCCTCATGAATACACTTGTAGTCACTAATTAATTGTCTTATAACCAATTGGGAATCACCAAAGACTTCTATTATCGAGGCATTACAACTTTGAAGTATTTCCAATCCTATTATTACAACCTTGTATTCTACTTGGTTATTAAAACATGTATTTTCTTCCAACATGTAACTATGTTTTGTTTAAAGGTGTTCAAGGGATTAAATAATTACCCATATACTTGACATTATTTCAGTCTTTGAACCATCAAACCATAATTTTCAAGAACTTAGAGACATATAACCAATCTCATATTCTCCACCCGGTTCATCCTCACATGAATCATCTGCTAAAAAGTCAGCTAAAACCTAACCTTTAACTGCTTTTTGAGGTACATAGTAGAGGCAAAATTCAGATAGAGCTAGTCCCTATTTTCTAATCCTATTTCTTATAATGGTTCTTGTTAGCTTGTATTTAGTCAAATCAAACTTTGAAATGACATAAACCTCTGTATGAAACAAATAATATCTTAACTTCATAGTAGTAAAATACAAGGTTAAACATAGTTTTCCATCATAGAATATCTACATTAACAATTATTTAAGAACCTACAAAGATAATAAATAACTTGTTCCTCATAACTATGATAGTCTTGAGCCAACAATACTTTAATGGATGTATCACTGGATAAAATATAGCTTCAATGCTCTACCTTCTCTAGGTGGATCCAAAATAAATGGCTTGACCAGGTATCTCTTGAGTGCATGGAAAGCTTGATCAATCTCTTCTTTCCAATCTTATAGGTCTTTTAGCTTGAAGAAAGGAGAAAACACATTAATCTTTCTTGCATCTTTAGAAATAAATCTTCAAAGAAAATTAACTTATCCCCAAAACCTTTGTAATTATTTTTTATTTTTGAGGGGTTTTCTCTTAATGATAGCCTTAGCCTTGTTCTGATCAACCCGGATTCCTTTCTGATGCACTAAATATCTAAGAAAATTTCCTACAGAAACTCCAAAGGAACATTTTAAAGGGTTCGTTTTAAGTTGATACAACATCGTTCTTTGAAATGTTTCTTGAGGTGTGTTATATTATGAGTTACTCATTTTGACTTCATAATTATATGATCAATATAACACACTATAAAAGTGCCAACCATATCATTAAAAATTGTTCTCATTCCCATTTGGTATGTGTCCCCTGCATTCATTAATCCGAATGGAATTTTGATCCATTCAAATGTCCTCAAATTACCAGGACATCTAAATGCAGTTTTATGCACATCTTCTTCATCTACACAGATCTAGTTATAGACAAAATGACTATCCATCATAGACATGTTAACACGACCAACTGACCTATCAACTAATAGATCTACTACTGACATTGAATATTCTTCCTCATAAGTGGGTGCATTAAGATTCCTAAAAACATTGCAGACTCTTAATATGCCATTTTCCTTAACCGCTCGCACTATATTAGAGAGTTGTTGAACATACCTAGTAGTTTGAATTAATCCATCTTTCAGTAGCCTTTTATTTTGTTTGTGACATTTATCTTGGTAGAAGTTTACTAGGTTTATAGCCCTTTTTGATTGGCAGTTTGTGCTCTGCCAATTTTGTATTCAGGCTAGGTAATTCATCGTATTTCCATTCCAAGCACTCCTTGTACTGGTATAAAGGGACTATGGCCAATTTTTAGTATTCTCTACTTAGATGAGCATATACGTGACCCTTTTATTTTTTTTCCATCCCCAAATTGATTTATATTAAGGGATAAGGTTGATTCACCACCAATTCGTCATACTCTAATAGTGAACTTGCTAAGTCACCATTGTCTTGAGTAGTTTCATATTCTATATCTTCTTCAAAAACAGAGTCAACCTAATTTATGGTCTTTTCTCCACCAAGTATGGTGATCAATTCCAAATCTCTAAATTTATATAAAATTATAACCAAGATTTCGTTGCCCGTTAAATATCAATGTGTGTATCAACCATTAAGTAAGTTTTATTTTCTTCTATTATCCCCATCAGGCCTAAAACTAGATCATTTCAGCTTACTTTTGAGACTAAAACTTCAAATGCGTCTCGCACCAAAGAATCTGCCTTTACTGGCCCCACATTCTCCTAGTAGAGATATGCTTCAACACACTGAGAACTAGTATGAAAATGTAGTGGATCAACCTCCACTTCTTCTACAACCCATCCTCCTTCCTTAAAAGCAATATTTGATGCAGATAAAAAGGAATACATTTGTTAGAATGAATCCAATCTCTACGTAGTAATACATTAAAGATTGGTCTACCTACCATAATAAAGAAAGAGGTCTTATAATTTCTAGTGACTACTTCAATATCAACTAGTAGTACACCGTTAGTAGACTTCTTATCTTCAATAAAAATAGATATAATAATTTGAGTTCGAACAAGTTTGGCATTTTGTTTATTAATTTTGGACAACATGGAAAGTGGCATTGCGCTAATAATTACACCATTATCTACCAAATTTTTTATTTATAAGGACTTCATTTATCTAAGATTTTATAAATAAAGGCTTTATATAGCAGTCATATGTTAAGTAGGTTAAACTAACCCATATACAATGTCAAGTGTAGAGACAAATAAATCAAAATTATCTACCTCTGACTCTTCTTCTCTATCCACTTCCATGGAAGGTACCTCTTGACCTTCTTTGCTTTGAACCTCTTAGGGAGGATCATAACCATATTGATCATCACTTGCTGAGGTAGATAGCCAAACTGAATGAATTGATGTTATTTAACCTCTTGAACAAGTGTTGTGGCATCAACAACCATCATTTATCCATTTTCTTCTTCATTCGAAGAGTTTTCCTCCAACGAACTTCCTTCATCCATGGCCATAGTCTTCTCTAATTCCATTATCCATTTTGCTAGAAAATCGAAATATGTCTGACTCCTCTTAGTTTGACTCCTAGTAGGTTCCCTGTGAAACCTTGGATTTAGTTTCAAAGATGAAAAAGAAAAACCTTTTGATCCACTAGTTCGTACAATCTTAGAGGCCTCGTGACAAGTCTTGTACTTCGTTTGGATCCTTCTTTATTGAGTTCAAGATATCACCACTTCAAGTTGTGTTCTCTTTGACGTAGGTTATTGCACCATATGCCACATGCCATGATCCACTTGCTTAGTTTTGACTACTTTTGGTCCCTTTGGCATATTATTAAATTGTTGTGAAACCTTTAGCTCTTAGACTATAAACCAATCGAGTACACCTTTAACCATTAGAATGGACTTTGGTACTTTTGTTAACCCTAAATTACCCCTGTGCTAGTGAGGTTTAGCCATTTTAAATCCAGGTTTGATGTACTCGTTATTCCATGGTATCTTAGCATTCTCTTATGGATGAAAAAGCCACAAGAATTGTTTTACTTTCCCAAAGTGCTTGCTTTGAACCTTTTGTTGATCTTGGAATGTTGGTCTTTAGCTTTATTTCCATTACTCCCATTTTCGTTCTTCTTCTTTTGCTGATGTTTTTCTTTCGAAGCCACCAATTGGCACATTTCAGCATAGCATTTCCCAAATCGAATACACATGTATGTCATCACCTTTTGATCAGGATCTTCAGTGATCTCAGGCTTCGAAGCCTTGGGTTTAGCCTTAATCTTCATTTTGAACTCCACGTGCCCTTTATTTCTTGGTAGTTGAATTAATTGAACATTTTTCCCCAATTATGTAACTTTGGGGAAAAAGATCTTCATCTACCGCCATTATGCTCTCTCCTTTTGCAGGGAATTTGATCTTCCCCCATGCGATTAACTCTTACAACCTATCACGAAACACAAAGAAAACATTAGTTGAGGGAGAAACCACATTATGCTACTTATAATAATTCTTTCCTTTGATTTCATGTGGCTTTTTAGCATCATCAGGTGGTTTTAACATTTTGTCCTTTAATAGAAAGTAAAAGATCTCATCAACCTTAGTAATGTCAAAAGAGTACTTTTTTATCATTCCCTTTTACTTTGGTGAAAATGATGCTACTGTTATATCCTTTTGAACTAAAGGCTGACAAATTATAGTCTTAGTTCTTATAATTTTAGCAACTTTAATTTTGAAGTTAGGATACTTATAATATGTTTTGAAAGAATAAGCGTTCCCTTTATGCTCTTCTTTTAGAAGAGCTTCATATCTGGATACCTTGGCAGTTGATTATATTAAATCTCTAAATTAGTGGCATCAAACTTCTTTTGAAACCTAAATTCTAAACCATTTATGCCAATTTACAAACTCTACTTAGGCGAGATTAATTTTTCACCTATTCCTAACACTTTTGAATATTTAAATGAATGCAGTTGGTTTTTCATCAGGTTTTTGAGTTAACCTATCCAAATTATCCATGGAAACCTCTAGTTTAATTTAGAAAAAGTGTGAATGGAAAATGTCTTCCATTTATTGCCAAGTCTGAAAGTAATTAGGTGCGAAGCTTATGAACCATATAAAGGATACAATTTGTTCCAACATCATCACATTGACTAGCGGACCTAGAAATATCTTCCACTATGGACTGACTCCAGTTCTTTGAGAAGAGGGTAAAGGTTGGAAATTTAAAGCCTTTAGGAAGTTCAATCCTATTTATCCTTTCTGGATATGGCTTTCTATAAACAAGGATTTTCACCACCAATCTATTGGTCCACATATTTCATGTATCAGGTTCAAAATCTAATTCCTCCTAATTCCCAGAGGCAGTTGCCTATTTTGTTAGGCAATTACTTAGTTTACCAAAGGAGATAGTCTCACTAAAGGTGATGGAATTTGTGGAGGCACAATCTGTTGTGCTTGGTAAGGCATTGGTTGGGATAGATGAGGAATTTAGATATCCATCCTCCTAGGGTTCCCTACCCCCGAGTTCTTGTTCGAATAATGGATTATTGATAATCCCATAGCTTGAAGTTCTTGGGAAGCCTAAGTTGACATCATTTTGATATGGTCTTGTTATTCGTACCTCTGGGAGATAAGTATTATAAACCATTTATTAATAGTATTTGGTAGTCTTAAACCCCATATTGTGTTACTAATACCTAGACTTATTGTATTAGGGGTATCATTTCACCCTAATGTTAGTTCCAAAATTGGCTTCATATCTGCTAGCCTATAATAAACAGGATGGTATGTGTTAAATTGTGTAGTTGTATTGACACCAATTTATGTTATGTACGCTTGACCACTATTTGTCACACCATTAGGTAAAGGAAATGTGCCAATCATTATAGTAATCATAGTGTTAATGTTTTGTACCATGTTCTCAAGATGATCAAAAAGTTAATTGTTATATTGGTCTTACATGTGCATCAGTACACTAATTGTTAGTGTGTTTGGATTATTACTCGCCCTTTAATCCATTGGAATTTTTAACTCCTAACTGTGAGTAACTGTTCCTAATTAGTGGGTTATCTCAATCATTGTCTGCTATGATGTGGTAATATGTTCGCTAATTGAGCCAAGTTCACCAATGTTTTATGTTATATCCTCTCTTTGATTTGTTTTATCCATTTGTAACCACAATACAATAGTGGTGCCTGTAACACCCCGTAATTTAGAGGATTTAATATTTAATTATTTTTGGGAGTAATAAAAATATTTAAATTGGAGAAACTTAAATTCATGAGTTGGAGAATTTATTTGAGTAAGCCGAATTAATTATAATTGGCGACTTTAAGTTTAATTGTTCGAATTAATGTATGTCACATTTTGGGGTCAAAATGTGGATATGTCAAAAAGTATTTCGGATGGCAATTCTGAGTGCGCGGTTGCGTCCGGATGGGTCGAGATGGTCAGAAAAGAGTACTCGGGGGTAGTAATTGGGTCTCGGGATATTTTTGGGCAAAGTCGGGCCCACACGGGATGAGTTGGGCCATTTTAATTAGGCCTAGATGGCCAAAAACGGGATTAAGGATTTTTAACCAAATTGAGAGACTAGGGAACAACAGTCAACACAACTCTAAACCTAGGGTTTGAGAGGAAATTTGGGGGAAAGCAAATCAAGAGCCAATTTGGGGATGTTGGAGACAAATTAAGGGACTACACCATTGGATCAGCCTCTACGAACAATTCCAGGCAAGTGGTTAACTTGTTGTAATGTGTAAATGGTGATATCCAATTCATATTTTAGTGATGTATAAACTAAAATTCATTTTGGGGATAAATGGGTACAAAATGGGGTTTTGTTAATGGAATACTTGGCTGAGATTCAAAGTAAGAAATAGGTGTATTATATATCCCTAAGTAAAGATAAAATAAATTTTGAATATATTTGATGATTAACATGGAATCTTTATGAGTTCTTGGATGAAGAACATGAATCTTGAATGGCTTAGGGTTTATTTGATGAACACAAGAGGTCAATCTGCCAGAATTTTGACACAATTTTAAACGTATGCCATTTGAGTTGTACTTCGAATTAGAGTGTGAACCATATATGCATGGAAATTTATTTCTCTTATCTATCCAATGAACTTGGAATCAGGTCAATCGGAGTTCTATAGAGGGAGTAATCGATATTTTACTACATGGTGTTTGATCTGTCAACATAGTAATCTGCCAGAATTTTGACGTGACTTTAAACGTGTGCGATTTGAATTTTACTTCGAATTAGAGTGTGAACCATACATTACTGGAAAGATATTTCTCTTATCTATACAATGAACTTGGAATCAGGTCAATCAGAGTTTTGTAGAGGGAGAAATCGAAATTTTACTAGAGGGTATTTAATCTGCCAGAAAATTTGAGATTTTTCTTTTTAAGCCTCAAATGTCTAAAATTTTATTGGGGAAGTGTTTGGGACCTTGATGAAATATATTTATGGAATAATGATATGGAAGTAGGTCTATGATTGAGTGTTGGATTTTAATTTTGTGAGAGAGTTAAAGTGGAGATTCATAGGCTTGATTGTGACGTACTCTAATTCGAGATGATAAGAATATAATTACGAAAAAGCGTGAGCGAGCTTAAATTCGTTAGGTCAGTGGGATAACAAGGATAACTACCGAATTGAAATAACAAGGGGTAACTAGGACCCTTAGAGTTGTGTGAATACTTTAATTAATACAAAAGTGAAATAAATTCGTAAAGCAAACAAGTATGGCGAATATTAGAGAGAAATATATTACGTACAAGTATGAATAATTGGGTTGTGTAAATACCTACTGTTTTATAGGATTACTTGGGTTGTGAATGCCTATTGTGTGTTTCCTTGTGATAGGAACATAGACTCAGAAAATATTAAGTTATGGGCCAAGTGAGCGAGTCCGGGGATAATGGTTGAGTGACACCAAGTTATTAAATTAATTGATGTGATAATTAATTTAATTAGAGTCGGATTGTAGACTCGGGTAGGTATTAAATTAATAGGTATGATAATTAATTTAATTAGAGTCAGATTGTAGACTCGGGTAGGTATTTAATTAATAGGTGTGATGATTAATTTAATTAAAGTCGGATTGTAGACTCGGGTAGGTGTGATAATTAATTTAATTAGAGTCGGATTGTAGACTCGGGTAGGTATTAAATTAATAGGTGTGTTAATTAATTTAATTAGAGTCGAACGATAGACTCGGGAAGGTATTAAATTAATAGGTGTGTTAGTTAATTTAATTAGAGTCGGACCATAGACTCGGGTAGGTATTAAATTAATGGGTGTGTTAATTAATTTAATTAGAGTCGAACCATAGACTCGGGGAAAGTATTATATTAATTGAGGTGTGAATTAATTATATTAGAGTCGGACCATAGACTCGGGAAGATGATAAATTATTAAGTGAGAAAATTAATTATGTTGAGTCGGGCCACAGACTCAGGAAAATACAAGCTAGTGTATGGGATTTTGAGTACACGGTTAAGCCGGGGTTTATATTATATACATACGGTGTAGTGATAGTATATATATACGTGTATATATTGTGTGTGATATTAAATATCAGTGACTAGATATTTATTCAATTTATATACTCTAGTGCTATCAAGGGAGGTTGCGCGATGTGGGTGAATCCCCTAGCTTGAGGAGTAGGGCGAGTATGTCCCCAGGTCATAGCGTCCGGTATATGGGTGAGGGATTTATCTCACTTTCAGGGAAGGAATATGACCGCCTCCACTATGTTTATAGTTTGGGCCAAGTTGGTGAGCGATTCCAACTTGGGGAACTAGGTTTTGTGAGCACACCTAGTGAGATATCACTTTAGAGGGAATCATCCGGCGAGGGTATACTCGGAGGGATGGATATATGTATGGAATATTTGTGGATGTTTTAGTAAAGGTACGTATATAATGGTATTCACTATTATATGCAGGTAATAATACAGTGTGTGATGTATTTACTTTATATAACTTGTGACACGATTATATGCTACTATTTAAGAAGGAATTAATTAAGTTAATTGTGAGATAACTTATAATTCAAAAATCATTATACTCGGGTTAGAGTAGTATGGCAAGGGGAGGTTATACCAGGACTAGTTGGACGGGGTAGTATAACTAGGTGGGGGTTAAGGTTACCATTAAGTGTACACAATAGTGGAGGGGTGAGAATGTCCACAAGGGAGTGCGACACTAACTTAAATATGAAGCGCATTCATGCATTTTAAATTACTGCAGTTAATTCACTTGCTAAATATTTTCAAAACGTTTTGAGTTCTAACCCTTGCTATAAAAATATTTTCAAAACTTTTTAGGTGTCCAGCCACAGGGACGCCAGGATTGATATTCTATTCCAGGGATACGGAGCTGCGGCATATGTGGATGCTAGCAGGAGTTTGGATTAGACGCATCGTTCATTTATTCCTAGAGTAGGAATTATGCATCAGTTTCAGTTTTATTTAGGGCTTGTTACCCAGTCTTCTCAGTACAGTTTTCAGATTTGTTTTATTTCGGTGTTGAATATTTGTATTGGATTATTTCACTTTGGTGGCCGATAGTTTATTCGGCAAGTTGTGTAATTAATTATTCAGTTGAGTTTTATTCAGTTATGTGAATGGTTTATATTTATTTCCGCATGTACTGTTTTGTTTAATTAAAAAGATAAATTTGGCATCAGCTTTTGGAATACTAGGTGGTTAGTATGTTTTAAAAAGTTTTCGACAGTGATGATAAAAATGAACCAACTGGGATTCCTGTTTTAATTTGGTATAGGACTGATCACCCGGTATTTTATTAGGCAGGGTGTCACAGTGCCCCAATGGGCATGCTAAAAATACGTTTGGGTTTATTTTTCACTTAGCTTGGTGATTAATTAGGGTTGTGAGCATGCCAACTTTATGGTGTTACCAATAGAAATTCTTAGCATAGTGATAGTATCAGGTGATTGTGTTGTGTTTGATGCCTAAATTATAGGACTTTTGCTTCCCTTTGGGAAGCCTTTGATGTGAGTCTTATATTGGGCTAAATAACTAGAATAAAACATTAAATTGCATGAATTAAAAGAAAAGTAAAGCTTTGTAAATAAAATAAAAGAAAATACGATTAACGTAATGGATTGCAAGAAAGTAAAATGCTGATAAAGTAAAGAATTACAATAAGGAAATGTAAATCAAGAAAGTAAATGACAACAATATAAAGGCAAGAAATTTTAAATTAACTTTGAAAGAAAATGTTACAAACTACCTTATAATCTACTAAAGAATTAAAAGAAATGCAGTAAATAAAAGAAAGAAAAGGAAAGGAAAGAAAAAAGAGGATAAAAGTAATGTAAATGAGTCTTTCGTAAGGGATTCCTCTCTTCCTTGTTTGGTTCGTTGCTTATATATAGTATTTCTTTCCATGCAATGTAACTGCTATTTGGTAAATGCTGACTGGTTATTTACCCATTTGAGTTTTTCCCTCTTTGGTTCACTAACGCCCCAATTTAAACTGTAGCATGTTCCATTTTTAATAAAGCGTCCTAATTTATGATAGGCGTCATGTATGCATGATGCACGCTATTTTGTATTTTCACATTATAATTTCATTATTTTTATCTGAATATATATATTATGTGGCAATATCTCATTGGACCACTATAATATGGAGTAAACACATACCATGGTGTTCCACACAACTTGTCTCAATAATTATCCTTACATAAATTTAGCCCGACGATCCATACTGTCACTCGCACGTTAATTGATAATTAATCCGGTTTAAAATAAATATTAACTAGTGAGATAAGGGTTAATATTTATTGATGAGAATTATACTGAATATTACTGAGAAAATAAAGTAATTTGTGATTATAAATTTATGAATATTATCGTGAGTGAGAAATACGACAATTATGGTAATTAAGTCGGGACGTGCGTGTTAGTCATGTCGGGACTAATTTAATGGAATACAAAGTAAATATATTTTTAGTCACCCATATGGTCATTTCGAGTGCGCCAATGTGTCCAAAAGGGTCGAGATAGTTATAAAGCCTACCCAAGGTTTGGTTTGGGTCTCGGGGCAATTTTAGGCCAAACCGGCATCCCGATAGGGCGTTTTGGTAATTTGTATTTTTGGAGAATTATTAACTACGAAAATTAGAGGGATAAAATAGCTTGTACGTGGGAGGGGTTAGGGTTATCAATTGTTACACACAGAGAGGGGAAAGTAGGAAGGAAAAGGAGAGGTTTTAAGGGCTAGAACCTCCATTGCTACACCTTTTGCAACACAAACACCACCACCGCATAGATCGAAGAGAGGGGATCACATCTATACCATCTTCTTCAATGGATCAGACCTTCATCATATAGCTAAGTGTTTAAACTTGTGCACTTTTAGCAATAATTATGTTCATGTTAGTGCAGGTGAAAAATACACATGAATTGCATATGAATTGGGTGAAATTGGGTGATTTAATTCTTAACTTTGGACTGAATCTATATGAGTTTAATCCCTTCATGTATGTAGATTAGAACCCACGAAATTTAGATTAATATTGATGAATGAATCTGGGTTAATTATGTTCTTGAATTGAAAATTAATGAACTAGGGTTCATATGATTAAATTTAGGGATTTCGAATTTATTCAATGATTATTAATGATTTAAAGATTCTAGAGTATTAGAAATCATCCTTACTTATTAGAATAGGGATTGGAATTAATTGTTGGGAGTTTGAGAATGATCTATAGATGTTTTAGAACTCAAAAATGGTGAAAAACACAAGTTCTAGAGGTTAGAGACAAAATAGGGAAGGTCATTTGAAGTCGCACGAAGACACTTCAAACAAGATGGCATCTCGCATAAACATGTCGTTTGAGCGACCTATCTTCTCCTTCAAACGAGATGCAGTCTCGTTTGAACGACATGTCTGAAATCTGGAAATTTCTAATTTGTTCCAATCTACGCGACGTAGTTAATTCAAGTGAAATAGAATGTTATACGATGAACTCAGTTCAGTACATAAATATTGGAAATACTTGGGTGCAATGCTTTAAATTATTTTTTAGCGAGGAAGTATACTTGGAAATTATGAGAGAGAGAATATTCGTAATTTAATAAATATATTGTAAGTAGTAATGAGAATAATACTACATATGAATTATAATATTTGGGTTGTGTGTATACCTAATGATCTTGATAGGTTGGGTGAATATCTATTGTATTATTTATTATGTGTATGATATACCTACGTTGCTTGCTATCATGGGAGGTCTTTTTTTTAAGGGGACAATCTTATCCTGATGAGCCCATTGGGGGGATTTTAGATTTGGTGCCTCTGAACATAGAACCTAGGTACGGGCTATCTGTGATAATAATAGTGATGATGATCATATGGGTGCGTAGGTATGTGCGTATCCCATAGTATTGGAACTAAGTTCTCCTCCAATATGTGTGATTTGTATTTATATGGTTTGAGAGTTATTCCGAATCGATTGATGTACCAGGACTTGATAGCAGAGTATGCAAGCAATGCAGTTAAGTCTAGGGGCGCCGTATTAATATTTATTTATAATAGTGCGATGAAAAATAAATACTTTTGATTTAATTTATCGTGTGAATATTTAGATGAGAATGTTAATGGAATTAAATCAAGTATGTGAACACTTAACCTTATTGTGAAAACTCTTACTCGGGATAGTAAATGTTGAAATATTTAATAACGTATATATTATGTGGGAAAATGCTGGATATTACTACTGGTTATGGTTTAGAGGGTTTATGACTATGATCAAGTTAGGTGTGATAACTATAATCATAACGGTTTAGAGATACATTAGGCGTGCACAATAGTTGAGAGGTGAGAATCTCAAGAGAGAGCCTTGAAGCTAACATGTATATAATATTTTCTTTACCGCATTTTAAATACTTTCTAAACTATTTTAAAATATTTTACACTCGGGCTCTTACCCATTTCTTGCAAATCTATTTTTATTGGTGAAATTATTTTTAGGTGTCCAGCCACAAGGATGCCAAGCTTAGACTATCGGAGCGTTCAACGTACTGCAACTATTGTAGGAGTTGTAGGTCCTCTTGATTAGATGCATCCACCCTTATTTCATTCATAACCTTTTTTATTCATCTCAATTAGGGCATGTGTCGTCGCATTATAGATATTATTATGTTAGAGAGATATTGTACTCATTTTATTTCAGTACTCAGTTTGTAGTTGGATTCAGTTTTATATTGGTTTATTGGATTTGAGACTTTAAACTGGAGCGTTTATTCCAGTCTTATTTATTCCACCAGTTGGTTTTATATCCAGAATTATTATACGCATTAGTATGAGAAATGAGTTAATATTTCAAATTAATTGAATTAATAAATAAAATGGGTTAAATGTTTTGACACTAGTTTAATTAAATATTAGGTGATTAATTAAGTAAACATTTTCAACGGTGATGCTAAGAATGAACCAACTGGATACTCTGTTTTAAAGTTTACAAAGGACTGATCACCTGGTATTTAATTGGGCGGGGTGTCACAGTATCTCCATAGAATAATCATCAATATAACTAGATTTTCCTGGGTCCTACACTTATCTTTTTATATCCAACCAACACTAAAAATGCATATACCATGATTCACATATAAAACCATTACTATACACAATTTGCCTAGGTCCAGCACACATTGTCATGTCTAGTCAACATTAGACCTGACACATACCATAACGCCCATGAAAATCCAATCATAATATCTAAGCTAGTGTAGGTCCTACACATACAATGTATCCAGTCCACGTACACTCGGACATACAATAGTTCCACAATCCATCAATCTCTGATACCCGTTATTATCTAAGGTATTAATTATATTTGTTTATACTTGATTGGGGAATCATGTTATTTTATTTATAGACGGTTAATGAACTGTGTTATTTTATTTATACACAGTTGATGAACCATGTTATTTCGAATGACTGAGTTAAACTATTGTATTTGTTTATACACGATTGACTAACCATGTTATTTATACTCCAGTTGTCAATCTTCAAAGGGTGATGTGAACGAAAATTTATGTTATGATGCCTAGTTTTTTGAAAATGAAATTTACAACATATTATTGAAATATATACTCTGTGTAATAACACTCCGGCCTTATTTTCTCCTTGTTCAGCACGTACCTCCCCCCCCCCCTCCATTTTATTTTTAAAATAACATAGTGATAACAACCCTTCTTAACCCGAACTTCATCCCATTATACTCGAACAACCTCGCTACACGGATTTCATCAATATAGGGGACGTGAGTTAAAACTTTGGGATCAACCAAATTAGTATATCCGGAAGCTATGAGCTTGGAAGAGATACATCGGAACACCATCTGCATTAGCCTTTTTTTGCCTAAAGGTTGGTTCATAAACTGGTATGATCCGATCGCTTAGGGGGGTAGGAGAATAATAAATTAGAGAAACAGTCATTCAAAAAAAATCCTTCTTTATTAAAAATGTGGATAATTAAGGCTACATTGAAAATGGTGACCAATGTGATAAAGTTATAAAAGAGATTACAATAGAAAAATTAAAATAACATAAACAATAAATTATTAATGCGCCTCTTCTGCCAAGTGGGTAGAGCCTCTGATTGTTTACTGGTAGTACCATTTTGGGTTTTTGAAATTGCATAAATGTGGAAGGGATTTCCCTTCATGGTCGTTGAGGAAATACGTCCCCTGATGGATGATGCGAGCAACCATATAGGGTCCTTCCAGTTGTCATCTAGATTTCCATGTCTTGGGACCCTCGTTCATTGAGTTATTTTCCAGAGAACCAAATCATCCATTTAAAATTTCCTATTCTTAACCTTTTGATTGTGGATCGAGCATCTTTTTTTCTGAGCTTTCATTATATTTAGTGTTGCTATATCCCTTCGCTTATTCAGTATGTCCAGGATTTCCTGTAGCCTTTCATTACTTTCTTCAGTATTGAAGCATTGTACCCTAATCATCTGAATTTCCATCTCTATAGGGATGGCAGCCTTCGTGCCACATCTAAGGAGGAAGGGTACAGACCCTGTTGACCCCTTATCATTGTTCGGTATGCCCATAAGATAGAGGTTAATTTATCTACATATAGACCCTCAGCATTATTCTAATCAGTTTTAATTCCATGTAGTAATGTTATATTTGTCACCTCGACTTGATTGTTGCATCTGGGGTGCCTTGAAGCATAATAGTAATGCTTGATGAAGAACTGATCGTATAACTAATGAATGCATATGCTATGAAATTTCCTCTCGTTGTCTTTAATGATTGCATTAGGTACATTGAATTGACTGATAATGCATCTCCACAAGAAAGAATGGACCTTTCGATCTGTGATTCTGGCGAGCGGTTCTACCTCCACCCACTTGGTGAAATAGTCTATCTCCACTAGAAGGAATTCACACTAACCTTTTCCTATTGGAAATAGAAATAAGATGTCCATTCCCCACAACATATATAGCCAAGGTGAGATGATCACTGCTAGTTCCTCGGTGGGCTGATGGACGTCATTGGTGGTTCTTTGGAATCTATCATAGATTTTTGCATAGTCCTCAACATCCCGCTTTATCATTAGCCAGTAATAACCTTGGATTAGTGCTTATTGTGCTACGCTCGTCTCTTCAGGGTGTTCACCGCATGCCCCTCCATGCAACCTGGACAGAACAATTTCTACCTCCATTGGTTGGACAGACCAAAGGATGGGATGAGAATACCCTTGACGATATAAGATCCCTTTGTATATCAAGAATTTTGCGGCCTTGATGCGTACTATCTGAGTTTCTATCGGGTCGTTCTGCGAATTTCCTTCTGTGATGAATGAAGTATACTTATCCATCCAGGTGGGGCCAAATCTTACGAGACCGACCACACTTTACTCCATCCGAATTATTTTTTTATCTAGGATTTCCACTAATGGATTCCCATAATTGATTGAGGCCAATTTGTCTAGGAGGTCAGCATTTGCATTATCTTCCCTTGGAATGTGCTTAATGTTGAATGCCTCAAGCTGCCCTATTATCTACTGAAACTTTTTTAGGTATGCCATCATGTTCTGAACTTTTGCCTCATAATCCTTGATAACCTATTGGACTATAACATTTGAGTTGCTCAAGAACTCCACCTGGTCGGCGTTAATGGAAAGGGCGAGGCGAGCTCCAGCGATTAGTGCCTCATATTTAGTTTCATTATTAGAGGTTTTGAAATTGAATCACAATGCGTATTTAATATTGCCATCCTCTGGTGTCTCGAAGATTAGTCGCGCATCCTCCCTTATATGATAATCCATCTGCATGGATTGTCTAAATTGTCTTATCTTTCTCCATCCTCTGCATTGTCTCTTCGCCTCTGTGGTTTGTAAATTTCGTGATGAAGTCAATTACGGCCTGCCCTTTTACTACAACCTTTGACTTATATCGTATATTAAATTCCCCCAATTATACCTACCATTTCATTAGCTTGTCGAAGACTTTCGACTTATGTAGAACGTGCCTCAAAGAAAAATCTACTAGTACCATAATTGCATGTGCTGTGAAATACGGTCATAATTTTTTATCTGTTATGACAAAAAAATGCTAGCTTCTCCTGAATTGGGAATCTCACTTCCGCTCCTATGAACACCCTACTCACATAGTACACTGGGTGTTGCATCCCTTCATCCTCTTTGATCAGGACTGAGCTGACTGTTGTGGAGGAGGCGACAAGATACACATACATGGTTTCCCTAGGTTTTGGTTTTTAAAACTAAGGGTATGCCTGCTAAGTAGGCCTTCAGATCTTAAAAGGATTGCTCGCACTCATCTATCCAGACGAAGGCCTTTGTTAGAATTCTAAACAAGGGAATTCACTTGTCCGTGGCTTTGCTAACGAATCGATTTATCATGGACACCTTTTCGGTCAGGGATTGCACCCCCTTTACTGTTCTTGAGCTTTTAATGTTTAGGATAACCTGAATTTTTTCAAAGTTTTCTTTAATCCCCCTCCGTGTGACCATAAACCCAAGGAATCTACCTAAAACCATGCTCAATGCATATTTTTCTGGGTTCAACTTCATGTTATATCTATTAAGGATCTTGAAGGTTTCTTTGAGATCCGCAATATATCATTCTCTCTCAAACTCTTTACCAACATATCGTCCACGTAGACTTAATCGCCCTACCTATCTTGTCTTTCCATATTTTTTTAACCAACCACTAGTAGGTTGACTCTGCATTCTTAAACCTAAACGACATCACCTTATTCCAGTAAGTCCCTCGATCGATCACGACCGACATATTTTCCTCATCCCCCAGGTGGATCCTGATTAGATTTTACTCAAAGTAAGTATCTATGAATGAGAACATCTCATATCCCGCCATAATGTCCACTAGAGCATCGATCTTTGGGAGACGAATCTATCAAACACGAGTCATTGAGGTATAAGTAGTCCATGCACAACCTCTATTTCCCATTTATTTTCCTAACTATCACCACATTGGACAACCATTCGGGATATTTAACTTCTTGGATAAATTTATCCTTTAGCATTTTTCTCACTTTTGCATATACGATCTGATTCCTTTCTTTTGCAAAATCTCTCTTCTTCTTCTTAATCGAGTCCACCTTGAGCTAATGGGTCAATATTGAGTCATCAATGCCTGATATGTCTTCGTGGTTCCATATGAATGTCATGTGGTGCTTTTTCTAAAACTGAATCAACTTTTTTCTCCCATCTTCTTCTAGCGACAATCCCACATATACTGCTCTCTCAGGGTAGTTTTTGTACAGGGGTATAAGTACCAAGTCTTCCACTGGAGATCCTTTCGTGGCCTCTTCTCTTGAGTCCAACACGTCAATATTGAAGATTTCTCATTTTGTTTTCAAGGATGTAAAGTAATAATTATTGGCCCAAGATTGTCTTCCTCTTAGCATCCTAGTACCGTTTAATGTTGGGAATCGAATGGTAGGGGATTTTAGTGATAGCACGTCCTCCATACGACTAGGGGTTGTTCGCCCTATGAGCACTTTACAACATTAGGGAGACTTTACCAAAAAAATTCCACATATATGGTGACAGATCGCTCACCCTTCCTGATTGTGAACGGTATCTCCACAGACCCTTCCAGATAAACTTGCTCCATAGAGAAACCCAAAAGTGTACCTTGCACTGGCTTTAAGCGTTCCTCTATGTTCATATACTCAAAACACTCATAATAAATAAATCATGTTAGCTGAGCTTTTGGTATTGATCATGATTTTTTCCACCATCTAGTTGAATATCTCTGCAGTTATTAGAAGCAGGTCGTCATAAGGCGTACTGAGGTCTATATATTCGTGGGGAGTAAAACTTATATCTTCCCAATCTTCTATAGGTCTTCCAGTCTGTATCTCCAGTTGCTCTCTTTTTTTGCTCCAATAGATTTTTCTAGTCGAGGTTAACTCTCCATTAGCTGCGAACCCTTCGAATATAATTCTGATTGACCTACCTTCTTCGGCATTGCCTATGTCTCGCTTATCTTCCCATCTTGTCTCCCTTTCTTTCGACCTTCTTCTCCACCCGATTCTTTTATTTTCTCCCCGATCGTCTTCCCTAGGGATCTCCCTTTGGATAAGTTCCTTAGGTATCCCCTTCGCACTAGCGTCTCAATTTCATTTTTGATGTGTAGGCAATCAATTGTGTCATGGTCGTAATCCCCATGAAACTGGCAGTACAAGTTAGATTTGGGCTTCATCGGTCGATTCCTCCACTTGTGAGGTCACTTCAACATCTTGGGATCCTTCATGGTTTTTAAGACCCTCCCCACTCTGGTGTTGAGTAGGGTGAACTGCTTGATCCGCGACTGGTGTATCCTAGGGTCTCCCTTCGGTACTGGTGGCCTTAGTCTTCCTCCTTCTTCTCCATATCTCCCTTTCCTGCACTCTTCTTCACACTTTTCGGCATCTCCACCTACCTCGTTGGTCGGCTAGAGCCCATTGTCCTAGGATATCGACACCCGCTGAACGATGGAGGAAAGTGTTGGTCGTGGTGATGGCGGCATCTGGTTCTCCCGGCCTTGCTCTTGGTGGGTCTCCTGGTCCATCTGCTGCTCTGGCGATTATTGTGGCTAGAGAAGTTGGTTTAACAGTTCCACCAACTGGTCTTGGAGGCCGTACAGCTGCTCTCTAAGGGCTTTAATCACCTGCGTAACTTGGTTCTTATTTATGGTTATGGAAATAATTGTTCCCACACATGATACTAATTATTTTGATGCAAAACTCAAACAACATCATAAATTTATAAACTATAATAATTAAGAAGGGGATCAGTAATAAGAGGGAATAAAGTATATGTGTGGTTCAGCTGGGCTTGGCCTATGTCCACGGGGAAAGGGCCGACGATTATTTATTAAAGGAGTCAAAGCAAGAGTGTTTGAGTACAATTCATAGCCTAGTTATCTACTGTTCTATTAGGCTTTGTATACATAACCTCGATGCAACGTTCATCCTATTTTCCTGCATTCACATTGATATATTTCAAGCTTAGGCGGGGCACGTGTTCGGATTCTCCGAGATATCTTCCCGTAATAATTGGGCTCATGCTAGCCATTGGGCACTAATTCTTTGATTAAGTTTTTGACAGTTTAAATATTTTTCGCATCATGGGGAATCCTTCGATCAAGATCGAAGATCCCTTTGGCTGATTGAGTGACCCATGTTGGATATACTATAACCCTTAGCATTGTTAACCACCTAAATCTCATTGTTCATCAATATTCTCCCAGGAAGGAATCCTTCGATACCTGACGGTTGCACCTCATTCGGATATCGCCTAAACATGATCGTTCGGAGACTGTTCAGATATTATCTCATTCGTTCGGCTATTGTTCAAAAGTCCTCATCATTAGTACAAGAAACTTTACCGACAGGATGTGAACTATGTATCTAGTATGTGAACTGTTTAATTAAACTATAACAGAAATTATGCGCTTATGTGATAAAGTCGAACCCAACTCACCAGAATTCTTACTAAGTCAATTGGCCGACATTAATACAATATATTTAAGATAAATTTAAGGCACTCTAACAAACCTGATTCTCATTTCTAAATGAACCTTCCACACCTTTATAAATAAATAGAAGTTATACATGGTTTTAAGAATAATACCCCAATAATAACTAAAAATGAAGATAATTGTGAGAAATATAAATGGGCTAAGAAAAAATGTTAAAAAAAATGTAAGAAATGCCAAGTTTATGGTATATGATGATCTTTATACAAAAGAAGGAACACAAGAAGGAGAGAAAAATATCCATAAGCTTGACTCAAAGATATATTGATGTGACTAATGATATGTATGATAGGGTCATGACTATAGTAAGAATAACAACTGAAAAAAAGTAGTGAATTCTCACTTTTTTAAAGTTTGCACGAAGGTTTATCACTAACTCCTTATCTCTTTGTTCTTGTTATAAATGAGCTAAGTGGAAAAATACAATATGAAGTACCATGAAGCATGTTATTTGTAGATGATATTATTTTAGTGGATGAAATTAAGGCAAAATTTAATGCTAGGTTGAAATTATGGAGAGAAACTCTAGAAATAAGAGGGTCTAAAATAAGTAGAACTGAAATGGAATATACAGAGTACATTTTTAGTAATAATATGAGGACACACATGGATGTGATGAAACTTGAGGGTCAAGAGATGCTTAGAAATGAACACATGGATGTGGTGAAAGTTGAGGGTTAAGAGATACCTAGAAATGATTATTTTTATTATTTATACTTGATTATCTAAAAAGATGAAGACATTAGTGATGATGTTACCATATGACTAAAACATGATAGGTCAAGTGGAGAAGTGATACCGACGTATTGTGTGATCGTCTTGTACCTTTCAAATTAAAGGAATTTTTTTATAGGACTACCATTAGACCTACCATCTTACACGGGACGGAGTGTTAGGCAATCAAATAATAAGATGTGTAGAAAATGAGTGTGCTAGATATGAGAATGTTAAGATGGATTTGTGCTAAAAGTCGAAAAGATAGAAATGAACAACGGTAAAAGTAGCTCCTATAAAAAATAAATTGAGATAAAAACATTTTAGATGGTTTGGATACATCAAATATAGATCAATTAATGCTCACATCAGTAAGAGTGATTTGATTAGTATTGATGGTAAACTAGGCGCATAGGTAGACCTAAATTGACTTAGTGCGATATTGTAAAACAAATATATGATATCAAGTGGTTTAACAAATGATATTGCACCGAACAAAATAAAATAGAAAAATATGATTTATGTAGTCAACCCCAAGTAATTAGAAAAGAGACTTTGTCGAGTTGATTGTTGTAATTTGATGGCTAAAAATATAATTTTAGATTTATGATAATTATGTTGAAGTATTTTAAAAAGATACACGAACAAAGTGAGTCAACTGCCACCAACATAATTTTTTTCCTATAATACGTGGGTTTTATTACATGCGTTTTTTTACTTTTTATATATATAATATTTTTTTATAATACATAGGTTTTAGTACATACGATTTTTTCGACTATTTATATATGATATTTTCGATAATATACAAGTTTTTGTGCATGCAATTCTTTTTATATTTATTTTTTAAGCCCTGAACTAAAATCCTCGGTCCGGACCACAACAATAACTTATGTACAACCTTTCTTCTTATAGCGAAAGATTTAAGATCTTGTAGCATCAAAACATGACGATATCCTTCCCCTTCCTTAATAAGTTAGAACCGATTAATTTTAGGTAGTTTGACAAATAAGTCTCTAATAGATCCTATCACAACATTTTTTCTCATTAGGTCCTATTTGTACATATAGTGAATATTCACTATATATTTACAAATATGACCTATTGAAATAAAATTTCGTTTTCAAGAAACCTGATGGAGCAAAAAAAGATGTTATGACCTATTGAATTACAAACTTAGTAAACGGCACTAATTAGTAAATTAGTTTATATATTTTTAGGGCCTAAAATAATATCAATTATAAATATAGGACAACAAACATTTGGTTTCTATTTTTAGTCTCTATTTTCAAATTATCGATTGACATGACGTGCTGTGATTGGTTGACGTTTTATGGATGTGGATCCGCGCCAGCGACTTTATCAAAAAATAGATACTAAAATTATTAATAAAATATTTATTGTCCTATTTTCATAATACATATTACACTAGACAATAGATTTATAAAGCCTTGGAAAAAAAAACTCTTAATTTAAATGAGCCAACGATGAGTAAACATAACATTAATTGCGTTAATTCCACCACAAACATATTGACATCCCACCTAAATGACCAACACATTCTAGCAACACACACAAACATTTACTTTTTTTCACCATCTTTCCGTTAAATCATAGTCCAAAATCTTATTTGAAATAACCTCTGCGAGTGCTGCTGTGAAACTGGGATTTCTCGTTAGGGAAGAAGCCATTTGCTCAACTAAAACCGTTTCAAGTCTTGATGCAACATTATTTTCTGGGATGGACATTTTGTCACCCCTACACAATCCAGGTTCTGTTGAATTATGAATAGTGGAAGGGCCTAATGATATGGAGCTCGAGCCAGGGACAACTTGGGTAAACCCCGACAAAACCGCTGCTTGAGAAGGTTGACTGTGGTTGTGCTCCCCTTCATAGCAAGCTACTAGAACACAAGGATCTTCAATACTTCTTTGCACCTAAATGTAAAAACTAGACATCGTAACAATTTTCCCAGAAATTGTGCAAATGACAATATAGATATTGAGATACTTTACTGAAATATAGGCGCTAATGTTTTTGAAATTATATAATGAATGAAAATGAAATAGTTGTTGTTATCGGCACATGCATTCCCTGGTGTGTGTGTGGAGAGGGGTATTGGCTCACCTTCTTTTTCACACTGCAACTTGGGGCAAAGGAGCACTTATAGTAAGCTCTTGGAGATGGGTTATCTCTAGTGACCTTCTGTCCATACTTCCTCCACTGATATCCATCCTGCACTATCTGTTGTGTACGCACAAGCAAATCATGCATATACCCACTTTTTAGTACTTGTACCTTCAAGTTTACTGGTTTATCAAGAACGTTTTGGCAAATTATTTGACAGTTAAATTGTCCGCCATAGTTTTAAATAAATACGAAACGGCATCAACACTCGGCTCCCATATATAGTTTTTTTCAAAAAATTCACCTCCAAAAGATTTTCTAAAGCCATCCATAAATATGGATCTGTTTCGAAAATTCTGAGGTTCCTAAAAGAGCTCCTAGACACTAATTTTAAATTGTGGTTCGCTTTGAAAAATCTATTAGAATTGGGTTTTTATAGTAAAAACATGTCTTGTGAGGATTAACTAAGTAAAAGTCTAGTTTAGAGTTAAAACTTACTAGGCTCTTATCATCCGGATCAGTCCGTACATAGACCCTTGAACTATTCGTCGTGATTTCCTTTGGTCGCTTAGGTGAACTTCCTTCGGTGTAGCTGCAATCAGTATTTCCTAATTTAACACTCCAATAATTTTCATCTTCTTCAGCTTTTCTCTTCTTGGCATTTGATATAGTGTTGTTTTGCATCATCTCGTTGAAATGTTTTTGCAAAGCAATGTAATTCTTGCACACTATGCCTAGCATTTCACTTAGCTTCTTATTCTCGCTATTCACCCGATTTAACTCTTGCATTATCTGATCAGGCTGCTCATAGAGACAATATTACGATTTAGAACGAGTAAACAACATGTTAGAAAATTAATACTTCTTGACAATATTCTACCAGTCTTGTTCGTTAGCTATTGCAAATAATAACAACTCAATCCAATTCAACAAAGCTTTGTCCTAATTATTTGAGGTAGACTACATGAATAAAAATAATGACAGTCAAGGGTAGTTTGTTGGAACTCTTGATTAGTATATATTTGAAACATGTAGACTGAAGAGATAACAAAGAGTATTTCTTTTTCTAAGCATTTCAAAGTTTTAAGTTGATGTTTTCATTCTTAATGGTTAAGTGGTAGAAGATATTTCAGATTTGATTCATTAAGAGGTTTCATTGACAGGAAAAACAAATATATAATTTTCCAATTCAGAGTTCAAACAAACGTACCCTAAATCTAGTTTAATTTGATCTCAAATAGTACATAGTTGCTAAGTTAAAGTGGTTTTAGTAATACACACACCCACACACACATAATGCTTTATGAATCTAAGGTTTACTTACTGGAGTTTCATGAATGTCGTGTGAAGGTCTAACATTGAGGTTGATGCAGAGAGATGTGTCTACCGTGTTGGAGTTCATTGTAGCTGAATTATAACTAGGGAATATTAATAAACTCTAAGTCTATGGGAGTACGATTTTTCCTGCACATCTAGTACTCTTATGTTGGTCAAGCGAATGAGAGGAACAACTCCACAACGTTCATATATTTATAGAGAGAGAGAGAGAGAGAGAGAGGTCTTGGTCTATTTGGAAAGTTGCAGGAATTAGAGACGCCATTAAGACATCATTCTGAAACGTCACTCCGAGGTGACGAACAACCATTGACTTTTAGGAAAATATTACTCTTTCATTTGGCTGAAATTTCACATATATCTTAATTTCTATATTTTATTTCTTATACTTTTTCTAATATTATATTATAATAACTTTATTATTTTAAGCATATGCATACAACACTATACATATTATGAGTAATATTATATGGATTCATGTTTTGTACCCTCATTTTGTATTTCATAATAAGACAAGACAATAACAAGTTGTACTCTATATTCTGGCTGGCTCACAACAATAAGGTATAAATATTTAAAGCAGAGGGTATGGATGGAGGTACCCAATGAGGGTACACATAATTTTATTGATATATTAATTTGAAAATTTTGGTTTTGCTTTATTCTTATTGAGGCTTTTATCCCCTGATTTTATCTAGTAATGTATACATGTTGAATTTGTTTATGCAATAACATATAACATATACATTATATGGGTGATGATCTTAGGTGGGAAAAAATATGCTAGTGGATTAGAGAGCAAAAAATTATTGGCTAGAGGCTGAATTGCAAAGATTCCCTCTTTTCTTTGTTGTTTCTTATGATTCTTCCAGTGTTATCCTATAAATTATTTTTATATGTTAAATTCATTTGTGGCAGGAGTATTTATTTTATAAAGAAATGCCTAATAAAGGGTTTACTTGCATTTTCAAATCATAAATATGACACTTTATCTTCTTCTTGTAAAATTTGTCAATATAATTCTTCACTACAAAAAAATGCCCTCATACTATAGTAATCCTTTAAATAATGATTTAATCAACAATGGAAAATCCCTTGATATCGGCCTGCGTCAGAGGCTTCTTACTATTTCGTTCGCGCGCGCACACACACACACAAGTGCACGTGTCCCCGCGCGCGCGCATAGAAACGATAGTTTCAATATAAAGTTGGAGAAATTATGAGTAATTATGCTTACTTATAAATTATAATGCTATTAAATAATAATGCATGGGTATAATTGGAAATGTAGACTTACCTTTCAGAACTATCTTGACAGGAAGTAGCTTTCTAAATAATATATATTTGGATCAAGGTCGGCTCTATAGTTTTCGGGGCCTTAGGCGAAAAATTAAAATGGGGCCCTTTTGTATAAAAAAATCAAATTAAAGAAAATGTGTTATTCTCGCATTTTTCGATGCAAAACCAATTTTTATATAGAAAATCAATTTTAATATACTAATGTATAATCCCGTCACTAGAATTCTCATCAAAATATTTTTTTTCTATAAATATTACGCTTTTCACAAAATACGCGTTCAATTTCCGTTTCTTTAGCAATATCTATAGACATATTCACACAACAACAAGTGTAATTTGCTAGTAGACATATTCACACAACACAACAATAAGTTTAATTTGCAAAAACAAAAATTAATCACACAATCACAAGATTCTCAATAAAAATTGACAAATCATATTAAAGAAAAATGTTGAAGAGGAACAATAGTACCTGATTTGAGTATCAATTTGAAAGCAATCTCAAATTTTAATTTGTAAATGCCCAAATAATAAATTGAAATCGACAAAAAAAAAAATCATGTATTCAATTATTATATTGCAAATAATCGTGTTAAATTAGCACTCTACAACCGAAATGCTTGACAATATGATAAAAGTGTCCTGACTTCAGCTTTGAATATATATATAAAAACCCTTAAAACAGTTTTTGGTTGATTTCAAAGAGCCACATAAAGAGATGTTAAACAAACCACTAAATTACACGCACAAAAATTAATGTCCCGTCCTTGTCATCTCCTAACACGGCCAAGAAAGGAAAGAAAGAAGAAAAGGATAGAAAAGAAGGCTTTGTCATCTCCTAGTGCTTCTCCAACCATTTTGGTCTTAATCTCGAAGTCATAACGACTTTGCCAGGAATTTAAACATATCGTACGAATTTTCATGCATGCCCTGGGTCACGTTGAGTTTTAAGATTGATAAAAATTAATAAAATTGGCCCCTCTTATTTGAATCAATATACAAAAATAGTTCATCAGTACATAATTAATAACAAATAAATCAATAGAAGGTCCTGAACGATAACTCAAATTGTATATGCTCAGGGTCGCTCGTGACCTAAGTTCCTATTTTGTTACGTAGGGTGTGTTTGATAATAAAATTAAAAATAATTAAAAAATATTTTATTTTCATAAGAAATTAAAAAAATAAGTGAAATAAGATAAGAGGAGTATTATCTTACTTTTGGAGTTTTCATTAGAAATCAATTCTTTGGAGTTTCAATAAGAAATATTTTCCACAAATAATGATAAAATTATGGAATATTTTTCGTATTTATGACCATAATTCTTATATAATGTTTTAAAATCAAGCATTACAAAAATATAAAATAATATAAAATTACTATTATCTATAAAAAAATAATTACATGTCAAGCAGAAGGGCACTTAGTGTATTTAGCAACTACAAATAAAATCACTATTGTCTTATAAAATATTTACAAATTATCAGTAAAGAAGATTTTAAACAATTTCTAAATGAAATATCAAGGATATATAGTTGTACAATTCTATTTTGTTAACTTAGGGAGACATGAATTCGATAAATAAATTAATATTTAAAAGTATATTTGACTACTCTTGGATGCTAAATGGGTCTCTTTCTTATAGTCTCAAACGACTAAAAATGAAGACTATTCATATTGTCAAGTCAAGCTTAAAAAAGTTAATTAACCTAATGAATACTTATAACTTCTAGTTTCTTAATAATATATAAAAGGACAATTTACAATTGAATCTCTTGATAATAGTTTTTAAATATTTAAGGATGATTTACCATTAAGTCCATTTATTATGTATCAGCATGAACTTTTACAAAAAAAAAATTAGTGAATCTAAGTGTTTAAAATTTATTAAAAAAAATTAGTATTTAAAATTTGTTTGCAAAAAACTTAAAATTATTTTATATAAAATATAGAGGGATCCAAGGTAATGAGTCGTGGTCCACGTGTAGGTATCAACGACTAACTGGTTTCTCCTAACAAACTTTGCTAATACTTTTATATTGATAAAGTCACACCTTCCACGTAATAACATATAAAGTACATGAGATCCTTCAAATTACGCAACCTGGTGACGCAAGGGTGTGTTTCGTCATCGATCCAATAGTACAAGTCATCCAACAAAAGCAAGACTATAAACATACTTTAATTAAGATGGAGTCCTCTTGCGTGGCAAATTTGGTTCACAAAAGATGGAACAAAACAAACTAACATCTTGTAGCCGTGCAACTTTGGTACAGACGAGATAAAATAACTATCTTCTTTAGGTGGCCATTTTCATTTTATTTTTTAATTAGGGAATTTTTTGTTTTTTTATATAAACTATTTTCTACATTTCAAATAATGCTTTCTATAACATAAATTACTCTTGCTATGCGTGATCCCAAATTTATTAGATAGTTGATCCTAGTTCCTGAGATTCAAATTATTTAGTAAAATATTTGTCTTTAAGAAACTGTTAAAATAGTAGTGCAAAATTGCTGAAATAACAGCTAACTTTATAAACTAATAGGGCATGAATTACAAAATATATTTATGAAAATATAGCCTTGTCCCTAAAATATATTTAATTTAGGGAACAAAACCTAACTGCTCCTCTTTTATTATTAAATCACCAAACTTTGTTAAAAAGAAAGCCAAAAATGTTCTATAACGATAGTTTTAAAGATTTGAATGGATGATTAACTCCTTGGTTCACATCACAGAAGAGTTTATTGTAACATGTAGTTGAATTCTGGATTTTACTCTCTAATGTCTTTCGGTAGGGAATAAACCCAAAATCTCCAAGTTGAAAAAATCATAACAGAGGTCAACGTAAAATAAACTAAATCTAATAACCAAGAAACCGATAAATTACAAATATTTACTTTGAGTAAAACTAATAATATAAGTAACTAAAGACGTGATTTTATGGTAACATTAAATTGTATTATCTGATTTGACACCGAACATTATTAATTGACTCAAGTCTATAGAAAAAAGATTGAAAATGTCCCTTGATAATGTTATCAATTTAATCATCATAAAAATAATACAAGTTGTATTTTCTTAGGCCCTAAAGACTTGGTAAACTTAATAAAGTCTTAAATCTAATTATCCTTAATAATGCTATCAATTTAATTTACATTGACATCTGCTTTAGGATATCCAGCTCCTGGCTTTCGAGCTAAAGTTTTGTATATTTACTCTTGGCCCGCTGCGCATTCACCTTGGAAATTGGATAAATTAATCATACCAACCCATAAATTTGTATAACATCATATTTTGTATAAGTTTTACTAGAATTTTATATTACACTCGTACAATACTTTTAGGGGTTGACTTGACTCGTTCTCAACAAAGAGTGGATTGGCTTATGGTGTGTTTTATTATTAAATTTTTTTGCATTGATCAAATTTTTGACATAATTTTTATGAACACATTGATGTATGGTTGATTTTTAAATTTTACTGACGTGAATCTCAAAAATCGATTAATAAAAATAGGGGCGAAGTCAAGAATTTATTAGTGGGGAAAGAGTGGGGGGGGGGGGGGGGGGAATATATCGGGGTTTTGGGACGGGCGCCCCCGAGATGATTTTTTTAGGGTTATTTACACTTTTATACAATATTTTAGCACTAAAAATATATTAATCATAACCATTTTTCCCAATAATATCTTATATATTCACAATCAAATATAATAATTGCACCACATACATAACACATTTTTTTTACCAAAACTAAGATTCGACATTAGACTTCAATATCAAACCCCTCAACTTCAATTCTCGGTGATTTTAAAGTTCGTTGTTCAATTGTTTCACTTATCGAATTTTGGACATTAAACTCGGGGAAAATCGGAGACTCGCCGATATTTTTACTTTCAACATGTTTTCTCTTGAAAAATGAATAAAGGGTCTTTGATTTCCCCATATTTCTACAATACAAAAATAAACAATTGAAATTTGTCATTTTTCTTGAAAAAGTTAATTATCATATATTAATTGAACACTACAACATCATATAAAAAAAAATATAATAGGGGTAAAATTAATTAAAAATAGTGGATAAAAAAATTGATTTATAATTCGTCCCTTGACACAAATTAATTAATAACATTGAAAAAAAATTAATTAATAACAGTTGATAAGATTGATTTACACTAACAAAAGGTAAATATGTTTTTTACAAAAACAAACTAATTAACAACAATAGAAAAAATTAACAATAAGTAATTATGTTTTTTAATATTAGCTAATTAATACTAACTATTTATGTAATGAATATTGCATGGATAAAATTAACTAATGAACAGTAAATACGAGAGAGAGAGAGAGAGAGAGACCTTTCAATGATAGGTTTGAAAAAATGGAGAAAATTTTGGAAGGATGCAAATTTTGAGCGGAATGGAATAGATGTAGTAGGTTAAAGTTAAATGTTAGGTTAGTTAAAGAGTGAAAAAGCTTGTGGTATGGACTCGTGGATCATGTGTGATTTTTTTTTTGTGTGAGGTTTAAAAATAAAGTAAATATATGGTATGGACTATTTTTTTTCAAAAGTTTGAAAGGGACAATGACCTTCTTGCTTCGCCTCTGAATAAAGAAGCACCGCATCAACGTATTTATAAAAAGAACAATATAATATATGTATTAAATTTTTACATTAAAAGTGATTTATCAAGTGTATTAACTGTTGGACACTACTACATATATAACAGTTTAATGCACTTCGTAAACTACTTCTAATGTGAACACTAGATATACATATCATTTTTTTTATAAAAGTTACGTTAAAAATTCAATCACAATAAAATATTTATTATTAACGTCGTATTAGAAGTTTTATTTTTATCCCATTTTCCTAGAATTTCGCTTGAATATATGTATACAGTTTCTGACGAATTTTCGATTTTCAATCATACACAAAGAAAGAGTTTGTATGTTTTGATTGCATGAATGATGCAATATGTGACAGTTGCATCCTACGTGTTCTAATGACGACTACAATAATAACGGATGTGAGTAATGATTTGCGTGGGCCACACAGTATATCTCCCCTTGTGTTCATTTTGCACCTCTATCTCTGTACGCCTATATAATCATTTGCTCTCATTTCTTACAATATAATAAAATACCACAGTAAGTTTCTTAATTTTAAATACATTAATCAAGGTGGGGGAAGGGTCATGTTACTGAGGACAAATCCACGTGAGTTGGCAAGTTTTCAAGAAAATGTCAAGCAACAATAAGGAATATTAATTAATTATTATTGCTCCTCCACATACCTTATGAAATATATATATAAATATATTTATTTTTTTTAAATACTAAAAAAAATAATTTAAATTAATATTTTTTAGATGGGTCCATGATATATTAGTCTGCTCCAATAAAAATATTCAGCTCAAAATAATATGTTTTGTTATTTTTAAAAAATAAGTAAAAAAAACTGACAGTTTTAAAGGTTAAAAATTGGCAATTTTGACCTATTTTTTAAAAATAACAAAAAATATTATTTTCAGTTGATCATGAATCCATATAAAAAAATATCATTTCAAAATTATTTTTTTTAGTATTTTAAAAAAAATGGATATGTTGATAGGTATGTTGCTAGGAGCTATTGTATAGAGCCTGACTGATTGATTAATAATGTAATGAGATAAATTTTGGATCATAGAATATTGAATCATTTATGTTTTGCCATTCATTACTTATGTTGGTTTGAGAGTTATTCCTTCGCAAAACTATTAAATTATTGTCCCCAATTTAAATAATAGATGTTCATTGACTTATTTTTTACCTTTATTTATATGGTAAGTTATAAAAACAACCCTTAACAACAACATAAAGAAAAAACCGAACACCCCTCCACCATAATTTATTGATACAACGATGTAGTTTTACTAAATAATATAGAGACTCATGAACAAATATTAGCAAGAAGAAGAAAGACTTTGATTTTGTGATTAGTAAAAATCATTGACGTTTGAGAAGTTCGAGTTGACCATTTGACGCTCTTTCCTGAAGATAAAATTTGTCTCCGTAACGGTCACTACACCAAAACACGTCATTAGTAACACAATTTTACCATTATTAAAAATATTAGTAACACAATTTTACCATTACGAAATGCCAATTTAGTTCATTAGGGCATAATGCACGTACCATAAGAAATGTGTACCTAGCCACCGTGGAAAGAAATTGCTTGCCCATAAAAGCAAGGCCTAATTTTATGTCCACCCATTCAGTCAACACTTTTATGTCCATATAAGCAAGGCCTATGGTGGGACTTTAGCTTGCGACCAGCTCCCATTCTGCGTGTCTTCTTGCAAGGGAAGAGGAATCAATATTTCAAAGGGAACAAAAACATCATATTCATAATGTTTTTATATAAATTAATGGTGAAAGATTGTCACTCAATTTTCTAGTGTTTATTAAGAAAATATTGGTTCAATTAGTTCCACAAGAGAGGTGTCTCTTATATACCCAATCTTAGAGATCTTTAGATATAAATGTGTAAACAGATAAATGAAACAAGTCTTGATCTTGACCAGTGATTTGAGTGAATCCTTAAAACCATCATGTTAAAACAATGACTATTAATCCGAGGAGGTAAATGTAAATTATTAATACACATCTGCTTAAAATAGTAGAAGATTTAAAGGGCTAATACATACATAACAATTGTCCAAAATAAGAAAATATCAACCAATAATCTAAAACTCAACTTTCCCATGGTCAGTGACTAGAGGATTTAAGAGGTTGCTGACTAATCAGTTTAACCGGATGTACGTAACTGTAGACAAACTACATGATATAATAAGCTTTGTATCAAGTAAAAGTACAAGTTTACTGCATAAGTGGTTTTTACAGTCTACAATTTAGCAAGTAGCCTTTCTTCTTTCCACAATGACTAGTGATGAACTATCATCCATCAATGCTACCGAATCTTAGATTTGAGAACAAGTTTGCATTTTTAGCTGAAACATATGTATTATTAAATCCCCGGAATTAAACGATATACATTTTAGAGCAACAAGTTGTGATTAAAAACTGAAAACTACCTAGCACTACCTTTGTCTTTTTACACGATATGAAAGAGTGACATAATTTCTTCAAAATTTATACGCTATAGAAAAATATTTCAAGAAAAATTATCATATGAATTCCCCTTGTTTCAGTGATTACAAGAAGTTACATATTTTAACATTGTGATTGAACCATAATTTATTATTTCAAACACAGTTTCTATATATGCAAACTGTGTACTTTAAAACTTGCTCAAATTTGTCACATTAAGTTAGAAAAGGGGGGTTTAGAATTATTTAAACATGAGTGAAGATGAGTTGAACCAAACTTGCACGAATAGAGGAATATAACACTTCACCAGTTTCCCATCAACAAAGCAGATCTTGCCCATCGTTAGTCAAGCCTTAATGTACAAGGAAGGGGCTGTTCGCTTTACAGAAATTACGGGCCCGATTATTTATTGAATTTTGGTTCAGAACTCCCCGAAGTGATAATGTTGCGTAAAACTGGAATAATGCCCTTTAGATCAGCTGAAGGATGAAAAATAATCAGTGAGCCAATAGTGTACACATCAGTAATTGTTTTAGATAGTAATCTGGATTCTGTTGCTACTGCTCTGTTGCCCCTCCTACTCCTACTTGGTGGTGTAAGAAAGCTACTATTTTTATTTACTTTTGAGTTATTCAACATATATATACACTTCTAGTAGGCAATATATTCATATATATACATATACATATACCAGTCCAGAAAAGAGAGAGTGTGCCTATAATTTAGGCGATAATTTCTAGGCTCACCGTTAAGAAAATAATATAATTTCTAGGCGCACCATTATTATCAACCAGAAGTAGCACAACATAAATACTTTTTAGCACAAATGCAAAAGAAACTCCTATGTGGTGGGTAGAATATTATGCTTATACCCTATGTTGTAGAATAAATCATGATAGATAAAACTCCCACCGAATCTGGAATAGTTGTTGCACAAGCTAGAAATTGTAAGATGGGAATGTTGTGGGCACATGTGAATACAGGCGAGGCTTAAAATCCTTGTCCGTCTTCTTCTCAGCACTCTCTTATCTTTCTCTGAACATCCACTTTCCTGCCTACCCCTACGCCTCCCCCCCCCCCGGCAGCCCTTCCTCTGCTTTCTCACAGTCTCTAATTGGTCCCCCTACCGTAATGAGTATACTATTATTTGGACCAAGTATATAGTTGTTGGCATCATTACACTTACCTGCGTACCGCGATCCGGGGTCATACGACTCAAAACATGTTGGGTTCACAATTCGAATCTCTAAATGTGGCGTTCTCAATTTTAACATTGATTATTTTAGCTATTATTTACAATAATGAAACTTCTGACTTCAAAAACATAACAAATGCGAAGAAATATAACTTTTCAACGATAATAATACAAGAATGGTTCATGTATCTTATTAAAATATTTTAACACATAAAGATTATACACTTCATGCATTCTTAGTGAACTCTTATCGGCGTTCCTTTAGTACTATAACCATGTATAGTGAACTAATTAAGCCTACCCTACCATATCGCGAACTGGCTAAATCAACGTACCTTGTACCCATACATGTATCGTGTAATAAAGGGACCGACGTTATAGGTAACATTGATCATGTCAAGTAGTCCTAATAGGCAACAAACATCAAGAATAAATTATGCAACTTGGATGGAGTATTTACATGGCATCACAATATTTCAATCTTCATATTAATTAACTAAATAAAATTAACCAACAAGTAAGTAAAAGTAATTCAACCTCGGATAAAGTTGAAATTGATGCGTTCCTTATGCTAACAAGTGGATCAGAACAGGCCATGCCCATTGTCTTTAGCACTTCTCCATTAAAAGTAACGCCTAAAAGAGCTGTCAACTTAGATACTAGAAGAATCAAAAACTTCCTCACAACAACCTCCTCATCAACATATTATTTTCTTAAAAGGTCGTGCATTCTAACCTCCGATGTATTAGGCATGTCATTGCCAAAACCCATTATTTCCTTCAATAATGCTCGATTTTTATCAGCACCCGATAGAAAAGCCACTAATTGTGCTAAATTTGTCAGAGCTCGAGCTCTAATCCCTGCAGTTGAATCTGAACAACTAATTGCTGTAAGGACATTTTTGTCATGTTCGATATCTTACATTTATGTATGTCGTATGCCGCTACATTTGGCACGTCTCTACACGATCTCATACGACGGTCTCAATCCAAATTCTATGAATCAAGCATTCAACATCTCCATCATGTGTCCCATATCTACCTCAACGACTTCACGCTCCATGATTTTAGAGACTTAATACAAGCGGTACGCAAGAGAAGTCAAAATAGTGAAAGAAGACAAGATATAAAAGTTCAACGGAATTTTGTTAAGTTTACAGTTATCGTCCAGAGGTCCTTTTAACTGGAAAGTTGAAGAGCTCGCATCAAGGAAGATACTGGAAGAAACAACACCTCAATCCGAGCTACGGTAAAGAAGTTATGGCCCTTTGAAAATGGAGACAATTTCGAGAAAAAGACTTGGAAAAATGCTAAGTCCTTTTAGCCCCAAACTAGCAAAATTTCTCGAACCGAAGGCCAAACCGATTCGGGGGCTAACCGATTCACGGTACACCTGAACTGATTCGAGGTACCTGATGCTAGCAAGTGTTTTGAAATCGTGAAACTCCTTTTGGATTCTATAAAAGCCAACTTCGGGGGAGTTATTTGATAAGACTTGGAGAGACGATTTTGAGAGTTCTAATTGCTCTAGTCTTCATATTTTTGAGTCCCAAGACTCATGTTTTGATTCACACATACTTGTCAAACCTTTGTGAATCCTTTTGTAACCCAAGAACACAACCTTGTGTTTGTTTAACCTTTGTGGAGAAGTCGTCTTTCTTCTTCTTCATTACTGCTCATCTGGAGTTCCCGAGGGAGATTCCAGTTGCCGACTATAGAACTGACATTTGGCGGTATTTCTGTGTCACACTGTATTTTTACTGTAATCCGTGTAATCGTTTCTCATAAAATTATAGTGAAAATAAAAGGTTTTGTCCCTTTGGGGGATTTTTCCTCACATGTGTGTGTTTGAATGTTCTTGCATGATTTCATATTCTTCAATCACACCTAGATGCATGTTTAGGACTTAATTGATAAAAACTGAGTTTAATTAAATAATTTCTTTATTTGAACACAAGCGCACTCTCTTCAAATTGGTATCAGAGCAGGTTATGCTAATTTATCGCGTGATCATGATTTTTCAAGGATTTACTTTCTAATATAATTTGTCTACTCACGTAATTTTACATATTGAAACCAATGGCTTTGGCTCTGCTCCAAATCCTCACAATAACTGATCAAACATATTGAAACCAATGAGAGATAAGTTTTCTACTTTATATTTAGTCAGTCCAAGTATATCAATATCATGAATTAATAAGCTATACATTAGTTACATGAATTAGTAGTCTAAGTAATTCAATTCTAATTAGTAATACAAATCAAACAAGTAAGACAACCACAGTTAAGTACTCTTCTTCTTCTTCTTCTTATTCATTATCTATAAAATGACACAATATAACTTCACGAAAAACACTCCTATCAATTCTTTGATCCAGGCGACTACATCATCACACTGCTAAAATGGAATATAGTATGATCTACTCTTTCCCTATCACCCATGATCTGGGTTGTTTTTAATTTCATTTTTTTGTAGCTTAAGGGAAGTAAAGGTACTATTGAGTTAAAAAAAGATGTACATAATCTATCTGAAAAATTTAATGATGCAGTATTTAGATATATAAATTTTAAAGATAATGAGGTCATAGATTACTTCAAATTTAACAACAAAATAATATAAAAGTAAAATTTAAAAATCCATCCCATTTATATGTACTCATTTTCTTGGATGAATTTAAAATAACTACATTAAATCAAAATAAATAATAGAAACATAAGCAAAGGAATACCATACAGACCCGAAATATTATTCAATAAAGATTTTAACAATATCTCAAAAAATCTACTGAGTGAAACATGGAAATGGACTAATGTTGCTTCATATTAACCAATCAATAGTCAAGAAAGAACACAAAACAACTGATCTAACTATTGAGGCAGATGCTTAATCCAAATCATAAAACCCTAGATCACGCGATGGTGTTTGAGAAGAGGTCGTGAGTCTGAGGAACCCTAGGTCATGCGATGGAACGGGGAGGGGACATGAGTTTAAGAAACCCTAGGTGCGCGAAGAGGTATAGATTTCTGAGAAGAAGGTTTTTCATTTGGGTGTGAGGGAGTTGGGATAGTTTCTCAAGTTTTGGGAGGCAAATTTTCTTTTTGTTTTTTATGTTCATTTTTAAATATTGAATTAGAATTACTAACACTTATATTAGATTAGTAACGATATTTTAGGGTAATAAATAGTAATGGTATAATTGTGTTAGTAATCATAAAATTGGTCTGTTACTAAAAGCTTGTTTTGGTGTAGTGGGTGCTTACGACAATGACTTATGGGCATTTGTTTCTGAGTATGAAATGGTTACGACAAATGCAAAAAGCACTCCAATGTGCTTGCCTCACAGACCAACAATGGTGAAACTCTCTCTAACTCTATGGAACAAGAAGAAGTACATAATGAAAGCAATTTTTCGGATTTAACAAAATGCACTACAACAAACTTGTGAATCAATGAAGATTTTTCTTCTGTGACAAAACAACTTCGTTACATAAAAGTATCCCCGCATAATGAAATTTTAAAATCATCACTATATTAGTGAGGAAAATTAAATCTATGACGAAATAATGTAATTTTGTCCCAAAAAAATCGAGCGCCAAACATTGGCACCAAAATTCCTGCATATGGGGGATAGGGTAAAATTATTTGCGACGGGTTTTGCGACCAAAATTCCTACGTGTGGGGGATTAAATTTAAAAAAAATGATCATGTTTTCTATTTACTCTAATTTACGAATATGAGTCTAACTACCATATAAACAATTTACAAGCTTTCTTTCTGCTCGACTACTCTTGTTGTCTTCTCTCGTTTCCGCTCATCACCGTCGTTGTCGTTTCCTCGCCATTGCCGCTATGCACATCTTCTTTCTCTCTGATATGAATTGTCATTGTATTTTGAATATATGCTAATTTTTTATTTGGAATTTTCTGTTTACTCTAAATCATTTGATTGGTTATTCATTTGAAGACCTGATGGTTTAATTTGATTTTGGTGTTGTAAACCATTTAGGGGTTTGTTTTGTATGTGTGGACACGTATATGTAAATGGCATGTCGATTATTAATCTTTATTTTTGGTTCGTACTTGGTCGGATTTACAAGTGATCATGTAGTGTATATGTGTTTTAGTTTTATTAGGTAGTTGCAATTTGTTTCCTTACTTTTAGACCTTTACAAGCCTTTTATTATTTTTACCCTTAATGTCACCGTTTTCGTTAGTATAGTAAATTGATGTCCTTGAACTGGTTGAACAAGTAATATTCATCTGTGAATATACAATATGTTGCACAAAACAATCTTCATTCAAGATTTGAATTTCATTTAAAGGGTGAAGAATTAATTTCATCTTATTTTGATCTTTGTAATAGTCTTTTAAAATAAAATGGCAATAATTCTCAACTAGAGTTATTTTTTATTTATTTATTAATTTTTTTAAAAGAATGAAATGAACAACACAACTGTCTCGTTTTTACGTGTATATAATTTAGTATAAAAAATATAAACCCTTGCGATAAGTGATATAATAATCTGCGAATTTTATGCAAGTCATTAATTTTGTGAATTATAGTGGTAATAATTCGTTATTATATCGAAGCTATGAGGATAGCAAAAATTTAGAAGTAATTAGAGAGTTGCTTCTAGTTTCAAGTAGTTGATGATAGTTTGTTACATGTCAAGATAATAACTTGTAGTTACTAATTAGGTAGTAAAGTCAAAATTTATTAGAATCTATTTAGGTCATTAGTTAGTTAGTTACAATTTCTTCGATAAATATGATGCAATTTATCTTGTAAAAAGCATTCAAAAAATATAATACGATGTCATTTCTCTCTCTCTCTCTCTCTCTCTCTCTCTCTCTTTCTCCCTCCCTATTTTCTTTTGTAAGTATTCTTTCTTCGCCTATATTCTATCTCCATTGTTCCCTCTTTTTTGCCTATTCCATTCTAATTCAGCATATCATTTGGTGAAATCGGAGTTTTTGAGTACAATAACCTGATAAAAAAGCAAGGTTCTTGAGTACAAGAAATGGTATCAGAGCATGGTCTTGGGAACAAAATTTCTCAATTCTCTTTTTCTTGACTAATTATAATTATTTCACCTATGAAATTATGTCTTTCTTACTCTTCTCCTCTTGATTTCTTACTTCCCTATCGTTTATGTTCTTGTTCTTCCTCTTAACTTTGAATCTTTTCTTTCTCAATTTATCTTCTCCAAATACTTAAATTTCTCTTCTACACTTTAATCTCTATAATTTTGTTATTCTCCATATCCTTGAATCTAGTTTTTTATTTCTACAATTAAATTCTTTTTAATATGGTTGATTTACAATCTAAAGATGCAAGAATGGAAATAATTGATCAGAAATGAGGCTTTACGAGAAAAGAAATAATGGAATTATAAGAAGTTATGATGGCCCATTTAATAAAATGGATTAATAAAGAGGTGAAGGAATTCATTCAGTTTTGTGCCCCTGAAAAACTTAATGATGCTATAAAACTTCTAAGATTGCAGGAGGATTTCATCACCAAAAGGTCACATGGTTGTAACCTGCAAATGGATGCCAAATTTTTTATTTTTTTAGGAAAATAAAACAGAAGTTACAATGGATCAATTCAAAAAGGGTCTCCATGAAGAGGTGAAGAAATTAGTTCAATTTTTACTCTTAGATAACTAAATAGTGTTATTAAATTTGCCCAATTACAAGAAGATTTTATAGACAAGAGATCAAAGGGTTATAATTTGCAATTGCATTACCCCGAAATTGCAGTTATTTAAAAAAACAAGACCCCAGTGAGTAATCAGGAAGAAACTCTATTAAAATTCAAAAAGGAACATGAGCAATTGAAGATGCAACAAGGATTAGATTGAAGGCGAACGTATATAATGTGAATAGTGTTAAATTATCACTTGGATGTGTTGAAGGTGAGCCATTATAGGTTTTCCAATAACTATTTTCTAAAAGTCCATACCAATATGATAATTCTCTATTTAAGAACACTCCCGAAGTTGATTTTTGAAGAGAACCTTAATGGAATTGGGTTTTCCCATAAAAATGTGGTTGAGGGTGCAGATTGTGGGTTCTTTAAATCGACTAATCATGAGGGATCAAAAAAATTGCTAAAGGATGAGTCCATACAAGAAGCTTGGAATGTTAAGGATCAAAACCAAGGAAGAGTAGTGAAGGTAATCGGTGATAAAGGGTTATAATGTACAATTGTTGTGAGTGATGAAATTTGGATTGAATTCCTAGTTGGAAATTGGAACTTCTAAAGACATAGTGCAAAACCGACAAGCTATAATATGAAGCATGTTATGATTATTTGAAAGAATAATAGATTTTTTTTCCAGATTGTGTTTGATCCCGGAGGACCCCATTCATTCTTTGTTTAAACCCAATCCTTGAGGACAAGGATTTTTGAAGGGGAAGGGGATGTGAGGATAAAAAAAGTTAGTAGTTAGAGAATTTTTATTAGCTTTAAGTAATTGTTGCTAATTTGTTAAATGTCGAGATAATCATATGTAGTTACTAATTAGTTAGTGAAGTCAAAAGTTCAATATAATCTATATGGGTTGTTGATTAGTTAGTTATGATTTCTTCTATAAATATAATGCAACTCATCTTGTAAAAATCATCAAAGAAGTATATTCAATCGCATTTCTTTTTATATCCTTCTTTTCTTTTGTAATTATTATTTTCTCATCCATGTTCTATCTCTATTGTTCCTTTTTCCCTTCCATTTCATTCTAATTTAGTATATCAATTAGTGTAATCAGACTTCCTGAGTATTAATACCTGACAAAAATATTAGAGTTCTTGAGTACAAGAACTTGACAGAACCCGAGATTACTGACAACTAAAGTATCCCTAATAGTTTTTGTTAATTGATTAACGTCAATAGCACCATTATAACATATATTGATATGCAAGTGCATTTATTGAAAAGTGCGTCTTAATATAAAACTATATTAGGCATATGCATAAGTCCGCATAAATATAAAGTGTGCCTTGGATTCATTTTTAATAACTTTTTATTCGTTCTATTTTTGCAAATTAATGGTCATGCTATTTAGTTGTTTATATAAGTTTAATAGGATTTCATTAAAACAAGTATTCCAAATGCGTGATTATTTATATGACACTACCATAAAAGATTGGATGCCTGTCTGCGGAGATCTGAGAAGTGCACAAATAACCCTAGTTTCCTGGAAGTGTAATTATTTATTTATTTTCATATGTTACGTGTACTTGATTTATGTCTTAAGTTTTAAAAATATTAAAAATGGCAAGTCTCTTAAATTTTTCTACAATCTTATCCTTATTTTCATATGTTAGGGCTTTTAATAAAAAGTTGATTTAGTTTTTTTTTTTATAATTTTGGTGCTTGATTTGTGATGGATCTGTATATTGATGATAATATAGGGTTAAATTAAGTTAAAAGTAGTTTATTTGATGTTTTTAGGTGATGTTTGAATGTGTTGCATGTTAGATTTGGTTTTGGAAGAGTTTGTAGTGTTTTTAATGGTTGGATTTAATTGAGTAATATTAATTGAAATTAGTGTTTGTTTTAATGTTTTTAGGCCGAATGTAACTAATGCCAATAAAGACAGGCTTCAGTGTGTCACAAAAAAAGTGTCGAAATTATGTTCCACTTTTAATTACACATTTTTTTATGATGTGCCGCTTTTAATCATGTGCCTCTTTTTGTCATGTGTCGGAGTCACAGTCTTAACTTTTATATATATAAATATATTGGGAAATATAGAAACAAAAATACCTGAAATTCATTTAGAATACAAACTTAGAGAGTTTAATATAGTACATTATGTGTCATGATAGTTAAGTATATGAATCTCAAGTTAACAAGACAATGTATACTGTGAATCTGCTGTTACTAATTTAGATAGTTGTATACTTTGAATCTCATGTTACAAAGATAGTATATATAAAACAGTTATGTCTGCAAGTTCTTTGTGCATGAAAAAAAATCCATAAAATAAGGAGTTTTAATTCAAACACATGTTGTTATAGTGTGCCAAGAAGAACAATTGTATCTTTTGATTTAGAAAATCTTGTTTCATTTTGTTTTTTATTGGATACACTGCATTAAGTATCATCCGAACCTACTCTAGTTCCAAATTTTCATGTTTTGTTAATTTAAGTCACTATTCTGAGACATTGATATTTATGCAACGTAGATATTTATTCTTTTGTTCACTATTCTGTGATATTTTGTTTTGTTTCTCGTTATGCCTTAAGGTGTACATTGACATTGATTCTTTTGTTTTGTTTGTGCTTGCAATACCAAAATAATATTTTCTTAGGAACTTCAATTCAACTTTTGGGGTTTTATGATATTTTTATTTTTCATAGGAACTGAAACATGAATAAAAGTTGGATGTGTGCCCCAAAAATCCCCGAGAATCATATAATGGGCATTTGGTCTTTCGGCAAATTTGCTAAAGATCATAAGGGTGCAAATAACAAGATTAGGTGTCCATGTATCGATTGCTTAAACATCGATTGAGGATCATATTTTTCTAAACAGGATATCGATGACTTATACACAATGGATATATCATGGTGAACCTTCTGAGTACATGGATTATGAAAATCTCTATGATATTTTTAACAATGATGGTGATAAAGGAATATAAGAAAATGAAGATGATGAAGATGAAATACAAGAAATGTTAGAAGAAGTACGAAGGGGAATATTTAGTGAAACCATTCCAATGGAAGATTTTGACAGTGGTACTTCTACTAATGTTGCTCTAGGTGGATCAATAAACTTTAACAAATTATTGAGAGAGGCAAAACGTTAGTTTTATCCCACTAGTAAATTTTTTTCAACATTATCATTTGTTGTAAAGTCGCTTCAATTGAAGGTTATTAACCATTGGAGTAATAAATCCTTTAACATGTTGTTGAGTTACTAAAGGAGGCTTTTCCTGATGGGGAGGCACTTCCCAAGTTTCATTACGAGGCGAAAACTATGTTTCGTGACTTGGGATTGGGATACATATCGATTCATGCAAGTAAAAATGATTTCAAACTTTTGTACAAGTAGTACAAAGATAGACAAGAGTGTTGTGACACCCTGACTAATTAAATACCGGGTAGCTACTCCTTTATTAAATTAATACAAAATGCCAAGTTGGTTCAGTTCATAGCATCACTGTCAAAAACATTTTTAATAATTACTAGCCACCTAATATTTAAAAAGTGAGTTGTCAATTTTAATTAAAACCGATTAACATGCAATAATTAAATTATGAAATGCTAACATAACCACCACAACATAATGAAAATGGGATAACCATAAAATATTAATGAGTCTGGAGCGATACTCCCCACAACAATACAAATACAGGAATAAACAAATACTAAGTCTGTATCACTAAATTAATTACAACCCAAAATTCTAAATTAAATGAATAAGTAAAGTATCTCTAAAAGGAAATAGGGAGACATGCCCAACAGATGAGGAAAGATGATAACAAGGAGTCAAGATCGAAAGTGGAGGCGTCTACTGTCAAAGTCCTGTAACTTCCACGGCAGCTACAGTCCGTCACCTGAATGGAACTCCTATGCATGGTGTCCTTGTGGCTGGGCACCGAAAAGGTTTTTACAAGAAAATATATTTGAAAGCAAACCGGTTAGAGCCCGATTGTGGAAAACAGTTTAAAATATAGCAAGTGTTTTAATGACATTAAAACAATGAATGTCAAATACATGTTAGGACGTGCTCTCACTTGAAATACTCACCTCTCGACTATTGGTGCACTCCTAACGTACCCGTACCCATTCTAGTGATTATCATATCTAACTAGTCCTAAATAAATTCTAACATTTCTACACGATCCACACTTTAATTCCAACATCATCAATTAAATAGAGAGCTTTACATTAATTCTCGTTTTTTCCAATTATTAACAATACTAATATACTAGAGATCATCCCTTTTATCTTTACATAACGTTGCTATAATTATACTCACATTTAATCATGACAGTTCATTTCAATTAACAATATATTGTTCTCATCATTAATATACATTACTAGCACCCCGAGACTAAGCTGTGGTGCACACATACTCTGTTATCCAATCCCGGTACATCACGTACATAAGGACCACATATTTCGAATCTCTCAGGAATCGTTTTCAATAAACAGCAATCACAAACAATGGAGGCGGACATAGTTCACATCACATGGGTCACGCACATACCTACGCTCCCATGATCAGCAGACTTGTTAACTTCTCAATAAGTCCTTCTCTGACCTATGTCCTCGAGGTACCAATCTAAATCCCCCTGTAGGCACACAAAGATTAGATGGCCCTAATCGAACGCAAACCTCTTATGATAGCAAGTACGGTAGGTATGTTATACACATAAAACCACATATACTAAGCATTCGCACATCTTAGATAACTCATATTTTTAATATAGGTATACTTCTCGTTCTTATACCATCATTTAATGTTATACGATCACATGTCCCCGATTTGTATATTAACATCATCAACCCTTCTCACGTCATAATTAGATACTCGTTTCCTACTCCACAATTGACATTCGATTTTATTGTAAGGTTATAAGTTCTACTCCTCAACTTACCCCAATCCTCACAATTATACCCATTAATCAATAAGTGAAGGTTAATACTCCAATTAAATAAGTCTACGGAACGTTTGAAATGAAATCAGGCCAAAAAGCCATTCTGTCAGCTCGTTAGAAGTCTCGTTCGAACGAGGTCGTTCGAACGAGTTCATTCGAATGAAAGTCTTCGAATGAACTACAAAATCATTAGAAGGGACACTGTTATCTCATTAGAAGCTCATTCGAACGAGGTCGTTCGGACGACCTGGGCAGGTCTTCTAATGAGATGGCAGTTTCAGCCCATAAATTTTCTACTTCATTTTTCTCAATTTTTCTCTTCTCTAAACTCATCCTAAGATCATCCCAATAGTATTTTAACGTTATTAAACTACTCTAAGTCCTCCCAGGTAACTCTTTAACATATATATGGGGCCAATGCTTCCTAAATTAACATATAATCATCAAAATTTCCCAAATCTTGTCTCAAACCCTATAATCATGAACCCAGAATTTAATCACTACAATTTCTCCTTATCAATCCGTTTTCACGTCATCAAAAGATATATTTTGTATATGACATACATCCAATAACATTCTACATGCAATCCCTATATCATATTATGAATCCTACCTCCAATTTCATGGGTTTTCATCAAACTTCCAATATAAGACAATTATTCAATTCTAAGCATGGAATAAACATTCGCTTGAAATTAATGTAATTAAACCACTTGACTTCGATGTTCAGATTTGATGTTGAAGAATTGAATGTTGATTCTCTTCCCTCCCTCTACAAATTTCTTCTAAAGATGGTGATGGTGGCTAGTGTTTCCTTTTTGGAACTTCTTCCAACTCCTCCCTATAACTCCCGTAGCCCTCTAACTTCCCAAATGCTGATAATGGCTTAGTGGGTTCTTTTCTAATATAAAAATAACCTCTAAAATTCGTGGGTTTTAATTCCCATATTTTTAAAATTACCAAATTACCCTTTTGGGTTGCCAGTGTGGCCTAAAAATGCCCCGGGACCCAAACTAAATCCCCGGGCTAATGTTTTCTGACTATTTCGACCCTTCCGGACACGTTGGTGCACTCAAAATGACCATTCGATTGATAAAAATAAAATTCACTTTTTGATTCAATTAATTACGTTCCTGAGGCGACTGACACGCGCGTCCCAATTAAAATTTCTAAATTGTCGTATATCTACCTCGTGACATTTAGATATCATCAATACTCATGTATTACAATACATACTCGAAAATAATAAATTTTTAACATCATAATCAAATACCAACTCCCATCTCGTTAGTATTTATACCCGGATTAATTTCCAATTAATTCTCATTTAATTCAATTAATCCATTAAATAAATATCAATAAAATTACGGGGTATTACATACCTCCCCCTAATAACAGAATTTCGTCCCGAAATTCGAAACTAAAAAGTACCTGGTAAAAACAACTCTGGATAACGTTCGCGCATCTCATCCTTGCGCTCCCATGTGGAATCCTCGGCATTATGATGCCGCCACTGAACACGTACTAATGGTACTATCTTTGACCTCAGTTTCTGCTCGCTTTGGTCCAAAATAGCAATCGCCCCTTCCTCGTAGGAACTATCTAGCTGAAGATCGATGTCCTCCAAAGCAATGTGGGTATGGGTCAAATCATCCCTAAGGTATCTGCTTTGAGAGGAAATATGGAACACATCATGAATCCTATGCAAGTGCTCCGGTAACCCAAGTCTATACGAAACTGACCCAATTCTCTCGATGATAGGAAATGGCCCCACATATCTCGGTGCCAGTTTTCCCTTCTTCCCAAAACGCATAATCCCCTTCATAGGAGATACTCTGAGTAACACCTGGTCCCCCACCTTGAATTCTCTGAAGAACATCTTAGCACCAGGATAGCTCTTTTACCGGTCCTGAGATACCCAAATGCGACTCCGTATCAACTCAATCCTTGTCGAAGTGTCCTGAATCACTTCCGGTCCAAGGAGTTTGTTATCCCCCACCTCTAACCAACATGCTGGGGAACGATAAGGTCTACCGTACAACGCCTCAAATGGAGCCATGCCAATGCTGAAATGGTAGGAGTTATTGTAAGCAAACTCCACCAGTGGAAGGTACTGCTCCCATCCACCTCCAAAGTCTAGGATGCACACACGCAACATGTCTTCCAACATCTGATTTGTACGCTCGGTTTTCCCATCAGTCTGTGGGTGATATGCCGTACTCAACCGCAACTCCGTACCCATGGCCTCCTGGAAACTCTCCCAAAACCGTGAAATAAATGTCTTGTCTCGGTCAGACACGATATTTAGAGGCACACCGTGAAGTCTAACTATTTCCGTAATGAAAATCTAGACATACTGTCTCGTAGTGTAATCTGTCCTCACGGGTAGAAAATGAGCAACTTTGGTCAACATATCCACAATTACCCATATGGAGTCATAACCCCTCTGTGACGTAGGTAATCCCGTGATAAAGTCCATGGATATTCTCTCCCATATCCACATCTTAACCTCTAACGGCTATAGAAGTCTTGTCGCTTTCTGATGGTCCACCTTTTACTAGCTGACAAGTGGCACATTTGGAAACAAACACGGCGATATCTCTCTTCATCCCGCTCCACCAATATTGTCGTCTCATGTCTTGGTACATCTTATCCCCACCAGGGTGTATCGCGAATCGTGAGCCGTGCGACTCTACCATAACTTCGTGTCGCAAGTCTTCCCCTTTCGGAACAACGAGTCTCCCATTGAAGCGTAATCCCCTTTCTGAACTAACAGTATAGGACTCGGCTCCCTCTGCTAGTAATCGGACTATCTGCTCCTGACAGAACGAGCCAATTACCTGTGCCTTTATCACTCTCGTGACAATCTGAGGTGTAACAGTCATCACAAACATGAATGATCGGGCCACTGCATCCTGGTGTCCCAACTCCTTCCACTTAGCTTTCCACACCCCAACCACCTCATCTACTGGCCTATGGCTCAACGCGTCTGCTACTACGTTAGCCTTCCCCGGGTGATATTGAATATCGAATTGATAATCCTTCACAAACTCAAGCCACCGTCGTTGATGCATATTCAGTTCCTTCTGCGTGAAGAGGTATTGTAAAGACTTGTGATCCGTGAACAATCGAAATTTCTCGCCCAGGAGATAGTGTCTCCAAATTCGAAGAGCCAACACGACTGCCGCTAACTCCAAGTCGTGGGTGGGGTAATTCCTCTCGCGAGGCTTAAGCTTACGGGAAGCATAAGCTATGGCCTAACTCTCCTGCTGCATTACACCTTCGAGTCCTTGTAAGGACGCATCGGTGTAAACTAAATACTCAACTCCTGGTCTGGGCAATGCTAACACAGGTGCTGAGGTCAACTTATCCTTCAACTCATCGAATGCCATCTGACAGGCATCGCTCCGGATGAATGGCACACCCTTTCAAGTCGAATGTGTCAAAGGACCCGCTATCTTTGAGAAACCCTGAATAAACCTCCTGTAGTATCCTTCTAGGCCCAAGAAACTACGGATCTCAGTCGGTGTCGTGGGCTGTCCCCACTCGCTCACCGCGAATACCTTCCCCGAATCAACAGATATGCCCCGGTCTGAAATGATATGCCCCAAAAATTGAATCTCCTTCAACCAGAACCCACACTTCTCATACTTTGCATAAAGCTCGTTCTGACGCAATGTTTGCAAAACCTGTCTCAAATGCTCGACGTGCTCCTCTTCTGTCTGGGAGTAAACCAAAATGTCATCAATAAAGACAATAATGAACTGGTCTAGGAACTCTCTGAACACCCTATTCATAAAGTCCATAAACACGACTGGAGCATTGGTCAAGCCAAAAGGCATAACTCGAAACTCGTAGGAACCATATCTCGTTAAGAAAGCAGTCTTCGAGGCGTCATGTTCCCTGATACGCAACTGATGGTATCCCGATCGTAAATCAATCTTCGAGAAGAAGGAAGCTCCTCTCAACTAGTCAAATAAGTCATCGATTCTGGGCAATGGATACTTATTCCGTATCGTGACTTTATTCAACTCCTGGTAATCTACGCATAACCTCAACGATCCATCCCTCTTCTTTACAAATAACACAGGGGCACCCCACGGCGAAGTACTCCTCCGGATAAACCCCTGACCCAACAACTATTCTATCTGATCCCATAGCTCTCTCATCTCTGCTAGAGCCATACGATAAGGTGCGCGGGCAATCGGCCGAGTTCTCGACGTCAAATCGATCACAAAATCTATCTCTCTACTAGGCGGTAATCCAGGTATATCCTGAAATACGTCAGCAAACTCCCTCACGACTGGAATCAAGTCAAGTGGTATTACCACTTCCTTAGAGTTCTCCTCCTCTATATAGTACAAGTGAGTCTAAGATCCTCCCTCAGGGCGAGGCATCACCACTAAAAACATCTCCTGCTCGGGAATGGCAAAGATAATACTCCTACTAAAACAATCAATCATGGCTTGGTACACATCTAGCCATTCCATACCAATAATCGCATCATACTCAGTTATCTCTAACACTAACATATCAGCGGTTAAAGTAAACCTCCCGATCTCTATACCCACACCTCTATAAATAAGCGAAATCATGGAGCCCCTACTCAACGGTGAATCTACACAAGTAACCGTGCTCTCTGCGGTGTCTAACAACCCAATAGTGCGTGCAAATCTCATGGCAACGAAATAATGTGTGGCCCCCGTATCAAATAAAATATGCCCCAAAGTCACCTGAATAGAGAACATACCCTCAATAGAAGGCGGATCCTGTGGGACTGCGGCATGCTGGAGCTGATACACTCTCCCATACTGAAGCTTTCCCTACTGGACTGGGACCACTGGAATGGGTGGTAGTGCTGCCATCTGTGGTGGTGCTGGGAGGGCGACGGGAAACATAGGCCTCTGTGCCTCGTGTCGAGCACCCTGCTGCTGCTGCGGTGGGGCCCTGCCCCTATCAGGACAATCCTGGCATTTGTGGCCAGTCTTGCCACAAACAAAGCACTTCCTTGGGAAGTTTCCCCCTCGCTGTCCCCGCTGGCCATGACCCTGCTAGCCATTACCATTCCTACCCTAACCATGCTGGCCCTGATGGCCATTCTGACCCTGATGGCTATGTCTGAACCCCCGGATCTAAATCTCTTATGATCCCCCTGTTGGGAACCCTGATCACCTTGCATGTGCTGTCCCTGAGCAGATTGTGCCCTGCTGGCACCATTTCCCCCGGTCCTACCCTGATGGCTGGACTCTCCTGATCTCTTGCTCTCAGACATGTGGAACCGATGATCCTGGCAGTGAAGTAATGCAGCGTTAACCACATCAAAATAAATGGTCAACGAGAGATTCCTCAATAAGTGTTGATAGATCCTCCAAGTCAATCCATCCGTGAACATCTGAATTCTCTTCTCCTCAGTTGGAATTTCATCCGGAACAATGTTCAAGAGATTGGTGAACTCAGCCTCATACTCGGCTACGGTCTTTCCCTCCTGCTTGAGGTTCATCAACTTCCTCCTCATCTCAGTGTGAACAGCTGGAGGAAAATATTTACGGTCGAACCGCACCCAGAACTCCTGAATAGTGAGAGCGTCCCTCTCCTCTGCGGTGGTAATGGACTCCCACCACCGTAATGTTGATCCTACTAGCTTAAAAGTAGCCAGTATCTGCTTCTGAATATCTGTGCACTCGTACATCCTTAAGTGCCTCTGAATGTCCTTCCTCCACTGACTGGATACCACAACATCGGAGCTACCTGCGAACTACGGAGGGTGTGCTTTCTGAAAAGCATCACGGACGCGTTCCCAAGCAGACGGGAATGCATGAGCCTGAACTGGCGCGACTACCAGCGCTTGAGGTGGTGCCTGCTGTACAACGGCTAGGGCGACATTTACCGCTTGGGCTACAATAGTTGCAACCTCGGCGGCATTCATGGTGCCCTGAACTGGTGCATGCTGTGGCTCGGGCTGTGCATCCCTAGGAACTCACTGTGCACATCGTGGAGGCCTCTAAAATGAGAGTAAAGTCTTATAAGTTCGCAGTTATTATCTCAAAATAGCTGAAGAGTGAAACATACACAAAAGAATACAACAGTCCTAAAATATAGGGCTGTACATCAAAGAAAGCTCAACGAAAACATAATAAGCCGTACAGATCCTAAGGACACTAGAACCAGATGCTCTGATACCACCTGTGACACCCCGACTAATTAAATACCGGATAGCTACTCCTTTATTAAATTAATACAAAATGCCAATTTGGTTCAGTTAATAGCATCACCGTCGAAAACATTTTTAATAATTACTAGCCACCTAATATTTAAAAAGTGAGTTGTCAATTTTAATTAAAACTGATTAACATGCAATAATTAAATTATGAAATGCTAACATAACCACCACAACATAATGAAAATGGGATTACCATAAAATAGTAATGAGTCTGGAGGGATACTCCTCACAACAATCCAAATACAGGAATAAACAAATACTAAGTCTGCATCACTAAATTAATTACAACCCAAAATTCTGAATTAAATGAATAAGTAAAGTATCTCTAAAAGGAAATAGGGCGGCATGTCCAATAGATGAGGAAAGTTGATAACAAGGAGTCAAGATCGAAAGTGGAGGCGTCTACTATCAAAGTCATGTAACTTCCACGGTAGCTACAGTCCGTCACCTTAATGGAACTCCTATGCATGGTGTCCTTGTGGCTGGGCACCTAAAAGGTTTTTACAAGAAAATATATTTAAAAGCAAACGGGTCAGAGCCCGATTGTGGAAAACTGTTTAAAATATAGCAAGTGTTTTAATGACATTAAAACAATGAATGTAAAATACATGTTAGGACGTGCTCTCACCTGAAATACTCACCTCTCGACTATTTGTGCACTCCTAACGTACCCGTACCCATTCTAGTGATTATCATATCTAACTAGTCCTAAATAAATTCTAACATTTCTATACGATCCACGCTTTAATTCCAACATCATCAATTAAATAGAGAGATTTACATTAATTCTCATTTTTTCCAATTATTAACAATACTAATATACTAAAGATCATCCCTTTTATCTTTACATAGCGTTGCTATAATTATACTCACATTTAATCATGACAGTTCATTTCAATTAACAGTATATTATTCTCATCATAAATATACATTACTAGCACCCCGAGACTAAGCTGCGATGCACACATACTCTGCTATCCAATCCCAGTACATCACGTACATAAGGACCACATATTCCGAATCTCTTTGGAATCGTTTTAATAAACAACAATCACAAACAATGGAGGCGAACATAGTTCACATCACATGGGTCACGCACATACCTACGCTCCCATGATCAGCAGATTTGTTAACTTCTCAATAAGTCCTTCTCTGACCTATGTCCTCGAGGTACCAATCTAAATCCCCCCGTAGGCACACAAAGATTAGATGGCCCTAATCGAACGCAAATCTCCCATGATAGCAATTATGGTAGGTATGTTATACACATAAAACCATATATACTAAGCATTCGCACATCTTAGATAACTCGTATTTTTTAATATAGGTATACTTCTCGTTCTTATACCGTTATTTAATGTTATACGATCACAAGTCCCCAATTTATATATTAACATCATCAACCCTTCTCACATCATAATTAGATACTCGTTTCCTACTCCACAATTGACATTCGATTTTATTGTATGGTTCTAAGTTCTACTCCTAAACTTACCCCAATCCTCAAAATTATACCCATTAATCAATAAGGTAAGGTTAATACTCCAATTAAATAAGTCTACGGAACGTTTGAAATGAAATCAGGCCAAAAAGCCATTATGTCAACTCGTTAAAAGTCTTGTTCGAACGAGGTCCCGAACGAAAGTCTTCGAATGAAATACAAACTCGTTAGAAGGGACACTGTCATCTCGTTAGAAGCTCGTTCGAACGATGTCGTTCGAACGACCTGGGAAGGTCTTCTAACGAGATGGCAGTTTCAGCCCAGAAATTTTCTACTTAGTTTTTCTCAATTTTTCTCTTCTCTAAACTCATCCTAAGATCATCCCAATAGTATTTTAACGTTATTAAACTACTCTAAGTCCTCCTAGGTCACTATTTAACATATATATGGGGTCAATGCTTCCTAAATTAACATATAATCATCAAAATTTCCCAAATCTTGTCCCAAACCCTATAATCATGAACCCATAATTTAATAACTACAATTTCTCCTTATCAATACGTTTTCACATCATCAAAAGATATATTTTGTATATGACATTCATCCAATAACATTCTGCATGCAATCCCTATATCATATTATGAATCCTACCTCCAATTTCATGGGTTTTCATCAAACTTCCAATATAAGACAATTATTCAATTCTAAGCATGGAATAAATATTCGCTTGAAATTAATGTAATTAAACCACTTGGCTTCGATGTTCTGATTTGATGTTGAAGAATTGAATTTTGATTCTCTTCCCTCTCTCTACAAATTTCTTCCAAAGATGGTGATGGTGGCTAGGGTTTCCTTTTTGGAACTTCTTCCAACTCCTCCCTATAACTCCCGTAGCCCTCTAACTTACCAAATGCTAATAATGGCTTAGTGGGTTCTTTTCTAATATAAAAATAACCTCTAAAATTCGTGGGTTTTAATTACCCTATTTTTAAAATTACCAAATTACCCTTTTGGGTTGCCGGTGTGGCCTAAAAATGCCCCGGGACCCAAACTAAACCCCCGGCTAGTGTTTTCTGACTATTTCGACCCTTCCGGACACGTTGGTGCTCACAAAATGACCATTCAATTGATAAAAATAAAATTCACTTTTTAATTCAATTAATTACATTCCTGACGTGACAGACACGCGCGTCCCAATTAAATTTTCCAAATTACCGTATATCTACCTCGTGATAATTTAGATATCATCAATACTCATGTATTACTATACATACTCGAAAATAATAAATTTTTAACATCATAATCAAATACCAACTCACATCTCGTTAGTATTTATACCAGGATTAATTTCCAATTAATTATCATTTAATTCAATTAATCCCTTAAATAAATATCAATAAAATTACGGGGCAGTACAAGTGTCTATTTTGTGGAGTATCAAGATGGAAAATCAATAAAGAAAAGGGTAAGATGATTCGACACAAGATTTTGCATTACTTTCCTTAAAAACCAAGACTCCAAAAAAATTTATGTCAAGGAAGGCAACTAATGATATGAGGTGGCATAGTGAGAAGTTTGCTGGAAATGAAAATACATTAAGGCATCTAGATCACTCTAAATGTTAGAAGGACTTTGTTAGAGAGCATGGGTGGTTTTCTAATGACCATCATAATGTAAGGCTTGGTCAAGCCCGTGATGGTTTTAACTCCTTTCGTAAGATACATAATTCATATAACATGTGGCTAATTATAATTATGCCATATAACCTGCCCCCGTGGAAATGTATTAAATAACCATTTTTATTCATGTAGTTGCTTATTCCTATACCCCAAGACTATGGGAAGGAGATTGATATGTATTTATGACCATTCATATATGAATTAAAAGAGTTATGGGAAATTTGTGCTGAGATATACGATGCATCATCTGAAAAGACTTTTCAAATGCATGTAACGATTCTATAGACCATAAATGACTTCTCGGCATATGATAATTTATCTAGATGGAGTACAAAAGGTTACATGGCATGTAATACTAGTAATGATCATACTTCTTCAAATACATTAAGAAGTAAGATTTTTTTTTATATGGGTTATCGTAGGTATTCGCAAAATCAAAAATTGTGAAGGAGTAAAAAATTTAATGGTAAACATGATAATCGATTAAAGCCAATGGAATCAGTCCGGGATGATGTGTTGTAACAATTAAATAAAATTGGAGATCCTAAAATAAGGAAGCATTCTGACAATCGAAGGAGAAAGCGTACCCCAAAAGAGCTAAATTGGTAAAGAGCATTTTCTTCGATTTACCTTATTTGAGAACACTGAAGTTGAGACTCAAGCTTGATGTCATGCACATTGAAAAGAATATATGTGAGAGTGTGTTGGGTACTTTATTAAATATAGAAAGGAAAACAAAGGACACTTATAAGTTAAGACAAGATTTGGTGGACATGAAAATAAGAAAACAACTACATTTGAATCCTCACAGTGCTAAATATAAAATGCCATTATCATGTTATACACCATCTAAGGATGAAAGATAATGTTTTTGTGTATTTTTAAAATCAGTGAAGTTTCCTGATGTCTATGCTTATAATATTTCACGACGTGTGAATGTTAATGATGGAAAGGTATTCGGTTTGAAAAGACATGAATGTCATGTTCTTTTACAATGATTACTCCCTGTTTATATTGGTGGATATTTTCCCAAGGATATTTATCTCGCATTAGTTGATATGGGATTTTTTTTAAATATTTGTGTTGTAAGACTTTGAAAGTGGAAGATATAAGAAGAATATAACATGACATAATTTTAATCTTATGAAAGCTTGAAATGATTTATCCACTGGCATTCTTTTATATAATGGTCCATTTAGTAATTCACTTACAACGGGAGGTAATACTTGGAGGACAAGTACGGTGTAGATGGATGTATCAAATTAAGAGGTGATACTTTATAAAATGTTTTTGCTAAGTTTTAAAATTTTGAAGTCAATCTCTAATAATTTAATATTTGATGTTTCTCTTGAGGTTAAATGACAATAGGTGTTTTGGTGACAATTATTATTCAACACAAAGAAAAAAGAGAAGCACGATCACCAAGCAAAATAAGGAATACAAAATGCCAATCACACAACAAAAGATGTACTTGGTTTAACAAAGGCACCTACGTCCACGGTGGTGCAGTCAGTATTATTTCTATGTACTCCGTGGAGTGATTACAGAGAATACAATGTGTTGTTTTCCCCGGACCTAGGGTTCATTATATACATGTCCATTTCAGAGAGTGGGGGTATTGGACTCCCCCACGTTTTCCATCTTCTCCTAGAACCCCCCTTAATAGGAACATGGGAGAAGACTAAATCATAACCGGTTAAGATATGGGGGTCTGGACTTTGGGCCGTTATAATTGGGCTACTCGTCCAGGCCCATCATTCTAATTTCGGGTACCCACAATTGCCCCTAAGTTTGTTGGGCCATACTTTGGGCTCAATAAATTTAAATGATTTGTCATAATGGCTCATTTGTATACCGTGCAACTCTTCCCAAAGTTCGAGGACTGGGTTTAGGCGGCACTTGCTTCGTGGTATGTGCATTATGATTAGCAGCACTCAAATGCTATTTAGAGCAGTTATTTCTCGATCGTCATTTCAACCTTCTCAGTACTCTCCTGTTTTCTATGAGCTCTAGCGATTCACGTTCTCTTCTCTCAGTCTCCATTTGTATTGCTTCATTGTCATTTGGGCTCCTGATTCTTCATTGTTCGAGTTAAATTTTCTTCTTGTAAGTCTCCTGTGCCTTCTCTTTGTATTTTCTCTTTGAATTTGTAGTTTTCTAGGGTTTCCCAATGGCAAAGATCGGTAATAGGTCAGTGTCTGAGTTTAGGAAGTTTTATAATATCCCAGAGTGGGTAGAGATTGAGTGTTTCCCTCCCCCTAGAAATGTTAGAGAGATATAGGGTGCCCATTGGATCTATGTCTTACTGCTTTCCCAAGGGGGACTAACTTTTCCTCCCAACAACCTATTCTTGCATTTCTTTGGTTGTTTCAACATTGTTCCTGCACAGTGTTCGCCCAATGTGTGGAAGATAATAAATGGTGTTCATAGAATAAATCAGTTATATGGTACCAAGTTAGGGCTCGCCGAGGTCTGATTTTCTATTCTTTTTCTCGAACTAGTTATGGTGTTCTCTATCTCAAAGCCAGGAGTCCTGACAGGGTATTGGTGGTAAACCTACCTGATTCCCATAAGGACTATTGATAAGATGGTTTCCTTGCTAGAAATTGACAGTTTTCCCCCCAGACTGAGGGGTTGAGGTCTGATAGGTTCTCTGTTCCCTTTTATGGGGAAGAATATATAGGTAGTCTTTGCTCTTGTTCTTTCAACTTCTTTACTGATTTGTGATTTTTCTAACTCTTCCCGATTTTTCTTCAGCGAGGTCGAAGAACTTGGAACCTGCTCTCAGCGAGGTTTGTCTTCCTGAGTTGATCAAGGCTTGGAATATTAGGGAGCCCCTAGTTGACGGCGAGCATCTCCGGTTTGCTTCCTTCTTTCTTGAATATAAAAATGTTGGTTCTAGCTTTATAGTAAAGCCGGTAGATAGCATTCCCGAGTTTGATACCTCTGAAAAGACTGCTGCTGATCCTATCCAGTTGGACGAGGAGGAGAGAAGTTCTGACAGTGACATTGTAGGCGGTGCTGAAGGCAATTTTGGTGAGGGGAGATCCAGTGGTGGTAGCTCTTTTAACTCGGAGGGAGTTTCTGAAGCTCGAGAATCTTCGAGCATGTCTAGCAGTTCAAGTGAGGAGATGGTTACTCCCAAGGAAAAACTTGATTCAGGATGATGACGACGATGATCACATGTTCCTCTCCCAGAGGTCAAAGAAGTAGAAATCTAGTACTGGGGCTTTTGGCACTGGCTCTCGGTCTTCTGCTCAAGAGCATGAGAGGAAGAGGAAAGAAGAAGAATAGTTAAAAGAGAGAGAGAGAAAAAAGGAAGAGGAGAGAAAGAAGATGGAGGAGAAGAAAAGGATGGAGGAGAAGAGGAGGATAGAGAAAAAGAAAGAGGAGGAGAGGAGAAGGATGGAATCGAGGATGAACGTTGGGCAAGCCTTAGCCCTGGTGTCCGCATTGCCCGAGGGGGCCTCATTTTCTATTTCTCCTCAGTTGGCCCCCGCGCTGCTCGAGAGGGAAGTTCTTCCTGTTGACCGCCAAAGGGCATTGGGGGCTGATCAATTGGCCCTACAAGCTAGCCAGAGGTTAGCTTTGGTAAGACCTTTTCTTTTCTCCAATTCTTTATTAAGTGTTAGTTATTTCCTTTTCTTGTTGTCTTCTTTATTTTTACAGTTTGTGACTAACTTCACCGTGCTCTATCGCTCTTGCGATGAGCTAATGAGTAGGAACAGTGAGCTGGAGCAGCAGAGTGATGCCTTAAAAGTGAGGGGCACTCAACTGGAGGTTGATCTAAAGACTGCTGATGCTGCTCAAGCTTCTTCTGACGTAGCCCTCGTCAATTCCAATCGGGAGAGGGATGCAACTGTTAATGAGCTGATCAAGCTTAGACAGGCCTATGATCTGTTCTACTCGAGCAAGTTGACCGTCGTAGAGGAGAATAAGGTACTGGTCGAGCAGCTGAAGGAGAAAGAGTCCCAAGCAGTCACCATCAAGGAGGATTCATACAACTCCAGGTGGGCTGCTGCATATGAATATGTCGAGGTTCAGATAGGCTACATCAGCCGTCTGAACTTCAAGAAGGGCTGGGACAAGGCCCTCTTAGCTGCTGGTGTCGATGCTGACTCTCCTCTTTTTGATGAGCACGACCCGAGCTCGAAGATAACTTTAGATGAAGAAGCCCCTGCCCCATCCATCGAAGGTGTTGATTCTGCCTCTCAGACAATTCCTATCGATGCTCGCCCTGCCCAGGCGACTGAGGTTATATCTATAGAGGGGGATGCCTCTACTGCTACTGATAAGGGGAAGCAGCTAACTACCTCTGAGCAGCCTGAGGTTGCCAGTTAATTTACTTCCAGGAATACTTTTGTATTTTTTCTTATAATTTTCCTTTTTGCTACTCGATGTACTTTGACCCTTATTAATGAAATGAAAAGGTTTCTCATTCTCTTAGTGTGCTGAATGATTCTGTCTTTCCTTGCTCTTTTATGCCTTGTAGTTGATTGATGTAGAAGAGTATATTCCTTCCACATCTCAATTGGGCAGGACCCTTGGTCCCAATGCAAGTCCTCAGGTTCGCTAAGTCTTTGTTAAGCTTTGCAAATCTCTTAGATCAAGGAATCAGAAGTATAAGGATCAGTCTGAGCTTGCGGCCAAGTTGAAGGATAGGCTTCAAGAGATGGAAGAAGTTGGTGCTTCAGTCCAAGAGGAGGTGAATACATTGAGAGCAAGGCTCCTGGATTCCTTTAAGATCAATCAGGTCGGTGAGATTCTTCAGTGAGAGAATGAAAATTTGAGGAGGGAAGTCTCATGACTCAGGGAACATGCGTTAATCACTGTTCCTAGGGTATTACGAGGTTCTTCCTCTTCATGATCTGGAGTAGGATCAAGCGATGTTCCTCTGGTGCTGCAAGGTTCTACCCCGTTAACTATTCCACATGCTGGTACAAGTTCTAGGGGCCCAGCTAGGGAAATGGAAGAACTTCGTGTTGATGTTCGACGAGCATACGTGCGTGCTGTCGGGCTTCAAAGGGACGTTACTCGACTGCGGTACCTGTTTAAAAAAGGACCTCGGCGAGTATGGGCCAATGTTACAACCAGGTTTGGTTAGATGCTCCAACAAGGCTGACAGAGTTTGAGGAGCTCACCTTCATCAAGGGGTGGTTGAGTGCCTTGAGGGAGATACAAGTTCCAAGGAACTCAATGCTCTGGTATCGCCATAAAATATCTCCTTCTACTCGCATGCTTAACCCCTTTTGGGGAGATGATCAGTGGATACCCATTGATGTCATCCCTCGACAACAATTGGAGTCAGATGCTAACGAAGCCGAGGAAGAGTTAGTTCCACCTCTTGATGATGGTCGAAGGGCTCAAGTGGCTGATTATCTTGCTCGGAGGGCTCAGCCTCACTAAGACTCTCTCCGTAGCAACTCTGTGTATTTTGTATTGAAGTGATGTAAAGTTAATGTTTTGGGCGAGCTCGCCGACTAAACATATACTGTATTTGCTGTAAATGTGATGAATTAATATAAAATTTATGTTTTGGGCAAATTTACCGACAAAACAAGTGTCTTAAAAAAAATCTTGAGCCTATCTTGGCTGACTAGATTTGTATGTTCGCATTATCAAGTAAGTGTCCTTCCAGCCCAGTATGCCAACGAGATACCATTCTGCCTCACTTTACCTTTTAGGTTGTGTCGTCACACTCCCTTAGGCCTAAGTGTGGTAATTGGCGAGGACACACCTGGTGTTGGATGTTCTATCTGATCAGGATTTTATTCAACCAAACATCATTTGGTGACTAATTTTGACTTAGCCATATTGCCTAAGGATCTCCTGTAGGGCTTTATATATTTCCAGGGGCAATGCTAAGAGGTCTTTCATATTTCACCACGAAAACCTGAGGAGGGTCATTTCATTGCTATAGTATAATGATCAATGTGCCTATTACTTGGAAAAAGTGTGTGGGTTATAAAGTTTATTCATTGATAGCTCGTAAAATGCAAATTAGTTGACTGATACTTCGTAGAATGCAACTGCCAAATAAGTTTTTATTAATGATAAGGAAATGAATTTCCAGTTTCACAATCAAAGATGAAAAGAAGAATCTAGAAATAGAATTTCTTATGGTTAGCTGCATTCCACGCTCGGGGTATCTCTCTGCCTTCCATCGTTTCCAAGTGATAGGCTCCTTGCAGGTCGTCTCTAGTTATCATGAATGGTCCTTCCCAGTTTGTCCCTAGCTTGCCGTTTGAAGGTTTTACTGCACTTCCCAGGACTTTCCTTAGGACATAGTCCCCAACTCGGAATGCCCTTGGCTTGACCCTCTTGTTGTAATGCCTTACGAGTTGTTGCTGATAGCTCGCTAGTTTTACTAGGGCTAGCTCTCGACGCTCATCGGCTAGGTCGAGCTCAACGAGAAATGCTGCATTGTTATGGCCCTGGTTGACAAGGATGGACCTCATTGTTGGCAAGCCTTCTTCTAATGGGATGACTGCTTCCATTCCATATGTCAGCGAAAATGGGTTTTCCCCCCTTACTCATCGTGGAGTGGTTCGGTAGGCCCATAGAATATTTGGTAATTCATTTACCCATGCGCCTTTGGCTCACTCTAATTGTTTCTTTAATCCGTCGATCACTGTCTTGTTGGAAGCCTTGACTTGGCCATTGCTCTGAGGATAGGCCACTGAGCTAAAATGGTGACTAATTCCATGCTCATCGCAGAAAATATGAAAGGAGTCGCTCTCGAACTGTGTTCCATTGTCAGTGATGTTAGTTCTGGGGATGCCAAAATGGGTGATTATATTTCTCTATATGAACATTATCATATCTGCATCTCGGATGTTTGCTAGGGGTTCCGCCTCGATCCATTTAGTGAAGTAGTCAGTTACGACCAACAGATATTTGCGATTTCCGGTGGCAGTAGGAAGTGGTCCTACGATGTCCATTCCCCATTGGGCGAATGGCCATGGGCTGGACAGTGATTTTAGGTCGCAAGAAGGTTGGTGGAGCATAGGAGCGTGAAATTGGCATTTTAGTGACTTGCGAACATACATCGCAGAGTCCCTTTGCATATATGGCCACTAATATCCTTCCTTCATTGATCGGAAATCCAGAGACCTTCCTCTGATATGGCTTCCACAGATTCCCTCGTGAATCTCATGTAGGATCTGCTCGACATTCCTTGGGTGAACGCATTGAAGGTATGGACCGGAAAAAGATCTCTTATATAGCTTGCCCTTTGGTGATAAGTGAAAGTGAACAGCTTTGACTCTTATCTGGTGGGCAATCTTTTTGTCGTCTGGAAGCATGCCATCCTTCAAATAGTTTCTTAAAGGGTCCATCCAGCTGGGTGCTGACTCCACTTGGAGCATCTGCTCCATGCCTGGCGGCTTGCTGCTACGGTTAATGCTCGAATGAGCGAGGAAATGGATGGGGATTGTTCTTTTTAGGTCAGAATCGACTGCTGAACTTAAGGTTGCTAAGGCGTCAGCATGGTTGTTCTATTCTCTGAGAAATTACTGGACATTGATCTCTTTGAAGCTAGCCATTAGTCTTTTCACTAAGGTGAGGTAAGCTTCCATTCTTTCATATTTTGCATTGCAGTCTCCACTTATCTGATTGGAGACTAATTGAGAATCGCCGAACACCTGTAAATACTTTGCTCCCAAGGTGTGCACCTTTTGGAGGTCGGCTATTAAGGCTTCTTATTTTTCTTCGTTGTAGGAGGCTGCAAATCCAAGCCCGATTCCTTGTCCAAGGATTGTATCCTCTGGAGTAATGAGGACAATGCCTACTCCTGCCCCCTTTGAGTTAGAGGCTCCATCAACAAACAATTTCCAGGTTTCCTCTGTCGCATCGTTCCCCTTTTGTCTTGCTTGTTGAGGTTGGTTGAAAGGTTGCTCACCTGTAAATTCGGCTATGAAATCAGCAGGGACATGCCCCTTGATTGCGTTCCTTGGTTGAAATTGGATGTCAAATCGTCCGAGCTCAACTGACCATTTAGACAGTCTGCCCGACAAATCTGCCTTCCTCGGGATTACTTTAAGGGGGTGCGATGTAAGGACGATTATAGTGTGGGCTTCAAAATAGTGCTTCAGCTTCCTCGAAGCCACTACTAGTGCAAAGGCGAGCTTCTCCAGTGGTAGGTACCTCTGCTAGGCATTTATTAGATTCTTGCTCGCGTAATAAACGGGGTGATGGATTCCTGCAACTTCGCACATTAATGCAGAACTGACAGTGTGGTTGGAAACGTAGAGGTACAACTACAAGGAATTTGTTTCCTGTGGTATGACGAACAGTGGTGGGGAACTGAGGTAAGCCTTGAGCTCGCCAATGCTCGCGAGCAATCTTAGTTCCATTCTATCATTTTGTTTCCCTTTAGAAGCTGGAAGAAAGGCTTTCACTTCTCGGAGGACTTAGAGATAAAGAGGTTTAAAACAGTGAGCATACCAGTGAGCTTCTGTACGTCCCGAATTTTGCGAGGAGGTTGTACCTTATTTATTGCATCGATCTGGTCTGGGTTAGCCTCGATGCCTCTCTTACTGACCAAGTAACCAAGAAATTTTCCTGACTGGACACCGAAGGAACACTTGCTCGCGTTAAGTTTCATTTTGTACTTCCTGAGGATTTCGAAGGTGTTTGATAGGTCTGAGAGGTGGTCTTCTTTCTTCTTGCTTTTAACGAGCATATCATCGATGTAGACCTCCATGGTGTCTCCCATTTGGTCCTTAAACATCTTGGTGACCAGCCGCTGGTAGGTTGCCCCTTCGTTTTTGAGCCCAAAGGGCATGACCTTGTAGTAGTATAACCCAACCGTGGTGATGAATGATGTTTTATCCTGGTCTAGGGTATACAGAGGGATCTGATGATACCCTGAGTATGCATCCAGAAAACTTATCCTCTCATGAGTTGCAGTGGCATCTACCAGTTGATTAATTTTTGGGAGGGGGAAACTGTCTTTCGGGCACGCTCTATTGAGGTCAGTGAAGTCGATGCAAACTCTCCACTTCTCGTTGCTTTTTGGAACTACGACTCGATTGGATAACCATTTGGGGAATTATACCTCCCGTATGAATCCTTCAACCAGAAGTTTTTCCACTTCTTTTTCCATGGCTTTTTCCTTCTTGTGTGCAGTTCATCGTGCCTTCTACTCAATTAGTTTAAAGGTGGGATCGACGTAAAGCTGATGAAAAACCATACTAAGATCAATTTTGGGCAGCTCGTATGGCTCCCACGCAAAGACGTCTACATTATTTCTTAGCAGGGTAGTCAATTCCTTCTTCTCTTGATCTGTGAGAGAAGCTCCAATCAAGAAGATCCTGCTGTCATCGTAATCTTCAACTGTGATTTCCTTCATGTCCTCGATGACATGTTCATAGGGGAGGAGCCTGGTGTCCTCTACTCCGGGCCTTTCGTATTTTAATTGCTATTTTTAAGGTATCAGGCCTCCTTATTCTTCAACCTTCTCGCTGCGCTTATCGGCCTTCTTCTCTTATTTTGGGCGGATGGCTGCTATGAAGCATATTCTCGCCATCGCTTGATTGGCATAGATCTCCATTACTCCATGATCGATCACATACTTGAGTTTCTGATGGTAGGTCGAGGAGGCTGCCTTCATTGCGTGTAACCACCCTCTGTCGAGGATAGCCTGATATGGCGAGTCAATGTCGACCACCAGAAATTTGATCATTTTAGAGACATTTCCCACCCTTACTGGCAGTACGATCTTTCCCAAGGCATAGTCATCTTTCCAGCGAAGCCAACCAAAGGGACAATAGCTTCCTTCAGGTTGGCAATGCTTAATTTCAATTTTCTGAACAGGTCAAGGTACATCACCTCAGACGAGCTCCCTTGGTCGACGAGCAATTTGTCGACATCATATTTTTCTATCTTGAGAGTAATGATTAAAGCATCATGATGTGGGTTTCTCACTCCCACCAGATCTTCATCCGTAAATACGATATGCTCACTATAGTCGACGTCATATGCTCGCCGATGCTTTCCTGATTGTGTTTTCACTGGATCGATCTGAAAAGCTTGCATCACTGCTGTAAGATTTTTCGCCTCCATTCGGGCTGAATTTCCTTGAATCTATTTTGCGTCAGATTCCCCATGGATTACTGCAAATTCATGGCCGGCATCGTCTTCGAGCACGTTGTCAGGCCTGGCTTCTTTATGGGCAGTAACCTTCTCTGCCCTTTTGTCCACGAATTCATTCAGATGCACAGATTGGGCCAGCTCTTCAAGGTGGGACTTAAGAGCCTTACAATGCTCAGTCTTATGTCATTTTTCTTTGTGAAAAGCGCATCTCAGCGCATTTTTTCCTTTTGAGGGATCTCTTAACATCTTCCTGGGCCACTTAATAAATGGCTCGTCTTTGATTTTTACGAGAATTTTGTAAATTGGTTCTTTAAAGATGGTGTTGACCGCGTGAAATGCTTTTAACACCTCATTGTTGCCTCCGTTCTTGGAGCCATTTTTGCCCCCGTTCTTTCCTCCTTTCTTCTGGTTCTCAGTTTTATCACTACGCTTGGCAGTGAGATTAGCTCGACCATTTTCCCGTACTGAGGTGGGTGACATCTTCCACCTTGGCATACTTCTCGATGCGGGCCATTAGGTCGTCGATGGTCATGGCTTCCTTCTTCATCAAGGACTGGTACAGAAGGGAAGAGCTGGGTAGCCCAATTTTAAAAGAGGCCACTTCCACTTGCTCCGAGCAGTCCTCGACCTCGTTGAAAAACTCCCAGTACCTCTTTGCATAGTCTCGGAGGGTCTCTTGAGGCATCTTTTTCATTGTTAGTAAAGCATCCATCCTTTTGGGATGGGAGCTACTAGTAATGAACCAGGCCGTAAAGATCTCGACGAGGGAATTGAAACTCCTGATGGACCGGTGGGGGAGCCTTTCGAACCATTTTTACGCCACGTCATGCAGGCTCGAGGGAAAAATTCGGCACATTAGTGCATCTCGATTATTCTAGAGAGTCATGGTCTATCGGTACTTCCTGACGTGATCAATGGGATCAGTCTTACCATCATAAATTTTAAACCTTGGAATAGCAAAATTCTTGGGGGCTTCCTCTTCTTCAATTTCCCTCGAGAAAGGTGATTCCATCTGAGTTTTGAGAGCTCGCCTAGAGAGTTCTTGGGTCGATCTGGTGCCGTGATGTGCAGAGTGTTGGTCCATCTCTCTTCAGACCAAACTTCGTATGTTTTCATTGCTGCGATCTGGGATCCTATGATTGCGAGCTAGTCGCAGTTGCTCGAGCAGGTCATCCTCTGACTCGTTTTCCTCAGCTTTCTGGGATCTGCGCCTAGGGATCCTTCCTCGGCTGCGAGGCTTGCTTGCCTGAGGGCTAGAAGTGCGGTATGGACGTCTTTTGGTTCCATAATTGAGTTCTCTCTCCATTCTTTCAAATTTTCTTTTGAGGCGAGCATTCTCGGCTTCATTCTTACGAGAATACTCCCTGTGCTCGTAGAGCCTCGCCTCATATGCATCAATCAGTCTGGATATCTGTGTGGACCTCGCTGGTCCTTGGCTTTCTTTTGAGGTTTGCCTTTCTAAGCGAGCCCTCTGATCTGAACGCCGAACTTCAGATCTAATCCTGCGAGAAGCAGGTGGTTCTTGGATATCTCCTACCTGGGGAGCATTACTACTGTGACCAGACATTTCGAATTCCTTTATGGGTGTGGGCTTTCTCAGGGAAGATAAACGCTTCCCACAGACGGCGCTAATTGTGGTGACAATTATTATTCATCACAAAGAAAAAAGAGAAGCACGATCACCAAGAAAAATAAGGAATACAAAATGCCAATCACACAACAAAAGATGTACGTGGTTCAACAAAGGTGCCTACGTCCACAATGGTGCAGTCAATATTATTTATATGTACTCCGGGGAGTGATTAGAGAGAATACAGTGTGTCATTTGCCCCAGACCTAGGGTTCATTGTATACATGTCCATTTCAGGGAGTGGGGGTGTTAGACTCCCCCACGTTTTCAATCTTCTCCTAGAACCCCTCTTAATAGGAACATAGGAGAAGACTAAATCATAACCGGTTAAGTTATGGGGGGTCTGGACTTTGGGCCGTTACAATTGGGCTACTCGTCCAGGCCCATCATTCTAATTTCGGGTACCCACAGGTATTTAGGCACTCTTAAGGGTTATCTACATAACAAATCTCACCCTGAAGGTTCAATGGTGGAGGATAATATTATAAACGAATGTTTAACATTTTTCTCAATGTATCCCAATGGTGTTGAAATGAAATTCAATTGAGCATAACGAAATTATGATATAAAAGTGATAGAAGATGGATTGAATGTGTTCTCTAAGAAGATTCGTCCTTTTGGATTATGCTCATATCACTTTTTAATAGAAATATAGCATGAAATGTCGCACTGGTACGTGTTGAATAATTGTGAAAAAGTGGACATATATATTTCATAAGTTTTTCGTTTAGACTTTATTGGTTATATTAAGGAATTTTAAATAATTAGGATTAAACTTCTAGTTGATATATTTATGTCGTGAGCATATGAAGGATATTGAAAATGAGAGTCCTTTAAATCTAGAACAGAGACAATGCAAGCAATTCCCAAGTTGGTTTGAACAACACATAGGTAATTTTATAAGTTTAATCTCACAATAATATATAAAAATCCTATATAATTAATATTCTTGACACTTCTTTCTTTACAAATGAATGCCATTATTTAGCTATTTATTTTGATTAAAATTCTACCAAGAGATGAAACTTGTAAAATGAGAAGATGTGTTTAAAGAAATTGTCCACTTTAGAATACGGTACTAAGATGAGTGTCGATGAAAAAGCAGACCAAGTACTTAGAAAGAAATCAGGATATATCAACGGACTTGGACATGGTCCAAAGCTAACTCCATCACGTTGATTGTAATAGACTTTTAGAGACAATATAACTCAACAACTAATGGAGAGAATAAAATTGCTAGAGGTGGCTCATTAGGTAGAAACTAGGGCTCATGAGGTAGATAATAAGGCATACAGTGCTAAACTAGATGATGTCTTGGCTTGTGTAGAAAAGTACGAGAAGATATTTGAGTCTATGATGGCGTCATGAATTGTTCCTCCTACATTTCCCACTTCATGGTCAGTCACTACAAACTATGATTACTTTTAAATGCAATGCGAAAATTACTTTTAAATATAAGCTAAAAAATATTTTATGTATAAAATATAAACTCAACTGTGTGTATTTACTATGTTGGATGTAATAGTGAAGTGACAAATGTTAACCCATTTTTTATGACTGAAGCATATAAACATCAAGTTGAATAATAATAATCAATTCACATCACCAAAATGCAAAATAAGGAGGCTGGGTAAAAAGGAAAAGTTAAGTGACAAGCTTTAACCTATTTTTGGAATGGAGTAGTATTTTATGACTCTCTGACATATTCGAAATGATGTAGTACTATGTTTGGGATAATTGTATTGATTCATTTATATAAAATTTAAAAACAATACACATTAATAGCTTGCCAGACACACGATATTATGTATGAAATACACCCTCGAGAATAAAACTTGTACCTTATGCATAATAAACTATATCCAAACTAGAATCATTAGATTATGTTACAAAACTCAGTTAGGACTGCCTTAAAGTGGATCTCGGTATAACCTACAATATTGAAATGTCTTGAATTTTCAATTTCTGTTGGGATGAGTTGAGTTTTTCAGATTCTGAATCAAGTTATGATAGTTTAAGTGTAATTTAGAATGAATTTAATCTTATAAACATATAGATAAAATAAATAATATATTTCCAATGAAAAGTTTCCCTAAACCACTCTACCTCTAGGAATTTTTTTTGAGAAAACTCACTTTTAGGATAAAAGTTTCATGACTACTCTTTATCATAACAGGATTTGGACTTGGGGTATAAATTCATCATTAGGAGTTTAGTATAATTACTCAAAATTGTTAGGTTTGAGGTTGGTCCATTTTAAGTTATAGTATTTTAGATATATGTGTGTTTGAGCTAACACCCATGAGTGAGAGTTGAATAAAATATAAGAGAGGCCCCAAACATGAATTCTTCATTTTAGTAACAATTCTGGTAAGGAGGCAAAACATAAACACAACGCAATTGAATAACTGTGAAAACGAGCTATACCCAAGGCTCAACATAATTCAACCAAAAATATGAATTTATTTAATGGAAGAGATAGCATATGAAATACAATGTGAAATTTCTTTTAAATTTTTTCAAATTACTTTTTATTCTTTATTTGAGCTTTATTTTTTAGATTACTATAGTATAAACATCTTGATATACCCATGTCTATGATACCTAACTCTCACTACCAAACGATTATAATTCTTTTTAAGCATACATTCTTTCTAAATTTAAAAAAGAGTCTAATTTATCTTTATAATTTATTGAAAATCTACTTAAAACAGGCTTCATGAAGAAATCTTCAATTTCGGAAGGAAGCTTAGTGGATAAGTTGTGCCTTTTATGACCAATTCTCCAAGAAGTCTTGGTGGATAAGTTCTGGCCTTTTGTGATCAATGCTCCAAGAAATATTTACTTTTTGGAAAGAGGCTTAGTGGATATGTGACTTTTGTTTTAGCTATTAATTGTGAACTAGTTGTAAACCCGCGCAATGCGCGGGCGAGTTGATTATGTAGACGTGGTTAAAAATATACATTTTGTTGAAAAATAAATTACCATTTCAATTGCAAGGTATCATACTCTTATATTATAATAATTTTTTTTAATATACATACTTAGTTTCATGGCATGTGGGTTGTTATTGAAAAATGTCAAAAGACTTTTCATCAAATGATCCAAAAAACTATATCCAATAAGTAAAAGTTTGTATTTTCCTGATGAAAGTAAATTAAAATTTAACTAAATTAAAAGGAAAATAAGAAATGGGATTTTGGATTGACCGTTCAAGATATTACGCAAGTGTCAAGTAGAAAATATTTGTCTAAAATAATTATGACACCAATATAATAAAGAGTTAAAAAATACCATTAAGATATGGGTTTTTCCTTGCTTTGTAGATATATTTTTTTTCAAGAATAATAATATGTTATTTAAGTAATAATTCAAAAAAGTCCACAACCTAGATATTTTATAATTGAACAACACTACTGCTCATTAACAACAAATTAACATAACAATAACAAAAGGCTTACATTTATCTCTCATAAACAAAACTGCAAAACTTCCCTCATCATGAAACCAATCCATAAATAAAGATAAAACAAAAAACAAACGGTTATTGTTAAGGGATCATATTCTTCCAGCAATCCTCGGCATAGGATAAATTATACCTTGAATTTCTTGCAGGGAATTTTGTATCCTAATATCATCCTCTCAATTCCTCAGAAGACCTGACATCCTCAACTCTCATTTCAAGAACCTTCTTCGCTAAACCCATTAACAAACCAGCCTGTCGCGACATTATATCATACCTTTACAGAAACTCTAACTCCCCATCGTTCTCCAAATTCGTATGTCCACTGAGAATAGTAATAACAGATTCTGATGAAACATCCCAAAATTTGACAATAGCATCATCTCCTCTTGAGAGGAGATGGAGTTTGTCTCTCCACTCTTGAATACCCCCGACCCCACAATCACCCCATTTGCATCATCAAAGATGCATCCGCCAGCGTCTCCACCCCCCTCGCGCCGCAAACTGCACCACCACCAGCCTCCCTAGCTGCTTCATCTGCATCACCACTTCATAGTGCACCCATATATTCTTAGTAAACATAAACACCTTAATTGAAGGTAGTGAGATCATTCCGCTCGGCGTGTCTGGGTTTTAACTCGGTAAGCGAGATGGTTCCAATCGGTGATGTGGGGGTTTGATTTATAGTGCACCGATGAGAGATGAGACTGACCCTTGAAATTTCAAGGAGGAGAAGAGACCGAATTAGTTACAGGTGGGTAGTGAAAAAGAAAATGAAAAGATAAAGAGAGGAAGACGCAATAGAGATGTTGTTTACGACTTTTGTAAATGTAAATTAGAGAAGAGGAATGGACGGAAGAATTGACATTAATTAGAGAAAAGGAATGGGTGGAAGAAGAGGAATGGGCTGCATCGTGGACACTTGAAAACACTCAAAAGCTTAAGTGAATAAAAAATTTAGATGATTCCACATGGACACCTTAATTGATATTTGTTTTGGGAAAAGGAAGAGACATGGACGCTAATAGGAGATGAATGGGAAGAAGTTGTAAGATATTAAGGGAAATAGAAAAAAAAATAACTTAACATGGGGTCGAGAGAAACGAAGTTGAGATGGATAGTCTTAGAAGAAGCTGCCATTAAATGCTTGTTTAGCATTTTATAGTATATAGAGATGTGTGTAGAGGAGCGTTGATAGTTTTTTATGATATTATGTATGCATAATTTACAATGACTTAATGGATATTTAGAAATATTTTGGTTTTTGTATGGAATGCATTTGCTTTTATTGTTGATTTATAATGAGTTAATGGATATGTAGAAATCTTTTTGGTTTTGTAAAGAATGACATCGACTTTTGTTGTTGATTTATAATGACTTCATGGATATTTACAATTTTGGTATTGTTTTACGTGGTTAATGATTTGTATTCATCTCTAGTATAATTTTAAAATCATATTTGTATAGTGTATAGTCCGTATTTTAATGACGAAATTTTTTGTCCCGTAATAATTCACGCATTGCAAAAGCATCCCCAATAACTACAACCATGAGATTGTTTGGCAACGATATTCACCGTTTGGAGACGCAAATTATGATTTTAGCGACGAAAACGAACTAGTGACAAAACATATTCATCATAAAATGTTTTTTATGATGAACTAAACTTTTTTTACGACTAAATAACTCGTCATTAATTTAACAATTTATTGTAGTGATGGGAATAACGAGTGCTATGTTATAGGTATGAAGATGCATCTTCAAAATAACAGTTGCATTTTCTTATAGAAATAAGTGTTTCTTCGTGAACAAACATAAATTTAGTTAACTTTTCAGATTAATTTTTAATTATCGACGCTCTATATTAATGACAAATTAATTTTATTAAAATGATGACATTTTACGATGATGATCATTAAATAATTAAAATTATAATATTTAAGAAAAGGGAATCAACCCAAAAATTCAGCTAAAAAATTAAGTAGAAAGCCCAAATAAAATTTGTGCAAAAAATAGTGTTGGTTCAAGAAGGACCCATAACTTGAACATGAGCCGAATCGAGTGACCAATAATCATCGGTAGCGGCATTCATATATGGGATTTTGGGCCAAATACTGATATATGCATAATCAAGGTCATTTCCTCCTCGAAGAGTTGATATCCCCCTAGGTCATCCAATACCTTGAGCCAATTGATGGGTATATATACTCTAGCTAATTCTCATAATTTTCATATGCGGGATACACTTTGTACTCCAACTACACCAAAAGTTGTATTTTGAAGCCAAATTCCTTATTGATTTCTTATCCTTTTTTTCAAATGATTATACCATATTATTCACCTTTCAGATAGTCACTACACTATATGGAAGAAATTATCACGGTCCATGACGGTGACAAATAACATTGATCATAGACCGCTACCTTGACAATGTTTACGGTGGACGTTTTTGGTTTATGGTACAAAATCATGATCATTTCAAGGAGTCATGGTCTCATTCGTAACCTAAAGTTTGGGGCATTGTCACGGCAATAACTATGACCACTGGTCACGCTTCATGACCGTGACCCTAACATGACTACCATTTAACTAGTCATGGTCATGAACTCTGACCCTATGTCGTGGAAATATGTTCATTTATCACAGTTCATAACTGTAACCCCTAGCTGTGAACATAGATTCATTGGTCATGGTTCATGGTTTTGGATTGTGACAGACAATAGTTTTATCTAAAAAATGATTTATTTATTTCTAAAAGAAAATCCTATATCTCTTTCAAACCTGAATTCAATTTCATTATATAACTAACTTATACAACAATCCAAAACTAATAATTTTAAAATTATTATTGCTGCAAAAAATTAAACTAAGCTTAATTGTTTGATCACAAATAAATAAATAAAAACAAGTAAGACAAAGAGATTTTTAAAGTTGTTCGGCTCAATGGAAAAGCCTACGTCCACTATTATGTATTGACCGCCTTGATTTGTTTTTCAATCCTTTGCAATAAGGGTGATACAATGTATTTATAGCCCAAGAGGGGCACTGATAGTTGTCGTGTGAAAGGATGGAATGCCTTCATTTGTTAGGAAATTCACATCAATACATAATGAGAATTAAATATATTACTACTATCGCTTCACTGGTTATACAAGTTATATGACTGTTGTCGCTTCGTTGGTTGCACATGTTGGATTTTTGATAGTTAGACGGTCTTCGCAGTTGGTTAGACTGCCCTATTGGTCGGGATTCCTTGTTGGTCGGGCTTTTACATCCTGCTGACTTGGATTTGAGCCACCTTAAATGACATGTGTTGGTTTATAATTGGTCCACGTAAGGTGATAAATTTTGGTATCAATAGAAGCCCCCAATATTTCATACTTGGATCTGATGCGAAAGTGTGGAACATTATGCTTTAACAGTAGTTCCGTTTTCTTGGTCGGCTGCAGACCTTCTAGATTTATGAAATTTATCCACTTAGTTGACAATTTTTGAGCTCGAATGGCAATTTTGTAAATATTTCAAATTTTAGCAAAAATTTCCGTGGTATCTTCATCTTTTCCCTTGTTAGCCGCCGTAAACTCAACCGTCGTTCATTTTAATCATTACTTTTCCCAATTTTTGAGGGGACTTATAAAAAGAGCGATAAAACTTCGATCATTTCTACATCTTATTTTTTATTCTGCTGCTTTGTTCTTTGATCTTTCGTGCAATCGTTTTCTTTTCTGTCTTCAGTTTTTGCTGAATCCTTAAACCTTTGTAAGAATTTTTCTTCTATTTTTCTTTGTTTTCTTCATCATAGTTTATTCTATTGAGTCTCTTGATAAGTTCAGAATTGACTTTAACATTCCATCGTGGGCTTTACTAGAACATCCCACTTTTCTTTATGATTTTTTCTCTCTTGATGAAGGCCATTGGTTCCCTTCCATCTTTATTGCTGAATGTGGGTTCACATTTCCTCCCAATACCCTGTGTCTGGAGTTTTGTCAATATTTTGACTTTATTCCTGCAAGAGTGGCTCTTAACACATGAAGAGTAGTGAATGGAGTATATAGGTTAAATAAAATCTATAGAACCCATCTAGGGATTCCAGAAATAATGTTTTGTTATAAATGGGTAACTAGTGATACTACTTATTATTTGAAAACTAGGGAAGTTAGCAAAGATTTAGAAGTTAACCTCCCTGATTCTAATAGGGATTATTTTGATCATGGTGTATTTGTAAAAAATTGGCAACATGCCCCTTTAGTTGAAGGTGCTAAATATCAAGGACCTAGATGTCCTCTCTCTAGCAATTGAATAGCTTGTTTTGCATTTTAGTAATTTTTCCATGTTTATATTTGATAAAATTTCATACTAACTGTTTCTTTATAAATTAAATTGCAGTTAACCAGAAAAGAAAATCCCCCAAAGAGAGTGAAGTAAATTTAAAAGAATTGAAGTTTATCTAGGGGATTCACGAGACAGTTGCTGAGGAGCACTTTAGGTCCTTTTTCTATTAGCTTCAATATAGAAATACCATTTCTTCCTTTATTACCAGACCTGCTTCTTCTACTATTCTGGTGATTGATTGTCATCAAGAAGTTATTTCTGATTCAGACACTCCATATTCTGAAATCATGAAGAAGAGAAAGATTCTTGGTCTTTTTAGTGGTAGCACTTTTGCCTCCCAATCACCTGTTGAAGGAGCTAAGAAGAAAATAGGGGATATTATGAAGCCCCCAGTCCCTAAGGACCTATCTCCCAAGGACTTAGCTCCCAAAGATGTTGAAGTTACCTCGAGGAGACTTAGGAGAGGTCTTAAAGAGAAGCAGGTTGACCAGGTGACTGATCAACTATCATTGGTTGAATTACCTTCTTCTGATACTGTTCCTTCGGCAGTTATTACTCCTGGTTTGTCCAGTAAGTTGATCAAGTCTGGTACTCTTTCAAACCACAGGGGGGTGGATGCCATACTCCCCTGAGCGAAGGTTTCTGAATTGGCTTCTCAGAGCCTTGCATCAGTAAGTGATTTCCATTTTCCTGGTTTGGTTCTCTTTTATATTTCTTGTATACTAATCTTGATCTTCATCTCTTACAGTTCTTGGTACACTTCAATAATATATTGTAAAATGATGATACAATTATATCTTCTTCTTCAAATAATGTAAAGGAAGCTTTAACCAGTTTGAAGAAGTCTTCGCTCGATTCTCAACAAGCCTTGGATTTTGAAAAGAGTTCTTGGGCAGATAAACTAAAGATAGCTAAAACTACTTGATAGACATCTAATGAAAATTCCCTTGAAGCTGAGCGCAGGGCTAAGAAAGTTGAGCAAAAGGGAAAGGAAGCTGAGGGTAGGGCAGAAGAGGCTGAGTGTTGGGAAAAAGAAGTTGACCAGAGGGCTAAGACTACTAAAGAGTTTGTATCCTCTGCCAAATCTAAGAGAAAGTTTTCTCTAAAGGCGTCCTTTAGTGCTTGTTTGGACAAGGGCTGGAATAAACCTATTTCTACTGCCTTTGCTCACATTGAGTATGCAAAGCAAAAATATTTCAAAGATGGTTGGGTTTCTTCCCTTTAGGAGTTGAACATAGTTGAAGACTTTGAACTTTTTTAGAGTCATACTCATGGTCCTCCTCCTGCCATTAAGGATGAGATTGAAGATGGAGTTGGTTATGAGAAGTCTTCTCTAGTGGTTGAATCTACTACCGACCAACCTAAAATTATTGAGTCTTCTCTTCCTTAATCTGAGCATACCGAGAAACTCCAGCCTATAGCCCCTTCTTCTGAGAAGGTTGAGATTGATAGGGAGAAGGTGTAATTTTGTTCGGCATTTTGCCCTTTTTCTTTTTTATTTCTTTTCTTTATTTTTATTGCATTTGAACTTCTTAATTATCAATAAAAGAAACCTTTTGTTCCTTTTTGTCTCTTTTTTATCATTCTCATTATTTATTCTTGTTGTTGATTGGTGGTCATTTCTTCTTGCTAGTTTATAGCAAAAAAGGAATAATTATCTTTCAATGATACTGAGCTATTGAAGAAATGCAATGATTTTTTTAAAGAAGGTCATACCGACTTATCCAAGGAGGAAATTATTCAGTTTCTCGATGATGATGCATCAGAGCAGGCCAAGGAAGCCTATAAGTATTTAGAGTACTTACTTAATAAGGCGGTGACAAACAATGTTGCTTACTATGAGATGATAGAAGAACTTTAAGAATAGGATAAAGAATCTACTGCATTGTTACACTAAAGATATGAGCAAAAATATCGAAGCTTAAGTGTAGGTCGAGGATTTGATAAATTTGTCTCTGTTTATAATAAAACGAAAGCTTTTATTAAGCTTGAAGTTGAAGAAACTAGAACTGTTGCCAAACTTCTGGAAGACGAGAATAATAATTTGAGGGATGAAGTTGATCTTTTGAAGTATGCCTCTAGAGCTATTGTTTCTACTACTAACGAGGGATATTCATTTTCATAGGTTGAAAATGAAACATTAAGGGATGAGTTAGAAGCTTTAAAAAACATTAACCCTGCATCTTCCTCGTGAGCAAGAAATAAGTTCGGCCGAGGAACCATAGAAGAAGTTAGGACTTAATAGGTCCTTACCAATCGAGCTGTGCAGTTAAAAACTAAAGACATAGCTATTGCTGAGACGTACCAGAAACTACAGACCTTGTCTGAATAATTATTCACTCAGTCTTCTTAATTACAAGTTAAGGATGGAGTATTGAAGAAGCTGCTGTCTCAGGTTGATAAATTAACCTTTCAATTCCATAAGCAGCTAAGAGAGGTTTGGATGGATGGGTATAATGAAGCTCTGGATCATCTTGATGATAGACGTCAATAGGATAAGAATGAGTCCTATAAATGGGGTTGGATGGACGCTTTAACCGTGATGAAGGTGGATTAGAACAACTCTTTATGGGATTGGTATAACCCAGGCTTGCTGGAGCTTGACAATCCTCTATTCAAGCTAGATGTTAACTGGATTCTTGTTCATCGTATTCCTTTATGATTAATTTAAAAATACTTAGGAGATTACTAGCTACATGATGAACTAGAGATCGTCCGACCTCCTCATCTTCTGGATCATCCTAGTAGCATCAATACTAGAATGCTTTAAAATTTGAACTTCATCAACTCTCCCTGTACTTTGGATGATCCTCCAGCTAGCATGGATCCTGTTTCTAAGGCTGAAGGAAAACGTCATGTAGAATAAATCTTTGTATTTTGTTTTTGCATGTTTAAGAAATAATAGGTAATCATTTAATTTAATGAAAAGCTAATTTTATGAATGGATTAACTTTTATTCAATCTTTGAATGCCTCCTTAGTCTTTGACTATGAATGGACTAACTTTTAGCTAATCATTAGTTTTTCATCGATTCTATTGATATCCTTAGGATTTTCCTAAGTATCATACCAATTACCAATGCTTCACCATGGTTCTAATAATGTACCTAAAGTTTTAGGTAATTGCATTAGTTACCTTGGTTCCTAGGTTCGATTGGAACATTTGTCCATCTTTTAGCCTTGTTTAGATGAAAATTATTCATCCGGGTCTTCGTTAACTAAGAATTTAAGACTTATAATTTTCCCTTGCATGGTTTTTTATGTATTTGATAACCAACTTTGTTGGTGCCTTTATTGATACCGACCAAAGTTTTGTTGGTGGTTTATGTTGACGACCAACATTGTTGGTGCCTTTGTTGATGTCGACCAACATTGTTGTTATTTTTGTGTCGATGACCAGCGTTGTTGGTGCCTTTGTTGATGCCGACCTGCATTGTTGGTATTTTTGTGTTGACGACCAACATTGTTGGTATTTTTTTGTTGAAAACCAACATTATTTGTGCATTTGCAATGTTTACAGTAGCGCATAGAACTAGTACTCCAAGAAAAAAATAACAATTTTGGGGAAATCATATTCTCATTAATATTGAAATGAACTGAGTACAACATAACTGCATTATTGATAAACTTCCTCAGGTGTTCTTCATTCCAGGGATTCTCCAATTCTTATCCTTCTAAAGTTTTAATTCGATATATGTATGGTCGGATGACTGCTGTAATGCGATAAGGCCCGTGCCAATTGGTGTGGCCATCCCCGATCCCTGTCGTGGAGGAAAAGGATCCTTCGGGTCCCGTGCGTCCCTCTCGGGAGCGCTTCGGCCGACGTCGTTTGAGATGTGGTGTAAAAATTTAGAGAGATTCAGAGTCGCCAGTCTATTTTACTCAAAACAGACAAAAAAAAAGGGGGAAGCCACCCCGAAGGATGGCATCCAAAGACATACTGGTGCATGCGAAACCAAGACGATTCGAGAAGGGTTCGGAGGCTTAGTTACGAAATGGGAAGGTGTTAGGCACCCATTCCGCCCTTTCGGCCTCTCATGAATATTTGCTATTTTCCTTTTATTCCCCCCGTGATATGTGTGCATGTGTATATATAGAATGGAGGTAGGAATCCTCGAGTTGTATCATGAGAAAGATAAAGCGAGTCATCCGTAGGATGATATAAGGGTAGTATTAGAAAAATAAGATTTACGCGATTACCCCTATGTTGATCGTTATAACGGAACAATAACGCATATGGGGTAATACGTCACTAAGGGAAAGTATATAGAATAAAAGGAAAATAAATTTAGAGAAGATAGAAAATGAGAGAAAGAGTGAGAAAAAGGACTCGAGTCACGGGTTTTACCCCGAGACGCCTACGTAGCCTATAAAGGCATCAAAGTCCACATAGTTCGCATACAAAATGAGGGGTGGGGTTTATCCCATAAACCCAAATGGGTATATCTTATTTGTGAGTGTGTGTGTGTGTAGAAAAAGTATTTTAGTTGTGAGAAAAGTGTGGAAAGAGTGTGAGAATCCCTACTTGGAATTTATGAGCAAACCCTCTTTTTCTTATTTTTTGGGTTTTTATTTATATGAGAATATGAGGTGTGAAATAATACTAAATAAAAAATATATTTAGGATGTATGAGATGAGATAATAAAAGTTCTAAGTAAGAAAACAAGTTATTGGGAATTTAAGAGAAGTTAAGAGAGAATTTGAGAACGTTGGACCTTATTGAAGATCTTGAGCTTGATCTTGAATGTTAGATAGCAGACCTTGCACTTGAATGATGATGGAGAGTGGTTAATTCACCAAGTTTGATGAAAAGGATGATGAAAAGTGGAAGTAAAAAAGGGATTTGGAAGTTGAAATCACGCTGCCTTTGAAAGAGGTTTCTGGGATTTGTTCAGAGAGATTTTTATCAGATCTGGGCTCCCCTTGAAAATGAGGTGAAGGCCTCATTTTATAGGCCCAGGTGAGTGACGATCGGCATAGACCTGTTCCTGCCTATCAGCAGGTGCCAAGGGCAGGGTTTGGAACCTACCATTTGGTAGTGCGTTGGTCAAATCGTTGGATAGAATCACGCACGGGGCATACCGTTGTAATTTTAATTCAGAGACCTTCAAAAGTCCTCTGGACTGCTCCCGGGTTTGGGAGTTAACTTTGGGTCAAATATGGCTCGGAAGCATTTGTCGGTCCATTGGATGGGGAATCGCTCGGACGCAAACGGATCGTTCGTCTGCATGGTAAGTCTGAATCGCGCACGAGGTGGACCGTTGGAAAGGTTAGGAGATGTACTTTGACATTCCAAAGAGTTTGATCCTATTTGGAGAGTTGACTTTGGTCAACTGGGCCCGAGAAACATTTGGTGATCTCCCAGAGTCAAACGGATCGTTCGTCCGCATGGAAAGTCGGAATCGGGCATAGGACGGACCGTTGGAATGGGTATTCGGTGCCCTTAGAATATTCATTCAGTCTCGATTGGGATGAAAAGTTTACTTAGGGAAAATAGAGCTCGGGAGCGCCTGATGGCCTCTAGGTCAGGTTTCGGACGCAAAAGGATCGTTCGTCCTCATGGTAAGTCAGAATCGCACACGGGGTGGACCGTTGGAAAGGGAATTCAGTGCCCTTCGAATATTCATTCATTCTCAGTCAAGACTAAGAGTTTGACTTTTGGGTCAAACTGAGTCTGGGAGTATGCGATGGGCTTCAGGTCAGTACTCGGGACATAACTTGGGTTTATGGTGATGAAGGGAGGTACTAGGGACCTAAGGAAAGTTATAGGGGTAACAGAATGGGGTGTCTATAGACCCCTTTTATGGGTGAGTTTGGAATAAATGGTGACCGTCGAATAGACACCACATGATGCTTTTGAGGGAGTATGACCGATTCGAAGGATTGAGGCCTATTCAGAGGACTTAAGGAGTGTGATGGGGATGATCAATTCCACGGGTCAAAGCCAAACCTACGGGCTGAGGGTAAAGGTATAATAATCGAGGTTAATTCTGACCTAAAGAGTGGTGACAACCGAGGATCGGGGTCAATTCTGACCCAACTCAGGTGACAATCCAAGACCGACGTCAATTCTGACCTAAAGACTGGTGACGATCGAGGACTGAGGTTAATTCTGACCTAACTCAGGTGACGATCCAAGACCGGGGCCAATTTTTACCTAAGAGTGGTGATGATCGAGGATCGAGGTCAATTCTGACCTAACTCAGGTGACGATCCAAGACCGGGGCCAATTCTGACCCAAGAGTGGTGACGACCAAGGACTGAGGTAAATTATGACTTAACTCAGGTGACGATCTAAGATCGGGGCCAATTCTGACCCAAGAGTGGTGACGACCAAGGATCGAGGTTAATTCTAACCTAACTTAAGTGACGATCCAAGACCGGGGCCAATTCTAACCCAAGAGTGGTGATGACCGAGGACTGAGGTTAATTCTGACCTAACTCAGGTGATGATCCAAGACCAGGGCCAATTTTGACCCAAGAGTGGTGAGAACGAGGACCGAGGTCAATTCTGACCTAACTCAGGTGACGATCCAAGACCGGGGCCAATTCTGACCCAAGAGTGGTGATGACCGAGGTCAATTCTGACCTAACTTAGGTGACGATCCAAGATCGGGGCAAATTCTGACCCAAGAGTGGTGACAACCGAGGACTGAGGTCAATTCTGACCTAACTTAGGTGACAATCCAAGACCGGGGCCAATTCTGACCCAAGAGTGGTAACGACCGAGGACCGAGGTCAATTCTGGCTTAAGTTAGATGACGATCCAAGATTGGGGACAATTCTGACCCAAGAGTGGTGACGACCGAGGACCGAGGTCAATTATGACCTAACTCAGGTGACGATCCAAGACTGGGGACAATTTTGACCCAAGAGTGGTGACGACCGAGGATCGAGGTCAATTATGACCTAACTCAGGTGACGATCCAAGACCGGGGCCAATTCTGACCCAAGAGTGGATAGAGATTGGATTTCGATTTTTCTGGAGAAAGAGCTCTGTGATTTTGATATGAGACGGGGAGCTGATAGCTGGGGAAGCTTTTAGGAGACCTCGCAGTGGGAATAACCGATTTTGGGTGCTATAAGAGAATTCCGCTGGGGAAGTGAACAAGTGATCCTTAGGGATCCTCTGGAGCTTTACCGGGAGGAGTTTTCACATGGTTTTTGAGGATTCTTCTAGGGAAGAGGGGGTTTCGCTCGAGGTAATGCAAAAAAATTTTGGTAAAAAGGCTTTAAATCCTTCATGGAATTTTTGGAAATTTTCTGGGGATTTTTCGAGGCTTTCTGGTATTTTCTAGGAATTTATGTACGAAATTTTAAGGGGGGTGCCGGTCGGCATAGTATGAAGGGTGCCATTCAGCAGTGGCACGGATTTTTGGGCTACCTCAGGAAGGCAAGGGGTCAGTGCCGATCAGTATGGTAAGGGGAGGTGCCGATCGGTATGGCGCTTGGCATCCTATATAAAGGGAGTGAATCCCCTCATTTTTTCACAACTTCTTTTGCCTTCTCTCTCTCTGCGATTCTTCTGCAAATCATTCTACCATTCCGTTCTTCAAGAACTGGCCACTTTCGTGAGCACGGCAGTCCACCGGGATTGGCTGACCGTTGATGATTGGGCGAATGTGGAGTGGAGGGCCAGGGCGCCTCTTGCCTTGGGGAGTGAGAACTCCTTTAATGCGTTTGAGCCTGTTGCGATTGAGAGGACCTTGCTGTGGGAGCCATCGCATCATCATTCTTTGAGAATGATCCCCGACGGTTATATAAGTAACCCGACCTTTGGCATTCTTCTCTTTCTGGTGATTTTTCTTTCTTGACTTTTGATGAGATTTTTCTTTTTGTCAGTCTGATACACTACACCAAAATGGGCAAATTGTCACCTTTAAGCCGGCCAGCCTTGTCAAGGTCATTGACCGTGACAAAAAAACACGCGTTTTATGTCACGGTCATTGACCTTGACACGACCGTGACAAGAACTTGTCACGGTCATTGACCGTGACAAGTTCGTGATAAATTTAATTGTCACGGCCTTGTCACGGTCAATGACCTTGACACGACCGTGACAACTTTTCCAGCAAAAACCCTTTCCTCCTTCTCTTTTCCCTCCCACCGTTCCCTCCCTCTCTCTCTCTCTCTTTCTCTCTCTCTCAACTCGACGCCACTCTCTCTCTCTCTCTCTCTCTCAGGTCCAATTCTCTCTCTCTCTCTCTCTCTCTCTCTCTCTCTCTCTCTCTCTCTCTCTCTTCCATTTATATATATATTTGTCTGTATATTTATGTGTGTATGTGTATATATATATGTGTGTATGTGTGTGCGTGTGTGGGGGGTGGGGCAGGGTGGGGGAGGGTGTGGTGGAGGGGGCAGGGGGTGTGGTGGGGTGTGGTGTGTGTGTGTGTGTGGTGGTATGTGGTGGTGGAGGGGGTGGTGGAGGGGTCAGGGGGTGGGGTGGGGTGCAGTGGCGGACCCAAGATTTTTAGTAAGGGGGTGCGAAATTTTTCGAGCAATGTAGGGGTTCAGGGGCGGTAGCCCCAAAGGCAATTTTTTTAGGATTAACATTGAAATTATAAGAAAATTATACTTCAATATTGAAAATTAACTGAAAAAATAACACTGAAATTTGAAAATTCTCCTAAATATTTCTAACATTGCCTCTAAATACGATACCCCAAAATATGGAACACAAAAATACAATAACCCTAATTTCTAACATACCACTAAATATTTCTAACATTTAAAGATTTGAGAAAAAAATACGCCTAACATTGATTAGTGTTAGTTTCCTAAATATTTACAAATGAACACAAAAATACTCCTAACATTGAATGATTTAAACCTTTGAAGGAATACAAAAATACTTTTTAACATTTAATTTAAAAAAATTAAACATTTGAATAAAAAAGTTTTATATACTTAACAAATAACTTACCTGAAAAACATTCTCTTCCTGGTACTTCTACTCTTCTGTTTAGGGTTTTGGTAAAATGTTTCTTCCTTGTTTTTCTATTTAAGTATAATAAATTACATACTCTGCCCCTTAGCTTTAAAACACTAACAAACAGATTCACCTTCCGATCCTAGAGTTTACACATAGGCCCCAATATTATTTTTTTTGCGCATACCTGTACAAAAATTTCTGAAAACAAGGGGTGGGCGGCCGCCGACTCTCGGGACCACCTAGGTCTGCCCTTGGTGGGGTGGGGTGTGTGTGTGTGTGTGTGTGAATAGGTATAATTTTTTTCACTCCCTCTCTAACCCTCCACAATTGATTCTTATGCTAAAATTCTCGCTTACACAATATATATAGGTATAATTCACGGGCTTTAGCTAAACTAGGGTTTTATAGAGTTTCGCTCCTACTACTTGGGCAATGACTATACTAGGGACCAAAGATAAATAAATAAACTGGATTCAAAGTAAATACTAGGAAATCCCAATTTATAACCGTCTAATTTATATCCTTTATTTATTTAATCACGATTCATTCTACTAAATAATCATGATTGCACTCAAATTTAATTATTTATAACATGATTGTGAAAGAAATTTAATATCCATAACCCTAGGGATTAAGAATCCATGAACTTTTTGCAAACGATATGAGATTTCCCATGTTTAATCAAGAACATCCTTAGACTTGTAGGGGGTGGGGTGGTGTGTGTGTGTGTGTGTGGTGGTGTGTGGTGGGGGAGGGGGTGGTGGAGGGGGGCAGGGGGTGGGGTGGGGTGTGTGTGTGATGTTCAATTTAGTTGGTGAACAAACTAACGGTCAAAGTAATAGTATATAATTCCAACATTTCAAACTACTTGAACATCACAAATGGATACGAACTTAAAATATAAATTGAGATAACCTTAGAATCTAATTAGGGTAAAAATATAATGGCATCAACTAACATATATGTAGGGGTGGGGTGGGTAGGGGTGGGGGTGGTGTGTGTGTGTGTGTGTGTGTGTGTGTGCATAGGTGCGTAGGTGTGCGTGTGTGTGTGGCGGTGGGTGGGTGGAGGTGGGGGTGGGGCACCCATTTAATAACTCTTTAAATATTTGGAAAAAACATAATATTACAAAATTGAAACGAAATGGTATTGACGGAACTTACACATACGTTATAATATAGATGGAACATTTTTTTATCTGTACTATTAATTCAATTAATTCAATTAGGTAAAACGAAATGTGTACTATTAACATTTTGTTTTATCTGTACTAGTAACATTTTTTTTACAGCAAAAATGTCTCCTTCAGATGTTAAGGCGAAGATGATGATGCTGTTTATGATGATGTCGTCTGGGTTCGGTGGTAGCGGAGGCGACGAGGGCTCCTCCGCCACTAGGCTCCCCAAATATGGAAAATTTGGGATTACCGTCGAAAACAAGTCGGAGCTTTTAGCGAGATCCCTTGAGCTGCTAAAGACGGTCATCGGCCCGGGGTTTATGAGTTGGAAGGAGGTGCCATATGAGCTCAAGTTAGCTGTTTGGGCGGCACTACAGGTAATATTTATATGAATATTTCAATTTATATTTATATTTATATTTATTCGCAACTAACATTGTATTTGTTGGACAGGAACAATTCAATTTGGATCAAAAGCTACGCGATTCCGTCTTGGAGTTGAGGGAGCAACACAAGACGTGGAAGAAAAATATGCGGTCACGGTACTTTGGAAAAACACGAGAGTCCATTTTACACTGGAGCGGATCCGTCCCGCCCAAGGAGCCGATCTCATTGGCACAATGGCAAAAGTTCATTGACAATGAGATCGAGGATCGACAATTGGCATCTCGCCAATCGGGGAGGGAAAATCGGGCTAAAAAGACGGACGTGCACTACTCCGGCTGGACCTCTTACGCTGAGGTGGAGCATAGGACGCAGGTAAGATTTAATTTATCTATAACTACAGAAATATATTATTGGATATTAATTTTACTAATTTTACTAATTTTACTTTACTCTATTTTATTTCAGGGGGTAGGGAGTGGGCCAGGGGGTAAGCCACATAGGCTCGATACTTATGTGGATCTTCGGACGAAGAAGGGGAAGGACAAGGAGGTGTCCCCGAGTGTCGCGGCCACGATTGTAAGTAATCCGACAGTTTAATTATTGTTAATTACGTTATAATTTTTTAGTTTACTTATTTTACTAATCATGTGCTTTTTGTCGTTTCAGGCAAAGCTTAAGGAAGTGCATGAGTCGCAGTCTGATGTCGACAAGGCATCTTTGTCCATAGACGCACTCAGCCAAGTGCTTGGCTCTCATCGCAAAGGGAGGACAAGGGGAGTGAGCTCGCGGGTGGCCAAATCGAGGATCATCGGATTGGAGACGAGCGACACCGGGGTGGCTCGAACGGTGGATTCACACGATGCGAAGCTGTCCCGTTTGGAGGCGACGGTCCAATATATGTATGCATTCATGAATCGTACGTTGGGTGGAGACCGTAAAGGGAAAGGGAAAGGGAAGGAGAAGGCGGTGGAGGAGGAGGTGCGGGAAGACAAGGCGCAGGATGACGAGGATGTGGACCTCGCTGCTTCATCACCGACACGTTCGTACTTCGACGATCCACTTCCCTATTTGACGCCCTCCAACAGACCATTGTCGACAATTGGTTGGCCGAGCGTGTTCATATTGGACGTATTTGATGGCCAGCGGATAGGGCGGGGGTTGAGGGACCCGAATATCGTCGAGGGTGGAATAGTCCATGGACGTGTGCTTCAAGAGATGGAATCCAGGGTGCTCGTCACGCATGTCATACCCGGGAAGGAGAACTCCCTATTGTGGTTGCGCGAACAATGCAGCACGACGTATATTAGTGGGTGCGTCAATTGGTATGTCGTGTGGCCTACTCACCTCCTCAGTTTTATCCAAGTGTAGTAACATTATTTTTAAGTTTGTCCATTTTAATCAAATTTGGATTATATCGTCATGTATATTGTTTTTACTTTGAATATTTGGATTATATCGTCATGAATATATATTTGCATTATCTTTAGTTTGTGTTGGATATATGATGTTTGGAACAGGTACAACGTTGCTATAACAGGTACAAATATACTGCAGGGCAGTGGCGGTGGCCATATTGCCCAGTAGATTTTTTTTTAAATTATGCCCAGAATTGTCACGGTCATTGACCGTGACAAGTCCGCGACAAAAGTTGTCACGGACGTGTCACGGTCAATGACCGTGACAATTGGGGTCACGGTTATGTCACGATTTAGAACCGTGACAAACATGTCACGGTCATTGACCTTGACACGACCGTGACACAAAACGCGAGTTTTTTGTCAAGGTCAATGACCGTGACACGACCGTGACAAAAAAAGTTGTCTCGCCTCGAAATGTCATGGTCATTGACCTTGACAAGGTGAATTTGTCAAGGTCAATGACCTTGACAAATGGGCAGATTTGGTGTAGTGATATTTCTTTGAAGAACATGCGTGCCCATGGGACAACAAGTCTCAAGTATGTATGGGAGCATCTCCCACCTGTGGTGCGTTGGGTGGTCTCATCAACGGGTTTTGGGTGGTTGGCATCGGTGCTGGATGAGACGCCTCGTTTGATAGCGGTCTTGTGCGCTTTGGGAGAGAGGTGGTGGGACACTACCCACACCTTTCATTTTGGATTCGGGGAGATGACTGTGACTCTGATAGACGTGCAGTAGCTGCTGGAGCTGGATTGTGATGGAGAGAAGATAGAGGTGGATCGCTCTTTACGGGTTAGAGCGGAGGTAGTGCGTGAGGCACTTGGTGACGTAGGGAGGATAGTTTCTGGGGATTCTATCCGGCTTTCCCTGCTGAAGGATGTTCTATTGGGTAGGGAGGTCGATGTGGAGGACGAGCTGCAAGTGAGGCGGATGTCCTGGTTATTCATTCTTCTATTGCTGGGAGGTTTCATGGTGGTGTCGAGAGGCGACGTCGTTCATTTATGGTTTCTGCCGTACTTGAGGATGTTTTTTAACATCCCTTTCTATGGTTGGGGGAGTCTGACCTTGGTGACCCTTTACTTTTCTCTGGATGCATACATCCGGTGCTGTCGACAGACCTTTACTGGGGCCACGTACCTTTTTGAGGTATTCTTTAGTTTGTACATTTCTTTTCATGCATTCGCATTTTCCTTTCTTGCATTCACATTTTCCTTATGCGTCTCTTTTTGTTTGCGAATTCAAACGTGGTTCTATGAGGTGATTGGGTGCAATACCCCGCTGATTGCTTTAAAGGACGACACTGTTGGGGACCTCTGTCGATTGTATCGATGGCGTAAATCCAATCGACAGTCGAAGGGATCTCTGTCTCTAGAGGCGGTGCATCAGGTCTTGAATGACCTGACCAGTGGTAGGGTAAGACTCTTTCCATTTCAGTCTTGGTTTTTGTTCCTTATGGTCTTGTATTGATTTATGCTTGCTCGAAGATTTTCAGGTGACCTTTTACCCGTAAGGAAAAGCCATTCAGGATGCGGGAGCGACCGGGGTGAACGCATGGATGAGGCATTTGCTGGCGCGTGAATTTGGCCATTCTTGGTACCTCAAGGAGAGGGTGGTTCGTCAAATTGCTGAGGAGGAGGTGGTGGTGCCACCCGCACAGCCTCCTTCATCTATGAGGCGGGGGTGACTGCTATTAGAGGATGAGAGGATTGCGGCGATGATCGGCGAGTCCTACTTGCTATACACCGATACAGCTGCGTCGTATAACTATATGAATTTTGTGACGAGATGGTTGATGGCACCCAGCATATATGATGCGCTGGCCTTCCCTCCGACGGGTTCAAGTCGGGCGGTGGGATCTTCCCATAGTGGTGGTGGTCCGTCGGCATCTGCGACGGTGGTGAACTCGGAGGTCCCTTTCATGCGGTTGCACACTTCTTCATACAACATTCAGCGGGCTGATGGAGGGATGGTGCCTATGCTGCACAGTCCTCATACGATGGATACAGAGGAGTTGGGTTTGACAGAGGAGGTTCTTCGACCTGCGGTATACCTTTTTGTTCCTCTCTTTCTTTCTTTTCTATTTTGGTCATTTTCGCTTTGATACTGATTTGGCCCTTCCTTGCAGCAAGTTCGGGTGTCGACCACTTGGCTAAGGAACATCAGAGACTGGATATCTTCGATGACTGCCCACATTCGGGATGCGATTCCTATCCCTTCTTTCTTGGTGCCGTCTGCTTCGTCCGGAGAGGACTCGATCTTGGGTAGCGGTGGCGCATCGTCTCGCCGTAGGGGGAAGAGAGCATGCCGCAAGGGTGGAAGCTCTTGAGAGAGAGAAAAAGGAAGGATGTGGGTTTGGGCCGAGTCCCGTTGTTTTTTATTTTTCTTTTTATTTCCTGCAAAGATGATGTAACACTGAAAATAGATATATGCAATGCAATGGATTTTTTTTGTTATTTTTTATTAAATGATGAATGTATGCATATGCGCTTTTTACTTTGCTACTAAGACCGTAAAAAGGAATTTTTTTTGGGAATTTTTTTTTGAAGTAAAGTTTTTTATTAAAAAGGGAAAATTTAAAGGGATTTTGAAATTCTGTTGAGAATATCAATTTATTTTTATTGAGTTTTCTGATTTGACAAAAGAGGAAAAAAAGGGAAATTTTTAAAAATAGGGAGGTTGCCGATCGGCAAGCACCCTGACCTACCTATCGGCAGTTCAGTCCAGTCCCATTAATTCAAAGATTTGAATGGTACCCTCTTCAGCCTTTGGTACTTTGTGGGGTAGGATTCCCTCCGATTTCTGTAGGGATTATGTCCATTGTGAGGATTTTCAGGTATAAAAATGGGTAAGGGTGGAGTGTTTTCATCACACCTTTGCATTCTTACCTACTTGCCCACCATCTCTTAGCCTTGCAAGATGGCTCTCCCTGGTAGCACCGAGTTTGCCAACTACCTCAAAGCCTTGGAAGCTATGTGCTCTTATAATGTCGACTACGATGCTTACAACATGCATCGAGTCTCCTTGTGGCGCAATCGGCCTATTGAGTGGAATATGCTAATGGCGGCGGTATAATTCTGGTACCCCGAAGACCATGTATTTCGCTTTGGGTTGGAAGAAGTTTGTCCTACCTACGAGGAATTTTCTTCCATACTGGAGTAAATCCCAGTGTTACTGCGACTTTGCCCAAATTTTCTCATTCTCCTAGGGATTTGTTGGCCGGGCTTCTTCATATTTCGCCTTCGACGGCCAGATCATTGGTTACTAGAGGAATGATCTCCCTAGTGGCGGTGCTGCAGTCCATGCAGTTATGGGAAGTAGGTGATGCTGGCTATGCTGGAGCCGTTGTTCTGGATTTGGTTTCCAAATTATTACGGGTTACTGGGGAATTACAGTTGGACCCACAACTTTCAACCATTACTTCATGGATGTCATACCGTCGTAATTCCGCAGCGATGATATTGGCGGAGACTCTGAATGGCCTGGATGCTTGGAGAGAAGGTCGTTCTGACTTTTTGAGGGGTAGCCCTGTGATGATGTTCATGTGGTTGTCTGAAATATTTTGCTTGTTGACTCCTCCAGAATATCCCTTTTCGGCCGTACCCAACTTCTTTCCGCGCTACTTCATCCGCGTTGGCCTGTATGTTGAGAACTTGGAGAATTGGCTTGTGGAGCATGGGGCTTGTGGTCTGTATTGGTCAGTGCCTTGGTGGGGAAAGTTACAGCCTGTTCTGGAGCTAGGAGAGTATTCATATGTGCGGCTGGTTGGTCTAAGACATACCTCTTTTTATTTTCCTTGGCGGCTTTTGTGCCAATTCGGCTGGGCGCAGGTCGTGCCCCCTCAGACCTCAAACTTCTTTCCGGTAGATGATTTGACTGAGCGCCTACGTTTGTTGCTTGGGTATTTGTGGGAAAATCGGTGTCCGTCGACCCATCCCTCTCAGTCTGTCGGGAAGGTTTGCCATGTCCTCAAAGATTATATGAAGTGGTTGTGGAGGAAAGTAGTCAGCATGATGTTGGCAGTGGAGACTGGACAAAGATGGTTTGTTTTATCTGACTCCATAGAAGGGGTTGTTGTGGTTTTTTCGAAGATGGTTAAGTCCCATCGGTCCATGGAATGTTTACGGTACTCTATTCAGGCGGGGGAAACTTGGCAACCTCACGATGAGGGTGCAGTCTCTTCTGGTAGCTGTGGGTAGGACTTCTGGGGAGTTTATTTGTGTGATAGGTGTGGGGATTTTATTTGGCTTTTTATGGTAGTGGGGAAGGGAGTTATCCATTCTTTTTTCTTATGTAATCCATACTGTAATTTCTTATTAATGAAATAAACAAGTTTTTTATCACCCATCTATGCTTTTTGATGAATTTTGTATTTTGAATTATCTATACTGATCGCTAAGGCATACGTAATCCTTGTGTTCAAATTATTTTAGAATGAACCACCGTTCTCGGAGGTAAGAAAAGAATAGTATTTTGTAATAAAGAAAGGGTCCGCACTCATGTGAGGTGCATGAGCTGCCTATGTACCTCTGGGGTTTTTTGAATTTTTTTTAAAATAGTTTTTATAGAGGATCAGACCCACGTAGTTCTGGGTAGAGGGAAATGAAGAGTTTTTTATTTTTATTTTTTTTAAGAATAGCAGGGGGATGAGAAGAGTCGTAGCGCGTCGAGATTTCGGACTAGGGGTAGAATTTTTTGAGACGGTCCAAATTGACTGGATGAGCCATCTCCTCCCCATCCAGGTCAGTGAGCATGGTGGCACCGCCGGATAAGATTTTCTTCACAATGTAGGGGCCGCTACAATTAGGCTTGAATTTCCCTTTGGGGTCCCAGATGGGTTCTACTATCTCCTTGAGGGCTAAATCCCCCTCCCGAACACCGCGGTCCTTGACTTTTTTATTGAATGATCGCGTTATTCGACAATGGTACCCCTATATGTGGTAAAGAGATTTTAATCTTCTTTCATCTAGGAGGGCTAGCTCATCAAGACAGCTTTGGCACCAGCATTCTTCACTAACCTTGCTTTCGAGCATGACGCGTAGCGAGGGTATTTCCAGCTCCACAGGTAGGACTGCCTCCATACCGTAGATTAGGGAGTAAGGGGTATCCCCAGTAGAGGTTCGGATTGAGGTTCGATAGCCCCAAAGGGCGTACGGGATCCGGTCGACCCAATCCCTACAACTTTCGGTCTTCTTGCTGCTGATGGCTTTGAGGTTTTTGTTGGAGTCTTCAATTGCCCCATTGGTCTGAGGTCGGTAGGGATAAAATTTGTGTCTCTGAATCCCATACTCGTTGACTACTTCTATGACTTCTGCTTCTAAATGCAACCCGTTATCTGATAACAGCTCGTGCGGGCCCCCATATCGCCAAATGATATTTTTCTTGAGGAATTTGGCCACTTTCTTGGCATTCAATACTGCGTATGACTCAGCCTCGACCCATTTAGTGAAATAATCAATGGCAACCAGGATGAACTCATGCCGTTTGAAGCCTTTGGTGTAACCTTCCTATGATGTCGATACCCCAGGTGGAGAACGGCCAGGGAGAGGTCATGTTATATAATTCTCGGGAGGCAAGTGTTGAAGATTGGAGAATTATCGGCATTTGAGGCACCTCCGAACATAGGTGGTGTAATCCTGGATCATGGTGGTCTAGTAGTAGCCCTATCGAATGATCTTCTTGGTGAGCATGTGACCATTCATGTGGGGTCCGCATTCCCCACTATGGATTTTCTGCAGTATTTTCTCAATCTCAGCCCCTGCAATGCAGTGTAGATGAGTTCCATCGAAATTCCTCTTGAGTAGAGCTTTATGACAGATGATGTACTGGGCGGCCAGTCTTCAGAGGCTCGTTCGATCTTTCTTGTTGGAACCCTCGGGATACCTACCATGTTTGAAGAGGCACTAGATATCATAGCACCAGCAATAAACTAGTTTGGGATCTTCAGTGGAGACAATCTCAATATGGTAGCAATGGGTCAGTTTGTTTTGCTTTTGAACCAGGAAGGGGGTCATTGTTATTCCTTCGGGCATGTTGACCATGGAGGCCAAGGTGGAGAGAGCATCGGCTAGGTTATTCTTTGCTCGGGGTAGGTAATGGAAGGTGATATCTCGAAATCGGGAGGCTAACTCTTCTAATTGGCCATGAAAGGGTTGGAGCTTTTCGTCCTTGACTTTCCATATTCTGAGCACTTGACCAATGATAAGGGCAGAATCCCCGTAGATATCAAGGTATTGAATACCATTCTTGAGAGCAACTTTGAGGCCCACTGTGCATGCCTCATATTCTGTCATGTTGTTGGTGCAAGGAAAATCCAATTTAATGGCGATGGAAGTGTGGGAGTCATCTGGGGCGATCAGGAGTATCCCAATGACATATCCCTTTTTGTTGGCAGCGCCATCAAAGAACATTTTCCATCGAAGGAGGTCTTGTGTGGTGCAGAGGATATTTTCATCCGGGAATTCGGATATTTGGACATCTGCTTCGTCTATGGGGTAATCAGCGAGGTAGTCAGAGATGGCTCTTCCTTTAATGGCTTTCTGCGTGATGTACATGATATCGAACTCGGTTAGGAGCATCAACCATCGGGCCATTCGACTGGATAAGGTGGGTTTCTCAAGCAGGTGTTTGATGGGATCCATTCGAGATGCAAGTTTGATGGGCAAGGAGAGCATGTAGTGTCGTAACTTTTGGGTGACCCAGATAAGTGCGACACATGCCTTTTTTAAAGCAGTGTAGTTAACCTCGTACCTGGCCAATTTTCAACTGGCGTAATATATGGCTCTTTCTTTACGGGAGTCTTCAAGATATTGGGCTAGCAAAGCCCCTGCTGCAGTGTCAGTTATGGTTAGGAATAGGAGCAAAGGGAGACCAGACTGTGGTGGCATGAGCACTGGAGGTTGGGTCAGGTATTATTTGATTCGGTCAAAATCTTCTTGGTAGGCCTCATTCCAAACCTTGGTTGAATCTTTTTGGAGGAGTTTGAAGATCGATTCACAAATGGAGGTTAGTTGGCCGATAAACCGGCTGATATGCTGCAATTTCCCAAGAAAACCTAAGACTTATTTCTCTGTTTGAGGCGGTGGCATCTCAAGTATGGCCTTCATCTTTGCAAGATCTGCTTCTATCCCTTTTTCACTGACCATGAATCCCAAGAGTTTTCCCTTTGTAACGCCGAAGACACACTTTTGTGGATTAAGCCGCATCTGATACCATCGCAGTCGTTCGAAGAACTTCTGAAGAGCAGGAACATGACCTTCTATAGTTTTGGACTTGATAATCATATCATACACATAAGCCTCTACCTTCTTGTGGATCATATCGTGCAGGATGGTTGTGGTAGCCCTTTGGCAGGTAGGCCCAGCATTCTTGAGACCAAATGGCATGACGGTGTAGCAAAAGGTTCCCCATGGGGTGATGAATGAGTTTTTTTCTTGGTGGACAGGGAGCATCTTGATTTGGCTGTATCCAGCAAACTCGTCGACAAAATACTTGAGAGCATGACTGGCTATGTTGTCCACGATCATGTCGATGTTGGGTAGCGGATAATCATCCTTCGGAGAAGCTTTGTTTAAATCTCGATAATCTACACACATTCGAACCTTCCCTCTGGATTTCGGCACAGGTACAATGTTGGCTAGCCATGTGGGATATTTGATCACTCGAATGAAACCCATGTTCAACTATTTGACCACCTCTTCTTTGACCTTGAGCGACCATTCGGTGTGGAGCTTTCTCAATTTTTGTTTAACTGGCTTGTAATCTGGGAGAGTGGGGATCTCGTGTTGAGATATTTTAGGATCAATGCCGGGCATATCATCATATGACCATGTGAAGACATCTGTGAACTCCTTAAGCAATTCTTCGAGTTGTGCGCACTCATGCTCGTCAAGGGTGGCCCCTACCCTAATCTCGCGCAGTTAGCTACTAGAATCGAGATTAATAACAACACTCTCTTCTTCATTACCTTGAACGCGGTTATGTTGTTTATTATTAACCTTATTTAGATCAGTTAATAATTGTTCATTTGCAAAATCATCATCATTAAAAGTTTGATTAGAGTCCAAGCAATTAATGTAAGACACAACAAGATACTCAAAATCTTCGTTTATTTCATTGATAGGAAAAACAGCATTGAGAACCTCATCAAAAGAGGTCTTGATTACATTTGAGCAAGGATAGACAACAGAAGAAGAAATAGGGTAAACATTGGGGTTATGGGAGATTTCGAGAGGTAGAACTGACGCAGTATGCCAGTTGAGGAGAGGAGTATCAATAACTTTAATCAGATGGAATGGGTCCATTGATGTAGTGCCTGAATGAACCATGCAGAGTGTCAGCCCCAGTGTTTGTAAGTTGAAGGAATCTTTGAAATCGCCTTCCTCAGTCTCTTTGGTATCTTTGATGAGCAGTTGTTCTTGGTGTGGGAAGCTTTCGGCCCATGGGTTCTTGGAAAAAATCTCTATTCCCGGCCTCATCTTCTTATCTGTGTGGTCATACCATGGTTCTGGAAAACTGCAAAAGGGGAAGTCCTCGCCTTCTTTGATGAATTGTCCATTCAAGGAGTCTCCTAAGACAGTTCGAATACAGTCTAATCTTCTCCTTGGTCGAGACTGGCGGATCATTCTAATCTCTTGTTCTGATGGTTGATACCCCAAGCCACAAGGAGGGAAAGCTTTCTTTAGCTTGATGGGCTCAAGTATCCCTTGCTGCCTTTGCCCTAGCCCCAGTCCGGGCATGAAGTGCATGCTTCTGAACATCTGAATCACATTTACATTGCCATGAGGGTTATTCATGATGAACGCTTTCTTTGAAATCGTCCCCTGCCGGGAGTAGGAGGGGATCGACTTGAAATCCTGATAGGAGCATATCATTTGACCCGTGCTGTATCTTGAGAATTGGACTGCTGGTGCTTGGACCTCGATATTTTCTTCATCGCCCAAAATGGTGATGACTCACCCATCGACAAAGAACTTCATTTTCTGATGGAGTGAGGAAGACACACCCTTGATATTGTGGATCCAGGGTCATCCGAGCAATAGGTTGAAACGGGCTGGGATGTCTATGACTTGGAATTTGATGACAGGGTTTGTAGGGCTAACCCCTATTACAAGTTTTATGGACCCCATCACCTCATGCCGGGTATTATTGTAGGCACGAACATCGACGAAGGTTGGAGCGAGGTCGCTTTCTTTCAGGCCAAAACACTTGAAGTTTCTCAATGGGCAAACATTCAAGGCGGATCCGTTATCGACAAGGGAGAGTAGCACGACCTTTACCTTAACGTCGATGGAGATATTGAGTTCATGATTATGATTTAGCCCAATTCTAGGGATTTATTCTTCAGAAAATGACAGCATTCGGGTAGAGGTTAAGGATCCGACCAGATTTATCGCCTCTTCTGGTGTGGTAGATGGAGGAACTATGGGTCCAGTGAGAAATTTGATTAAAGCATTTCTCTGTAGCTGGGAAGACATAAAAAGTCCCCATATAGTGATGTTAGCTTGGGTTTTCTTCAGTTGGTCGAAAATCCGACTCTCCTCGATGGTTATCTCTGGCATAGGAAGGTTTTCAACGCCCTTCCCTTTGTCATTTGCTGGTAGTGAGCTTGGAACCTGGTAATATCTCCTTGATCTGGTCATGTGATTTACTGAAGAAGGGAAGAACATGAATCCCGGTTCCTCATCAATATCATGTGGTTTCGCCACCCTGCTTATTTCTCCAAGGAGTTCTTCAAATGATATCATCCCACATATGTCGACTACTGGGCCAGCTCTTCCTGAAGCTTGTTCTTCACTCGAGTCTTCGAATTCTTCCCCCCATCCGGTGGTAACAATTATGTCTTTCCATGTAAAGTCGATGCATTCCACAACTTCAACGGCTTCTTCATACAAGTTCTCTCATTCTGTGGGGATATGTGTGATTGAAGGGACCAAGCGCCCTTGTACCTTCCAAGTGTCAAGTAACCCGGTGATACTGTAAATGCTGTTGGTTTGCCCGAATAATTCTACCATAGTCTGGACAACATCATCTAGGCTGACTTCGTCGGTTGGTACCACCCACTTGTCTTAATCTAGGGCCCATTTATGTGCTTCCAAAAATAGTGTACGGAATCTCTGGCAATTGATGACCATCTGTGAGGGAAATTTCAGCCCGAACTCTAGGAGTTGGTTTAACACCTCTAACAATTCCATACTTCCATTTTCAGAATGGGCACGGACAGCGATGCATGCTCTAGTAAGGAGTGACAGTGCCTGATCAGCGAGGCTAGTAGGGTGTAGGAGGAAATACGGTCAAGTTTGAAGAGGTTTAGGAGAGTATATGGGTATGATTTGAGTTGAGGGATCAAAATCTGGATTTTCTTCTAAGAAGATGGCATTGGCATGATTTGAGAGTGGGTTGTGAGTAGTGTTTGTCTTAGGATTGGCTGGTGGGGCGATGGTACCCCGTTCAATGAGATCTTGGATTACGTTCCGAAGGTGGAAGCATTGGTCGGTGGTATGGCCAGTAGTTTGGTGAAAGGTGCAATGAGCATTGGTCTTGATATTTTTTGGGAGTGGATTTGGTAATGGACGGGGATCCAAGGGTTTGATCAGGTTTCGGCTTAACATGGCTTGGTAAACTTTAGAGAGGGGAGCATGGAGCTCAGTGTATTCCCTTCATATGGGGGATGGGCGGCTTTTTGGTTCCCATGATGTGGTTAGTTGAGAGATGTTGTTGATGATCGAAACGGTAGCACTGGCAGGCCTGCCATACTTTCTAAGGGTGAACTATCCAGACACCTTCTTTGGTTTAACCTCTGTTTTAACGAGGCTTTCCTCGATTTCCACTCTAGCCTCTCTGAGAGATCGAAAGTGGGGATAGTATTGTCCTCCCATCGTCACTCGGACATGGGGTAATAAGTTTTTCTTCACTATGTTGACCTGTTCTTCTTCAGATGATCGATTGGTTATGGTAGCTGCTTGCTCTCTCCACCGAGTTATGAATTTACTGACTGCTTCTCCAGGATTCTATTTGAGCAGCCCTAAATCACGACGGGTGACCTCAAGCTCTTCGTTGTATTTGTACTGTGACATGAATTCTCGGGCTACATCTTCCCAGCTACGGATTCTGGATTCCTCAAGATATAAAAACCATCGGAGGGCACTGTCCTTCAAAGTTTGCTGAAATAATTGGGCCATCAGTTCTTCAGAAGCCCCTAGTAGAGTCATGGAATGATGATAACTGCGAAGATGAATAATTGGGGGTCCAGTTCCTCCAAACTTCTCAATATTTGGCATCTTGAACGTCTCGGGTAACCTTGCTTTAGGATAAGGAGACATGTGGGTGTAGTCCATGTAATTCCCAGAGATCCTGACTTGGTAAAACTTCTTGGTGAGCATCTTGAGATCCTCTTTGACATTATTCAACTCCTCCTCCTTTGGATCAATGAACACAGGCAGGTTAGCCATAGGCTGGGCAATGTTTGGCATTGGAAGTTGGGCAGGCGGAGGCCCATTCGTAGGAGGGGCACGTGGAGAGTGCTGATATTATTCCGGAACCCAGATAGTCTCGGGCGGACCCATAATAGGAGGGAACAGGGCCTCGAGCTCTTGAGGAATATGAACTTGGTTTCGTTGCATCTCTCAGACCTCAGTTTGGAGGTTGTCAATCTTGGACACGCGCTGAGCTAAGACTGTTGTCAGATCCGGCTGTATGACTGGTGCTCTATCTGTATTCTCTATGGAAGATGGATGGATTTTGGACTTGGAATAAGTAGTAGAAGAATGGATGAAACTCTGAGGTGATTTGACTGAAGACCGAAGCTAATAGGGAGCCAGGCCAAGGGCTTGCGATCGACCTGAGAAGGAGTAGGATGAGAGATTTTTTTAAAAAAGGAAGAATTATTTTTAGATTTTAGATAAAGAAGGGAGAAATGTTTTTGTATATTTGATAAAGAAGGGAGAAGTGTTTTTAGATTTTTAATATAGAAGGGAGAAATGTTTTTGGAGACGGAACTCAGCAGGATTATTATGATTCTTATGTTTTTACTTGTATTTTAATCTCCTAAATGCAATGCCGGACAGGACCCGAGCCTGGAAAAGTGGGGGTCTTAATATATGCAAAGCAATGGTTTGGAATTGTAACCAGGCTCACGGACAATGTCCCATTTTAAAAATGCGCAAAAATTAGGCGGCAGATCGACTCGGAATTTCGGCAGAGTTTCGGGTTGAAAGCGGTAATCTAAAGTGCGTGTCCTAGGTCTGATACCTATATACGGGTATGCACTTGGTTGGGTGAATCGGCATGGTTTCCCCCCTTTGGCGTGACTTCCATGATATACGTCTTTCTCTTGCGGGCAATCGGTATGTGTGGATAAGCCATTTGATATACCTGAGTGTACGTGAATTGCCTCACTGTATACCTCATGGGGTTGGTACATGTGAGAGAGAATTTAATATACTCGACATATGTGAATGAATTCCCTGCGATATACCTCCCATCATGACTTCGGTCAAGAGGTACGATGCGGCGAAACCGTTCGAAATACATCGAAGGTACTTGGCCAATGGAAGGTGAGAGTCATATCGCTTAGGCTAACTGCGGTCTGCCAGACCAGCGCCTATCACGAAGTGACCCTCCAGTTACTAGGTAAAATTTGGTCAATATCAATGCTCTTTGGCGATGTCGTGTGAATCATGCATGATTCTCTTATTGGTATCTTATAATGAGAATGCCTTTCTTGATTATGCCAAATATGGAGCAAAGTATATGTACCCCAAAAGGTATACCAAGTATGGATGGGTGATGCGTGCAATATAGGGATATACATGTGATCCTAGGTGCACATGGTGTGAAGTGTACATGGAGAATTTTCTACAAGTGTGTGAACATAAGCATAAGCATGGGATACATATGAGAAAGGGGAACATGCAGATATGGGGGGAAACATAAGAAAATATAACATTCATGTAAATAGAGTCAAGCCCACAAAAAAAACACATATCCCCAGCAGAGTCACCACTGTGGCCATCCCCGATCCCCGTCACGGAGGAAAAGGATCCTTCGGGTCCCGCGCGTCCCTCTCGGGAGCGCTTCGACCGGTATCATTTTAGATGTGGTGTAAAAATGTAGAGAGATTCAGAGTCGCCAGTCTATTTTACTCAAAACAGATAAAAGAAAAAGGGTAAGCCACCCTGAAGGATGGCATCCAAAGACATACTGGTGCGTGCGAAACTAAGACGATTCTAGAAGGGTTCAGAGGCTTAGTTACGAAATAGGAAGGTGTTAGGCACCCATTCCGCCCTTTCGGTCTCTCATGAATATTTTCTATTTTCCTTTTGTTTCCCACAGTGATATGTGTGCATGTGTATACATAGAATGGAGGTAGTAATTCTCAACTTGTATCATGAAAAAGATAAAGCGAGTCATCCGTAGGAAGATATAAGGGTAATATTAGAAAAATAAGATTTACACGATAACCCGTACGTTGATCATTATAATGGAACGATAACTCATGTGGGGTAATACGTCACTAAGGGCAAGTATATATAATATAAGCAAAATGGATTTAGAGAAGATAGAAAATAAGAGAAAGAGTGAGAAAAAGGACTCGAGTCTCGAGTTTTACCCTGAGATGCCTACATAGCTATAAAGGCATCAAAGTCCACGTAGTTCGCATACAAAATGAGGGGTGGGGTTTAATCCATAAACCCAAATGGGGATCATTTATTTGTGAGTGTGTGTGTAGAAAAAGTGTTTTAGTTGTGAGAAAAGTGTGGAAAGAGTGTGAGAATCCCTACTTGGAATTTATGAGCAAACCTTCTTTTTCTTGTTTTTTGGGTTTTTATTTATATGAAAATATGAGGTGTTCAATAATACTAAATAAAAAGTATATTTAGGATGTATGAGATGAGATAATAAAAGTGCTAAGTAAGAAAACAAGTTATTTGGAATTTAAGAGAAGTTAAGAGAGAGTCTGAGCATGTTGGACCTTCTTGAAGATCTTGAGCTTGATCTTGAATGTTAGAGAGCAGACCTTGCACTTGATGATGATGGAGAGTGGTTAATTCACCAAGTTTGATGAAAAGGATGATGAAAAGTGGAAGTAAAAAAGGGATTTGGAAGTTGAAATCACGCTGCCTTTGAAAGAGGTTTCTGGGATTTGTTCAGAGAGATTTTTATCAGATCTGCGCTCCCCTTGAAAATGAGGTGAAGGCCTCATTTTATAGGCCCAGGTGAGTGACGATCGGCATTCCTGCCTATCAGCAGGTGCCGATAGGCAGGGTCTGGAACCTGCCATTTGGTAGTGCGTTGGTCAAACCGTTGGATAGAATCACGCACGGGGCATACCGCTGTAAAGGTAATTCAGAGACCTTCAAAAGTCCTCTAGGTCAGGTTTCGGACGCAAACGAATCGTTCGTCCGCATGGTAAGTCAGAATCGCACACGGGGCGGACCGTTGGAAAGGGTATTCAGTGCCCTTCAAAGATTCATTCAGTCTCAGTCGAGATGAAGAGTTTGACTTTTGGGTCAAACTGAGTCGGGGAGTGCCCGATGGCCTCCAGGTCAGTACTCGGTACATAACCTGGGTTTATGGTGATAAAGGGAGGTACTAGGGACCTAAGGAAAGTTAGAGGGGTAACATAATGGGGTGTCTACAATTGGCTTTAAGATTATTATTCTTTTGAATAACCTTCTTCAAAACATAATCACCTTCTTTTAAGTTACTCAGTCATACCTCTTGTTGTAGAAACGTGCAGTCCATTATTGAGAGGCTGCATTCCTTAAAGCTGCATCTTCACGTACCTCTTCCAGCATATCTATGTTCAGCCTTCTTATTAAATCACTAACTGGGATATTGAAGTTAAAAACTCTATGCGTAGGTAAACCTAGATCGACTGGAATTATAGCTCCAGTACCAAATGCTAACATGTAGGGAGTTTCTCTGATAGCTGTTCTAGGGGTTGTTCGATAAGCCCACAAGACAGAATGCATTACATTGATCCAATTCCCTTTAATAATTTCCATCCTTTTCTTCAACCCATTCAATAAAGTTATATTACTTACCTCTATTTGTCGAGGAGCAGAGTGGATTTTTTGGACATTGGATTGAACGCAATAGGCAACAAATTCATCATTATCAAATTGTGTGCCGTGATCAGTGATAAAGGCGTAAGGAAAACTATACATGCATATGATATTTCTCTAAATAAACTAATAAACCTTTCCATAGGACATATCCATTAATGGTTCAACTTCCACCCATTTAATAAAGTAATCAACAGCTACAACCAGGTACTTAAACCTTCCTCGGGTGGTCGACAGAGGTTCGACCAAGTCAATTTCCCACATAGAAAAGGTCCAAGTTGAAGTGATTGGTGTTAGAAGAGCTTGTTGAGTCTTGCGTATGCTGGAAAACCTCTGGCACTTATCACACTTCTTGACAAAAGATGCACAATCTACACGCATAGTTGGCTAGTAGTACCCCTCTACGTTGATTCTTTGCAACAATGTTTTCCCTACTACATAGGCTCCATAGTACCCTTCATGGACTTCCTCAATCAAATCATATACTTCATTGAATGCACACATCATTGTAAACCAGCAGTTAATCCTCTTCTATACAACACATCCTTGTCTAGCTCATATATCACAGCTTTGTATTTCAGTTTCTTAGCTTCAAATAAGTCGACTAGTAAAATTCCTTATTTAATATAAGCTCTTATGGGATCCATCTAAGATGGACCCATATCAACTATAATAAAATTAACCATCAGATCTTCATCAATTCTCCTATTATCATGTAATTCAATAGGAATAGTTCTTTGTAGCTCAATTCTGGTTGTTGAAGCTAGCCGAGCAAGTGCGTCTGCTCGGGAATTTTCCAATCTTGGAACTCTGATCATCAAGACAACTAGGAAAGTGGTAATTATCTCTAAAGCTTTAGCTAAGTATCTGGACATCAGTTATATTTTATCTACATATAAGTTCAACACCTGATTTACCACCAACTCTGAGTCACTGTATACCACAACTTGCTCGGCATTCAGTGATTTAGCAAGATTTAACCCAACAATACCATCTCCATACTCTGTCTCATTATTGGAGTCTTGAAAGTGGAATCGTAGAGCGTATTCTATATCTAGTTCATCTCGAGTATTGAGACTGATTCCAGCTCCACATCCAGTTGCACAGGATGATTCATCAATATAAAGGCTCCATATGGGAATATTTCTGTTAAATGTTTAGTTTGTTAGATTCTTTTGATGGAATATTTTATCCTTTACCACATCATATTCCTTTTTCATCTCCTTTACTCCATTAGAGGGTTTTGGTTGATTGGTGGTAACTTCTTGTGTAATTTCTCTTGCTTGGAGTTGGTTAAGCATATTTCTAGTAGGTCTGTTGACTTCTGAATATTGCTCGATGGGAGTACCTTGTTACTTGGGAATATTTGGGTAAGTGAATTCCACAATAAAATTCTCCATAACTTGGCCTTTTAAAGAAGACCTTAGTTCGTATACAAGGCATATTCCACCAACTCCATAACCTAGTACATCAATCTCTCGAATTTATCTGGCTTATGAAAAGCTTGCCTTAATGGCATGTCAATGTATACCACTATGGTGTGAGATTGAAAATATGTCTTCATCCGTCTACTAGCCTCAATTAAGGCTAATGTTAATTTCTCCAGTCTAGGATATCTGACTTTTGCTCCTCGAAAAGCTTTGTTAGTGTAATAAACTAGCTTTTAAACTCCATTCTCCTCCCTGGTCAAGGTAGAGCTAAAACTGATTCCGATATAGCCAGATACAAATACAACTTTTCTCCCAACACTAGTCGGGAGAGTGGTGGTGGAGCTTCCAGGTACTTCTTCAATTACAGAAAGCCTTTTTCACATTCATTGTTCCATTCAAAGGTTTTTCTGACTACATTAAAGAATGGCAAACACCTGTCCATTTCTCAGGAAATAAATCTATTGAGTGATGTTACACGCCCTGTTAGCCTTTGAACATCCTTTTACTGGTCGGTGATTGCATTTCTATCAAGGCCTTGATCTTGTCTGGATTAGCTTCAATCCCCCTTTGGTTTATTATATACCCGAGGAACATTCCCTTATGAACTCCGAAGACGCATTTGGTCGGGTTCAACTTCATCTGGTTCTTTTCCAACTGATCAAACGTCTAGTTGAGGTCGGTAATATAATCAGCAGAGTTTTTTCTCTTAGTCAGCATATCATTAACATAGACCTCCATGTTCTTACCTATATACTCCTCAAATACTTTGTTCACCAGTCTCTGATAAGTGGAACCTATATTTTTTAGACCAAATGGCATAACATTATAGTAATAAGTTCCTCCGGGAGTAATAAAGGAAGTACTTTCTCTGTCTTATGTCTTCATTTTGATCTGGTTATAACCAGAATATGCATCCATAAAACTCATCAGCTCGTGCCCCAAAGTAGCATCCACCATTTGATCAATTCGTGGCAAAGAAAAATGATCATTTGGGCATGCTTTGTTCAAGTCAATAAAATCCACACACATCCTCCACTTATTATTTTTCTTCTTGACCATAACTACGTTGTCCAACTAGTTCGGGTACTTCATGTCTTTGATAAAGTAAGCTTTTTAAAGCTTCTCCACTTCTTCTTGAATAGCTTGGTTCTTCTCCGGGCTAAAAAATCTTCTTTGTTGCTTTACAATTTTAACCTCCTTATTAACATTAAGCTCGTGGCATAGGAAATTTGGGTCTATGCCATATATATCTTCATGGCTCAAGGGAAACACCTGTTTTATTTTTCTCAAGAAGGACACTAACTCCTGTTTAAGAACCAGTTATAATAATGCTCCTATTTGAGTAGTTCGTTCTGTTTTATCATCGTCCAAAACAATTCTTTCAATTGCCTCCATCACTTGGCCTTTTACGAGCTTAGATTTATTTCTTGGATCTAAGGTTTCAACCTCAAATTTGCTATTTGGCTTGAATATATCCACTTGATAAGTGGTTGTTTTCCTCTTTACTTCTATCATATCTTCCTCTTCAGTAGATGAATAGTAGCATTCTCGAGTTACTTTTTGATCTCCTTTTACTACTCCCACCCCGAAGTTGGTCGGTAATTTCAGGAATTGATGAACAGTAGAAGGTATAACTTCGAACTTCTTTAGTCCCATTCTTTCCATGATCATGTTATAGGCAGAATGGACATTTTTGTCCATTACAAAGAATCTTACTTTCTATATCCTTCTTGATGGCTATGTATCAATATATCTAGCTTAATTATTCCCAATGGAAATACTTTCTCACCAGAGAATCTAATAAGTGGTTTGTGGTAAGGCTCCAGTTGGCTGAGTTTTAAACCAAACTATCAAAACATGGGTAGAACATAATGTCGGCCGAACTGCCATTATCCACTAGTGTCCTTGTTACCAGTACGTCTTTTATCTTGACTTTAGTTACTAAAGGATCATCATGAGGATACAATACTCCAGATAGATTATTATTGGAAAAGCCAATTATGAATTTATCCTTGTTAAGTTTCCTTGATTGATCCTCCTCGATGAGATTGATTCATTGGATATAGGAACATACCTGAACCTCATTGAGGTAAGCCTTCCTTTCTGTTTTATGATCTCCTCCTCCGGCATCTCCACCTGTAATCATATGACAATCAAAGGATCCAAAAATGAGTGTGAATACCTCGCGTTTAGGTTATCTAGGCTTCTTGGGGAGATCAAGATCGTCTTTTAGATCATCATTATGGTTCCTCTTCTTATCTTCTCTAAGCTTAACATGTGGTTTAGATCTCTATCGACCTCTACCTCTAGTTCTTCCACCAACCTGTCGATCAAGAAATCTTTCCAATTTTCCTCTTCGAAAGAGTGCTTCTATCTCATTCTGGAGAGCAATACACTAGTTGGTCGTATGACCATGATCTTTGTGAAATTTTTGATACTTGGGCTTATCCCTCTTATCAGTAGGCGACCTTAACTTTTTAGGCCAACTCAAATCATTGATGTTCTTTATTTCTTCCAACATATGATGTATATCCACCGTTAAGGGAGTGTAATTAGTGATATTTCTGAGCCGATCTAGGCTTATTTTTAATTTTGAATTCCTACACTCATTGTGATTCTTGTGCTCCTTCTTATATGACTTCCCTTATATCTTTGCTTTTGCCTTTGAATCAGAATTCTTTTCAGCAGCCATAGCTTCCTCGGCGTTCATAATATTCGCTCCTTTGGACATCAATTCTGTCATCGTCTTTAGGGGATATTTTTCCAAAGTATAATATAGTTTGTAGGGTAGCAAACCACTCACGAGGGAAGTGATTGCAGCCTTCTCTTCGTAATCAATGACTTTTAATTTCTCATTATTGAAACGAGTGATGTAATCCATGGTACTTTCTCCCACCTTCTATCTCACACTAAGAAAATGAGATACTCGCTTCACTGGTTTTTCTCAAAAGTAAAAATTACCAATGAATAGCTCGGCGAGTTATTGAAATTAAGAAATCTGCCCCCGAGAAAGACTATTATACCAAATTTGAGTAGATGTAGTGATTGTTCCTGAAAATTCCCTGCACCTTATCTCATCAGGAGTAACATAGATATGAGCCACTACTTGGTATTATTTTCTATGAAGAACTGAATCAGTTTCCCATCATACTTAGGAGGGACCATTGGAGCTTTAAATTTGGTCGGCGTAGGGAAATCTACGATGGTTTGAACAAAGGGGGAACCCTTAATAAAACTTATATGGAGGGGATTCTTGGCCTTGGCTATTTCTCCCAACTATCTTCCCAGCGCTGAATGTAACCTTTATAAGCATCATTTCCAGTGCCAGATCTATGGGTGGTAGTTTTTTTATACCGACCAACTGATTATACTTAACTTTCTTCTTGCAAACCTTCTCTTTGACTGGACCGAGCAGTTCGTTGAGTGTGCAATCTGGATTCGGTTAAACCTTCCCTCAGATCGCTTGGTCTTCGAGTATTTCCTGACGCAACTCATAGGGCATTTCCCTTCGGTCCGAAATGATCGAAAGGAAAGTCCCTACTTAGCCTTTCTAAGGCAATCAATCTTATGGGATGATGGATTGTCCATTAAAGGAATTAGTAATCCTGATAGAAGAAGTTGCTCGAGTAAGGTATGAAGGATCTCTTGAAGTTAGAGAATGGCTATGTCCAACACTCCTTACTAGCGGTGATAGCATACTCCTTTGATTTAATTGTGCAGGGACTCCAGCTTCTAGAGTACGGACTAACTGTCGTATCATCTCCTGCATATCCTCTTGACCCTTGGCCAAGCTAGCCAAAATTCCAGTTAAATCATTGTTATTTGGAGGGATTGAGGGAGTAGGCAGAATTCCCTTATTTCTGGTGCTTAATTTAGGAATTTCATCCATGGATGATGAATGAGTGAAAACATTTATCAATACGTTCCCACATACGGCGCCAATCTATTGATGTAAAAAACTAGACTAGGCCTAAATGACTGATCACAGATAAATAAACAAAAATAAGTAAGGCAAAGAGATTTTTAATGTGGTTCGCTTAAATGGAAAAGCCTACGTTCACTGTTATGTATTAGCTGCCTTGATTTGTTTTTCGATCCATTGTAATGAGGGTGATACAATGTATTTATAGCCCAAGAGTAGTATTGATAGTTATCGTGTGAAAGGATGGAATTCCTTCATTTTTTAGGCATTCACATCAATACATAATGAGAGTTAAATATACTACTGTTGTCGCTTCACTAGTTATACAGGTTATATGACTGTTGTTGCTTCGTTGGTTGTACAAGTTAGATTTTCAGCAGTTGGTTGGTCTTCTAGGTTGGTCGGGCTGCCCTATTTGTCGGGATTCCTTGCTGGTCAGGCTTTTGCATCATGCTGACTTGGATTTGAGCCACATTGGATGACGTGTATTGGTTTATAATTGGTCCACGTAAGGTGGTAAATTTTGGTATGAACAATTATCAAACCATCAAATTAATTACATCAATAATGTTAAAATCCTTATTGCATTCCTTGGTATCCCCAAAGCATATGAAATCTCATTGTATTAGATGTGCTCATCCACCAGACTAGAGAATTATTACAAAATATTCCAAATGTTAATAATACTAGGATCTTAACAAAAAAAAGTTCTTTACCCAAAGTTATAAGTATTACAAAATGTATTAACATAAATTATAACTAAATAGTTATGGTTTTAACGTGTTATCGTGTCACTTGAATCAAAATTATCAATCCTGAACCGTTATGTTAACAAGTTTATCGTGTTAACCAAATTTTGACCTGCAATATCCCTGATAAATTAAATCAATTAGATATTGGTTATAATTAAAGAGTGGTTAATTATAACTACAGAGGAATCATGGGTTAAAAGTTGGAAAAAATTAAAATGGAAGACAAACGGGGTCGTCCAAATGACTTTGGATGTCGTTCGAATGAAAGTACAGTAGGTCGTTAGAGGGTCGTTAGAAGTAGGGATTTTAATGACATGCTACTTGTTTACGGTAGCATGTCGTTAGAAGGGTTGTTTGAAGTAACTTTGATCGACTTAGCTTGAGTCATTCGAACGACCTATGTGAAGAGTTTTTAGATTAGATACCCCTATGCTCTGTCACATTTTGGAGCATTGATTTGGTGTGTTGTCGAGCTCAGATTTCATCAATAAGAGTAAAACGGGATTTTTGGGCTTACGGGGTGTTTTATAAGGTGTTATTTGGGGGTTATTATTGTTGGGAGAAGATAGAAGAACGAGAGAGAGTGGGAGAGAAAGGATGATGTGGGTGGTCTTCCACCACTAAACCACCATCCCACCATAAATCACCCATATACTACCACTTTCAAGATGTATCTCCCCACATTTGGGCAAAATATACCCATTTTCACCATGGACAAAGAAGACCCACGAATTTTAGAGTCATATTTGGGGGTTTTCTTAGAGAAGATGAAGTGGATTTTAATGGAGTTTAAGGAGTTCTTAGCTTAGAGCTATGGAGGATGCATTGGTAACCCCTTGAGCCACCTTTAAAGGCGGGGGTTTCTTCTCCTACACTAACACCACCATTGTAGCCATTAGAGGTGGGTAATATTACTCTTAGTGTAAGAATGTAATTTTACATTTGTAGTCTTGTATTTAGACTATTTGAGTAGGGTATATCTAGTGTAATAGTATAATTGTTGTGTAGAAGACAATAAACTTGTAGTATTTTGACATAGATTGCATGAATAAGTTAAAGAAGATTTTTTTTGGGTTTAAGAAAGAAATAATAAAAGTTGAAATTTTAATCTTCAAAAGTATGTATAATTAGGACTAAAGGACATAATGTGCATGGAGTTAAAAGACTACATGTTAAATAAAAGAAATGGCATTTTTCTTATAATAGTAGTCTTAAGTGTGAATGTATTTCTTGAACGAAGAAAGTAAAAGAATATATGTTTTAGGGAAATATTAATCAAAAGTATTAATTAAGTTTTAATGGGTATACATATAATGGTTAGTGAGTGTAACTTACTAATGTTGTGATATATTAACACTTATGGGATTAAAAAGGGATTAAAGGTGTAAAAGTGTTTCCAATAAAGTAAAATATTACTCCAAGTGTAAGGTGTTAAAAGGTTATAACACTTAAGAAGTTGGTGGAAATAACTTAATAGTGTTTTTGGGTGAAATTAACTTAGGAAGATTTAGAGAACATATAAAGGAAATATGGAACATGTCAAGAAATGGGTTGTGTGGTAAAATATGTTAATACAACCTAACTTGAATGGGTATAATAAATGTTTTGATAAAGGTGAAATGGACAAGTAAATGGGTAAATCTATCAATGTCGATAAAGGAATGAAAAAAGGGTAAAGAAAGTAAGTAAATGGGTCGTTAAGAAACCTAAATTTTTAACCCATATTCAAAACAAGAATGTGTTGTAATAAAAGGATTTCAAAGATTAAATATGTATTTTCTATCACAGTGAATTTGTGTGTTGAAATGGTGATTTTCAATAAAAATAATAAATTGTACTGAAATGAATGATAGGGTTAAATTTCGATAAAGGAATGGGTTCGAATAAATCAAATGTAATGGTTTTAAGTGTTGAACCAGGTGTCCTAAATAAAGTGGGAATGATAAGTATGAATAATATTAAGGTAAATTAATTTGGGCAAGTAAGGTTTTAGGAATATAAAACGGTTAATGCATTAGAATATGTTTTTTTTAAAGGTATACGTATGTAGATATGTAAATATTTTCGCATGCACGTGGTTGCAATGTGTGAGTATTCCTTTCTGCCGTTCATTTCTATACTATTGTAGAAATCTCACTGGGCATAGGCTCACATCCCCACATTGTTACGACAGGTTGGGAGCGATTTCATATTTTTAGGGAGTTATACATGTAAGTATATTTTATTTATGTTTACATTAGTATCTCTGTTTACTTGGACTTCGGAGTGATCCCCACGGGTCCCTCACGTAGTTTACCTTGAAATTGGAATCGCATGATAAACAAGTGAAATGTTAATTAAAATAAAACTAGACTAGAAACATTATGTAGGGTTGCTTGATTGCATTTCACACCTAACGCTTTGGTTGAACCAGGTTGACCATGGGTAACCCATAAATTTGGGTCGGGGTGTTACAAATGGTATCAGAGCTCTAGGTTCAAGATTCCTTTCGAGTGTGACGTGGTTTGGTCGGTATTGAATCTTTCGACGTCGCTATGGTTCGGGACGATCATGATAGTTTGATGATGGTTTAGTTCGTGTCCTCTATGGTAGAGTCAAATGGGTTAACACGACAAGTTAGACTAGTTCCAAGTGGAACATTATTAGATTGATGGTTATTAATCACTTTCATATTTTTCGATTAAGATTGTAGTAATTTATGGGGGTCCATACACGCCTATAGTGGTGACACCATGGTTTTTAGTGTGAGATGCTTACGGTAAAAATTGGTGACATAGAATCATTTGAAGATGTTGATAGAATGAAAGAAGATGTTGATAGTGAAATGACACCCATTGGACGAGTGTCACGAGTTGCATATAGTCAATAGTAGAGGTTTATGGTTAGGGTGTCTCGACTAGACATAAATGATTGGTGATTGAAAGGTATGTAACCCGTAGGTATGGTGCTTATGGGTAGTTAATGCCAGTGAGGTATTTAGGAAAATTCGATCCTTATGGTGATATTGCAATCGATAATATTTCGATTACATAAGAAGTTGTGTAGGCTAATAGTGGAAAATCTATAATCTTTTGTGTAAGAGGTGTCGTGAGATAATTTTGATGATAAGAATAACCTTGTTGGTGGAAATTTTGAGTAGTGTTCGCAATAACCTAGTAATAAAGCTGGGGCATCCCATGTATGGAGACTAAATGGTTGTGTCACATTAATAAACATTGATTTATGGTGAACACATATTTGTCCCTTTGGTTGAAGGCTTAGGTTGGTTGTACCTTGGTTATGATACAATATTGAGGAATATAATCTCATGCGGCATCCGTGGTGAGGGCCTTGGTGTTTATAGGCAACACCTGACGCCCGTACCCTACCAAGATCTGCATAGTTGTGTTAACTCATGGATTAGAATGTGGTGTGATATTCACATAGCAAGGAAATTTAGTTGCCATTGTCGAACAGTCATTGAGGATTGTGGGTAAGGCAGTCCTTGAGGTTTATAGGTTGCATGCGACATCCCATGTCTTGCCATAATGGGTAGTAGCACTAGTTATGGGTTGTACGTGACTTATAGTCACAACCTTTTGGAAGAATGGTGAGATTAGTATCTAAGTGTTGGGACTCATTTTGGCCACCGAGGTAATGGCTAGGCACGTGGAAATCCTAGTGTGTGAAGAGTTCATAGGCATATTGAGGTGCCTATGGGAATAATTTGTGTGTGACATCATTGAGGATATATATCAAATTTTATGATGTCTTGATGTGTTCAAAGAGTGAGGTGAAATATGCCTAGAAGTTCATGGACTAGTGTCTTCGCAAGCACCAAGTAATATCGATGTGGGTATCGAAGGGTTTGAAGAGTGCACCTAAGAAGATAAGAATGTAGACGATGAAATCCCGTCAACTTTGGGGATTTCACATTAAATGTGTTTTGTGTTATTAGGAAACCAATTAAGTTCGATAAGAAGGGGAAAGGGCTGTCTAGTAACGACAGTGTTGAGGGTCATGTGATGATACCGGACTATTAGCCGCATAGTGTACGTGTCAGGTATAGTTTTCTGATAGGCACAAAAGGGTGGTGTAACCCCTAAGATAGGGTGACAATTGTATCCCTTTTGAGTGGTACTCGAAAGTCATGGAGTGACTAGTATGGGTATGATGATACTCGGTTTGAGGATGTACTAAGAAATATAGTCGAGATAGAGTGATGAGGCCATGTGGAGACTTGCAAATGTCAACTAAGGTGGGTAGCATCAAACTTGATTGTTATGTCAGGGTGTTGACAGTGTATGCTAGAGTAGCCTTAGCAATGCAAGGATTAGTTATTGGCGCATCTTGCCAAAATGGCACGGGTTAGTAGATATGGACCGATGTAATGTTAATTACCCTTAGGGTGCCAATGACGGTGAGTGTGGTCATCGCATAAATACTATATGGGTGAAAAGCTGAAGGTGAGTTAATGGCAATCTCTCGTGATCAAGAGGAAGCGTCTAGGTGAGTGATTACCTTGAGCTAAGTAAAGCCTACGAGATTTGGGATTCGATCATGATATGTTAAAGAAGACAATGAACGAAGTGTAATAGGTTGGTGATGTCGTCACTAGTTCTTAGATAAGGTCGATATAAACTAGGCGTGAAGTATCCACAAATCAGAATGATTCGTTTATGCCAAGGGTGTGTATGGTAGGGTCTTGCTCCTAAGGAGGGAAGTCAGTCATTGACCTCCTCAAGGACTAACGATTCATAAATTGCAATCATATTATGAGGATAAATTACTGAGATTCGATTCGTCATGGCTAGTGACCCAGTCCAGGGTGTATGGCTAGAAATAATACTAGTGAGAATTTTAGGAATGAGTGGCATGCCTTTTAATATAATGTATGGGTTCATTTCCATAAGTCAGAATCAGTTTCTTATGGGCAAAATTCCTTGGGGTGGTTTCCTATCCCTCTGACTCAAGTTTGATCCTTTCGGTTTTGGTAATGGGGAATCGGTATTCTCACTTACGCGATATCTCATATTGGTTCCATGTCATGGTATGATGTCATTAAGCCTGAAAGAGCCCGGTGGATTGGTTTTGGTCAATGCAGCTCGGTAACTGGATACGCTCATCTGAGGTATTCTTACTATTGCATAAAATTTGTGTGCGAGTGGCTACGCTTTCGACCACTAGGTTTGTTCTTAGTATCAATATCCCTTTAGGATAGTAGACTCTCGATTGGCCTACTCGGCAGTCAATGGCTCGGGCTGTGAGAGCTAGTTAATGGTTCGATGATACAATATAGTGATTGAAATTGAGGGAAAATTTAGCAGATGATGTTTCTTTTCCAAAGTGAATGGATTGGTATTAGAATCTATTGAGTACTCAAGGATGAGACACCTAAGATAGTTTTAGGTTCAATAGAATGATGCAGCAGAAGGTGTAAACCGAGCGTACAACAATGATTTGGTGGAATTATTCTTTCAAAGAGTGAGAGAATGACTTGGTATGGTTATCGACAAATTCATGTGAATTATATAGTTAGAGTAACCTATAAAGTTGTGAGACACAGGATGTGCAGTCCTAATCTATAAATTTATTTTTGGTCGTATATACAACTGATGGTTGTATCATGATCTGCATTAGGTGAGTGGTTGCCGATAGAGGCGGCGATATGCCTTAGGTACTAGCATAAGTAGTTCTATAAATGTTTTGGATTTGATCATTAGGTAAGTAGAGACTCATAGTTGATCGTGTAATGGCATGGTTAACGGGATAGTGAGAATTGAACATGCTGGCTATTTGGTGACCATAGTGTTGTGGATTTCAATGATTTTTCCTTAGAAGATTTTATGACCTAGAATGGAAGTTGGTGGACCCCATGAGTTTTAGGATTAATGGAATGAGAACTTCGGGGATGAAATTCCCCAAGGGAGAGCTTGTAATATCCTGCCTCAATAAATTAAAAATATTACATATTGGTTATAATTAAATATGGGTTGATTGTAATTACAGAGGAACTGTGGGTTAAAAGTTGGAAAAATTAAAAGGGACGAAAAACAGGGTCATTCAAACAACTTTGGATGTCATTTGAATGATAGTACAATAGGTCGTTAGAAGCAAGGCTTCTAATAACATGTTACTGGTTTACAGTAGCATGTCATTAGAAGTGTCGTTTGAACCAACTTTGAACGATGTAGCTTGAGTCGTTCGAACGACCGATGCTAAGTCATTCGAATGACCTTGGTCGAGTTTTTAGATCAGATACCCATGTACACTGTCACTTTTTGGAGCATTGATTTTGTGTGTTATCGAGCCCAGATTTGATCAGCAAGGGTAAAATGGGGTTTTTGGGTTTAAGGGTGTTTTATAAGGTGTTCTTTAGGGTTATTTGGGGTTATTATTGTTGGGGGAAGATGGAAAAAGGAAAGAGAGAGTGGAAGAGAAAGGAAGAGGTGGGTGGTCTTCCACCACTCCTCCACCACTAACCACCCATATACCACCACTTTCAAGATGTATCTCCCCATATTTGGGCAAAATATACCCATTTCCACCATGGATAAAGAAGAACTATGAATTTTGGAGTCATATTTGGGGGGTTTCTTGGGGAAGATGAATTAGGTTTCAGTGGAGTTGAAGGAGTTCTTAGACTACAAGAAAAATTAGTTTTTAAGACAGAGGCGTTTGAGATGACTTAAATTTTAGTCTATAAAGCATACTTATTTAGACAGGTAGAAATAACCGTCTTAAAAAATAATAGTATTTAAGACCTCTATTATTACCCGTCTTATAAAGTGATACAAATTGGACTGCGTATTTACACCCGTCCCAAATACTCCACTTTATGAGACGGCTCAAATATTTTTGGTTCCCACCCTCACGATTTTAACTCTCGCCTTTCCTGAATAGAAATGAAACCCTTCTCCATACGGAAAAAAAAAAGAACGCAAACTGGACAAAAATGTCAAGGCATGTCTACCTTTGCCATCGTCTCTTGCACTTCTCTTGTGACATCGTTGAACGCGTTGGATCTTTACCCTTCCCTAGTAGCTGGTAAGCAGTTCTCCCTTTTCTCTTGGTTGTGGTGGGATTAGGATTCTGTAGATTTCTAGTTACTTAGGGTTTTAAACATTAGGGTTAAGTGTAGTTAAAAATTATGAAATTGGGATTTTATGGTTGAAGAAATAAAATTTGTTTTGTTATCTATTAATTCTCAAATTCCTTGTTTGGTTGTTGTTAAAATGAAAGAAAAGGTAATGGAACAGTAATTTTGATGTCCCCTCGATGTAATTGGTTGGTTATTGGGATAGTTGGAGTTTTTGTTAGAGTAGAAATTACCTAAAATCACAGAATAGTAGTTTTTTTTGCACTATATCATAATTATAATTGTTTAATGGCAATGATATGTTTTTCATTGATGGATATTTGATAAGGGAATTACTAATTACGAATTATTGCATGCGTGACATATTTTCATTGATGTTTCAAATTGATATGGATAAAAGGTAATTTTAATTATTGGTTATTGATTAATATCATTAGCTTTTGTACTGAATTACTTGTAGTGGTGATAGGAGGTTGAGGGTGAGAGAATTGAAAACCCGAATTGTCAATTGGTTGTTGTAGTATGGTTTTAAGATTAATTTACGAGAATATTTATATGCTTGTTTGTGTGAATTTTAGTTAGAATTATTGATATGTTTGTTCTTGTCAATTAATTCATGTTCTTTGCAAGTAGTTTATGCCATTAATTTGATTTACTATTCGGTTATGATTTTATTTTGTGATTTATGTGGTGGACCCAATTAATTCAAAGATGTATTACCCTTGAAAAAATTGCCAATGTTATCCAACACCATATCAAATGTTAAATCGTAACATTCATATCACTAAGTGTTGGGACACAAACTCTAACATATGAGGTGTTACCCGAAATAAATAAAAAGACAAGTAAATGTTTTCTCATAGTTATCCCCCCACAAATAAATAAACAGTAACCCAGTGGCCTAAAAAGAGGCGCGAACACCCTAAGAGGTACCAAAGTATCACGTGGAAAATGTCCATTTTCTCATTATCATTACTAATAATTATATGGAGACTCATATCATGTTTTTAATTCAAGACAAACAATGAATATTGATTATCAATCTGAACAAATCTTATTCATTGTATAAGGAACTTAAATATTTTTTTGGTATACTTTCACGTGGTATTTAACTTAACTTACTTAGTTTTTTCCCCAAACTTTTGTTAGTTATACACTTTATGGGGAGTGTTATTTGAATGACCACATGCGATTAAAAAATAATAACTTTCTTAACCAAACTTTCCTTCTCATCACATGGGTTACCACTCGTATCTAATATAAGTTTGTATTCAATGTTCTCTAGTGTGAGTGGGAAAATTTGATTCGATGATATTTGGTTGACTAACCAAAATTGCAAGTTTATTGTCCTTTAAGGTGTATTCACGGGGAAAACATGTTGATATTCTAAAAATAATATATATAGGGGTAATTTAGAAGAGAGTACCCCACATTATTTTTTTCATAAAAAATTCAATATATTCCTTAGAATCAATTAGTGTGTCCATGGGCATAGCATAAGATGTGATGAAATGCGATACATTTGGGGAACACTGCTCGTAAGCAATCAAATTCCTCAAGAATGTTTCGGTGAAGTCATCAACACACATCGGTGGTAATTAAAAATAATGTGTACCACATATCTGACACAATCAACTAAACAAACAAAAAAATAAACTTTGATATATAACGTAGAAGATTCAATAACCCTGAGAACCAACAACGACTACATGATATTAGAGTCGTCTGTTGGAGTCGTCTCCTCTGTCACAATCACATGAAATGTATTATCAGGGTCTCACAATCTTGAAGATACAATTTAGTAAGGATATATCATCATTTAAGACGTGATTTGATAAAGATTGATCAAATAAGAAGGTAATAAACAATAATCTAGAAATTTCACAAGTAGAAAATCTGGGCCATCGTTCGCGTTGAATTTGATGCCCGCTCTGTCAAGATCAGTTGTAGAGTACAACACGCTGGGAAAATTGTCCGGACAAACATTATATCTTGGTCGATTGAACCTGTGTAAAATATCTAATATATGATCACATTTCATCTCATCTTTGTCATTGTCCTCTCTCATTTTTAAGTCTTGGTCCAACATATTATCGAAAAACATAAGTGCATGTTTCTTAAGTGATAACGTTGCACGAGTTAACAAAATATGAAGATCATTGGTCTCATCCATGTCATCCTTTACTTACATTTTCAAGAAGTTCGAACTCCCAATAGTAAGGAAGAAATCAAGCACATATTTCTTGAGTGACCAATTTGTACCATCTATGATAATTTTTAGGAGAGTGAGTTGGAAGAGTTATACAAGAACATAAAAAGGAAATTGCTTCTCTAGTAATGTAAGTTATGTTTTGTTATAACGTGATCTAAATACTCAATGAATATCGAATGTGTGTCATTATGCTCATACGCCATTGACCTTCATAGAAGTACAAGTATGGAATAACCATCAACCAAAATTATTTTTTCAAACGGTACATTTTCATAATTGAATCCTTATTTATAGCATGCTCGAGCATCGAGTGCCAAATCTTACACGAAATCCAGACATACACGTAGTATATCATCTACATTATATTGGCTCACTTTAGAGGTTTTGTCTAAGAGTCTATGCTTGTAAATCATTTTGTGGTCCTACATAGGAGGGACTCATCATCTCCGTGCAAAGGCCTAATGGACACCACACCATGGGCATATGCACTCGCATTTATCTTACAAATCCACTAAGAAACCCTGTAATGAAACATCTAATCTGTTGTGCAGAAGACCCTTTGTCAGAGTTTTTATTCAAAGGCCTAATTCAATCATATCTTTGATGGAACTGTAAACCTACTCACTTCGTCGATTTCATTAGTATCTAATTTTATGGTCTCAGATATCCATAGCTCTTAGTTGACTTTTCATTTTTCTCTTATGTTTAGAAGGTTTGGTTATGTCCATTCTTTCTGTAATATTTCCCTATAAATGCACACCTGAGTTGATGCCTTTTAGGCCAGTACTGGCGAGAAAATAACATGGTAATACTTGTGCATTACGAAGTCCAATGATAAGTCTCAGATATACATATCACAATGTTTGAAGTATTAGTCATACGTGAGAAAAAAATGACAAGTCTTATTATGCACCATGTGTGGTACTCTGTGTTGGCTTGTGAGATTGTTCTCCCACGCCCCCATACTCTATTCTCGTGATGCTGAACTGTAAGTCTTCTCATGTGGTTTTTCTTGGCTTGTGCGATGTGTTGGTTTTATACCTAAGTGAATCAAGATGAATTTGTGTTAATTATTCCTCTTGTGTTTTTTAGGTTGATATTTTTTTTCCTTCTCATTTCAAGTGTTTCACTTTTGTATTTTCCAGTGTCTTTTGTCCTTTTATATATGTTTTAACATGGATAGTTTGGTCTTTTGGAAATTAGACATCTTTTAGTTTTCAATTGAGTTTTGTGATTTAGGGTGAATCTTAGCTAGTTATTTATGAATTAGAAGACATAAGCAAAGCATTTAGAGATGAGAAGTTGAGTTAAAGACCAAACTGATCTGCAAAGTAATTCCAAACATCAAAAGCAATGGGGACTTGAATTAGTAAATGAGCCATATCTTCTACTGATTTGGAACAACATCTACACTGAGAAGTAGTATGATCCTCCGTCCTTTCAATGTTATAATAAAAAGTGATTATATTATTAAGTCACTTCCATAAGAAAATGGATACCTTGGTAGGGTAATTAGCATTCCAGTTTTCATTGAACATGAATGAAGAACGGTAGACTGACCTGATTAAATTCTAGGAAGAATTTGAAAAAAGGATCCATCATTTGAAGGAGACCAGTATAATCTCATTTTTATATCTGAAATGATATTGTTGGTATCATCTTTAATGTTTAGAATTATTTTGTACGTAGTTGAACCACTAGCCACTAAATAATTTTTAAATCTCTTCAAAACAAAGTTAGACCATAGTAGGAACCTTGAGGGTGTGAGAAGGGTTTGACACTTCCTTTAAGCATGAGGTATTACTTTACAAACTTCATCTTCAATAGGAAAGTCATCTAGCATAAGAGATTGATTCTCAGAGATTCGATTAGGAATGACTTTAAGGATGTCCTCTACTCCTTCAATGTCCACTGATTTGATCAACCTTGAATACCTAATGCAGTATTAATCCAGTCACCATTTTTGTTCCTGATTTAATGAATCATTAGGCTTATTATCTTCTTTTTTTTTCTTCTCAAAATATATTTATCCACCATTAACATTTGGATCACCAGATGAAAGGTAAATGGCAATGCAATAAAAATGAAAAATAAGAGGGGTAAATTTGAGGTGAATACTTATAAAGAAGAAGTTGTAGTTGAAGATGTTGATGACGACGACGACGACGATGACGATGATATGGATGAGGATGAATCGTAAAGAGGGCATGAAGTGAAAACTCTATAATCAAATGCAAATGATAGCATGGAAGTATCTAAGGCGCAAAATGGGGGACATGTTAGCAATCAAGAAATGAAGGTTAGTGGTGACAAAGAAGGTAAAGAGGAGATGCCGAGGTTTACTATTTATATAAACCGAAGGCCAACTAACATGGATGAAGCTATGAGGGATCTCAAGGCGTAATTTATGATTGTTTGTGAATCAGCTAATGGGGAGGGGGGACTTTAATACATTACTAATTTTTTATTGGACTTTATTATCTTTTTAATTGCTAAATGTCACTAAATATCACTTTTATTGGCAAAGTTTTCACATTTAGCCAAAAAAAATAATAATGTTTTGTAGTGTAATAAACTTTGCCCGGTCAATAACGTGAAATTTGAGATATTATCTTATTTTTCACAATAACAAACTTATCCCCTCATCTCATATCTCAAATTTTGCATTGTTAAAAGGCGGTAATGTCAAGTCAAACTATTACAAAAATTTGGGGTATAATTGTTTTTAAGAGAGAGGGGGTTGAAGGGGGGGGGGGGGGGCACTTAAATATAACTGAGGTGTTAGCCATTAGTGTCGCTCACGAATATGCTGGCCAAAATACCTACACTTTTTTATGGCTAAATGAATGAATGAAATTTGTTGATGCAAGGATATCACCTTAAAATTTAATCACAGTTTTGGACCATTTATTGGAAAAAATGCAAATTAGATTATAATTAAGCCCCACTATTTTAAATTCTTGGTGTCCATTTTCACACTTTAAATTATTTTACCACATTGTTTATGTACAAAAGTGTCACCCAAGGTGAAAATGGACCACATAAGTCCAAAAACTGAAAATATCGTAACCAATATCCAAATAGGTTAAAACTCAGCAAAGGTTAAATGACTTGAAAGTTTTAGTCATCATCTCGCCCACTAAATGGTGTAATTTTCTATAATACATGGTGCAGATCGTCTCCATCAAATTTGATCCAAAAATTCTATCAATTATCCTCAAAATGTGAAAGTATGTTCTTTAAATATCTTTATTAAGGTAAGGACTATATTTATAATTTGGGATGTGTTATGCATACCCTAACTTCCTAGTAAACGTTTTTCCCCCAAGCATACAATTTTTCCAATGTTGTCTGGTGACTACCCGAAAACATTGAGGATTCATAAGATAAATCACTACTGCTTTCATAACTCTCCTCTTTTAAAGTTGAGGAGTTCATTAAAAATCTTGTTGATGATGACCGAGATGATGCTGAGCATGACAGAGTTACTGGATTCAACATTTTCATGGGTGGAAACACAAATATACGCGCAAATGACAGGACAATGTGATTTAAAGATTATATGCGGTAAGGAAATTACACTATCTTTTGATCATGGAAAAGTATAGAGAAAAACTCGGAGAGAAAAAAATATGGGGATATTTTGCGTTTGACATAAAAGTGAGGGGTTGATATAAGAAGACGCCATGGGAAATAATATGCTGGTATTTTGAGGTTGGCATAAAAATGGTGGTTACATTAAAAATTGCTGAAGATATACACCTTAATTTATGTGCAGTTATGTCAATACAACAACTTGTTTCATGTATTTTTTCCTTGCATCTTCGTCAGTAAGTCTCTCAAGAAACTTATTTTGGAAAAATCTCCTTCCATTGAATCAATAAAATGAATCTTTTATTGCTTTTTTTCAAGAAACTTTCAATATGCCAACATCAAGATGTAACGTCCTTAACTTCTATTTGTTGTTTGATTGTTTGTACTTTGAACTAGTTTTAGCAAAAAATGGTTAAAAAATCAAAATAGTTTTCCTATCCATGTAAGAAGACTTCCCTGGTCCACTCTGATGACAATAACAAGATTTCATTGTTTCAGATCGATAATGACTGTAAATTTAGAGCACAGTACTTGGAAAGTTGTATAAGTGGACTACTGGTCCACTCTCTTTATGTATATTTTGTATTTATTAATAAGATTAGATTGTTTTCTAATAGCTGTTGAAATTAATTAACACAATTGAAAGGATATGGGATTTTGTATACGGTTTTCTAATTGTCATTGAAAGTTGTAGATGCATCTAATCTACTTCGAAAAGTAATAAGTTTATCCAATATGTTCGATGCAAGTTAAATTGCAAATAAACCGCTGAACAATTACATTGGTTGAATTTAAGCCCTTATACAATTGGTTAATTGTGAAACACTCCCTTAACTATCTCAAAATGTTGCAAAAAAGTCCCTATGGCAACTAAAAACAATTTTTAACTATGTATTTAGGGATACATAAGGAGGTGTTAACAAGTTTTTCGTAGTTCAGCGACTTAATTACAATCTATACATATAAATACTACTCATTAACTTGAATAGTTGTTTGAACTAATCATGCATGCAAAGGGAGAAAACATATATTTTGAAAAAAGTAAATTTTAAGTGTGAAAAAGCTTATTGAATTGTTCAATCTAACCTATGAGTTCATTTGATGATGTTGAATATTGAGCCCTGTTGGCCTCTAATATTGCAGAAACCTCATTAGCCTAATTAAAAACAATTATAAATTATGCCTCGAGATCCCTTATAACTTATTCCATGTTATTTGGCCTCTGGTTTACATAAACAGTAAACTCCGGCATCTCCTCTTTACCTTCTTTATCACTACTAACTATCTTTTCTTGATTGATAACATGTCCCACATTTTGTGCCTTAGATACTTTCATGCTATGATTTACATTGGATTGTGGTACTTTCACTTCATGATCATTTTTTGTTTAATCCTTATCCTCATCATCGTCATCGTCATCGTCATCGTCATCGTCATCGTCGTCGCCAATAGCATATTTAACTATAACTTCTTCATTATAAGTATTCACTTGCCATTCTCTGTGCCCATATAAAATGGAGTTTTTATGAAAACGGAGGGAATGAATAACTGTGGAGATAATTCAGCCCTGTGGCAACATCTAAACCAATCTTTTTTTCTGTTCCCAATTAAGAAACTTATCATCTTGGCCACTGTTGTAATAAATCCAATAACTGAAGGGTCTATTTTCATCATTGAAACAAACATCGAAAAAGAGAATGTGATAAAAGTGATTGATCCTATTTAGCAACTTTATTTCCTTGAACACATCACCATTCATTTTCTTAATAGCAGTAAAGTCCCCAATGATTGTACCATGCCGGGGATTCCGATATGTCCTTCCATCCCTTCTCACCCTCCATACTATTAGAATGCACAACTAACTTCTAGAGCCTTCTCACAATCCAAGGGGAAAACTGACAATGCAAAATATTGAATGGCTATTTATGTGGACTATCTCCTTAAGGAAATTTTTTCCACACTATGGTGCTCATGCATTGTTGAACATTTTTTTCTTAGAATGCAATGGTTTTGCAAAAGAAAAGCGGTCCATTAATTTATTCTGCCTGTGAACCATCTTTTGATGATGTAATCCTTGATAGAGAATGCCAAAGACACATTGAAGAAATTGTGTCTATGAACAAATTTAAGTAACTTTAATATTCGCTACGCAATATAGGCAGATGCCTTCACCACATTTGCACCATGTTCTCTCTGTTAATATATTTTTACTGAAATTCAATTTTTTAGAATGCATAACATTTTGAGCCTAACACAACCTTGTGTAAAGGGTTTTGTAATGATACTTTTTATATTGTAAGGTGGAATTATTCATTTTCTTTCTTTTCCAAAATTCTCCATTCTCCATTCTGCATTTTTCATTTCTTTTTGCTATAACTTTTTTGATGTTCAAAGTTAATGAAGTATGTGCTTTCGACAAGTTTTGTGTAAAAGGCTCTCTATTGGAAGTCAATGAAAGGTTGATCAAGCAACCTAGATTACTTAATTCAGCAGTACGGGTAACTTAATATATATATATATATATATATATATTCCGCCTCTTGTTCACATTATCATACTAATTAGTATTAGTCTCTTCTATTATATTATTAGTGTCAGTAGTGATTGAACTTAAGCTTTCACAAGAAGAAAATTGATTGGCTCTATGGTATTAATTAGTTACGGTGGTGCTTCTTTTAGAAGCAAATAAGAGAATAACAAAAGGGGAGTTTCAAAGTGAGGTAGTCCAACTGGCTGCAGTTCTTAATGGTGACCACTTCTTGAGAGCTTTCCAAACGTGATGAGTAAGAAAAGGATTGGTGAGCTTTTCAGATTCTATTATAATTATTTAAAATGTGATGTTAATTAGTTCTTTCTACTTTTTTAGATGGATGATCCTAAGAGAGAAACAAATGAAACACCTTCATATCGTCATCCGCCCAATCCCAATGGTTCAAATAGTGAGAAACTCGAGTTGATTTTTTCTCGTTTGGAATATATATAATTCTTCATTACCCCTTTCTCTCGAGGGTGTAGGTGTTATGCTTTGCCTAGATTAACTAAGATGATTACTATATGAAAATATAAACTATATTTTAGCACAATTATCCTTGTACGGACAAATTTATGAATACTTATTGTCGGAATTAGTTTATGTACAAAATGGAATGAAAAGAAGTGAGATATGGTATGGTTTTTGAGTTATAGAACTTATTATGATTTCAACCCCCACCAGAAGGAGATGATTACGAGTTGTAGATGGTTCATTAATATTTTTTTCTATTTTGTGTAGGGGATGATTTGGCAAGCACCAATTATATATATATATATATGTGTGTGTGTGTGTGTGTGTGTGTGTGTGTGTGATGGAATATTAGGTATGATATATGTTGTGGCTATTTCTCTCTCAGTTGTTTACAATGCTGTGGGTATTTCTATCGTTGTTTCTTAGTTAATTTTTATGTTTAAACAAGTTGGTTTTCCTATATAAACAAAGGATACTCTATCGAATTTGTTTAAAAATATCAAGTGTTTCAAAGTAAATAATACGAAGATATACAAATTTGATAAGGTTTTTAAAGGTTGTCATAAATAGGAAGAATTCAAAAAGATTACTTCTTTGTTTACGATAACTGACACTAAATAAATTTTATTGCAGGTCAAAATCTTTTGTGGACAAGGCAAGACACATTTTGATGGAGGTTGTATGCTTCAAGACTGCGAGATTACTTTGCTTACACTATTTTATGTTAGGAATATATGGGGTTTTATGTATTTATTCGAATGAGACAAATAAAATTTTGTAGAGATATTTAGTTTGGTGGGCACAATGTTGAAATTGTCTATTTTATCTTTATATGGACTCGAATTTTAGTTGATTGGAAAATTGTGTGTTATATTTGTTGAAATAAGATGCCAAATATGTCATATATTGTTTTTAATAGTTTTTATTTAAAAATGTATTGAGCATATTATGGAATGGATGAAATTTTAATTTTGGCAAAAAATTATTAAAGATGATTTATTTTGCGTCTCAAAAGGATTCCACAAACGAGGCGACGGTTAAGTTACTGTCTAAAAAAACTCTTTTGAGACGGCATACACCGTCACTAAAAACAATTTTAAAAGATGATTTTTTTTCTGTCTTAAAATGGTCCTATAACGAATGACCGTTTGAAATGGCATATTTTCTGTCTTAAAAAACCTTTTTGAGACAGCTGTTGCCATCTCAAAACGCATTTTTTTTATAGTGTTATCTTGGAGCTATAGAGGATACATTGGTAACCCCTTGAGGCCACATTTGAAGGTGGTGGTTTCTCCTCTTATAACACCACCACCATTGTAGCCATTAGAGGTGGGTAACCTTACTCTTAGTGTAAGAATGTCATTTTATATTTGTAGTCTTGTAGTTAAACTATTTGAGTAGGGTATATTTAGTGTAATAATATAATTGTTGGGTAGAGGACAATAAATATTTTTATGGAATAAAAATATTGGAAAAATATTATTTTATTAAAAATAAAGAATGGATAATTGTTTCAAGATTTTGAAATAAAGAAAGTTGATGTTTTATGAAAATGGTATATTTTCTATTAATTTTGATGAAAAACATTTTATGAAAGAAAATATTGCAAATAAGGTGATTTTTGTCGGAAATTGATATTTTGTTAAAATTAAAGAATAAGTCAATATTTCAAGGTTTTGGAATATTGAAAGAAGGTATTTTATAAAATGGGAATTTCTAACAATATTGGTTTTAAACATTTTACGAAATAAAATGTTTGGAAATGATGAGTTACTTGATGAACATTTGGAGAAAAATATATTTAGACCACGTAGTAGGATTTTTGGGTTTAAAATGCAATTTTTCATGTACATATAAACTTATAGTATTTTGAGATAGAATGTATGAATAAGTTAAAGAAGATTTTGTTGGGTTTAAGCAAGAAATAATAAAGTTGAATTTCAGTCTTTAAAAGTGTATATAATTGGGATTAAAGGACATAATGTGCATGAAGTTAAAAGGCTCCATGTTAAATAAAAGAAAATGCAATTTTCTTATAAGAGTAGTCTGAAGTGTGAATGTATTTATTGAATAAAGAAAGTAAAGGAATGTATGTTTTCGAGAGATGTTAATCAAAAGTATTAATTAAGTGTTAATGGGTAAACATGTAATGGTTCGTGAATGTAACTTACTAATATTGTGAAATATTAACAATTATGGGATTGTTGATGTAAAAAACTAGATTTAATCTAATTAATTAATCACAGATAAATATGAAATAAGAAACAAGATAAAGGATTTTTAAAGTGGTTCATCCTTAATAAAATGACCTACGTCCACTATTTTGTATTATTGCGTGTTTTGCCTTAATCTTGATTATCTTCGCTTATGATAGCTTGTCCTGCCATGAGGGTATTATAATGTATTTATAGCCCTTGGGATGCCCATATGAATAGACAATACGCCGTTATTGGATATGCATATGTATCGGTACATAATAAGAATATTCATTGAATCTGTCTTAGTCGTTTGATCTTCCCAAATAGTTGCTCACTATACTAAGTAGCTCGATATACTGAGTCGCTCGGCGCGTTAAGTTGTTCGGTACGTATATTTATGCCATGCTGGATGAGACGTATCTTTACATAACTGGTCCACATCAGCTGACTAATTTTTGTATCAACAGAAGCCCCCAATGTTTCATAGTTGAGGTTGGATGCAAGAGTATGGAATATTATACCCAAAAGATACTCGGGCATATTTTCCAGGTTTTGTTTGGTTACAGTCCTTCAACATTTGTGAAATTTTTCTCTTAGCATAATAGTTTTGAGCGCAAAGTGGCAAACTTTTAAATATTTCAAAATTTTGGCGAACGCTTGGGTATCTGCGTCTCTAGCCGCCTGAAATGCAATCGTCGTCATCTGTGGTCATTACTTTTCCCATTTTCCAATGGAGCTTATATAAAAGCGGTAAAACCAGATTATCTTTTACCTCTTTCCATCTTGATTCTCAAAATCTTTGTCTTCTCACTTTTCTTCTTACGATCGTCTTCTCTGTCACCTACCATAGTTGATTTCTTAATTTTTCTGTAAGAACTTCTTCCTTTCTTATTCTTTATTTATTTTAGACATCATGGTTTACCTTATCGAATCATTGGATAGGTTTAGGGCTGATTTTGGGATTCCTTCTTGGGTTATTCTGGAAGAACCTTCTTGCCCGTCTGATTTATTTTCTCTAGTTGAGGGGCATTGGTTGTCTTCAATTTTTGTGGCCGAATGTGGTTTTTCTTTCCTGCCTAATCCCCTGTGTTTGGAATTTTGCCAATAAATTGATATTATTCCTGCAAGAGTAGTTACAAATACATGGAGGGTGGTTAATGGCGTACATAAATTGAATCAAATTCATGGAACTCGTTTAGGGATTCTGAAATTATGAACTGTTATAAATGGGTTACCAGCGACGTCACCTTTTATTTAAAAACTAGGTTTTCTAACAGAGCTTTAGTGGTCAATCTCCCTGATGCTAATAGGGATTATTTTGAACACGGGGTTGTGATAAAAAAAATGGTAACATCCCCCAGTAAAGGGGAAAGACATGTACCAAGGTCCCAAATGTCCACTTTATGGCAATGGGATAGGTTGTTCTATTTTTTCAATTTAACTATATTTTTGTTTGATAAAATGTGTCGCTGATATTTATTTTTTATGTTGTAGTGGACAACAAAAGAAAATCCCCAAAAGAGAGTGATATTAATATAAAAGGTTTGAAATTTATATAGGGATTGCATCAAGCAATAGTTGGGGAACACGTGAGGTGTGCCTCCTATTTACTGAGATACAAGAACACCATTTTCTCTTTTATTGCTCGGCCTCTTACTCCTCCTTTGGTGATTGATCTTGAGCAAGATCTAGCATCCTCTTTAATTGTGGAAGAATCTTCCTCTGATTTGGGCACTTCTAATGCTGGCCTGATGACGAAGAAGAGGAGAATACGTGATCTTTTTGCCAAGGTTTCCCCTAGTGCTGATGGGGCAAAGAAGGGCAAAGAAGATGTCCCAGATGAGGGGATTAAGAAAAAAGATGTTGTTCCATCTGGGGGAGGAGTCATAGCTATCAAGGAGGTCAAAAAGAAGCCCCAGTTGCTCCAAAAGAGGCAGAACCTTTGATTGAAGGTGTTGCTATTATTCGAGAAGAGACAACACCTCACTAACTTGGCAGCCCAACACCTTGCATGAGTAAGTATCATTATACTTATCATTTTTTTATACTTCATACAATCTTCATTTTCTGATTTGGGCTTCTCTTCATCTTGTAGTTTTTGGTGTATTTTAATAATATACTAGAGAAGGATGAAGCTATCAAAAATACAACTTCTTCCAGTGGAGTAGAAGAAGCCCTTGCTAGGTTGTCAAAATCTTTGGACAAATCTCGACAAAAGTATGAGGATGACAAAGCTTCTTGGGAAAATAAAATCAAGTCTACTAGGACAGCTCAATAATAAGTTGTGGAAGCTGCCAAAGAGGCTGATCTAGCTCGGCAGACATCTGTGAATGTTTCATAAGAGGCTGTAAATGCTTCCAAGGAGGCAGAGGGGAAATTAAAGATGGTCGTTTCCAGTAAGGAGGAAGTTGAGGGCAAGCTTGAAGCGGCTGAATGACATAAGAAAGATCTTGAATTGAAAGTGCAATCTGTTGAAGAGCTTCTGAGGGAAAATACTTCTTCGGAGAGGGCGAAGAGAAGATTTGCTGTGAAGAAATCTTTTAGCTCTGGCTGGGACAAAGGGCAGAACAAAGCCATAACTGAGGCCTCTACCCAAATGGAGTATGAAAGTTTGAAGTTCTTTAGGGATGGATGGGTTGCAGCGTTGAAGGAGTTAAACGTTGCTGAAGAATGTGAACTATTTCACAGACATATTCACGGTCCTACTCCTGCTATTGAAGAAGAAAAAGAAGATGAAGATGGGTCCAATGAATCTTCTTTGTTGGTAGTAGAGAAAACTCCTGCTGCCATTATCCCTCAATCCTTCGAGCAAGTTCAGCAGGCAACAATTTCTACCGAGCAATGCCAACTACTCATCGAGCAACAAATTCCCTTTTTAAGATCAGCTGAGGATGTTGTTAGGAATAATGAGAAGGTGTAAAGTTGTTCAGACATTTTTTGTTTTTCTCTATTTTCCCTTTTGTTTTATACCTTTGGTTGTACCCTCCTCTTTTATGATCAGTAAAATAGACTTTGTTATTTATTCTGAACTTCCCCTTTATAGCTATGTTGTTTGTTGATCAGTTTTTACTTTGCCTTGATAGTCTATTGCCATGATGGAATTATTGTCAACTCATGATATAGAGTTGATGAAGAAGTGTACTGATTACTTCAAAGTTGGTCGTGTAGACTTCTTTGAAGCACAACTAATTGATATTCTTGGGTCTGATGCCTCTGAGTGAGAAATTGATGATTACCAATATTTAAAGTGTTGACTTGATCAGGCTATAGCGAATAATGTGGCTCACTATGAAATGATTGAGGACCTTCGAGGAATGATTGAAGAACTTCAACTTTAACACAAGAAAACCATTGCTCTTCTGTAAGAAGGTTATAAGAAGAAGTACCAACAGTTGAGCACTAATTGGGGTAATGATAAATTTATCTCAGCCCATAATAAGAGAGAGAAAGTGATAAAGATTGAGATTGAAGATCACAAAAATATTTCTAAGTTGCTGGAGGAAGAAAATAATGATTTGAGAGAATAATTGAGACAACTAAAATCTACTTCTTCTGTAGCTCTGGTCCCAGTCAATGGTGAAGGTCTTTCCTTTTTGGAGATAAAAAATGCTTTATTAAGAGAAGAATTAGAAGCTTTGAAGAGAGCCAGACCTACATCCTCTAACCGGGGTTGAGCAATATCTGGTCGAAGTAGCATCGAAGAGACTAGGACTCAACATGATTTAAAAAACCAAGCTTCTCAACTGAAGGCAAAAAATCAAGATTTATCTTAGATGTCTTAAAAAATTTAGACTCTTACCGATACTCTTTCCAATCACAGCTTCGTTGGAGAGCAAAGAAAGTTTGGTGAAGAGGCTTCATCATCATTTTGAACGATTTACTTATCAATTCCACAAATAGACCAAAGAGTTTTGGATAGGGGGATACGATGAAGCTTTATATCATCTTGATGCCAAGTTGAAACAATCAAATAATGAGGGATACAAACAAGGATGGTTGAATTCCTTAACTCTGATGAAGCTTGAGTACGGAAATGAATTGTTGGATTAGTATGATCCTAGATTACTTGATTTGCGAGTACCTCCTTTCAAACTAGACGTTAGTTGGATTCCGATTAGATCCATTACTCTGTGTTTGATTTCCAAATACCTCGGTGACTACAATCTGCACGAAGATTTTGAGATATCCTGACCTCCATATTTTCTTGACCGACCAAGTATGAGAAATACCATAATGCTTCGAGATTTGAACTTTATCAATTCTTCTTTTGCTTTAGATGATCCTCCAGCTGGAATGGACCCTGTACCTAAATCTGAAGGAAAGAAAATAGTAGAATAGGCTATTTTTATTTCGTTAATGATTGTGTAACGAAGAAAAATAATCTTTTTGTAAATTTATTTCCTTGGAAATAAATTAACTGCATGATTTTTATCCTGTTATCTTGTCAATCTTTACGAGATCAACTATAATAATGTTGTGCTTGTCAGTCACTAAGTATGTATATATAAACGAACGATTTGTCCTCTATTGATTTGGCTGCCTAGACAATGGAACTTTGCATCCATATGTTTTCCTACTTGTAGTGACTTATCACCCTTAAGGGCATAAGCAATGGAATTATTTTTATCCCATGTTCCTGCTTAGTTATAACAATCATTTAAGTAAATAATTGCCCTGGTGACTAGGCAATGGATATTTTACCCTTCTTCTTGCCTAGTTTAGATGCCACTTAAGTCACCCATAATCAAACATACCTTTCCTTGTTCAATTATTGTACCAACATTGATGGTTATGTTGATGCCGACCAACTAGTAGTTGGTGATTGCTGAAGCCGGCCAATTTTGTTGGTGTTTGTGCTCATGCAGACCAACTTTGTTAGTGTTTGTGCTGATGCTGACCAACTTTGTTGAAAGAATTTTTTTTGTTGTTGCTGAGATAAGTTAGTGTGTAGCAGTAGTACTCCGGGAAAAAAAATAATACAAATGAATATCAGGAAATCTGCATTTTGATTCATAGTAAAACAATGGGGTACATGTAAAGTTACATTACTGGTAATACTTTCTCAGATGCTCTGCATTCTAAGGATTCTTTAATTCTTCCCCTTCTAGAGTTTCTATTTTGTAGGTGCCAGGTCGAATAACAGCTCTGACACGATAGGGCCCATGCCAGTTGGCTTCAAACTTGTTGTTATTTTGAATTACTTTTTTGAGCACATAATCTCATTCCTTGAGGTTACACTTGTTGACCCTTTTATTATAGAACATGGCAGTCCTTAGCTGATAAGCTGCATTTTTGATTGCTGCTTCTTCTCTGACTTCTTCGAGCATATCCAAGTCAAGCGTCTCATCAAATCACTTATCGAAGAATTAAAGTTAAGTACCCTATGAGTAGATAATCCTAATTCAATAGGTATGACTACTTTACTTCCAAAAGACAACATGTAAGGTGACTCCCCAGTTGTTGTTCGAGGAGTTGTTCGATATGCCCATAACAATGAGTGCAGCTAATTGATCCAATTCCCTTTAGCATCGTCCAATCTTTTTTTCAACCTCGTCAGTAGATTTCTATTCATCACCTTTGTTTTCCCGTTACTTTGAGGATGACCTGGTGTAGAATGGATCTTTTGAATGTTGGACTGTAGACAATATGCGGAAAACTCATCATTGTCAAATTGGGTACCATGATTAGTGATAACAGAATGTGGCAGACCATTTCTGTAAATAATATTCTTCCAGATGAATTGATAGACCCTTTTATAAGCCATATGAATGAGAGTTTCAGCTTCCACCCATTTGGTAAAGTAATCAACCACTACCACCAAATATTTTAATCGCCCTCTTGTAATTGGTAGAGGCCCGACTAAATCTATTCCCCACATAGAAAATGGCCAATGTGAAGTGATTGGGGTTAACAGTGCCTAAGGAGTTCCTCACATAGTAAAAATTGCTGACACTTGTCGCATTTTTTTTCATAAGCTATACAATCAGTGCGCATTATTGGCTAATAGTATCCCTGCGTATTTATTCTCTATAATAGAGTTCTACCTGCTATGTGAGCTCCATATGCTCCATCATTAATTTCTTCGATTAGATCTTTGACTTCTGCTGGATGAACACATCTTTGCAGACCAGCTATCACACCTCTTTTATACAAAACTCCATTGTTTAAGACGTATCTGGAAGCCTTAAACTTCAATCTATTAGATACAAGTTGATCGACTAGTAAAGTGCCTTCTTCAATATAAGCCCTGATGGGATCCATCCAGGAAGGTACCATATCCAAAGCAATAAAGTTCACTATTAAATCTTCATCGATACCTCTGCTTTCCAGTATCTCAATGGGAATTATTATTCGTAGCTCGGTGCGTGTAGTTAAAGCTAATCGAGCTAGTGCATCCGCCCTTGCATTCTCCAGTCTTGGTATTCTAATCACTTGGACAACTACCAAATTAGATACAATCTTCATATCTTTAGCTAAATATATGGACACGAACTCCCCTTTCGTTGTGTAAAGACTGAGCATCTGATTTACCACTAATTGTGAATCGTTGAACACCATAACTTTTTTCGCATTCAATAACTTAATTAAGTTGAGTCCCACAGTTACTGCTTCATACTCAGCTTCATTGTTAGAAGCCTTGAATTGGAAATGCAGAGCATATTCTATGTCTATTCCATCTGGACTGTTGAGAATAATTCTAGTTTTGCAACCGGTTGCACATGAAGAACCATCAATATATAAGTTCCATATAGGGATATTATTATCAAACCCTTGGTCTGACAAAATCCCTTCATGGAATATCTTATCCTTACTTTCTTCATTCCTCAACTCTGGCTGCTTACCATAAGATTTTGGTTGATCGAGTATCATCCCTTTTGGCAATCCCGTTGCTGGGAGTTGATTGAGGATAATTTTTTTTAATCCTCTAGCATCCTTGAGTTGTTCTGCATTAGCCCCTATTGATTGGAGATATCTAGGTAGGTAAATTCAACAATAAAATCCTCCACTGTTTGCCCTTTGAGAGAGGATCTTGGCTCGTAGATAATGTCATCAATCTTTCAGACTTTTTTGGTTTGTGTAGAGCCTACCTGAGTGGCATCTCAGTGTATACCACTATTTTATAGGCTTAAAAATATGGTCTCATCCTCCAGCTCACCTCAGTCAGTGCCAATGCTAACTTCTCTGATTTTGGATACCTGATCTCTACTCCCCTGAATGCTTTGCTCATGTAGTAAACTAGTTTTTGCACTCCATTTTTGATTTGTATCAAAGATGAACTGACTGCACTTTCTGAGATAGCTAAGTATAAATATAAATTTTCTACCGCCACTAGCCTAGATAATAGAGGAGGTGTTCCCATGTATCTCTTTAACTTTAAAAATGCCTTCTCGCATTCGTTATTCCACTCAAAGGTCTTTCTGAGAACCTTTAAGAATATAAGACATCTATCAATTACTCGGGAGACGAATCTATTGAGAGCTGCAACACACCCGTAAGGCTTTGCACTTCCTTCTTGGTGGTTAGGGATTATAATTCTAGCAAGGCTTTTATCTTATCAATATTTTCTTCAATCCCCATTTGATTCATAATATACCCAAGGAACATGCCTTCGTATATGCTAAAAATGCACTTGGTCGGGTTCAGCTTTCTACTTCTCCAACTGGTCAAATATTTGGCTCAAATCAGCTATATGGTCAGTTGCTTTCTTGATTTTGGTTAACATTTTGTCGACGTACACCTTCATATTTTTGCCAATCTGTTCCACAAACACCTTGTTCACCAGCCGCTGATATGTAGCACCTTCATTTTTAAGACCAAAAGCCATAACATTGTAACAATATGTTCCTCGTGGGGTAATGAAAGAGGTAATTTCCCCATCTTCTGGCTTCATTTTAATTTGATTATATTTGGAGTAGGCATCCATAAATCTTAGGAATTCATTCCTCGAAGTTGTATCTACCAGTTGATCTATTCTGTGCAGAGGGAAATGATCTTTTGGGCAAGATTTATTCAGGTCTGTAAAGTCCACACACATTCTCCATTTGTTGTTCTTTTTCTTCACCATCACAACATTAGCCAGCCAATTAGGATATTTGATTTCGTCGATGAAAGAAGCCTTTTGTAACTTTTCACTTCCTCTTGAATAACGTGATTCTTATTCGGACTAAAGACTCTTCTTTGTTGCCTCACTAGTTTAATCTCTTTGTTGACGTTGAGTTTGTGACATAAGAAAGTTGGGTCTATCCCAGACATATCTTTAAGACTTCACGCGAAGACCTGTTTCCTGTGCTTCAGGAATGCCACCAGCTCTTGCTTCAAAACCAGATCAAGTGAAGCACCAATCTCAGTTATTTTTTCTAGTTGCTCGTCATCCAAAACAATAGTTTTTGTTGTTTCATTAACTTAGCCTTTAACGAGCTCCATTTCATCCCTTGGGTCTAAGGTTTCAATCTCAGACTCATCAAATTCATCCACTTGATAAGTAATAGTTTTCCTTCTGGCATCCTCCAATTCTTCTTTCCCAGTAGATGAGTAGTAGCATTCCCGAGCTACTTTTTAATCATCCGTCACAATTCCAACCCCAAAGTTGGTCAGTAATTTCAAACACTAATGTACAGTGGATGGAACTACTTTAAACTTTTTAAAACCTACTATACCCATGATTATATTGTAAGTCGAATGGACGTTTTCATCCATCACGAAGAATCAGACCTTTTCTAATCTGCAAGAAGGCCATGTACAAATCAACATGTCTAACTTGATCGTCCCCAGCGAAAAAACTTTTTCTTCAGAGAACCCAATGAGGGCCCTATGGTATGGCTCTAATTGACCAAGTTTCAATTTCGAACTATCAAAGCAAGGGAAGAGCATAATGTCTGCCTAGCTACCATTATCCACCAGTACTCTTGAGATGATTACATCCTTCATTCTCATTTTGATCATTAGAGGATCATCGTGAGGATACAAAAATCCTTCCAGATCATTTTTGGAAAAATCAATGACCAAATTTTATTTGTTAACCTTCCTCTAGCGATCCTCTTCTGCTATATTTATCAACTGTATATAAGAACAAGCTTATGCCTCATTGAGGTAAGTTTTTCTCTCAGCAGTATGATCACCACCCTCCTGTATCTCCATTTGTAATCATGTTACAATTGAATGCACCAAAACGAATTGAAAATACCTCACGCTCAGGTTGTCTTGGCCTTTTTGGGAGATCGGGGTCAGCTTCAGGGTCATCTTCATGGTCCCTTTTCTTATCGCCTCTTGGTCGGCAAGGATATTTGGACCTTTATCGAGCTCTATCATTGGTCCTCCCACCATTCTGGCGATCAACGTACTTATTCAGCTTTCCTCGTCTAATGAGAGCCTATTTCTCATTTTGTAGAGCTACACAATTCTTGATCGTGTGACTATGATCCTTATGGAACTCGCAATACTTGGATTTATCCATTTTTTTGGGAGATGTCCTCATTTTTCTGGCTAATTCAGTTCCTCGCTATTCTTGATTTCATCTAGAATGTGGTTTATATCCACCTTTAAGGGAGTATAATTTGTATACTTCCTCATGTGTTCTAATGCTTCTTTCCCTTTCGACTGCTTGCTCCCACCGTTATGCTTGTGACCTTTCCTCTCCGATTTACCTTCAGCTTTAGTTTCTTTATTTGCCTCAGCATTCTTCTTCACATCCATAGCTTCTTCGACATTCATAATTTTGGCTACTTTGGCCATCAATTCATTCATGGATTTGCGGGGATCCTTGGCTAAGGTGGAGTAAACTTGTCTGGTAAAAGACCACTCATGAGAGCCGTGATGGCTTTTTTCTCCTCATAGTCAATGAATTCCAGTTTATCGTTATTAAAACTAGTGATATAGTCCCTGGTTATTTCTCTTGCCTTATGTCTAACGCTCAACAGATGTTCTACCCTTTTATCCAGATTTGCACCAAAATAGAAATTTCCTATATAGAGATCGGCCAGTTGATGGAAGGCCACAATATTTCCCCGAGGAAGGCTATTATACCATATCTGAGCAGATCCAATAATGGTTCCTGAGAATGCTCTGCACATCATGTCATCTAGGACTGCATAGATATCTGATGTGGCTTGATATTGCTCTATGTCGAGCATATGATCAGTTTTTCCATCATACTTAGGCGTGACCACATGAGCATTGAACTTTGATGGTGTGGGGAAATCAATAATTTCTTGTATAAATGGAGATCCTTTGATAAAGGTTCTTTAGAGAGGGTTTCTGGCCTTAACCATTTCCCCTAATCTGTCTTCTAGTCTCCAAATAAACCCTTTCCAAGCATCATTTCCAACCTCTGATCTATTTATATTCACACGAGCAACAGATCGAGCAAATTCTCCTCTTGGGATTTTTCTGTATGAGCTACAGGCCTGGGATTGGGATATGACTGGGCTGAGCCTTCCCTTATATCATTTGGTCTTTGAGAATTCCTCGACGCAATTCGAGGAGGATTTTTATTCCTCTTAGGGCCCAAACTATCGAAAGGAGAAACTCTGCTCAACCTTTCCAGAGCACTTATTCATTTTGGAGTTTGAGTAACATCTTCTTGAGAATGCAAAATTCTTATAGGTGAAGTTAGGCCAGGATGGTAGGATGAATCACTTGAATTCTCGATATGACGGAATCTAGTATGTTTAGATAGTGAGAACGGTGGACGCATGCTTTTATGAATGCTTCGTTGTCTTGACTGGGTAGATCCTCCATTTTGGACAGTTTGAATGAACTATCTCATGGTTTCCTACATAGCTGTTTGTTCCTTGGCTAAATTTACTAGGATCCAAGTGATATCATGTGTATTTGGAGGAGCAGAAGGGTTTAGAGGATTCCCGTCGTTGTTCCTGTTGCTAGATTTCGGGATATCAACCATTTCTGATAAGTTTTTAGTGAAAAACGCTACGTATATTTGTTCCCATGGACGGCGCCAATCTGTTGATGTAAAAAACTATATTTGATCTAATTAATTAATCATAGATAAATATGAAATAAGAAATAAGTCAAAGGATTTTTAAAGTGGTTCAGCCTTAATGAAATGGCCTACGTCCACTATTTTTTATTGCTGGGTGTTTTTCCCTAATCTTGATTATCTTCGCTTATAATAGCTTGCCCTTCCATGAGGGTATTACAATGTATTTATAGCCCTTGGGCTACCCATGTGAATAGACAATACGCCGTTATTAGGTAGGCATATGTATCGGTACATAATAAGAATATTCATTGAATCTGTCTTGGTCGTTTGATCTTCCCAAATAATTTCTCGGTATACTGAGTATCTCGGCGCGTTAAGTTGCTCGGTACGTATATTTATACCATATTGGATGACACGTGCCTTAACATAACAGGTCCACGTCAGCTGACTAATTTTTGTATCAACATGGATAAAAAATGGATGTGTAAAAGTGTTTCCAATCAAGTAAAAGATTAATCTAATTGTACAAAGGTGTCATAGGGTTAAAACACTTAAAAGGTTGGCGGGAATAACTTAATAGTGTTTTTAGGTGGAATTAACGCTTGAGAAATGGAGTAAAGGCGATTTTGAAAATAAATGGGTAAAATGGTAATTTTACTTAAAGTGGAACATTTTATGAAATAAAAATATTGAAAAAGGTGTTACACAAAGTAGTCCGAAATGAATATGATTTTTGGAATAAAAATCAAGGTTAAAGTGTAAAGGACACGAAATGGTAAATTTTCAAAGTGTGACACAAATTTGGGGCGGTAAAGTCTCGGGTTTTCGGTTTTTGCCGGATTAAAAGGATAAGTGGAATAATGTGAACATTTATAAAATGTTAAAACACATAAAAGGGACTTGGATGAAATCGAGATAAAGCAAGAAAGCCTCGGAGCACTTGGGTGAAAAGCCCTAAATCACTAGCTAGAGCATATAGTGCGCATAGTCGACAGTGTAGAGCCCGTGGAAGTATGCGGAATACAAAGATTCCAAGAAAATATAAAGGATATATATGGAACATATCAAGAAAAGAGTTGTGTGGTAAAATGTGTTAATACAAACTAACTTGAATAGATATATTAAATTTCTCGATAAAGGTGAAATGAGCAAGTAAATGTGTAAATTTATTAATGTCCATAAATGAATGAAAATGGTCTAAAGAATGTAAGTAAATGGGTGGTTAAGAAACCTAAATGGCTAACCCATATTTAACATAAGAATGCGTTGTAATAAAAGCATTTAAAAGATTAAATAAGTATTTTCTATCATGGTGAATGTGTGTGTTGAAATGGTGATTTTCAATGAAAATACTAAGGGTATTAAAATGAACGAAAGGGTTAAATTGCGATAAAGGAATGAGTTCGAATAAATCAAATGTAATGATTTCAAGTGTTGAATCGGGTGTGTTAAATAAAGTGGGGATGATAAGTATGAATAAAGTTATGGTAAATTAATCTAGATACGTAAGATTTTTGGAATATAAAACGGTTAATGCATTGGAATATGTATTTTTCAAAGGTATACCTATGTATATATGTACATATTTCCGCATGCATGTGGTTGTAGCGTGTGAGAATTCCTTTCTGCCTCTCATTTCTATACTGTTGTATAAATCCCGCTAGGCAAAGGCTCACATCCCTACTTTTTTATGGTTCATTTCTATACTTTTGTATAAATCCCGCTGGGCATAGGCTCACATCCCCACTTTGTTATGGCAGGTTGGGAAGAATTTCGTATTTTGAGGGCATTATACAGGTATGTAAATTTTATTTATATTTACGTCGGTAGTTTTGTTTACTTTGACTTAGGGGTGCTCCCCATGGGTCCCTCACGTAGTTTACCTTGAAATTATAATAGCATGATAAATAAGTGAAATGTTAATTAAAATAAAACTAGACTAGGAACATTATCTAGGGTTGTTCCATTGCACTTTACACCAAACGCTCGGGTCAGACCAGGTTGACCATGGGTAACCCATAAATCTGGGTCTGGACGTTACATGACCCAAACTCGATAGGACTAAACTCATAAACTTATAAATTTGTTTCATGTTATCGTGTTGGTTGTATCAAAATTACCAATACCAAACCGTTATGTACATGTTTATCGTGTTAACCCGATATTGTGCAAAACTCGATTGGACTAAATCCATTACCTTATAATTTTGTGTCATGTTATCGTGTCGGTTGCATCATAGTTACCAAAACCAAAATATTTTGTTTAACAAGTTTATTATGTCAACTCAATCCCAAACTCGATAGGACTAAACACATTAACTTATAATTTAGTGTTGTGTTATCGTGTGGGTTGTGGTATAATTACCAAACCCGAGACGTTATCCTAATAGGTACATCAATTTAATCATATATTGACCCAAAAATAATAGTACTAAATGTAACTCTCTGACCCAAATTTATAGGTTACTTATGGTCAACCCGGATGGACCCCACCATTAGGTGTGAACTACAATGAAACAACCTACATAATATTGCTAGGCCAGTTTTATTTAACATTTCACTTATTTAACATGAGATTTCCATTTCAAATCAAGCTATGTGAGGGAACCATGGGAAGCATCACGAGAATCCAAGCATATATAGCTATTAATGTAAAATAAAAAGAATACTTACCTGTAAAATGCCCTCAAAGTACGAAACTATACCCAACCTGCCGTAACAAAGACGAGGGAATGTGTCGAATTACCAGTGAGAAATTACAAAGAAACGAATGAAAGAAAGGATACCTTAACACGTTATATCTACATTCACACACCATTATCTTATGTATATACATATACATATATATACATAAATACATGAAATCGTTTTTATAGAAGGGTGTCTACCTATAAAAAAAAAGAGAATAAAAATACTGTTTTATTAGAGACATTTGAGAGGTGCCCCACAAGGGTCACTGCAGAAGTCCAAGATCGATAAGTGCCACCGGTCACTGCAGAAATGTCATCCGAGAGGTGCCCCACAAGAGCCACTGCAGAAGTTCAAGATTGAGAAGTGCCACCGCAAGGGTCACTGCAGAAATGTCATCCAAGAAGTGCCACTGCAAGGGTCACTGCAGAAATGACATTCGAGAGGTTCCCCGCAAGGGCCACTGCAGAAGTCCAAGATTGAGAAAGGCCACCGCAAGGGTCACCGCAGAAATGTCATTTAAGAGGTGCCACCACAGGGGTCACTACATAAATGACATTTGAGAGGTGCCCCGCAAAGGGTCACAATAGAAATGTTATCCGAGAAGTGCCACCGCAAGGGTCTCGGCAGAAACTCATTGAGAAGGAACCCACCCAGGGTCCCGACCGAAACTCATATTGAGCAGGAACCCTAGGGTCCCGGTAGAAACTCATATTGAGAAGGAACCACCACAGGGTCCTGGAAGAAACTCATATTGAGCAGGAACCCCACAGGGTCCCGGTAGAAACTCGTATTGAGAAGGAACCTACCCAGGGTTCCAAAAGAAACTCATATTGAAAAGGAACCCACCCAGGGTCCCAGCAGAAACTCATATTGAGAAGGAATCACCCAGGGTCCCGGAAAAAACTCATATTGAGCAGGAAGCCTAGGGTCTCGGCAGAAACTCATATTGAGAAAGGAACCCACTCAGGGTCCCAAAAGAAACTCATATTGAAAAGTAACCCACCCAGGGTCCCGGTAGAAACTCATATTGAGTAGGAACCCCCAGGGTCCCGAAAAAAACTCATATTGAAAAGGAACCCACCCAGCGTCCCGACAGAAAGTTATATTGAGTAGGAACCCCCAGGGTCCTGGCAGAAACTCATATTGAGAAGGAACCCTCAAGGTCCCTTAACAAGAGAAAATGTCTGGGCGAGGAGCAGTCAAGGCCCTCCCCCTCAGCTTCCAGAAAAATACGCCAGGATGAGGGAGTGGCTATCATGAGTGACTCATCATCATGAAATGTCATTCTTTAAAAGAACAACAGTATTAACACTTCTCTTTATTGTACAGGTTGCTTAGTTGAGCAGGCAGGGCTCAGATAGGCCTGGCGGCTGAGGGACAAGGTATGTTGAGCAAGCTCAACCACTTATCACTATAGGATTGAGAGAATACTAGTAGGAAGACCCGGAAGTCACTCAAGACTACACACACTGCACACTTGGTCACAAGGGAAGTGAGCATCCAAAGATCTGGCTACTCACAAGGAATAAACTCTTTATAAAAAATGACTTTTCCATAAGAGGGGGTCCTCGAGGTCCCCCTTAAGAAAAACAACAATTTTAGAAGAGAGGGGTCCTTAAGGCATCCTCTCTCAAGATTTGCAAAATTGTACCACAAGTTACCGTTTCAAAGGATAATTACCAAATCAAATAGCTTGTCTTCATTAGGAGACATATGTGCCTTTTGACTTTGGTTGGCGCCAGGTGGCACCTGCAGGAGGGGACAGGCAGGGTTGCCTGCAGGTAGGGACAAATGGTACACTTAAGACATTATTCCCCACCAACCCTCTCAATTTTGGCGCCCAAAAATTCCAACTTAGCCCTAATGCCCAAGTATAAATAGACCTCTGGCCAAGGTCAATAGACACATTTGAAATTGCACTGTTACTCTGCCAAAACCACACCAGACCTACCTAGTATTCTCTCCCTGCTCATTCTCTTAGTGCTGAGTGACTTTTTCTTTCACTCCCCACTAACAACCATCATTCTCAGGTGTTTCCCTTGAGACAGATTACTATTTTTGCTGTGAAAGTTCATCTTCTTGCAGGGAGTGAGTTGAAGCTCGAGTTCCATTGTTACCAGAAGGAGAAGGTTTCTTGAGAAGTTGCACCAGAAGACCTTCATGACCTTGCAGGTAGTGTCCATTGGAGTGGGTCATGCCTCACCCGTTCTAGATATTCATAGACCCCAGTCTCACTACCCTCCTAGATTTGGCAACTCTACTGGGGAGGTATTCTTGCTTTAATGGATAAAGAAGGTTTCAATGTCTCTAAGCAGTGGGTTTTTTATGACACTCCATCTGGTAATGGAGCTCACAGTGAACAGACTACCCAGGAAGAAGTGGTGGTGATCGGATCCAAGACACCTCCGCCTCAGGGTGGGCAGACCAGTTCTTCGGTAGTGGCTATGGCAGGTATGAATCTTATGGCAATGTTTTTTTTCTTCTTAAAGAAAAATAACGTGGACCTATCAAGCTTGGGTCAAGGTTGTGCGACACATGCTGCTGCCCCTTCTGGAGGGGTGGCCACCCCTATTATGATTTGAACAGAGATGATTCCATCCCGGTAGGTGGCGCCGGAGCAGGATCTGGCACAAACAGGTTCTCCAGCTGCTAAAAGCATGTGTTTGTAGGAGTCACCGTCTAAGGCTGTTACTATGGAGGAAGTGAGGAAGCTCCTCTCCTCCTCTCATAGGGAGGGTTCCCACTTATACGAGTAGTTACAAGACCCATATCCGCAGGAAGTAAGTGAGAAGCCATACCCTGAGGGGTATATTCCACCAAAATTTATCATGTTCGGCGACAGGGGGGAGAACTCTAGAGAAAACGTGAAGAGGTTTGTCGAGTACTTAGGAATACATGATGGAGACAAGAACCTGAGGTTGAGGGAGTTCTCTAAGACTCCCACTGGGAAGGCTTATACATAGTATTCCCACTTAGCGCCTAATAGCGTCCCTACTTGGGAAGAGATGCAAAGGCAGTTCTTCCAGAAGTTCTTTGTAGCGGAGGACAAATTTACATTGAGGCATCTAGCACAAGAGTTCCAAAAGCCAGGAGAAGAGTTAATGCACTACATCAAGCAATTTCGTGAGAGGGCCTTAGATGTCCACGAGGACGTAGCGGAGGCCAGGTTACTGCAAATATGTGTGGAAGGACTCTTAGAAGAGTACAAGTTGCACTTGATCAACGAAACTAGAGACGAAACTTTTAGAGAGTTCACCAGGGCTGCTAGCAATATAGCTATGATAATCAAACCAAGGGCCCCGGGCTGGAGGACACAAGTCCCACTGACTTCGGTTTCATGTTTCGAGGAGGCAAGCGGTTAACTATGTGGATAGGAGTTCCAAAGGGAAGAAGGGAGGCTTTAGAGTCAAGACAGGAAGTCCCAACAACAAGATAAAGTTTGGGGAAGATACCCCGCCACCAATACCATGTAGCGTAGCTGAGGCTATGGACTGTTACCGTACCCTAGTATGAGAAGGGGTAGCAGGACCTCCTCACTTAAAAGGAGAAACCCCCACTGTAGCTGACAAGGCCAATCGGAAGTACTATGAGTTGCACCAACGGGTGCAACATTCTACCAAAGATTGTTACTACTTGCGAAGGATCATTGGCGAGCAGGTGGCTAATGGTACCTTGCAAATACCCCCTGTGGATGTTAACGAGAACCCACTTCCTGCGCCTCACTTTGGTACCGCCAATATGGTAGTTGCATATGATGAAGAAGCTTCCAAAGGTCTAATGAAATGGGAGAGAGGCGATCAGTTATGTGAGGAGTTAGAAAATCTATCACTGAGGAGATTTGAGCTAGAAAGAAAGCAAGAGGAATGTTTCTTCACTCCGTAACAAGAAGTTGGAAGTAGGGAAATTGAAGAAGTGGCCCTCTCGGAGGGTGAGGTAGATGTCATTCTCGCTTTAAATGAGGGAGGGACCTCGGAGGTATAGTATGTCTGCAGTGCCCAGACGTATGAGGTGGACCTAGATTCCGAATGCAAGGCCATCGCAAGGAGCTCCAAGTTCAAGTGGTTTTTCGACCATATAGGGGTAAAGTACGACACAAGTGTGTCCATCACGAGGAAAGTCTTGGAGGCAGTGTAACAGTGTGGAGACCCTTCGATAAATTGGCAGGGCCAATCAGAAGGATGATTAAGAAGTATACTTCTGAAGTGGTGTTTTGAGAAGAAGATAGGTTGGTGCCTTACTTCCACAACCACCTGCTGTATGTTACAACCACGGTTAATGGAGTCTCATTTCGCAGGGCGTTAATGGATGGGGGAGCATCGACCAACATTATGCCCATCAGTACATTGTATGAAATAGGAATTGACCAGGGGAAGGTGGTTCCGGTACCACTAGTAATTTACGGATTCGACAATGCCAGAATGCAGTCTATTGGATACCTGAATGTGGGAATCAAGTTGGGAAATTTCACCTCCCATATCAAGTTCCATGTTATTAATGCTAACACTAGCTACCAATTACTCATTAGAAGGGTATAAATGCACACTCATGGAATAGTGCCTTCCACCTACCATCAATGTGCAAAGGCAAACATTAGAGGTATAGAGATAGTGATCAAGGCCACGCAGAGACCCTTCACCATTGAGGAGGCCCATCTAGTGGATGATGCCTTCTACACTGAGTTAGATGAGGAAAGAAAGGTCTCTGCAAGAAAGCTAGAAGGGATCAAGGTAGCCGAGGGAAGTTTCCCACAGAAGAAATCTGTTCATGACCGTCTAGGGGGAGGGTGATTCCCCACATGGCAAAAGGAAAGAGGAAAGTAGAGGAGGTGGCTAAAACTCCTCGAACCTGCAAGAAGGTGGTCTTTCCTGATGGAAAGATCATCTACTGCTTATAACGGTCTGCATGGGCGGTGTTCTAGGATGAGAGCATCGACTCGGCTCCTAAGTGTTTTATTGTTAATGAATCCCATATCGTTGAGCATGTTGAGGAACCAAAAGAAGCTCCGGAATGCATGCAAGATGGATCCATAAAATAGTTTCAAGAATTGGAGGAAATCAAGTTGGGGCCAGAAGGGGGTGAGAGTAGACCCATTATAATCTCCAAGTGTCTAGAACCGCACCAGAAGGAAGAGCTCATTGGTCTACTTAGGGAGTTCACGAATATATTTTCATGGAAGTACACGGAGATGCCAGGAATAGATGCAGAACCATAGATTGAACATCCTTCCCAGTGCCCTTCCAGTAAAGCAAGCCACGCGTACATACAAAGCGGACCTTGACTTGAAGATAAAAGCTGAGGTGGAAAAGTTATTAGTGTAGATTTTTGTGTAGAATCTGTGTAGATTTTTGTGAGTTGAACAGGGATGTCCTAAGGATGAATTCCCATTACCAAGTATAGACAACTTAGTGGACGCCACCGCGGGACATGAGATGTATAGCTTCATGGATGGGTACATTGGTTACAACCAGATTAAAATGGACCCTGTCGACGCGGAGAAGACAGCCTTCCGCACACTATTAGGGAATTTTCACTATACCGTCATGCCCTTCGGGTTGAAGAACATCGGGGCCACATACCAGCGGACCATGATGGCAATTTTTCATGACCTATTTCATGATATACTAGAATTCTATGTGGATGACCTGGTGGTGAAGTCTAAGAAAGAAAGCAAGCATATATAGGATCTTAAGAGAGTATTCGAGAGGTGCCTCGGGTATAAGATGAGGATGAGTCCCTCAAAGTGTGCCTTTGGGATTACTGCAAGGAAATTCTTAGGTTTTGTTGTGAATAGACAAGGGGAGAAAGTGGATGCAGAGAATATGAAACACATTGTGATGATGCCACCGCCCAAGAGTCAGAGGCAACTTAAGAGCTTACTGGGAAAGGTATCCTACCTGCAGAGGTTTATACCTGCGCTGGCAGAAGTAACTCATTCGTTCGCGCCTATACTAAAAGACAAAGCTAAGTAGATTTGGGGAGAGAGGCAGGAGAAAGATTTTGAAAAGATTAAAGAAATCCTAGCCTCTCCTTCCACGATGATTCCCCCCGAAGCTGGAGCACCGCTACTGCTCTACCTTACCTCTATAAAGATATTGATAGGGGCCCTCTTGGCGCAAAAGAAAGGAGGATTGGAAAAGCCGATATACTACCTTTCAAGAGTGATATCTGGAATAGAATTGGGGTACACCATCATTGAGAGAAACCTGGCGTTTGTATTTGTGGCCCAGAAGTTGAGACACTATCTTCTAGCCTTTATAGTTCACATAGTCACCAAGTATGACCCCATCAAGTACCTCCTCGTGCGAACTATGCTCGTGGGATGAGCAACAAGATGGTTTTTGATCTTGTCAGAATATGATCTAAAATGTGTAGTGCCCAAGGCCATTAAAAGCCAAGCAGTGGCAGATCTACTTGCCCACTTCCCAAGTGGAGTTTTTGAACCACCTAGTGAAGATCTACCCACGGAGAGATTTCAATCATGCATGGCGGAGGGGGTAAAGAAGTGGTCTATGGAGTTTGATGGTTCTAGTTCTCAAGGAATAGGTGGAGCCGACATCGTACTATCAAATGGGAAAGAGAAGATCACTCTCTCCTTCAAGTTAGATTTCAAATGCTCAAATAATGAAGTTGGGTATAAAGCCCTCATTCTAGGGATGTTGGAAGCACTCAGAAGAGGGGTCGGGGTATTGTGTATACGAGGGGACTCCAATTTGGTAGTGAGGCAGGTCAATGGGGAGTTTTCCCTTAAACATGTCAACTTAGCGCCCTACAGACACATCATCCAAAGGCTGTTGGGATAATTCTTAGAAGTAACTGTAGAGAGGCAGGCGCGAACGATGAACAGGCACCCTGACGCGCTCGCCACCATAGGACAAAAGCTGGGCATGGAGGAGTCAGAAGCAACCATCATAGTGAGGCGAAGAACGGTACCCACTACTGTAAAATCTTTGTTCCCAAGTAATGAGCCAAAATATTGGCGGCATCTGGTGGAAAAGCAACTTTAAACTAGAGAAGGGATAATGAAAATGTTAGAGTTAGCCAACTATCATGTTCTGTAAATAACTCTCTACTTCAAGAGTTTCGGAGGGTTTCTGGAAAAGTGCGTCAGTGAGCAAGAAGCCAAGGAGAGGTTAATAGAAATGCACCAAAAGCACTGCGGAGATACTGATGTTCCCCTTTATAGACAACTGTAGCGAGGTGGGTATTATTGACCTGCCATGAGCGCAGAATCAGCCTTATTGCAACAAAGTTATTTAAAGTGCCAAGCTAATTTTGACCAGCCGATGGAGGATAACTTTGTGGAAGCCTTCAAAGATTGGAGACAACCATACATAGCATATCTGAAAAATGGGGAGTTGCCCGCCGAGAGAGCGGATGAAATTTACCTTAGAAAAAGGATATCCCGGTTCTACTTGGTCGAAGGAGAGTTATATAGGAAGTGGTAAAATGAGAAGGCGCTAAGGTGCGTAGCTAAAGAGGAAGTGAAGAGGGTGCTGAAAGAAGCTCATGAGCCCTCCCACATGGGAGGTGCCAAACTGTATAATTAGCCAATGACGCTGGGATACTACTGGCCGACCATGGAGGCTGACTCCATTGGATATATGAAGAAATGTAAAGCATGTCAAGTTCATGGAAACATGGTGCACGCTCCTTCTGTCAGCTTGCAAAGCTTGGCAGCTCCTTATCCCTTCCATACATAGGCGTTCGATGTGGTGGGAAACATCACCCCGGCCTCTCACGGCAAGGCTTTTATCATTGTGGCTATAGAATTGTATACCAAATGGGTGGAAGCCATAGCTCTAAGGCGAGTCAGTGCCCAAGTGGTAACCCAGTTTATAAAGGAGTATATCATATGCAGGTTTGGTATACCCAAGGTAATCTTAAGAGATAATGGGAAGTAATTCGTATGCAAAGAAATGAACCTCCTCACAGACAAATGTAAAATTGTGCATAATAGCTCAACCATCTCCTACCCTAAGGGCAATGGCCAAGCAAAGGCTACCAATAAGACCCTGATAAAATTTGTGAAGAAAATGCTAGAGGACATGCTGGGGGCGTGGGATGAGAAGTTACCTATGGTGTTATGGGCTTACCGTACTTCGAAAAGAAAATCGATAGGGTTTACTCCATTATCTTTGGTATATGGGACCGAAGTTGTCCTACCAGTGGAGTTGGTGGTACCTTCACCCAGAATTTCTCTTAGTAATGGGCTCATCCCTGACCCAAGGCATGTGCAGCTGGAGGCGCTGGACGAGCATAGAGACAAGGCGAAAGAGAATTTCAAAGTCTACACTCAGCAAGTGTCCAGGACTCCAGGGCCTACGAGAACTTATTCAAGAATAGAGAGTTCCATGTGGGAGATTTAGTCCTTAGATAATCAACTCACCATCTTCGTAGCATGTTGGCATCAAAATTCAAACCCAACTGGGAAGGCCCCTTTGTCGTCAGAGGAGTGGGGAAGTCGGGCTACTGTCAAATATCATAACCAGAGAGTGATTGCCTCCAGCTCATCAACTGCAAGTGGATGAAGAGTACTATGCTTAGTAACAGCTAACAAATTTTTGTTTGTGTTTTGCATGTCTGTAATGGATTTTCAGGGTTGCTCTTATATCAGAAAAGTTTTTTTGTAAATTTTTTTAGAGCAATACCACATTGTAAACAACATACAAAAGTAAAGAAATGAAATAGCAACGCTTTTGATCATTACCGCAGCATTGCTTGCTTGATTTGTTTACTCATTTATATATATACAGAAATATATATACACTCCCCGCTAAGTTAAAAGCGAGTACACAAAAAAAATTAGGAACTTTGCTCACTACACTTGGGAGGTAAGTCCATCCTGAGGGAAAGCGTACTGAGCAAAGTCCCCCAGGAATAAATTAAGAAAAAATGTAGGGGGGGGGGCTAAATTCCTCCTCTTTAATATTTCAAAGAACAGTGAACATAAGTAATATTGTGCAGGAGTACCACCACAGACATAAGGGGTGATTCAATATAGTAACATGCAAATATCTCACAGTTACGAGAGGTGCATTTTCAAAAAATATATAATAAAATAAAAGTACAATGTATATATATACATAACTTGCTCATATTAAGGCAAAGTACCCCGCAGTTTATGAGGGACGCATCAGTAGACCAAGTGCTCACAGAAATTAGAGCAAGTCATATAAAATAAACAACCACAATATAAACGGAGAACAAGGGAAAAGAAAAACGCAGAAGAAACAAAGTGCCATTTCTCTCATTTATGAAGGATCAATGATGTACACATAGAATTTTGAGCATTACAAAGCAAGAAGTAATCTATCCGCTGGAAATGACAAAAATAAATCATCACGAGTGATGGCGCCGGCATACGACGGACCAGCCTCCCATAGAAACTCTTCCTCCAACCAGACGAATTTAGCCTCATCCTCCTCATCACAAGACTCAAGTCTGGCGAGCTTCACCTACAGTAATACGATCTGATTACGGATTCTCATGGCCTCATCCCGTCGCTGCTCAACCCTAGACTGTCGGGAAGTGTGAAATCCCACTATCTTCCGAAGAGGAACACTCAGAAAGTGGCGAACTCCCGTATCAAGCCAATGCAAACGAAAATTATAGAACTGTTACAAGTCACGAAGAGCATCCAAGAATAGTGAAATAGAAGAGCTAGTCAGCTTAGCAGGGGAGGTAGCTAGGAACTCATGAACATGGATGGTAAAAGCCTTCAGGTTGAAGGCCATGAGACTGTGAATCTGAAGTATGCTCTAAGAAGTGAATGTCTCGGGGTGGTGCTCTTAGATGAGATCCAAGAGCTGATGCTCGTGCGTCCTGAATCGTCCTGGTAACTCCTCACGCCATAATCTACCCGCAATGGTTGCAGCATCCTCTACTTCACCATCGTCGTCGAAATGGCGAGACCCTACCTCAGATCGGAGGAAAGACGACTCTCCACCAGAATCAGCGTCACCGACCAAGGGAGTGGCCTCGGAACTATGATCTCTCTCCACAACCATCCCACTTCCAGACTCCACAGTCATCGGAGTACTCTCATGCACCTGGAAATAATGAGACAAAGGTGAAATGGGAACGCTTGCACAGTATATGCAACAAGAAAAGAGGGGAGTAGTAAAAAGAAGGGGTATGCTAGTTTAATACCTCTCTCGCAGTTTCCCCACTGCCAGACTCCACGGTCATCGGAGTACTCTCATGCACCTAGAAATAATGAGACAAAGGTGAAATGAGAACGCTTTCACAGTATACGCAAGAAGAAAAAAGGGGAGTAGTAAAAAGAAGGGGTATGCTAGTTTAATACCTCTCTCACAGTTGCCCCACTGCCAGACTCCACAGTCATCGGAGTACTCTCATGCACCTGGAAACAATGAGATAAAGGTGAAATGAGAATGCTTGCACAGTATACGCAAGAAGAAAATAGGGGAGTAGTAAAAAGAATGGGTATTCTAGTTTAATAACTCTCTCGCAGTTGCCCCACTTCCAGACTCCACAGTCATCAGAGTACTCTCATGCACCTAGAAATAATGAGACAAATGTGAAATGAGAACGCTTGCACAATATATGCAAGAAGAAAATAGGGGAATAGTGAAAATAGGGAGTATGATAATTTAATACCTCTCTCGTAGCCATCCCACTCTCAGACTCCACAAATATCGGAGCAACTTTATCAGGCTCCATAGTCATCGGAACAACCTCACTCACCTAGAAACAATGAAATAAGGGCAAAGATTGGAATGCTTGCACAATTTAAACAAAATAATAAAGGCATAAAAAATGACATAAGGGAAGTGGATACCCTTATACACTGTACCTGAATAACGCTCTCTATAACGGTTAAGGGAGGAGGTGTGGGGGCTCCCATAGGGGCTGCTACACTGGCCAATGCTCCTGAAGGGGCTGTCTCAGTGACCAGTGCTTCTGAAGAGACGACCTCAGTCTCGGGTGCTCCTAAATGAGATACCCCAAGGATGGTAGTCGCAAAGGGTGCTCCTAAAGGGGCTATCTCAGTAACCAATGATCCTAAAGAGGCTACCTCAACCTCGGGCGCTTCCGGAAGAACAACCTCAGCAATAGAAGTGGCAATGGATAGACGAGGCTGTGAAGGAGAAGAAGGGGCAAAAGTTAATAGATCATCTGTCTCATGAATAAAAATATCTCAATTAACAAGGGGAGAGGGAAATTACTCTTTGGCACAACAAAGATAGCTACCTGAAGGGGTGCGATAACAGGGAAAGTAGACCCTTGTATAGGGGCTGCTGAAGAGACAATAGTAGGAGTTGCCATCAAAATAGCACCAAGGGATAACTGCAACAAAAGAGAAAGTCACAATGAAGGAATAGGTAAAGAGGAAAAAGTCATCAGTATCGGACATTGTAAATGGGTAAGTAAAAGGAATAGGTAAAGAGGAAAAAGTCCCTACACATTGTAAATGGGTAAGTAAAAGGAATAGGTAAAGAGGAAAAAGTCACAATGAATGTTTTTGAAAATGGCGGGGCATACCTGAGACGAAGAAGAAGTCACAAAAGTGGTCCTGGTGCCAGTAAGGTGCACAGATGAAAGCTGCAGGGAAAAGCCAGCATACACAACCAAGATGTAGTTGGCAGATTAATAAATTACATTAGATGGTAAAAGAAATAAGGAGATGACAAACCTCTCAAAAAAGGCCTCGGGAAGAAACAAGCATGGAGTTCCTCTCCCGCTGAAAAGGTGTTAATCGCAGTGGGGGAACAGGATAACTACTTGCCTCTATGGAAATGACCTAAAAAATACGACATAATACTTTCCTTAACAAATAAAATAATGAGGGGGAAGAAATAAAATCGTATACACTAAATTTCCAACAAAGAGGAACACTTACCACAGCAGGGCGCACAGTCTGTCCATAAGGGAGATTTCGGGTAGTGGGGATAACTCGCCCAGAAGAATGGGATGCCTCATCATCACTAGAAGACTCTCTCGAGACTGATAAAAAAGCATAAGTGTCAGTAGCACTTTTGCTATGGAAATCCAGGTTGCCCATATCACCCGAAGAAGAACTATGGTCGTCATAGGAAGGGGTGCTTCCATAATCAAATAGTTCCTCTTCCAATGAAGGGGAGGGAGATCCGGGAGGTGAAACTCCGAGAGAACTAGTTCCACTAAGTAAAGAATGTCGTGATATAGTACTTTCTACAATGGGAATAGATGCGACTCGCCCCTCCTGGGAAGAAAGGCCCGATGCTCCGTAACCTTTCTTTTTCACAATTTGATATGTCTCCTCCACCCCAAGATCATCAGTATCGGACTCTTGGTCCACTATGGAGGAAGCAGCCATGCCATCACCATTTCCTTTCTTATTTTTTGCAGATCGGTCCTCACAGGAGAAGGGGGAGGAGAAGCGGTAGTAGCAGGAACGAAATTAGATACATCTGTGTCGGGGTGCTTCCTTTTTCTTGCGATAGATGCGATCACTTTCCCTCTGCTTTTTGGTCAGCTTTTAGACTTCACAGGTGGAAGTTCAGCCGACAGGGGCTGAAGTGACTCGTCAAGAAGAGGCTTAACTAAAATAGGAATGGCCTGCTCCAAGGGTGGCAAGGAAGTGGTGCTAAGAAACCAAGGATCTTTCTACGTCCGCCTGACCCAAAATTGGGCTTTGGTATATTTAATTGGGTTGGTGTCATGAGGGGGACCAACAACACATTCTTGGATAAGACGAACCTGTCGCTGCCAAAGAAGGAACCAAGATGAAGTAAACGAAGGATGATAATAGCAAGGAGGCACATAGAGACCCCCTAGACCGCTGACCCTAGGGAATAATCCACGAAGAGTGAAGCTAGCACACGCCTCTGAAAACGTCTCAGAAGGATCGTTGTAGGTAGGAAGAGGAGGGATGTGAATGCCTTGATCATAGCCAAACTGTCGTCTTTCCCTCTCGGAATGATAGGATTCAGCACGCAGACCCAACTCAGCCCAATAAGGGAGATGACATGGTAAGAGCATCATCACCACATTAATATGAGGACAGAGGGAAACAGACCCCACTGTTGAAGGGTAATAGAAAGTCCCTCCATCGCCAGGGAAAGAAATCCAGCTGAAAGTACCCCCAGGGTGCTTGATATAAGGCCGAAACTAAAACTCCTCAATATCATCAATCGATATTCCCAAATATTTCTTGGAAATTTTCTTGTGCCATCGGAGAAGTCACGCAACATCGATATAACAAGCGTGAGTCCCTGGAGTAAAGTGGGGGAAGTGCTCAAATAAAAAGGCCATCAAGACAACGACATTTGCATAATTAACAACATCCTACCGACCGCAAGACCTCTCTACATTTATATGTGCTCGGTCCATCTAGGTGTAGAGGGAACCCAAAGTCAAGGAGACCATGGGTATTGACCTTCCAAGAGATAACCGTATAACCAATCTAAAAAGAAATTCACGAGGGGAATCTTCAGGCTTACCTGGCAGAAGGAACCGAGTTAGAAATGTAACCAAGAAAGTGGCCAGATGTGAAGGAGAGTGGATCTTGAGACCATCCTGGGTTCTGGGGGCTGCGTGGGAAGTCTCCCCCTTCTGCAACTGCTCAAAATCCCTGAACCAATACCTTTGCCATTTGGCAAAGGAATGCTTGGAATGACAAATTATATTTATAGCTGCATACTTTGAGCACTCACTGAGAGCTGACTGTAGCTCCCCCACCATCTCCTGCTCTAAAGAATCCTCGCAGTCATCAGAAAATACCTGTTGCCCAAAGAAAGGAAGAGCATACAATTCACATACATCCTCTAGAGTGATAGTAAATTCACCCTAGCCGGTGAAAAATGTGTGGGACTTCATACTCCACCGAGACAATAAAAGATTGAGCGAAGAAATATGATTAATGGCGGTAAAAAGACCCACCTCCCTAAGAATAAACACATAATCAGGAATGCTCAGAACATAGTCAACCCAGCTAGCCCACTCCTCCGTGGGACCCATCGCAGCTCTAGCTTCAACATTGGAATAAGGAAATTCACTGCGGTTGACTCGAACTCGGAGAATAGAGTCTGGAGAAATAGTAGGGAAATCAGCAGACTCACTTAACCCCACGTGAGGGCGCTCGAGAACAGTATTAGAAATTTTTTCCTCAAATTCAGAAAGAGAAACCATGAAGTTGTCAACTGGACCAAAAAAAGGAGCACGATTATAAGTACCAAAATCCCGCCCTTGGCGAATGTGCATATAGTCCTTCCATGCCTGAGAAGATGATGGTGTATCTGAAGAACTACCAAGATCCATTGGCTCAAAAAAATATCTCCTCAGGATAGAGACTCTGAGTGAGGAACCCTGGGTGTCCCCTGCTGCCAAAAAAGAAGTGGAAGTGACAGGCTCGATAAAAACACCACATTGCGAGGAACCCTCGATGCGACGCGAGGTCAAGACACCCACACTTGAAACAATTGGCAAATTACTCATTTCCCCAAATGAACCACAACAAGTCTAGGAACCACTACTAATTTTAGCGGATGTCGAGACACCTCCTTCCAATATAGTGGAGGTCGGGACACCCTCACCTAAAATATTTATGGCGAGGAAACCATGGTACAAAAGGGGTCTTGCGAAAAATCTTTATCAAACAACATATTACGCAAAAAAAACCCAGGAGTGCCAACATCTACGTTGCCACGCGAGGAACCACCAGACGACGTCGAGACCCCCTTCTCGCCAACGTCGAGACCCCCAGCTTCTGACAAGGGACTCCTAGACACGAAGACAGCCCGCGAGGAACCCTTAGTCAAAGGGGTAGTTTGCGAAGATATCGAGACCCCCTCCTCTTGAAATAAAGAGCTAAGGGTAGAGACCCCCCTCCCTTAAAAAAATCCCAACTATCGAGATCCCCCTCTCTCCAACACGGGTTCTGACAGACGAGGAACCCTCCGCGTCTAAGGTAAAGCGCGAGAAACCCCTTTCCTTACCATATCTGGCAGCGAACACATCATTGGCAGGCATCGAGACACTCTCGTCTTCTAATGATCGGATAGACGAGGAACCCACAACAAAATCTAGGGTCTAGACCCCCTCCCACAAAAAAAAAATCCCAACTGTCGTGACCCCCCCTCTCTCCAACACGAATTCTGACAGACGAGGAACCCTCCGCATCTAAGGCAAAGCGCGAGAAACCCATTTCCTTACCATATCAGGCAGCGAACACATCATTGGCAGGCGTCAAGATACTTTCGGCTTTTAATTATCTGATAGATAAGGAACCCACAATAGATTCTAGGGTGAAGACCCCCCCCCCTCTCTCCACAAACAAAACCAGGTGGGACCCTTCTCCATAAATAAAATCAGGTGAGACCCGTCTATCCGTTTCCATCCGTCGAGACCCCTTTATCAATTACTCAAATTTCAGGCCGTCGAAACCCCCATTCCCTAAAACTCGTTACGACAGCCACTAACGAGAGTGATGATGAGAACCGTGGCCAAAAAAATAATAACGAGGAGCTCCCAGAGAAACCCAATAAGGAAAATCTTCAGCGATCAAAATCGCGAGTCGAGAAATGACACACGAGGAACCCTCAAGAGGATAGTGACCGTCGGCGATAGTAGCCACATATGAGGCAAGAAGAAACCTACCCGGATTTGAAATATTCAAACCGAGATTTCTTTTTTTCTTTTTTTCAATGGAAATAATGGTTGGGAAGGGTATAAAATAAGGGGACTATGAGGGGTTCACATTTTAAGGGGTATTTGATGGATTAGAAGCCATTAATGGGGTGTTTGAAAAAGCTAAAGCAAAAAAAAAAAGATTGGAGCTATGGTGTTTTCCTGACACTTTCTCTCACTACAAATTTAAAGACTATCTATGAGGGCTTTGAAGAAGATGAAAGATTTTAAGAAAAAGGCCTTATGTGTTTTATACTAAAGTGGGAAAATGTGCAGGAAGGCAAAAAGGTGATGACATTTTTTCCCAAATGATGAGATGATAGTTCCCACACTCACGCGTGGGTTCTCAAAAAATTAAAAACCTCGGATGAAGGGACACTTTACTTAATGATCCTAAGGTCTCTCCAAAATATATATATATATATATATATATATATATATATATATATATATATATATATATATATATATATATTGAAATTAACTTTGTGGCGTACAAAGTTTTTTTGGTCTACCCAACCCAAAAAACATTGCACGAGGGGCTAATGTAGAAGGGTGTCTACCTATAAAAAAAAGAGAATAAAAATACTTTTTTATTAGAGACATTTGAGAGGTTACCCACAAGGGCCACTACAGAAGTCCAAGATCGAGAAATGCCACCGCAAGGGTCACTGCAGAAATGTCATCCGAGAGGTGCCCCACAAGGGCCACTGCAGAAGTCAGAGATTGAGAAGTGACACCGCAAGAGTCACTATAGAAATGTCATCCAAGAAGTGCCACTGCAAGGGTCACTGGAGAAATGGCATTCGAGAGGTGCCCCGCAAGGGCACTGCAGAAGTCCAAGATTAAAAATGGCCACCGCATGGGTCACCGCAGAAATGTCATTCGAGAGGTGCCATTGCAGGGGTCACTGCAGAAATGACATTTGAGAAGTGCCCCACAAAGGGTCACTGCAAAAATGTTATCTGAGAAGTGCCACCGCAAGGGTCCCAGCAGAAACTCATATTGAGAAGGAACCCACCTAGGGTCCCGGCAGAAACTCATATTGAGCAGGAACCCCAGGTTTCCGACAGAAAGTTATATTGAGAAGGAACCACCACAGGGTCCTGGCAGAAACTCATATTGAGCAGGAGCCCCCTCAGGGTCCCGACAGAAACTCATATTGAGAACGAAACCACCCAGGGTCCCGAAAAAAACTCATATTGAAAAGGAACCCACCTAGGGTCCCAGCAGAAACTCATATTGAGCAGGAACACACCCACGGTCCCGACATAAACTCATATTGAGAAGGAACCCACCCAGGGTCCCGGCAGAAACTCATATTGAGAAGGAATCACCCAGGGTCCCGGCAGAAACTCATATTGAGCAGGAACCCCCCAGGGTCCCAATAGAAACTCATATTGAGAAAGTAACCCACTCAGGGTCCCAACAGAAACTCATATTGAAAAGGAACCCACCCAGGGTCCCGACAGAAACTCATATTGAGCAGGAACCCCCAGGGTCCCGGCAGAAACTCATATTGAAAAGGAACCCACCCAGGGTCCCAACAGAAAGTTATATTGAGCAGGGTCTCCCAGGGTCCCGACAGAAACTCATATTGAGAAGGAACCCTCAAGGTCCCTTAACAACAGAAAATGTCAGGGCGAGGAGCAGTCAAGGTCCTCCCCCCAGCTTCCAAAAAAATAGGCCAGGATGAGGGAGTGTCTATCATGAGCAACTCATCATCATGAAATGTCATTCTTTAAAAGAAGAACAATATTAACACTTTTCTTTCTTATACAGGTAGCCTAGTTGAGAAGGCAGGGCTCAAATAGCCCAGTTGGGACCTCCTGGGAATTTTGGCTTGGTGGCTGAGGGATAAGGTATGTTGAGCAAGCTCAACCACTTAGCACTATAGGATTGAGAGAATACTAGAAGGAAGACCCAAAAGTCACTCAAGACTACACACACTTCACACTTGGTCACAAGTGAAGTGAGCAGCCAAAGAGCTGGCTACCCACAAGGAATAAACTCTTTATAAAAAAAATGACTTTTCAAGAAGAGGGGGTCCTCGAGGTCCCCCTCAAGAAAAATAATAATTTTAGAAGAGAGGGGTCCTTAAGGCCTCATCTCTTAAGATTTGCAAAATTTCACCACAAGTTACCGTTTCAAAGGGTAATTACCAAATCAAATAGCTTGTCTTCATTAGGAGACATATGTGATTTTTGACTTTGGTTGGCACCAGGTGGCGCCTATAGGAGGGGACAGGCAGGGCTGCCTATAGTTAGGGACAAATGGTGCACTTCAGACATTGTTCCCCACCAACCCTCTCAATTTTGGAGCCCAAAAATGCCAACTCAGCCCTAATGCCCAAGTATAAATAGACCTTTGGGCAAGGTCAATAGACACATTTGAAATTGCACTGTTACTCTGCCAAAACAACACCAGACCTACCTAGTATTCTCTCCATACTCATTCTCTTAGTGTTGAGTGCCTTGTTCTTTCACTCCCCACTGACAGCCATCATTCTCAGGTGTTTCCCTTGAGAAAATTTGTTGTTTTTGTTGTGAAAGTTCATCTTCTTGCAGGGAGTGAGTTGAAGCTCGAGTTCCATTGTTACCAGAAGGAGAAGGTTTCTTGAGAAGTTGCACCATAAGACCTTGCAGGCAGTGTCCATTGGAGTGGGTCATGCCTCACCCTTTCTAGATAGTCATAGACCCCAGTCTCACTACCCTCCTACAGTTTTTATTCCAAAAACATTGTTTGCCCTGATTAATACAACTTAATCTTGTGAAAGAATTTTTCTTTTACTTGGCATGACATTTTTTTCTTGATTCAACACACCCGGTTAAATACTTAAAAGAATTCCCCTTGTTAAAAAAAACATTTCCTTTTCAAAAATTTCCTTATTACTCATGACAATCTTATATTAGTATTTTCATTAAAAATCAGCTTTCAACACACGTGAATACCGTGTCAGAAAAAACTTATTTTTTCTTTAAAAACCTTTTATAAGCACACCCTCGTGTTAATTATGGGTTAAAACTTTTTAGGTTTTTTAACTATCCATTTAATACCCTCCCTTTGCCATTCCTTTACCTTATGGACATTAATCAAATTTCACATTTTTGGTCCACTTTATCCTTTACTAGAATATTTATTAATTCATTCAAGTTAAGATGTTTTTTTATATATTCACCACACAACCCATTTCTTGATATGTTCCATTTTCATTATCTTTTCTCTGAATCTTCAATATTCGCATACTTTAACGGGATCCACATTGTCGGCAATGCTACCATATGATCGGGCTAGTGATTTTGGATCTTTCACCCTGGGGTGTGTGAACGTGACAACAAAGGTAATGTAGTTTAATCCTAAAGTTGAGGTTAAAAGAAAAGAAAAGAAAAAGATGAATGGTTTTTGGATTTTATCTATGAATTAACTAAATTCAATTAAATTAACCTATGCATGCAAAATTAACTATTTAAGGGGGAATTAATATGAATGAAGAAATGGGTTAAGAATACACTCCCCCAAACCCTAGTGTGTATGCCAGTACAAATTTAGTCATAAATTAGATAATTAATCAAACCCAGTCTTTAGTACTCCATATCATTGCATTTATGAGGTTCAAGCCCGCATCATACATAATCAAAGAATGAGTAAAGCAGTGTTGCAATAGTTCATACGCGTTGCATACTTAAGCACCCCAGTTACCTAGGACAAACAAGGTCAAAAGGTCTACAATGGTAGTGAAACTAAACAACACGATCTAATCACTTATTTAATTTAGAGGACAAATGTTATATCTATTCATACCACATCGGGTTGGGTTAATGCATCCCCACCCTTAAAAACATAGCTTAACATGATTAAAATAAAAGAAAACTTAAAACTGAAAGTGAAGGAATCCATTACTAAATCTAGAAAATTAAGAAAATGACTTGAATTGGGATTGGAAAACTAGAAAGCAACAATTAACTAACATTGAAAGAAGTAAAAGAAATAAATTAAAATTACTTACAATGGATGAATGATGAATCTTGAATAGATCTTTGAATCTTGAATAGTAGCCAAACTTCAAAACTAGGGTTCTTGGATACAAGATTCCTTTAAAAACTAACTACAAAGAAACCCTAACTACTAGCCTCCTACAACTTGAAGTAAAAACCTCCTCCTATTCCTACTAGGGTTTTCCCATTTATACATCTCAAAAATGAATCTTCCCATGCCTCTCCAAGTTTTACAGCTAATAAAAAGGAATTATACAAGAAATTTCAAGAGTTGAAACTCTTCAGCTCCTAGAATTAATTTCAACTTTGACTTTCTATCTCCAACTTTAAATGGGCATAACTTCTTCACCGTAGCTCGGATTGGGGTGCTGTTTTTTCCAATGTTCTTCTAATTTAAATATCTTCAACTTTCTAGTTTTCCCCACCACCGGAATATATATGTAAAATTACGAAAATTCCCTTGAACTCCCCATTTCTTGCTTTCTTTCACTGTTTTGCATTCTCTTTTGCACTAATTTGCATGAAATACGTGTAAAATACATAAGAGATACACAAAATATGAAATAATTGCCAAAAAGGGTTAGAATCATAAATATAAGACAAATCCAAGCTATTTACGATGCACAGGATGATAAAAATACCGAAATTAAGGGGATAAATGTGAAGAATTTATGCCTAATCAAATCCCCCTAACTTAGAACTTTGTTCATCCCGAGCAATGTAAGAGAAATAAGTTGAATTTTGAAATTACTTTTATTAAAATAAAATTCCACTTTCACAGGCAAGCGATTGCATTGAGCATATGCAATAAGCCTTTAAACCCCTAGGTTACCCTAGTAGGACGAGTTTTGTCTCGTGAGGTTTTGTAGTGAATACACCAACAAAATTCTTTATTGACTCAAATAAATATCAAAATACTTAAAAATTGTACAATTTAAACTTTTCAAAAAATAATCACCATACATTCATATTCAAATGTCTCAAACCACAGTATAGTGTGCAAAGCCAGAAATTAAACCTCAAATTTCCACCGATTGAGCATTACGTTGCTTTTTGAAAATTCGTTTTGATTCAAATTCTTACGGATGCACTCACAAACGAATCACTCGGATTGTGGTTGTTTTCTCTCGGTATGCATGATATAAAGAGTAAATATAATGGACACAATTTCACACATACAAAATTGAAAAGAAGGAAATATATGGTGAAAAGTTCTCATCATCGGAATACAGTTACTAGGAAACGGGAAACATAATATCTTAATCACACCATTTTAATCTCTTTTATTATCTTTTCATGTCTTAACGCTCCATGCAATAATTAATTTCGCTATTTGGACACGGTTAGTACTTTTTGGGTTATAAAGTGTATAGGTTAAAATGAAAATGGACGGAATGTTCGGAATTGGAAAATGTCCTTATGACGTCCATTAGTGGTTTTTCGGGAATTTGCTCATTTTTCTCTTTCCTTTTCTATTTTCTATTTTCTTTTTTTCTTTTTTTTTTCTTGCTATTGTTCTTTTCTTGCCCCTTTTTTTATTACACACTTTGGACTTACTTGATGAATTTTTAATTTTTCACAATTCCGGGCTATTTGGATTTTTCAGGTTATCAAACGAAAGGGAAATATTTTATTAGGCTCAAATTTGTTGCAAAGGGATAATTTTTTCACAACTTTATTATGGCTAATATTTTTGGGTTAAACAAAAGAGGGCCTACTTCATTGTCCAAATTGCTAATCACATTACCATATGCATCTCGAGATTAATTAAGTTTAGAGATTTATTTAGTACGAATATCGAGACAACATTTCACACATTTCCCATAACCGATCAAAACAAAGGATTGAGATCATCAACGACTTATTAAAACGCTGAAAAGAACTTTGAGTCAATCATAAACTTGGTTTTATTTAAAAACTAATAAAAAATTGAAAGGCTTGAAATCTCACCGGGTTTGATCAATCTCCACGCTTATTCATTAAGTCGTCAATTTTCTTTCAATTTCCATCTTCAGTCAATTTTGGATTAGTGCATTTTGATTGTTAAAAATTTGAGACTTTAAATAGAATACAGGTGATATTTTTAGAAAATTTAAATTTAAATTTTTATTTATTTTGACGAAAAATATTTTTGGCTATTTTCAAAATTTTTCAATTTTTTTTCAATTTTCAAAATTTTCTAAAAAAAACACTTGGAAAGAACATGTGATCGAATCAATGAATCTAAACAGTAAACGGGAAGAATATCCCACACCCATTAACTTAAATGTTGCATTATCCTCAATGTGAGTCAAGAGCACAACATAAAGAGAGGAAAAGAAAGATATTACCCAAATGGAGCGATCATCGATGAGTGCGAGTCCATTGAATCTACAAAACATGTTAGAACCAAGCATAACAAAAAGAATAACAAAAACATTAACTAATTACTCTAAACTATAAAAAAAAGGAAAAAGAAAAAGTTGATTATGTACAACCTGCGATTTGAACTTCTAATATGTTATACACTAGATGTCGAAAAATTTGAGGGTCCACCCAAAATACAATTTGACTTTGAGGGGTAATCAGTATACCCTCATTAGGATGCATGTCTCCCGAAAAATAAGAATTCCGTTTGAATAACGGAAGGCATCTGCAACGCAGAAGAAATGAACGATCACCTATTAAAAAATTTAGGGGGATAATGAGGGATTTGGGTGCATAGGGGGACAATTCCCATTGGAATCCAAGAAAAATAGAATCACGTCCCAAAGATTTTTAAAGTAGTATGGGAAGAGGAGCAAACAAATAGAAAGAGTCCATCTTAGAAAACAATTCCGGCATAAAGTCCTTGTCCTCAAAATATCCTCCCCCAAAATTTTCAATCGGATCTAATGGAGTGACACGTCTAAGTGTATGGCCCGTAAGATGAAGCATCTCAAAAAAACATTCCCATACAAGAATTGGATCAACATCCTCAAGACATTCATCCAGTTCTTGTGATGGATTTAATTGTTCGATAATAGTTGGGACACAAAGAGATAAATAATCTTCAACCTCAATAGGTTTTGAAATATTTATAAGAGGTTGAGATTCAAAAGTACTTGGATCACTCTCAATGATTTAGTTCTCAAAAGTATTAGGTGAAGATCAAGTCTTGACCTTCTCTAAGTTGTCCAAATAATCATTAAACTCCTTGCAAGTTGCTCTAATTTTCAATTCTGTAGCAGCAAGGTCATCAGATTGCCTTTTGATAATAATCAAGAGTTCTTCGAAAGTAGGCTTCCTTGGTTCTAGCACCTCGAATTGCTCATTTGGTTGAAAACATTCTTCAACTTCAAAAAAATTGAAAGAAATATCCTCATTGGGTTCAAATAATGCATCTAACTCTTGCTCCCAATAACGGTTTTTTTCTCGATATTCTTTTTCAAGTATTTTTTCTTCAAGAAATTCATTTTGATAATTTTGGATGGCCTTAACACTGGGCTTGAATTTATGAGACTCATCTTTAGTGATATTGATCCAATGTTCATAAATCGTGAGTTCATTGTCCTCCTCACTATCAGCATAACAATTAAAACCACCAAAAGAGTTAAAGTAAGACATTTCAAATTTGGAAATTCAAGAACGTGACACCCATATTTCTAAATTTATTTTTTTGGGGGGATTTTTTTAAGGTCAAATTCGAGATTAACCAACCTAACCTAAAGTCTACCTAATTCCTCGGCAACGGCGCCATTTTGATCGAGGTGTAAACCGAGCGTTCGTGTAATTACGCTAGTCATTGTTATCGGCTTCCAACCACAATACAAAAATCTAAACTTGTAACTACACTCTGAAGGAGTATAGTGGTGAGTTTGGGTATTCGAATGCACAGGGAGTTAGGACGTGTGAACATGACAACAAAGGTAAGGTAGTTTAATCCTAAAGTTGATGTTAAAAGAAAAGAAAAGAAAAAGATGAATGATTTTTGGATTTTATCTATTAATTAACTAAATTAAATTAAATTAACCTACGCATGCGAAATTAACTAACTAAGGAGGAATTAATATGAATGAAGAAATGGGTTAAGAATACACTCCCCCAAACCCTAGTGTGTATGCCAGTACAAAATTAGTCATAAATTAGATAATTGATCAGACCCAGTCTTTAGGACTCCAAAGCATTACATATATGAGGTGCAAGCCCACATCACACATAATCAAAGAGTGAGTAAAGCAGTGTTGTAATAGTTCATGCGCATTGCATCCTTAAGCACCCCGATTACCTAGGGCAAACGAGGTGAAAAGGTCTACAATGGTTGTCAAACTATACAACACGATCTAATCACTTATTTAATTTAGAGGACAAATTTTATATCTAAGCATACATCCGGTTGGATTCAAACATCCCCACCCTTAAAAACTTAGCTTAACATGATTAAAATAAAAGAAAGCTTAAAACTGACAGTGCAGGACTCCATAACTAAATCTAGAAAATTGAGAACATGACTTGAATTGGGATTGGAAAACTATAAAGCAACAATTAATTAAACTAACTATGAAAGAAGTAAAAGCAATAAATTAAAATTACTTGCAATGGATGAATGATGAATCTTGAATATATCTTTGAATATTAAATAGTATCCAAACTTCAAAACTAGGGTTCTTGGATACAAGAATCCTTTAAAAACTAACTTCAAAAAAACCCTAACTACTATCCTCCTACACCTTGAAGTAAAAACCTCCTTCTATTCCTACTAGGGTTTGCCCTTTTATACATCTAAAAAATGACTCTTCCCATGCCTCTCCTCATTTTACAACTAATAAAGAGGAATTATACAAGAAATTTCAAGAGTTTAAACTCTTCAGCTTCCAAAATTAATTTCAACTAGACTTTCTGTCTCCAACTTTAAATGGGCATAACTTCTTCACCGTATCTCGGATTGGGTTGCCGTTTTTTCCAATGTTCTTGTAATTTAGAGATCTTCAACTTTCTAGTTTTTCCCACCACCGAAATATATATGTAAAATTACAAAAATGCCCTTGAACTCGCTATTTCTTGCTTTCTTTCACTGTTTTGCGTTCTCTTTCGCACTAATTTGCATGAAATACCAGTAAAATACATAAGAGATACAAAAATATGGGTTAGTAGCCTAAATGTAAGACAAATCCAATCTATTCACAGTGCACCGGATCATAAAAATACCGAAATTAAGGGGATAAATGTGAAGAATTTATGCCTAATCAGGCTCCGGGCCCTCTTTAATTATCCCGGTATCATCCAAGTCCATATTAATATGTTATAATATTTTGCAAATGTACAAATTATTCCACTTTTTCTTTTTTCGTCCGAAGCTAAAAAATCAAGGTTTCACCCCAACTTGTGTTACACTTTAAAATCATCATTTTATGTCCTTTTTACTTTAATATTGATTTTATCCCAAAATCAAGTTCATTAGGAACATTTTGTGTAAAACCCTTTTTCAATATTTTTATTTCATAAAAACTTTCAATTTTACGTAAAATTACCATTTTACCCATTTGTTTCCAACTTATTTTTTCCTCCATTTTCACAAGTGTTATTTTTTAAAATACCATTAAGTTACCCACACTAACTTTTTAAGTGTTTTAACACATTAACACTTATTTAAAATTTTGTAGTAACATTATTCTCAAGTTGAAAACATCTTTATTTCATCACTTTCTTTCTCTTAGAAATCATTTGACTTTTAAAGACTACTTTATAATAAAAATACCATTTTTCTTCATTCGTACATGTAGTTTTAAAATCATACTCTTATCACCTTCCCAACACCATTTTCACACACTTTAAGGGCTGAAATTTCTGATTTCTTTATTTCATGTTTAAACCTAAATAAACCATAATTAAACTGGTTTATATGTTCATCCTCAAAATACTACAGGTTTATATGCATGAGAAGAAGGATTTTAAGTCCAAAATCCTATTAAATGGATCTAACATGTGATTTATGGTAGAAATTTCATAATACTTGCAAAAATACACTTTCTAACGGAAATTATTTTTCTTCAAAACTTAAAAGAATGTCCAACTTTATAAGATCTTCATTTTTGCAAGCAACTTTAAAACATAGCTCACCCAAAATATCTTTAGTTTGATAAATGTCATTTTCAAACCATTTTATTGCATAAAATGTTTAATACCAAACTTCTTAAAATTCATCATTTTATTCAACATTCTTGAATCATAGTTTTTTTTATCAAAACCTTTGAAATCATTTACCCAAAACCTTAAGAAGTCCTTTTCTTAACTCATGTATGCATTATACTCTAGAAATTCTAGCTATACGACTACTAATGTGTAAAATAGAGTCCTAAACTAAGATTAGAGTTTCCCCACCTCAAATAAAAGATAAATAAATGGTTGGATAAAGAAGAAGGTGATGAAAACTCCCCACCTCCTAAGGTGGACTCAAGGAGGTTGCCTACATTCACAAAGCTTTCCTCCATAAAGCTCCAAGAAAAACCCCCTTAAAACTCCATTAATCTTCCATCTTCATCTTATAGAACCCCCTACAATACCTCCAAAATCTTAGCTCTACCCAACAATAGAGGAAATTGGTATATTGCGTTTAAATATGGTGGGTTACTTCTAAAATGTGATGGCATAAGGTGGAGACATGGTGGTGTATAGTGGTTTATGGTGGTGGAAAAGGGTGGTGGAGCTCTCAAAAGCTAGAGAGAGAGAGAGAGAGGGAGATAAATATGATTTAAAATGCCCCCAAATTGCCCAAAGACTCCCTAAATACCCAAAAGCCTTATGATATAAATCCCTAAAATTCTCCCAAATCTCATCCACGAATTGACATGCTGCCACAGCAGCTTGACATGTGTCCTAATCCAATGGTTTAGGTTTTGACATCACATTTTAAGCCGCATATTTCTATTTCTGAACACCTCGTTCGAATGAGATTGGGACCTTAAGTGAATGAGACTAAGATCTCATTCAATAAGCCTTTCGGATGACGTTCTGATGAGGTTGTGCACCTATGTAGTGGTGGGTCATTCGATCATCATTAGATATCCACTTCAACTGAAGAGAGATTTTCGTTCAAACCACTAAAACTTTCATTCGAACGAGATTGGAACCTCATTCGAACGAATCCTATTTTCATTTGATCCACAGATGATCCTTAAAACTCTAATTTCACCCACAAGCTTCCAAAAATTACCATCAAGGCTCAAACAGTAACAAACTACAGATAAAAACTCATATATTAATGATCCAGATCTCAAGGCTTTTATATTATTACCATTTACATGGGAAAAATAATAAAATATTGAGCATGGGTATTAGATTAAATATATTAATTTATAATTTTTTGTTGTGTCATAATATCACTTGTATCATAATTACAAATACCAAACTGTTATGTTACCAAGCTTATCATGTTAACAAGTTTATCGTGTAAACCCGATATTGACCCAAATCCTAAAAGGACTAAATCCATTCACTTAAAATTTCGTATCGTATTATCGTGACAGTGTGACACCCCACCCAATTAAATATAGGGTGATCAGTTCTCTACCAATTTAAAACAGGATATTCAGTTGGTTCATTCTCAGCATCACTGTCGAAAAACTTTTTAACATATTAATCTCCTAATATAAAATTAAGCTAGGTGTCAAAACATTTCCAATTTTAATAAAACCAAGTAAATCCATTTCTTTCCATCTTAAAATATAAACCATTCACCACACATAGGAATGTAAATAAATACTGAACATGAATCAAGTACTGCAATAATAAGACTGAGTAAAACTCTTAGTTCAAAACTCCAAACCATACAATAAACTGAATACAATATCTCCGATGAAGGAACCAGAAGTGGGTGACATTTGCCCTAAATAATAAGTCTAGATGAAACTAAATGGAAAGGATAGATGCATCTACTGTAAGAACCTACAGCTCCCACAACAGCAGCAGCAGGTCAAGCAATCCAAATCTCTAAATCTGATACTCCTGTGGCTGAGCACCTGATATAATACATATATATATATAGCGAAAGAGAGAAGAGATACAAGAAACGGGTCAGACCCCGATGTGTAAAAATGATTTAGCAAGTATTTAAAACTGGTTCTTAAAACAAGTTTTATACGCATGTTAGTTATCAAACTCTCACATGAGTTTCTCACCTCTAGTCTATTGTGCATGCCTAACGTACATGTAATCTCCCCTAGTTATACCTCCCAGTCTAACTAGTCAGAAATCATACTAATACTAACTATGCTCACTAGTAGTATTCCCGTATCGCCCATAAAATACGCTATTCAGATAGTTTTTATCACATACTAAATTTCATTATTCACCGTTTGAATGGTTAAATCTTTTATTCACTAAGATTATTTTACTTCTCATTTTCATTTTATCTACTAGTCTCACAAATTAGAAAGTTACCCAAGTACACTCATACATATATATAGTATCCTCATCCCTATATATATACACTAATCCTGTACCCTTAGTTTAAGACCGCTTGGTACAGTGTAATAATTATTATTATTACCAAATCGACTAATTTCACACAGTAGCAATATTCACAAGTCCATATATATTTATATAGTCACATCATATATATATATATATATATATATATATATATATATATATATATACTAATCATGCACCCCCGGCTAAGACCCATTAGTGCACATATACAGAAAATCATGCATCCCCGGGTTAGCACCCATTAATGCACCTATCAATAATAATTCAGCACCCCCGGGTTATCACCATTAGTGGGCCTAACAATATAATACGTCATCCCCGAGTTATCACCCATTAATTCACTTATCAATAATAATCCAGTAGCCCCGGGTTATCACCCATTAGTGCTCCTAACAATAATCATCCTTGTACCCTCGAGTTATCACCCATTAGTACACTTAACAATAGAGTTTCTGCACCCCCCGAGTTATCACTCATTAGTGCGCTTAACTCTAAGGTTCTTGCACCCCCAGGTTATCACCCATTAGTGCTCATAATAGTAATCTCACATAATAGGCATACACACATCCTATTATAATTTATAGGTATTTTCTCCAACCTACATATATACTCCACATACGTATTTTAACCTCATTACTACGTATAGTATAAATAATTAGATTACTATCTCTCTCATAATCTCCAAGGTACATTCTTTCTATACCGAAATAATTAAAGTATTAATTTCCAAATACTTTTCTCCAAAATTCCTTCTTATTTGAATTTAATGTTTGGTAGTTTCTCCCACTCCAATAAACAAATATACTCCAAACTGGGCTTTAAGCAAATTCCCAGAAATTCACCCTGTGGTTTGAACTAGAATGACGTGTGGTTTGAACTAGAATGACATGTCGTTTGAACCAGAATACATGTCGTTCGAACCAAAAGACATGTCATTCGAACGACTTCCAATGTCGTTCGAACCACTTCGCGCGAGATTACACTGTTCGTCTTCTTCACCAAACTTCAGCGTTTTTCACCATTTTTAAACCTACAAACCTCTAAGATTCAATTCCCAACAACTCATCATCAATACCCATAAACCCTTAACAGGTTATAGATCATTTCTATCATCCTAGGATCCTTAATTCGTCATTAGTCATCATAATTACATAAACCCCCCCAAATTAATTCACATGAACCCTAGTTTCCAAAATTCCAATTAAAGAACCTAATCAACCCAGATTCGTTCGTCAATATATAATAAAATTCTGGGATTAATACTCTACATACATCAATGAATTCCAACCACTAATTAAACCAATCCTTAATCATAATTTAAATCTCCAATTTTCACCCACTTAACATATAAATCATGATTATTTCCACCTCGACTAACATGAGCATGATTATTGCTAAAATAAAGAAAGTAATAAACACTTGAATCGAATATGACGGTCTGATTCGTTGGTGATGTTTGTATATACACGTTCCTCTCTTCGCGATCTACACGTTGGTGGTCACGGTTGTGCAAGGTGATGCCAAATGAGTCTTCTCTCTTAAAATTTTGTTCTCCCTCACACCCTCCATGTCCGTTATAACTTCCTGTCACCTCTTAAACCTAATGGACTTTCCTTAGCTGATATAATTAATCCCAATTTTCGTCCATTAGTTTAGCCCAAAAATCCAAATGACAAAACTACCCCTGCGGGTTGCCAATTAGGCCTAAAATCGCCTCGGGACCCAAACTAAAAACCCGAGTATACAATTTTGGCTATCTCGACCCTCCCGAACTCAATGGATCACTCTAAATGACCATACGAATTAATATAAATAATTTCTCTTTTTATTCCATTCAATTAGTCCTGACACGACTCACACGTGTGTCAGACTTAAATTACCAAACTGCCGTATTTCTCACTTTCGACAATTTATCAATTATCATAAATCCATATTACATATCACACAGTAATATTTAATAGTTCACAATAATAATTATTAGCCCTTGGTACGTTAGTTAATAATTTTTTTAATCCGGATTAATAACAAATTAATTTCTCACATTTTAATTTAATTAATCAAACAACAATAATTAATCGCATATGTATTACCATAATAATAATTAATCACATAATTATTTAAATCGTCAAAAATACGGGATGTTACATACTCCCCCCCTTACAACGGAATTTCGTCCCAAAATTCGGAAAAAGTATACTAGGTATAGACAACGCTGTAAAAATATTGCGCATCGCATCCTTGCGCTCACAAGTAAGCTACTCCGGACCACCCATATAGTACGCGATCGAATACCCATAGTAATGAACACTTCACATGCGTTTGCTTTAAATTCCAGGTTACCCTGTCATATAGGCTCTTGCCCAAGCCTTTCTGCTTAAGTTTCACTACTTCAACTTTATTTTAGATATTCACTATCTAGTCTTATACTATTAGCAACTTCATAGATTTATCCTCTTTTCACATACATACGACTTCGTCTTGTGTCGTTCATACAAGTAAATTCGTTGTGCAATATATATTTCACACACAATATATACGATAATATCGATTCTTCTCCAAAATTTGTAATCGTAACTGGTCCCTCACCTTTAACTATTAAGTAGGACAACAACCAAGTTTACTGTGCCATACTTCTACTGGCACTCTGCCTGAATGTGAATTTATAGGAGTTATTTGGACACAAACTCCACTAGTGGAAGGTACTACTCTCGTCCTCCCCTAAGATCTTAGGGTTCATATAAAATTTTCTCTCCCGCATCCGATTAGATCGCTTGTCCTGACCATCCCTCTGTGGGTATTAGGCCGTACTCAATCACATTTTAGTACTTATAATCTCACCATCTCAACTAGATGAGAAGATCCTTGGGAATACTCTTCCATTCTCTAGTGGAAGAAGCCCCTACCGGTTTTGAACTGTCCGCCTTTTTTCTAACAGTTAGCTGACCCACTGCAGACTAACTTTGAAGGTTACTCTACATTAAACCCATCACCACTGTTGTTTGTATTCTGACACATCTTGTCTTTCTGGAATAAATTTCAATTTATCTTGAAACGTAAGTCTCTGACAAAACGTCATGAATAAGCTCCGGCTTACCCGACTACATGTCATCCAATTCACATGCAAATCATAATCCACTACGTGATTCAATCCCTTAGGGCGCCCATACACCCTATACCTCACGTATCATTTTACAAAAGGCATAATTTTTTTTACCTCAATTCTTGCACACTCGGTATGCTGATGTGGAAGGGGTGCACTTAACTGCCCCACTAACCATAATTTAATCAATCCTTCAATGGTATCATTGCTCTATTCAGAATGATACTGAGACTAGACGACTCTATTGGCCTTAAGTCATAAACGAATTATTAACTCTCAATTATATACTCCTATAGGTACAATAACCAACATACAAAACTTATGTACTATCGGCCAAACTTCTCTCCAACTCCCGACGTTCGCTAGTTTCATGCGTGGGATGTCTCGCAAAGCGAAATCCAAACAAGGAACCCCCCCGATACACTACTATCTAACCTAGCCGGTTGTCGAGGTCCATAAAGCCTTTGGTACATACTATGTACTTTCCCACAATCTACGTATTCTGATATAAAATTTTACTCGTCCACTCTCATGTCCCTTAAAATATAACATGAAACATGGCGCCCAGACTATCCCAAGTACTTGGTGCTATAGATATATAACGAGCTATATTTTGCCGCTCGATAAGAACACAATGTATTCTAAGTCTTAACAGGCAATTAAATCCCTATGCTCGGGAATCGCATATAATTAGACACTATACTCGCTGAGGTCTATAATACCATAAAAGTTTCATATATATAGATATCTGGGCCCAAAACTAATTCATGTGGTGCCACACAAAACTAAGATCACTCCTCCCGGAGTATCCGGCACGACAGTTATATCACTACATTTTTACTATCGTTTATCCATACGGTAATTAATCACTACACATTACCATAATAAACTCTACTAAAGTAGACTCAATGCAATAGTAAATTATAATAACAAAACATATTCTTAGGGTCCACCCGGTCCCCTCACGGGCAATTATCAAATTGCCCTTCTAACAACGAGAAATACGTTTGTAACAATAATGTTAAAACTAACGTTCCCACTAAACTTGACCCGCACGCGAAGTTTAGGGTTTCCAATTTACATAAAAGTTGTGGCACACCCATGTCACTAGAATATATCCTTTACTCACAAGGAAGAAGTAAAACCTCACCAGTCTCGCCAAATCATAGGGTCTCAGCACGTGGCTGCCATCACGACCCATGAACATCTGCAATCGTCATACATCCTAGGAATTCATCCTATAGTTGTCCCATCTCACCATGGATAATTTATTCCATATTGTGGATTTCACGCCCATTATTGAAACGTTGAACCGAACTCTCCAGGCCTCAATTATAGCTTTATTAAAACTCCCGTTTACATCCCGGGTCCCATAGACTCTGGAATACTGTATGCTACTATTAACGAGGACTCTACTCGTCCAGCCTGAACCCATCATTCTCGGGTTATAAATTTCCTGGGCCAAATTCTCTTGACCCCAAATTCTTTCGCTGGAAGTCTCGCTCCTCCAGTCGTTACGCTTAACTAGAACGGTTTACCATTTCTAATATCTTCGGTCTCAGTTCTCAATTGTGGACACATTCAACACTTGTAGTTCTACTTCCTTCACATAAGGAAAACTTCACGAACTATTTCCCCGTCATTGGTCCCACTGACCATTTTGGGAATGTCCTTCTCTCGGACCGATATTCTCAACTCACTATTATTCTTCCATTGTCCCATTGGATACGCTATCTATTCAGAACAATGGTTGGACTCTACAGCTTGATTGACTTCATTATCCTTTTGAAGTTAATCACTTAAAATCATCTAATCGAGTTCCCTATTGGGTATACTCTCACGTGGGGTTTCACTAACATCGTTAAATTTAGTTTCTGCTCTTCAGCAGGTTCATTAACCCTCTTACTCCCTTCTCTTGGAAGGAATGCAATCACTAGCGACCGTATAACTTTGATGACATCAACATTAGTCATCCTAGATGGATTTCTCATCCATACTGGTATTCTACTCACGGGACCTTTATCAACTATAAACCCTTTGGATAATTTATACCCCTCTGCCAGGTACGAAGTTCATCATGCAATTCAACCTTTCTCTCACGATCGGTTTCTATTTTACCCATTATGCTAAACATCAAAATTTCACTCACATCTTGTTATCACATCGAATAGAAGACCTCACGGTCAAATCGTACCCAAAATTCTCTCTAATTTCAAATACACATCTTCATATGTGGTGATTACCTCTAATCACTACATGATGCTCCTAAGAGCTGTAGCTTTTAACTAAAAATTAAATTCTGAGTGTCGTCACGCCCAACTCTACACATTTGCCTTAAAATTTTCTACCTCCGCTGGCCTGTTACACTTTCTCATTTTCTTTTCCGCATCTTCACCGATGGGTTTTCAAAGGATTCCCTCTGATTTCCCCTTTATCGACTATGCTAGGTGGCCCTAAATTCACTCCACCATTATCTATGACAGTGTCCTGGGAACCCACAGTTCTCGAGTGACGATTTTACTATCTCTTACTTAAGTAATTCTCATGGTGATTTTCGTCCCAATCACTCTTATCCGATTGCTTTATGTCTTCTGTTGTGCCTCTTCTCCCGCAGTTCTTCTTACGGCCCTCGCTAGTCGTGTTAAAATGTTCGGTGTTCGAATCACACTGAATTTTGTATAATGAGTCACATCCATTATAATTCTTAGCAGGAGAACCTAAGTCGCATACGTAAGGGAACACAACAATCCTATCATAAGGCTCTACATCAAAGAACGATACGTTAAAACGTAATAAGCCGCACAGATCCTAAGGACACTAAAACCTGATGCTCTGATACCACCTGTGACACCCCGCCCAATTAAATATAGGGTGATCATTTTTCTACCGATTTAAAACAGGATATTCAGTTGGTTCATTCTCAGCATCACTGTCGAAAAACTTTTTAACATATTAATCTCCTAATATAAAATTAAGCTAGGTGTCAAAACATTTCCAATTTTAATAAAACCAAGTAAATCTATTTAGTTCCATCTTAAAATATAAACCATTCACCACACATAGGAATGTAAATAAATACTGAACATGAATCAAGTACTGCAATAAATAAGACTGAGTAAAACTCTCAATTCAAAACTCCAAACCATACAATAAACTGAATACAATATCTTCGATGAAGGAACCAGAAGTGGGTGTCATATGCCCTAAATAAGAAGTCTAGATGAAATTGAATGGAAAGGATAAATGCGTCTACTGCAAGAACCTACAGTTCCCACAACAGCTGCAGCATGTCAAGCAATCCAAATCTCTAAATTTGATACTCCTGCGGCTGAGCACCTGATATAATACATATATATAGCAAAAGAGAGAAGAGATAAAAGAAATGAGTCAGAGCCCGATGTGTAAAAATGATTTGGCAAGTATTTAAAACTAGTTCTTAAAACAAGTCTTATACACATGTTAGTTATCGAACTCTCTCATGAGTTTCTCACCTCTCGTTTATTGTGCACGCCTAACATACATCTAATCTCCCCCTAATTATACCTCCCAGTCTAACTAGTCAGAAACCATACTGATACTAACTATGCTCACTAGTAGTATTCCCGTATCGCCCATAGAATACGCTATTGTGATAGTTTATATCACGTACTAAATTTCATTATTCACCGTTTGAATGGTTATATCTTTTATTCACTAAGATTATTTTACTTCTCATTTTCATTTTATCTACTAGTCTCACAAAGTAGAAAGTTACCCAAATACACTCATACATATATAAAGTCTCCTCATCCCTATATATATACACTAATCCTGCACCCTTAGGTTAAGACCGTTTGGTCCAATGTAATAATTATTATTATTACCAAATCGACTAATTTCACACGGTAGCAATATTCACAAGTCCATATATATTTATATAGTCACATCATCCCTATACAAATATATGTATATACTAATCCTGCACCCCCGGCTAAGACCCATTAGTGCACATATACAAAAAATCATTCATCCCCGGGTTAGCACCCATTAATGCACCTATTAATAATAATTCAGCACCCCGGGTTATCACCCATTAATGCGCCTAACAATAGAATATTGCATCCCCGGGCTAGTACCCATTAATGCACTTATCAATAATAATCCAGCACCCTCAGGTTATCACCCATTAGTGCGCCTAACAATAATCATCCATGTACCCTCGGGTTATCACCCATTAGTACACTTAACAATAGAGTTTGTGCACCCTCGAGTTATCACTCATTAGTGCGCTTAACTATAAGGTTCTTGCACCCCCGGGTTATCACCCATTAGTGCTCTTAATAGTAATCTCACATAATAGGCATACGCAAATCCTATTATAATTTATAGATATTTTCTATGACCTACATATATACTCCCCATACGTATTTTAACCTCATTACTATGTATAGTATAAATAATTAGATTACTATCTCTCTCGTAATCTCCAAGGTACATTCTTTCTATACCGAAATAATTAAAGTATTAATTCCAAAATACTTTTCCCCAAAATTCCTTCTTATTTGAATTTACTATTTGGTAGTTTCTCTCACTCCAATAAACAAATAAACTCCAAACTGGGCTTTAAGTAAATTCCCAGAAATTCACCCTGTGGTTTGAACCAGAATGACATGTGGTTTGAACTAGAATGACATGTCGTTCGAACCAGAAGACATGTCGTTCAAAACAGAAGAAATGTCGTTCGAATGACTTTCAATGTCATTCGAACCACTTCGCGCGAGATCTGCATCTCTTTTGAACAACTTCGCGCGAGATTGCGCGAGATTACACTATCCGTCTTCTTCACCAAACTTCAGCTTTTTTCACCATTTTTAAACCTACAAACCTCTAAGATTCAATTCTCAACAACTCATCATCAATACCCATCAACCCCTAACAGGTTATAGATCATTTCTATCATCCTAGGATCCTTAATTCGTCATTAATCATCATAATTACATAAAACCCCCCAAATTAATTCACATGAACCATAGTTTCCAAAATTCCAATTAAAGAACCTAATCAACCCAGATTCGTTCGTCAATATATAATCAGATTTCGTGATTAATCCTCTACATGCATTAATGAATTCCAACCACTAATTAAACCAATCCTTAATCATAATTTAAATATATAATTTTCACCCAATTAACATATAAATCACGATTAATTCCACCTAGACTAACATGAGCGTGATTATTGCTAAAAGAAAGCAATTAATAAACACTTGCCTCGAATATGACGGTCTGATCTGTTGGTGATGTTTGTATGTACGCGTTCCTCTCTTCGCGATCTACGCGTTGGTGGTCACGGTTGTGCAAGGTGATGCCAAATGAGTCTTCTCTCTTGGAATTTGGTTCTCCCTCACACCCTCCATGGACGTTTTAACTTCATGTCACCTCTTAACCCTAATGGACTTTCCTTAGCTGATATAATTAATCCCAATTTTCGTCCGTTAGTTTCGCCCAAAAATCCAAATTACAAAACTACCCCTACGGGGTGCCGGTTAGGCCTAAAATCGACCCGGGACCCAAACTAAACACCCGGGTATACTATTTTGACTATCTCAACCCTTTCGGACTCAATGGCGCACTCAAAATGACCATATGAGTTAATATAAATAATCTATCTTTTTATTCCATTCAATTAGTCCCGACACGACTCAAACGCGTGTCAGACTTAAATTAGCAAACTGTCATATTTCTCACTTTCGATAATTTATCAATTATCATAAATCCATATTACATATCACATAGTAATATTTAATAGTTCTCAACAATAAGTATTAACCCTTGGCACACTAGTTAATAATTATTTTAATCCGGATTAATAACAAATTAATTTCTCACATTTTAATTTAATTAATCCAACAACAATAATTAATCGCATATTTATTCCCATAATAATAATTAATCACATAATTATTTAAATCATCAAAAATACGGGGTGTTATAGTCAGTTTTATCAAAATTACTAATCCCAAACCATTATTTCAATGCACCATATTTTCCTTGCATTTAATTAATTATTTAATTACCTCTTTTGACATGTGACATGTCATTTTTTTTTTGTGTGTATATATATATATATATACGGTAATAAAAAACATTGGGTAACATTCTCAGCATAACAAAATAAGTAAAACGATATGAATAAATGCAATACAAAATAATGAAATGCTGAATCAAATTAAAACATCTCTAATACCATTCAGCTGACATAAAAATCGAATCAAACTCTAGAATATAAATTGAATTGGTATAATAACTACCTCTGAGTACATACTCCAATAATAATGTATATCATACATATGTCTGCCTCAGGAAATTTGAAAATAATACATATGAACTAAAAGCTTGAAATAAAAATAATTATGCAAGAGTAAACGAGTAAGTGATCAACCACTACATCTTAGGAATTAGGGAATGAAATGGAACTGGTGTCGAAGAAATTCTCAACTAACAGCTTAAGTCTGTGGCAGCCACTATGGTGAAGACCTATAGAAAATAGTTCAAAAACTAGGATTAGACATAACAAGTCTATAGTGAGTAAAAATTTAACTAAATTTTGATCACAATAATAATAATACTTCTTACTTCCATATCAAGTGGATTTTAAGTCATTTAAGTTATTTAACCCAAATAACCTAAAATAAGCATCTGGTTCTACTCCAAATCCCGTGTATGACCCAACATCATATAGTATCACCATTAAATAAATATCTTCACTTTAATAGTTTCAAGTTCATCTCTCATATTGATATTATCGTACTATACAATAAACTCATGCATTAACAATAATTTCGTTAGTAAACATTATTCTCTTTTTTCAACTGTCGCAAGTTATCTTCCTAAATATGTAAATCTCTAGTGTATCAGTCTTTAACGTTCTCAAGTCACACTTTTGTATATACACCTCTAGTATATTATTGTAATGTTATTCTCGAGTTATAATCTTATCCTTATACATCACTAGAATATGACATAATCCAGTACCAGGATCTCAAGGTGCAAAAAACATAATCACATAATCCAGAATATTCGCGAGTATAGACAACTCATATCAAATCACCTAGGTTATGCTCAAGTCTACGAACAAAATATACCAAGAATTATTCCTATTTCTTTCGAGGATCACTAGAGTGTACTGGGTATTGTATATTGATCTCGAACGTGTACGACAAGGATTGTCACAAACAAAAATTCTATTTTTATATTTATCAATTTTAAGGTCAAAATTTTAAATAGATAAACCCAATAAAACATTGCACCAATTTTAAATCGATTTTTAGTGATAAACCAACCTAAACTTTGCATCTAGGTGGTAGAAGATAAAATAAACCAATCACACAACATGCCGATGTATGAGTTAAATCCAAAATGGAAAAAAAATCGGATGACCTAGCCACACAATTGACTATGATACGGAATTACACAAGTTGATAGATGACTTACTCAATAAATCGATCCTCACACGCCTTAATGCATCTTCAATCTTCAACCTCTCTTGGAAACGCATGAATCCTCCTACACAAGTTGCCACAATGCATGAGTTCACGCACGTCTCGGTAACCATTGATCCAGGCTTAGCAATCGTCTACGGATTGGAACATGGAATCCACTACTTCTTCACCGCAACAAAAAAAATAAGGAATCCATAGTAGTGAAACAACTCTTAACATAAGATATAAAGAAACAAACTTTAGTTCCTAAAAATAGGATCTTTCAATCATATGTATGATAAATCTTGGATCCTAAATATATTGAGTAAAAACTAATGTTTTTAGAGAGTTTAAACACAAATGTAACTCTAAAAAAGGCTCTCTTAAAAGTCTAATCCTGCATATCTATTTATAGGAAAAGTAGTTACAAAGAGATATGCATTAGAGATTTGGATCAGATTTGTTTAAAAAATAAAAATGTGCATACTTATTCGAACGAAATGACTTCTCATTTGTACGGTGTACTCATTCTCATTTGAACAACTTCCAGCGAAACATCGAATGACATTTAATAGCGTACCCAAAAGGTGATGTTCCAGATCTGGTTCGAACAAAGAAATCTTGTTCTAACAACTAATGGAGACTTGTTCGAATGACATTTGAAGTCGTTCTAACGACATTCCGAAAGTTTCAAAAAATTTCTTTAAAAATGTTTTAAAATATTTTATAAGATACAGACACCCAATAGTATATCCAAGGCTCAAAATAAATATGCATTCATACCTGAGATCCTTGAAATTTGAATATGAAAACGAGCATGAAACATGACACAATAATATAATCTTTGAAACTTTGCCTCTACATCTTCATCCAAACTTGTAAAAATATTAAAGGGATAACGTAAACTCTAATCTATGACTCAAAAAATTTTATCTGGAAGTAATCCAATTACAAACAGATTGACTCTATTGAAAATTTATCCTTTTAAATCTCCCCTTTAGCTATATCAGGATATGGGCCGTCAATTTCTCTAAAAGGACTCAATCCCAACCCAAAAAGGAAAAAGTACAGATGCTCGACAAATACACATATGTTGAGTAACTTTGCTCGCCTGAAATCTTTGTCGTTTGATGTAAACCTGTAAAGTTGCAAATTTAAACACACCTTAAAATGCAAAGAGAATATAACAAGTATAAATACACAAAAGAATAAATATTTAATAATGTCTAAAATAACTATTTCTCCCCCTTTTTGTTCAGGAATAGACAAAGCAAGAGAGCATAAAATGATTGCTCCCCCCAAATCAAAATCTCCCCCTAAATGTGTGAACATGACATACCAATACTAACATAGGCAAGAGGGATTAAAATCATGAAATTATGTAACATGCAATTAAAGACAACATGATAGCTCAAGAACAAATAATCCAAACAAGAAGCATATGGCTAACATGGACTAAATGTAAACTACAACGACTTAAAACATGATATATATCAATACGTAAAATATATACCAAAAATTACCCATCATACATACATACATACATACATACATACATACATACATACATATATATATATATATATATATATATATATATATATATATATATGCCCCAAGTGTCACCTCCACTCAGGGACACCATCCTCGGCCGAGATTTTGGCCGACACTGGAAGAGCCTTGGATCGGTGACCAGTAGCCTCAGACATTGAAGGGTCGGCCTTAGCCGACATCACCACCAACCTCCTCAAGGGGAGATTACAGGAATCAGAAGGCCAACAGTTTGAATGATAACCCGGGTAATGACAACCTCGGCAGTGGGTAGGCCGAGGTTACTAGGAACCATACTACTACCAAGGGCGACCTGATCAATAGTTTAGCCGATGTCCCACACATTCCAGCCTAACCTCGGCCCAAGCCGACCTTGATGCCTTGCCTCGGCATCAGTTAAGCCGAGACCTTCATGGCTCGTCTCGGATTGAATGAGAAACTAGTCCTTATCAACATCGACTTCTCCCAGGCCGAGGTTACGACCAAGCACGAAGGCCGAGTACTAATTGACATGTGGATAAGGACACGTGGATACAAATCAGTTATAACAAATCATTCCCCACACGTGGGGGAATATTTTGACATCATTCCCTACATGTGACAGTGACAGATGTCTTCTTCAGATTGGCTAGGTCAACACACACATGCTCATTGCATGCATGGGGGGTACATTACACCCCCCAGGCAATATATATAGATGTCATCCTTTACCTTGTAAAGGGATCCAAAATTAGCAACCCTATCTGAAACCCTGTTCAAATACACAGTAAAGAGAGAAAGCTTGAGAGATTGTATCTATGGCCATTAGAGCCCTCATATATTGATACACATCAAACACTTGCACAGTGGACGTTGGCCTGATTGGCTAAACCACTTATATTTCGGTGTGAACCCTCTTCTCCTCTTCTCCTCCTGCTACTATATATATGTATGTATATATATACTCATATTTTGCCATTGTTAACATTGAATTGAGCTCTCAAACACCTTGAAGGGTGGTGCTATTTCTAGCATCATCATTTTGGCACCGTCTGTGGGAATGAGAAGTTGTCTCTTCCTCTTCTTCAGCTTAACCTCACCGGAGACTCTAGTGGTGAACCAGGCACCACCCCTTGCATGGAGCTGTTTCACCATTGAAAGAGGTCCTTTAAGGTATTAAGCTCACCTGCTACTTAAGCTCTTTATTAATTAACACATGGCACCGGAATTACCACCACCTCTTTTGCCACCAGGTGGGGGAGGGCCAAGCTTCAGCCAGGCACCGCTTCAATCCGAAATGGAGAAGCTAGATACAACCTTGAGGTCTTTGGCTGCAATGCAACAAGCTATGCAGGAGCAGTTTTCACAGCTCACCCAAATTATGATGAGGCCACCTAGAGTCTCACCGGAGATGATCACTCTGGCGGCTGTCTAGCCTCATCCTGACACTAGGGGACCACCCCAGGCACCAATAAAGGACCATCCTGCACCCCAGCGAAGGAGGGACGTTGCTGACCCTAGGCGCTTATGCCTGGGGAGGTAAGGAAACCCTTGTCTGGAGGACAAGTATGACGATCTAGAGGCTGAAGAGGTTTCAGAAGATTGTTGGGAGCCGTATGAGGTTTTGAATAATACGGTACATCCTCTTCAGTAGAGCCGAGGATGTGTCGGCCGAAGAGGTGAAGAGTCCGAACAGCGAGGATCAGCTTTTGAAAGATTGAGCTGAGGGTCAGACTTTGAGAGGTTGGGCCCAATGAATGACCTAAGATAAAGGTTATCTAGGTCAAGAAGTGTTGCTAGCTCGCAAAGAGGGGATAGACCAAGTCATCTTGACCAAAGCCAACCCCGTGAAAGAAGGGGCAGAGACCAGGAATAGGTCAACAGCCGACGTTGTGCTATGGCAGGGGAACCCGCAGTCCATCCCTTGGAGGTGACTGGGGACAACCTCGGCCAGGCCAATGGTAGGAGACCATGAAATGACTCTATCCAACGTCTTGAGGAGAAGATAGGAGACCTCATCAAAAGTAGGGACCCGTTGTAAAGGGGTTACTCAGAGGGCTCTCCATTTGTGGCTAAGATAGTGACCTTCCCCACTCCTTCTAAGTTCAAACCTCTCGTGGTGTCTCCCAAGTATGATGGTAGGACCGACCCTGTACATCACATTGAGTTGTATCAATCAGCAGCATGCATCTACTCAATACCTGATGACATGAAGTGTCAGGCCTTCTCTGGTACTTTGACAGGAGCAGCACACAGTTGGTTTACTTCTCTTCTGAAGAATTCAATTGATAACTTCAAGGGCTTGGCTGAACGATTCATTCACAATTTTTGCTTTGGGGTAAGACCTCAAAAGAAGACCACTCACCTACTCTATATTAAGTAAGGCAAGGACGAGAGCCTAAGAGACTACATCGCCAGGTTCAATAAAGATAAACTTGAGGTTGTAGACTACGAAGAGAATATAGCCATGACCACCCTCATAAGAGGGCTTTAGAAAGGAAAGTTATTATAAAACTTGAGAAAGACCCTCCGAGGTCCATGGACGAGCTACTGGAAACTGCGGGGAAATTCATGAATGTCGAAGAGGCAATGGCCGCCAAGTACGAGGATAAAAACCGCAGTAGTAGTGGGAAGTCCCATAAAAAGAAAGATGGAAAGAAGAGGTCAGCCGATGATAAGTTCGCTCACTATACTCCTCTAACTATGAGTTGTGAGCATATCCTCAACGAGATCAAGAATGACAGAACTCCGAGGTGGCCAGAAAAATTAAAGGCTCCGCCACATAAGAGGAACAAAAACTTGTGGTGTGAGTTACACCAGAACCATGGCCATGTCACAGACAGATGCTTCGCCTTGAATGATGAGATTGAAAAAATGTTGAAGTCCGAAAAGTTGAGGAAGTATGTTGATGGTAAGACACCTAAAGGGGGGAGGATTACCCTAGGAAGAGATGAAACGACAGATGTCGTGATGATGTTCCAGCTAGAAGAGATAATGATTCATAAGGTGATGATGAAGACGATCCGGACCTCCCGCCGAAAGATGACAACACCCTGGTGAAAAGGGTTGGCATGATCTCCTTTGGTGTTGACACCATATGCGGAGGACTTGCAGGAGGTGGCTCTGAAGTGGCTGACTAAGAAAGCTCATGTGGTAGAGGCCAAATCAGTGGCCAAACTTGAAGTTGTCAATCTAATGTCTTTCGATACAGTGCAGAAGAGAAAGAAGGTGGACATGGACACCCATATAGTTGGGTTCTCCCGACTCGACTTCAAAGGTTTCTTAGCCCCCCATGATGACCCTTTGGTAATAACAACAAGGGTGCATGGGTACGAGGTGCAGAGGATACTCATGGACTGGGGGAGTTCATCAGACGTGATGTTTTGGCCTTACTTCAAGAGCCTAGGTCTTAGCAGACCTAGGCTGGTACCCTATCATCATCCTTTGATGGGCTTCAGCGGTGAAAAGGTCCACCCATTCGGCATGTATGAGATGGACGTTCAGATGGGTGACGAGTGGCCTAAGAGGTTGACCCAGAAGATAAATTTTGTCATGATGGACGCAAACGTCTTCTCGGCCTACAACCTCATCATAGGAAGGGTGGCCCTTAAGGAATTTAAAGTTGTGCCATCGACGGTCCACCAAATGCTAAAATTCTCGACCCCCTACGGGGTAGGGGAACTACAAGGTAACCAGACCATAGCACGAGAATGTTACTTCAACTCGGATGAAGAGAGAGAGGTCTATAAGAGGGCAACCACCACCTATAACATTGACACATTGGACCCAAGAGATGAAACAAAGTTGAAAAAGGGAGAGGTCGCGGAAGAGGTAGAATCCATCGTCCTCAATGAGGACGGGCCGAAAAAAACAATTCCAGGTCGGCAAAGCCCTAAAGACAGAATTCAAGGAAGAGCTGATAAACTTCCTCAGGAAGAGGCAAAGTGTATTCGTTTGGAGTCACGCGGACTTGCCCGGCATCAACCCTGAGGTTATGAGTCACAAGCTCAACGTGACCAAAGAAGCTAGGCCTATCAAACAAAGATGAAGTGTTTATTCCAGGGAGAAGTACGAAGTCATCCGGGAAGAGGTCAAAAAATTAGAAGAGGCTGAGTTTATAAGAAAATTCATATATTTGGAGTGGTTATCGAATGCAGTCATCGTGCCCAAAGCCCATGGGAAGTGGAGAATGTGTGTTGATTTCATTGACCTGAACAGGTCTTGCCTAAAAGATAGCTATCCCTTAACTTGGATAGATCAGATGGTGGATGCTACAGCAGGACATGAGATCATGAGCTTCATGGATGCGTACTCAGGCTACAACCATATCTTCATGGATGTGGAAGACTCAGAGAAGACAGCCTTCATTACTGATAAAGGGACGTACTGTTATAAAGTGATGCCCTTCGGTCTGAAAAATGCAGGGGAAACATACCAACGTCTTGTGAATAAGATGTTTGAAGATCAAATAGGCAAGACTACAGAGGTGTATATAGACAATATGCTGACGAAGAGCTTAAAAGCTTGCACTCATGTGGCAGACCTCGAAAAGACCTTCGATACTATGGACTTATACAGGATGAAGCTCAACCCAGCGAAGTGTGTCTTCGAGGTTGGAGCTGGGAAGTTTCTGGGATTCATTATCAATAAAAGAGGAATTGAAGAAAACCCTGGGAAAATCAAGGCTTTGCTTGATATGAAGACACCGAGGAGTATCAAAGACGTCCAAATACTCACGGGGAGGGTGGATGCACTTAACAGATTTATTTCCAGGGCAACGAACAAGTGTCTTACATTCTTTAAAGTGCTTAAAACGGTCTTCCAGTGGTAAGAAGAGTGCGAAGAAGCATTCAACCAACTCAAGTATTACCTTGGGTCTCCCTTGCTATTATCTCGGCCCATAGTAGGAGAGAAATTATATGTGTATCTAGCAGTCTTTGAATCGGCTGTCAGTGCAGCCATAGTGTCGAAAGACATTGGAATCCAAAGGCCTATGTATTTCAACAGTAAAGCCCTTCAAGGGTCTGAACAAAACTACCTTCGTATGGAAAAGCTGGCCTAGGCCCTGATTCATGCTTCAAGGAAGATGAAGCCTTATTTTCAAGCCCACTCCATGGTTGTCCTTACCAACTCCCCACTAAGACAGGTCCTGCATAGACCTGAGAAATCTGAAAGGTTGATGACTTGGGCCATTGAGTTGGGGGAGTATGACCTTACCTACCAACCTTGGACAGACATCAAGGGGTAGGCCCTCGCAGACTTTGTTATTGAGCTCACTTGGAAAGAGACCGAGGAAAAAAATGACCTACAGGGTGCCGAAGGGTCAAACAGCAGTGTCTTCCGGGACCAGGAAGAGATGACACCCAACATTTTCTGAGAGCAGGAAGAGATGACACCCAACGTCTTCCGAGAGCAGGAAGAGATGGCACCGAACGTCTCTCGAGATCAGAAAGAGGTCGCGTCTAAAAATATCAGGAACAAAGTAGCAGAGAACGAGGAGGATCGATACCTCTTCCAGAAAAGAATCATGTCAGAAGGGGCCTTCTCAACGGATACAGACATTTGGAACCTCTTCATTGATGGTTCTTCCTGCGATAATGGAAGCGGTGCAGGGTTAATACTTTCAGCTCCAGATGGTGCCAACATCAAATACGCATTGAGGTTTAACTTCAAGGCATCTAATAATGAGTCAGAATATGAAGCTATGAAGTAGGTATCTCATTGGCAAAGACTATGAGTGTAAGATGACTCCTACTTCATAGCGACTCAAGGTTGGATGTCAATCAAGTATTGGGAGTCTATGCGGCCAAAGATGAAAGGATGGCCAAGTATCTGAAGAAGGTGAGAACGATGTTAAAATATTTTGAAGAGACAAAACTGAAAAGAATAACTTGACAAAGTAATAGCCATGCAGACGCATTGGCAAGGTTGGCCTCGGCGACGAAGACAGACGTCAAAAGGACAGTTCCGGTCGAGGTCTTAGGAAAAGCTACCAATGTGGATGAAGAGGTATGAAACCCTTGTCTCAATTTTCACCTAGGAGATTCATGGATGGACCCCCTCGTCAGATATATCAAAGAGGGAGAGCTACCCGAATCCAAGCTAGAGAGGAGGAAATTGAGATATAGGGCTGCTAAGTTCTCGATAGTAGGAGACGTCCTCTTCAAGAAAGGGTTTATGTTACCTCTCCTTAGATGTGTGCATCCCAACGAAGTTCCCCGGGTCTTACAGGAAGTTCAAGAGGGTTCTTGCTCCAGTCACATAGGAGGAAGACCCTTGGCCGAGAGAATCATTACACGGGGATACTGGTGGCCAACCATGGCCAAAGATGCTGCAGCTTACTTGCAGAGGTGTGATAAATGTCATAGATTCGCCTCTATTCCTCATCAACCTCACCAACCTATGACGTCAATCACCTCTCCATGACCATTTGCAGTATAGGGAATTGACTTAGTAGGATCCCTACCAAGAGCTGCCAACAGTTACCAGTTCCTGATAGTCGCCATTGACTACTTCTCAAAGTGGGTGGAGGCAGAGCTGATGATAACGATCACATAACAGAAGACCTTCCAATTTATTTGGAGGAACATCATATGCAGACATAGCCTCCCCAACACTCTCATCTCAGATAATGGAACCCAGTTCAAGAACTCCTCTTTAGAGAAGTATTGCGAAAGAGTTGGGATAAAGCGGTTCTTCTCATCTCCTGGCTGACCTCAGGCAAACGGTTAGACCGAGGTCACAAACAGAACAATCCTCGACGGAATCAAGAAGAGGTTAGAAGAAGCAAAGGGAAGATGGACTGAAGAGGTTTACGCCGTGTTATGGGCCTACAGAACCACGGAAAGGACACCTATAGGAGAAACCCCGGTCATGCTTGCACATGGCTTAGAGGCTGTCATACCAATAGAGGTGGGACTCCCTACTCACAGGGTTCAGACTTATGACCCTAATAAAAATAAGGAAGAGAGGATACTAGACCTAGATCTGATTGAAGAGAGAAGAGAAGACGTAGAGAACAGACAAGCAGCTTACCAGCAGAGAGCAGCAAAATTCTACAATCAGAGGGTGAAGTCTAGACCCATCACCGTGGGAGACCTAGTGCTAAAGAAGACCTTACAGAAAACAAACAAGCTCCACCCAAACTGGCATGGTCCCTACAAGGTGACGGAAGAGGTTGTGCCTGGCACCTACAGGCTAGAAAACCTAGAAGGGGAACCTTTCGCTAATCCATGGAATGCTGATCACCTAAAGAAGTATTACATATGATGTTGGAAAGAGTTAATGTAAATGTACCATCTTATTAGGAAGAGGTTATTAATGAGAGATCAGTTTTTGTGTCAATTCTTGCTTCATTGTGCTCTAATGGAAGAAATTGTGAGGATAACATCTTAAGTGATGACCTGAGACCCTTATAACATCACTCAGTGGTGATAAGGTCTGAGATCAGACACATCTTTGGATGACCTCAGACCCTTAACATCATTAATTTGGTGAGATTAATTGTGAGGATAACATCTTAGGTGATGACCTCAGACCCTTATAACATCACTCAGTGGTGATAAGGTCTGAGGTCAGACACCATACTTGGATGACCTCAGACCCTTAACATCATTAATTTGGTGAGATTAATTGTGAGGATAACATCTTAGGTGATGACCTCAGACCCTTATAACATCACTCAGTGGTGACAAGGTCCGAGGTCAGACACATCCTTGGATGACCTCAGACCCTTAACATCATTAATTTAGTGAGATGAATTGTGAGGATAACATCTTAGGTGATGACCTCAGACCCTCATAATATCACTCAGTGGTGACAAGGTCTGAGGTCAGACACCATACTTGGATGATCTCAGACCCTTATAACATCACTCAGTGGTGACAAGGTCTGAGGTCAGACACATCCTTGGATGACCTCAGACCCTTAACATAATAAATTTGGTGAGATTAATTATGAGGATAACATCTTAGGTTATTACCTCAGACCCTCATCACATCACTCAGTGGTGACAAGGTCTGAGGTCAGACACCATACTTGGATGACCTCAGACCCTTAACATCATTAATTTGGTGAGATTAATTATGAGGATAACATCTTAGGTGATGACCTCCGACCCTTATAACATCACTCAGTGGTGACAAGGTCTAAGTTCAGACACCATACTTGGATGACCTCGTACCCTTAACATCATTAATTTAGTGAGATTAATTGTGAGGATAACATCTTAGGTGATGACCTCAGACCCTTATAACATCACAGTGGTGACAAGGTCTGAGGTCAGACACCATACTTGGATGACCTCAGACCCTTAACATCATTAATTTGGTGAGATTAATTGTGAGGATAACATCTGAGGTCATAACCTCAGACCCCCATAACATTACTCAGTGGTGACAAGGTCTGAGGGCATACACCATACTTGGATGACCTCAGACCCTTAACATCATTAATTTGGTGAGATTAATTATAAAGGTGACCTCCTAGTTGATGACCTCAGCCCTTATAACACCACTGTGGTGACAAGGTCTGAGGTAAGACTATTGATTAAGTTTAAACAGACATCATTGCGATAAGACTTCAGAGTTAAAACGTCACATGACAAATATTCAATAAAATGAACGAAGTGAAAAACCCTCCTCAGAGGTTGACATTCCAATTGTAAAAATACAAAGATAAAAGTTTCATATATTCACAAACAGTTAGGGGTTACAAAATAAAGCTTCACAATTAAGCCTAAGGATTAGAGTGGACAGTGCTGGCATCCTCGACCTAATTTTCTTGGCCAATATTTGTCACCTCGGCTCCATCTTCTCTGTGGTTAGCCCCTAGCTCAGTGCAGTCCAGTGTGGTAATCTCTGCAGGTGCAACAACCTCCTCTTCAACCTACTGAAGTGCTTGGGCAAACTGAGGGTCAGCAAAACCCAGGCCTACAAAGTCAGAGTCCGAGCCTCCTTCTTTTTGGCAGCCGCCCATTTAACAGTGGCCTTGATACCTCTTTTAAGTTATTCGAAGCCAAAGCTCAAAAACTCGTCTGAGACTTTGTAATCTGCCAAAATCTCCTCAGAGGCATTTTCAAGGGCCGCCTTCACCGTAGAGTTGACCTTTTGCTGGAGTACATCATCTTTGGCCTTCAGAGCCACAAAATGGTCCTTTTTAAGCTTGGATATCTCTTTCTCCAGCTCCTTCACCTTCTTGTCAGATCCATCAAATGCAGACTTCAGGCGGTCGGCCTCTGCATTCAGAGAGTTCTGTACTTTCTTGGCCTCTTAACCCTTCTGGATGAGGGGTAACTTCCTCAGAGTCCAGTTGGCGAGATGATGCATAACAGTCAGGCCTGCAAATAACGTGGTTATGTATATGAGTTGAAATTCAAATCAAAGGTTACACTTTGAAGCAATACAAAAACCTGAAGTCATACCTGAATTGACCTGTGGAGGCCGAACTCAATTAGCAGAGGTGTATCCATGGACCTGCAAAAATGCTTGTTAGCCTCAGTCATGGCAGAGCCGATAGCATCCAGAGCCTACAGACTGTGGCCTATGATGCTATCATTGATCTTTAGTTGCTCTATATGAGCTGTCAAACCATCTGCAGAGGATATGGGGATGGCAGAATCCCCGCCTTTTTTCTTCTGCCTCTGATATTTAGGGGAAGGGTCGCTAGCACCTCTCTTTTTTATGGCCTGAGCTTTTGAGGTTGGAGGAGGAGGAGGAGCATTCAGACCTACCTTCTTAGCAAGCTTGGTCAGGCTCGGTGCTGCCATTTCCCAGAGTTTGTCTGATACGCCTTTTGGACGCTCTGTAAAAAAGATAAGTTTGAGTTAGAAAATCAAACATGCATAAAATCAGAGGTATAACTTGAATGAAAAACACTTACCAAGCCTTGTAAGAGGGTTTCCCCCTAAACCAGTCTCAAAGAGGTAGTGGGGTGTCATCAGATGCTCAAATTTCACGAGCAGACCATGCATGCCCTGGTCCTGAAGGCCCTTGACCTTCTGATAGTTTTGCATGCTCAGACCAGGGTCGGCCTTGGCAGACAATGTGACCTTACCCCATCTTAGGGGCATCCTCGGCTCTAGCAGTGAAGAGGGAGCACATGGACCAAATTCCCATGGCCCAGAAGCAAAGAAGTATCGAGGCTTCCAATTATGGTTGGAAGTTTGAGTTACCTGGAGCATCTTCTTCTCAGGCTTTCGAGCTACAAAATGATAGTAACTTGGATGGTTTTTGGCAGATGAAGGAACATAGCATCCTACAAAGACCTAGACTGTAAGGTCTGAATGGTGAACATCCCCCCCATAGGACTATGGCCCCAATTATGACCCTCTAGGCATTAGGTGACAATTGGGAAGGGGCCAAATTAATGTAGGCTAAGATGGACCTAATAATGGGATCGATGGGAAAATGAAACCCGAACTTAAACATCTGCTCATACAAGAAGATCTCACCATCACGGCCGTGGTAGCCCTCTCTTCCCTCAGAGGTCTCCTAAGCTTTATGGAGGAGCTGATGGAGTATAGATATCTGAAGCAAAGAAGGTCTACCTCAGTAACGGTACTCTCGATCTCGGCCTCCTCAGAGACATCGACATCAGTTCAACATCATCATCGTTATTGACTAACTCAACGTCGGCCTGAGCAGACGTTTATGGATTACTTGGGAACCTCTGAGAGAACTCAACCTCGGTAATGGCTGACAGGGGAATGGCATCAAGTATTGGTGGAATGGACACACTCGGTGCAATAATATCAACCTCTGAGGAAGAGGACGATGTGCTTGGATTTTTATAGGACGAGGCCTGACTAGAGACCTCGGATTAATCAGGGGCCTGATCTTGCTGGGTTGTGAAGTCCATGGCCTCTTGCAAAGAGACCACAGACATAGGGTCTGAGGTGGAAGACTCAGACTCAGACATCAGTATCGGTTCAGCAGGGACCTCTGCTTGGCTAACTTTTTCTAATGGTTCAGGGTATACTACCTTCAGGGGTGGTGGAAAGATGGGTCTAAGAGGGAATTCCAGTGACCTACGAGCCTCCTCCTGAGCTCTTTCTATTTGCCTAATTTTATCTAAAGTCTTCTCTCTAAGAGAAGGGAACTCCTCAAGAAGTTGGTAAAGGGGTTTGAGCATCATAGGCAGACCCTACACTTATAACTCTCCTAAAACAATAAACAAAAGTTATTTTGTTTTTGATTCAACTAAAGATCAAACTATGAAACCAATGGAAAAAACTATTCGCCAGAAAAAATAAAGCCCTCGCCGGAAACCTAAGAGAACTCGCCGAAAAATGCAAAAGTAAGAAAATTGTAGGAAAAATGAAGAATAAAGTATGGAAGAGGTTACCTGAGGATGAAATGGTAAGGAAGAAGGGAGAAGACGCAAGGAATCACCACCAAAAGCTTCGAGCAAAGATCTTTCTAGAGAGTGAAACTACTGCAGAAATGAATCAAGCCAGGAATGAGAGAAATGAAGAAGAAAGGAGGGAAATAGGGTTTAAACCCTTAAATATGGAGGCACATTTTCCCAGGCCCATCATTATCTTGGGAGCCCCAAAGGATGGCTGACAACACATGCTTGACAGGAAAGCCACACTTCAGCAATGGACAAGTGTCAAATGAACATTGGCCCATAGAAGAAAGACCTCGGAGGGCAAATTATCCCATAGTCACCTGCTCTCACATGTAACTAAGGGCTGGGGGGTGATTGATATGCCCTAAGTGTCACCTCAACTCAAGGACACCAGCCTCGGCCGAGATTATGGCCGACGCTGGAAGAGCCTTGGATCGGTGACCAGTAGCCTCGGATATCGAAGGGTCGGCCTTAGCCGACATCACCACCAACCTCCTCAAGGGGATATTGTATGAATCAGAAGGCCAACAGTTCGAATGATAACCCGAGTAATGACAACCTCAGTAGTGGGTAGGCCGAGGTTACTAGGAACCATACTACTACCAAGGGCGACCTGATCAATAATTCAGCCGATGTCCCACACATGCCAGCCTAACCTCGGCCCAAGATGACCTTCATGCCTTGCCTCGGCTTCACATAAGCCGATACCTTCATGGCTCGTCTCGGATTGAATGAGTAATTATTCCTTATCAACCTCGGCTTCTCCCAGGCCAAGGTTACAACCAAGCACGAAGGCCGAGTACTAATTGACATGTGGATAAGGACACGTGGATACAAATCAGTTATACCAAATCATTCCCCACACATGGGGGGGAATATTTTGTCATCATTCCCTTCATGTGACCGTGACAGATGTCTTCTTCATATTGGATAGGTCAACACACACATGCTCATTGCGTGCATGGGGGGTACATTACACCCCCCAGGCACTATATATAGATGTCATCCTTTACCTTGTAAAGGGATCCAAAATTAGAAACCCTAGCTGAAACCCTGTTCAAATACACAGTAAAGAGAGAAACTTGAGAGATTGTATCTATGGCCATTAGAGCCCTCATATATTGATACACATCAAACACTTTCACAGTAGACATAGGCCTGATTGGCTAAACCACTTATATTCCGGTGTGAACCCTCTTCTCCTCACCTCCTGCAACTATATATATATATATATATATGTATGTATGTATACATATACTCATATGTATACTCATATGCTGCCATTGTTAACATTGAATTGAGCTCTCAAACTGAGATCTCAAACACCTTGAAGGGTGGTGATGTTTCTAGCATCATATATATATACATATATATATATATATATATATATATATATGGTATAAATGACTACAAAACACATAAGCTTTACACACTAGTAGAGTATCGATGTGTCTAAAAATATGGGATATAATGTGTAACGCCCCGACCCAGATTTTTGGTTAATCGTGGTCAAATGGTTCAACCCGAACGTTAGGTGTGAAGTGCAATGAGACAACCTAAATAATGTTACTAGTGCAGTTTTATTTAATTAACATTTCACTTGTTTAGCATGCGATTCCAGTTTACATCAAGCTACGTGTAGGACTCGTGGGAAGTGTCCCCAGAATCGAAGCATGCAGAGAAACTAATGTAAAATAAAAAGAATACTTTCTAATAGAACGCTCTCAAAGTACAAAATCGTGCACAACCTATCGCAATAAAGGAAAAGGAATGATCCGAATGCCTAGTGAGAAATACAACAATACAACATAGAATCGAGCGGCAGAAAAGAGACTCTATAACGTACTACATACGTGCACATGCGAATACCATATATATATATATATATATATATATATATATATATATATATATATATATATATATATATATATATATATATATATATATATACGTAGAATAATGCATGAATCCTTTTATTCCAAAATGTTACTTGATTTATTTAAATCACATTAATCGCATAAAGGACCCCTTTTTACTTGACTTAATATTTATTTCCCGATTTAATTCACCCGACTAAATGCTTAAATAAAATAGCATTTGTTTAGGAAAGACATTTCATTTACCAAAATATTCCATTTTACTCACACCAAATCTACTTTAGTATTTTCCCTAAAAAATCATCTTTCAACACACGCACACTTGGCGTTAGAAAATACTTATTTTCATTTTTGAAAATCGTCCACAACACAAACTTTGTGTTAATTATGGGTTAAAATCACCTTTGGTTACTTGATTACCCATCAACCACTTCACTTCTATCATTAACTAACGCTTTACTTGTACTTAGTCATTTTCATAATTTTTATCTAAATTACCCCTTTTAAATGGGAACATTTATCACTTTCATTTCACAAAGGTTGCCTTTTCTCATTTTCATGCATAACCAATTTATTTGTAATGTTTCACTTTTAATAATTGTAGACACCACATTCTAGGACCTACCAAGTCTCTCCTTAGGTCCCTAGCACCTCTCTAATTCACTACAAACCCTAGGTCATACTTCGAGCAACGATCTAGAGGTTGTCGGGCGCTTTCGTGTCCCAATTTGACCCCAATCAACTTCATCGTCAGAGAAAAATCTCTTTAAATCTTCAAAGGGAACTGAAACTCCTTTCCAATGGTCCACCCCATAAGTGAAAAGGCATAACCATTTGAATGAATTATCCATTTTCCCCCAAAAATTGATTCGGATGCCACCGTGCGCTCCTGGATTTCGATCGACCAAAGTCAACTCTTCAGCTCAACCGAGACTAAATGAATCTTTGAAGGGCACTGAATACCCTTTCCAACAATCTACTCCGTGAACAATTTTGACTTACAGTACGAACGAACGACCCTTTTTACTTCGATAGGTCACCGAGAGCTTTCGGGGCCCGATTGACTAAGATAATATGTCCAAACCGAGCGAAACTCTTTGGAATTTTGAAGTAAATATCCTAACCTTTTCAACGATCTATCCCATGCACGATTATGACTCATCGTTTAGACGAACGATTCGTTTCGTCCAACGATCTCTCGTCCAAAGGACCGACGTGCGCTTCCGAGCCACATTTGACCGGAATTCAACTCTTGGACCCTGGAATGGTCCAAAGAACTCTTGAAGTTCTCTGAATTAACTTTCTAATGGTATGCTTCGTGCATGAATCGGATCAATGGATTATGTTCTACGACCATTTTTCCAGGAAAATCTACACGCGACTGCCAATTGGTAGGTCCCAAACCCTACCTATCGGCAGTGTGCCAAGGATCACGTGCCGACAGGTAGGATGAAGGCTAAGTTCTTTTATATGAAATTTAATCCAATTTCACATTCCCATCCCTTTCATACCCAATTTGGCAAGATATCATTCAATATTCATATCAAGCATTAAGGGAGTTGGTCTAAAATCAAGGGCAAGCTCTCATCTTTCAAAGAAGGTCCAAATCCTTACCTTATCTCTTTAAATTACTTATTTTGCCATTAGCTATATCTAGTTCTTACCTTAATTCATACATAAGAATATCTACATTTTGACTAGTATATTGCACACACTGTATTTTCTAAAAAAATAAAAACAAAATGAGGGTTATACCCATAAATTTCGAATGAATTCAACTTTCACACTTTTCCAAAACTTAAACTCTTTTTTCACCACACACTTTTACAATAAAATCCCATTCCAATCTATGGGATAAAACCCCAACTGCACGCCGCATGTGAACTACATGGCCTTTAATGCCTGTATAGGCTACGTAGGCATTTTGGATTAAAACCCGAGACTCGAGTACAACTTTTGACTTTCCAATTTTCATAAAATCTCTATAATTCATCATATTCTTGCATTATTATATCATCTTAATTATTTGTTAGCAGTCCATCCGACATATATTGTCATTTCTCCATAGTGGTTAATATCGGGATGAGAGCATAAATCATATTCTCTCTCTCTCTCTCTCTCTCTCTCTCTCTCTCTGTATATATATATATATATATATATATATATATATATATATATATATATATATATATATATATTCTTTGGGAGCGTTCCTCTGGATGATTTCACTCTATCTTTTCCATTATATGAGTTGAATGATTCCTATATCCATTATATATACATGCACACCTATTTCACGGAGAAATAAAGAAAAATAATAACACTAGCCCATGAGAAACCGAAAGGGTGGGATGGGTTCTTAACACCTCCCATTCCGTAACTTATCCCCCGAACCCTCTGAACTATTAGTTTCGTATGCACCAGTCTGATTTTGATGCCGTCCTCTCGAGGCGGTGACATGTTATTTTGTATGTTTTGAGCAAAATAGACTGGTGACTCTATCTCCTTACATTTACCCCCACACCGGCGACTGTCGAAGCGCCCCCGACCGGTACGTGATATCTCTCTGAGCCACCCAAGCTCGGATCGGGATGGCCACAGTGGCAAATCTGCTGGGGAAATTCATAAGAGGGCTAGACTCTGTTTTCATGGGTGTTTTATTTTCTTATGTGCGTATGCACATACCTATATGTTCCCTTTTCCTCCTCTATTATTTCTTACACTTATATACCTCATACTTATATCACTACTCGCTCACACACTCATAGAAATTCTCCATGTACACTTCACACCATGTGCACCTAGGATTGCTTATATCCATATGTTGCACACATCACTTAGAAATCCATGCTTAGGTGTCACTAACACACACTGACACATATCACACACAACTTGTAGATGATCCATACTTAGGTTCACTACCACACACTCATTTGTGGATAGTCGCACATCACTCACTCTCACATATCCATGCTTAGTATAGATTTACTTTATATACTCATACATGATCTCTGCTTAGCATGATACTCATCAATAAGAATACTCTCTCCATCAGATACTAGTCAAAGGATCATGACTTTTTGCACTCCACATAACCTAAAGAGCATTGTTACCGACCAAATTTTGTCCCGTAACTGGAGTGTCACTTCGTGATGGGCGCTAGTCTGGCAGGTCAAAGTTAGCCTAAGCGATATGACTCTCATCTTCCATTGGCCAATTTCCTTTGACGTATATCGAATGGTTCCCCCGCATTGTACCACTTGACCAAAGTCATGATGGAGGTATATCGCAGGGAACTCGTTCATGTATGTCGAGTATATCAAATTTTCTCTCACACGTACTGTCCCCATGAGGTATATAGTGAGGCAATTCACGTACACTCAGGTAAATCAAATCGCTTGTCCACACGTACCGATTGCCCTCGAAAGAAATACGTATATCATGGAAGTCATGCCAAAGGGGGGAACTGTTTACAATTAATCCAACAAATTCATACCCTCATATAGGCGTCAGACCTAGGACACTCATATTTAATCCCCGGTTTCTACCTGAAACTTTGTTGGAATGACGGGTCGACATGCCGCCCAAAATTTTTGCCCAATTTTTAAATTGGGACCTTACCCGTAAGCCTGGTAACTAGTCCAACCATATTTTTACATATTTTTCGAACCCAAATTTCCAGGCTCGGGCCCCGTATTGCATTTATTTTTGCATTTTAATAAACCTAATACAAGTGAGAACATAATAAACATAATAATCATTATGAGACTCGTCTCTTGTCTTTTCCCTCCTTTAAAAAAATATCAAAAACATTTCTTTCGTTTTTATCATAAAAATATACCAAAAATATTTTCCCCTTTCTCGTACAAAAAATATTTTTCCTCCCCTTTGTCCAAAACATTTTGTCTTCATTTTCAAAACATTTTTCCTCCTTTTCAAAACAACAGTTTTTCCCTTTTCTCTTTCAAAAAGAAATTCGATTTTCCTTTTTCTCAGGTCGATCGCATACCTTTGTCCTTGCTCCCTTTTGACTTCGGTCTTCAGTAGAACCGCCATGGAGCTACGTCAGCCCTCTCACTTCCTATGAGTTTGAAATTGCCCCGCTTTCCCTGGAGAACATAGATCAATTATAAATTGTGCAACCAGATCTAATAACAGTCCTAACTCATCTCACTGTCAAGATTGATAGCCTACAAGTTAAGGTTCCTGAAATTCAACGAAACTAGGTCGCTATTCTTAAAGAGCCCAAGGTCCTCTTCGCTTGCTCTATGGGTCCGCCCGCACCCAAGCCTATCTGGGTTCTCGAGGAATATCAGCATGCTCCACATGCTCCTCCTGTTAATGGTCCGCTGCCTGCCCAGCTTTCCATGCCGAATCTCGCCCATCCAGAGGCTAACTTAGCCGTGACCATTGTTCCTAAAGAGGAGGAATTAAATAAGGTCAAGGACGATCTCAAGATGCTAACTAAAAATTTTATGCAAGTCAGAATATCGATAACCTACATGGCTTATACCCACATGTCTCCATATCCGAAAGAGAGGTTGCCAAAAAAGTTTAAGATGCCCAACATCGAGAAGTCTAGAGGTAGAAGACCTCCAATTATTCATCTTCGTAGTTATCACCGAGCCATGACTCTCCTAGGGGATTTAAAGAAATAATATCCTAAATGTTTCAGCAAATTTTGAAGGACAACGCCCTTCGGTGTTTTTTTATCACTCGAAGTGTCCAGAATCTGTAGCTGGGAAGATGTGGCCTGGGAATTAATGTCAGAATACAAGTATAATAAAGAGTTAGAATTCACCTGTTGAGATTTAGAGCTTCTCAAATAGAACCCCGAGGAATCAATTATCACCTTCGTAGCAAGGTGGAGAGAGAAAGCAACCACCTTCCGAGGAGGAGTAAGTCAACATCATAAAGAAGAACTTCTTACCCCATGTCCGAGCGATGATGGGAAGACAATACTACCCTCATTTCAGAGCTCTTCGAGAACTAGGAGTGGAGATTGAAGAAGGTTTTATCAAGGCAAAAGTTGAACCGAAGAAATTTTCTATACAATTTTCTCCCAAGAAGTATGAAAAGCCAGCCAGCGCTGTAGTCTCAAACATTAACAACATTTCTCAACTAGACACTTTATGTGCACTAGAAAATCGCCTTGTCTAAGTCCGATAGGAATACGCAAAGCTCCGTGCTCCCCTACCTTAAGTTTACCAGGCCCTCCTAAGATGAAACCTTATTAATCCACTGGATCCTTACCCGTTACCGAATCCACTTCCCAAGAACATCAAACCAGATGCCCGGTGTGACTTCCATCAAACTGCTAGCCATTCCACCGACCAGTGTTTTCACCTTTAAAACATGATCCAAGTTCTGATCGACTAGGGTTTCATCGGCCCACCAACTAATCCTAAGTCAAACGCTACTCACAATCCACTTCCAAACCATACCAATGCCATCTTCTTAGAATAAAACCTAGACTTCGATCCATCAACCCAAATTACACCAAGACAATTACCCATCATAACCATATACTCTCCTAAACCTCTCCAAACTTGCACATATTTTCTCCTACAGCATGCCAGCCTTGTTGATCAGTCACTGTCACTCCTTACCGGAGCATGCATCGTTGTCCATACCCATTCTAGAGATGGAAGTATGGGATTATCGAAAGTATTAAATTAACTCTTAAAGTTAGAGCTGAAATTTCCCTCCTAGATGATCATCGATTGCCAAAGCTTCAGTAGTTATTCTTGGAAGAACAAATATGGACTCGAGAATCATAATATTGGGTAGTACCTCTCGATGAAGCGAGTCTAGATGATGTCATCCAGATCATGGTAGATTCATTTCAATAAATTGGTGATATTAGCAATATATTTGAACTGTTAGATTCTCTAAAACTACAAGGATACCTGGTCCCTTTACCTCTACACCTCCCCATCGAATGGGAGGATTTACGTGAAGAAGCCATTGAAGTTGTGGTGTGTATTGACTTTTCATGGAGAGATAATATTATTGCCATCGGATGGGGAGATGAATTTGATGATTTAGATGAGGATAAAAGTTCAGAAAGGCCTAGCTTAGTTGTCGACATATGTTGTATGATACAATCGAGTAGATGCTAGGAGAGATTAACAGGGTGGCCGAATAACTCTAGATCAATGAGGAAACGAGGTTTATGTTTTTTCCCTCTTCTATGGACCATATGACTAGGTCAGTGATACATTACAAAGTTCTAAACCCCCCACCATTAGAAAGTGAAAAAGGGAAAGGTGTTGAGAATCTTCCCATGCTATAAATGACTCTCGAGGAGAGCAAGGTCCTCGATCAGTTGGAAAAGACCCAAGCTAACATCACTCTGTGGGGACTCTCCATGTCTTCTCAACTGCACAGAAATGCTTGATCAAGCTACTCATCGGGTCCAAAGTCCCTCCGTCTAACACGCCAGAAGAAGAAGTGAATCTGGTTTGATCTCCGACCTCTACAAGAATGGTCTTTTTCTCTAAAGAGGAAATCCCCAAGATCGGGCCTTATCATAATTATGCTCTCAATATCTCTGTCGAAGTCATGGGAAAGACTGTCCCACTCTCTCTTATCGGTAATGGATCTGCTATGAATGTTTGCCCACTGAGAACCCTCGACTGTTTGGGACTGAAAGTGAACAACCTTGCTTCAACCTCTGCCGTTGTAAGGGCCTACGATAATACTCATCAAGAAGTGATGGGATCCTTAAAGTTTGCAATATGGGATGGCCCTATAAATCCTGTCATAGAATTAAAAGTCATCGACATCCCAACTAGTTTCAATCTATTATTTGGAAGAGATGGCTTCACAGTATCAAGGGTGTTTCTTCTTCTCTACATCAGAAACTAAATTTCTTCGCTAATAGGAAAATCATTACCATATTGGGCGACGAAGACAGTACCAATGATGCATGTACCAATAATCCAGTACTTGAGATACAATATCGATAAAATGTTATGCTCCTATGCAGTTTCTGAGTTAGGCACTTTTAGTCCCAGTAGGGGATGATTTCAAAGATAGGGTTTGTCCAGAGTATGACCCCCATGGCAACGTCAGTGTGATCCAGATGTTCAAGAACATGCACTTGATGCCCAGACTAGGTTTAGGGTAAAAACAATAAGGTATACTCAAACCTATTATGATGAAGAAAGCTTTTCCTCCTTATGTCCTGGGCTATCAACCATAACCAGAAGAACTCGGTATGATTCATTAGCCTAGACTGAAGAAAAGGCTAGAATGTGTCGAGACCATCTCAAGAGATTCCCTGAATGGAAGATTCATCAAAGAGGGTGAAGATTTCCCCTTGTGTGGTATTCCTGAACCTTGGTACGACCACATGGACAAGAAGATTAAACCTGGAATGGAGATCTTTTTCCAAAACAACTATTTACAGGCCGAGAGTTCCCAACACCACGTTTAATCACTCACTGAGAAGACTATAGCCAATACAAGAGATTCCAAAGAAAGTAACTCCAAAGGTTTCTTTAACTTACATACACTGGGGCTAGAACTCTGCATGATCCACTCAGGGGTTACATCATTTAATCCATCTCGCCTTATTAAAGATACTGACACACCTCTCCTTAACTGGCATGCTATACCAATTCCACCTGCCAAAACTCAACCCAACCCTCATGTTTATCCCATTTCTTCTTTTGTTGTTTCTTCTTACTCTGATGTACTAGAGACCTCTTTTAATAAGGATCTCAATGTTATTTTTCCTATCAATGAAATAAACAAAGATTTTGAGTATCTTGATGTGCCTTACATTAATTGTCTGGATTCCAATCAAACTCTTGATGATGACGATGATTTAATAAATGAACAGTTCTTAACTGATCTAAATAAGGTTAATAAGAAATAACATAACCGATTTCAAGTAATGAAGATGAAACTGTTATTATTAATCTCAATTCTAGTAGCCAACTGTGCAAGATTAGGATAGGGGTCACCCTTAACGAGTATGAGAGCGCACAACTCGAAGGAATATTGAAGAAGTTTGTGGATGTCTTCACATGGTCTTATGATGATATGCCTGGACTTGACCTCGGGATAACTTAACATAATATTCCTACTCTCCTAGAATGCAAACTGTAAACACCCCATTATGTTACCCCCTAAACTCTCCTTAGGTCCCTAGCACCTCCCTTCATCACTACAAACCCAGGTCATACCCCGAGTACTAACCTAGAAGCCATCGGGCACTCCTAGGCTCCACTTGACCAAAAGTCAAAATCTTCAGCTCGATTGAGACTGAATGAATCTCCAAAGGGCATTGAAACCCCTTTCCAACGATCTATCCCAGGTAAGATTCCGACTTACGGTACGGACGAACGATCCGTTTTACTCTGAAAGGTAATCGAATGTTTCTAGGGCCCGATTGACCAAAGTTAACTCCCTGAACCAGATCAAACTCTTTAGAATTTTTAAGTACATGTCCTAACCTTTCCAATTGTCTGCCCCCGTACACGATTCTGACTTAGCGTGTGGATGAACGATATGTTTGCATCTGATGATTCCCCGGCCAATAGACTGACGAATGATTCCAAGCAATATTTGACCCAAAGTCAACTCCCGAACTTGGTATCAGTCCAAAGTAATTTGGAAGGTCTCTGAATTACCATTCCAATGGTCTTTCCTATGTGCGATTCTGATCAACGATTTGCATTCTGTGGCTAATTTTTTGAAAAGGCTTGAAAGACACTGCCAAACGGAAGGTCCCAGACCCTCCCTATCGACAGTGTGCCTAAACACACCTACCGATTGGCAGGAACAGGTCTATGCCAATCAACAATGCCCCAGGGATATAAAAAGGAGGCCTGACCTCACTTGCAAGAAGAGCCCAGATCTGATAGATATCACTCTCAGCAAAAGCCAAAAAACCTCTCTCGAAGTCAGCGTGATTTCCACACCCAAATCACTTTCCAACCTTCACTTTTCATCATCCTTTTCATCAAACTTGGTGAATTCACTTCCCTCCATCATCATCATCCAAGTCTAAGGGTTGCTCTCCAACATTCAAGATCAATCTCAAGATCTTCAAAAAGGTCCAATTTTCTCAACTCTCTCCTTAAATTCTCATAAATTCTTAACAACTTATTTTATTACTTAGCACTTTTATTATCTCATCCCACACATCCTAATATACATTTTATTTAGTATTATTGCACATCTCTTATTTTCATATAAACAAAAAAAACCCAAAAAAAGAAAAAGAGGGTTTGCTCACAAATTCCAAACGGGAATTCTCATACTTTTCTTACACTTTTATCACAACTAAACCTATTTTTCTACACACACACATACACAAATAAGAGAATCCCCCCAATTGGATTTATGGGATAAACCCCACCCCTCATTTTGCGTGCGAGCTACGTGGATTTTGATGCCTCTATAGGCTACGTAGGCGTCTCGGGGTAAAACTCGAGACTCGAGTCCTATTTTTATTTTTTTCTCTCATTTTCTATTTTCTCGAAAATCCACTCTCTTATATATATATATACTAGCGGATGCCCGTGCCCGAGGGCACGGTGATAAATTTATCCCCGTGATAAAACCCAGCCCATAATAACCCGTCATTTTTTAGAATTTTTTTTTTTTTAAAATAAAAAAATAATTTTTTTTAAAATTATTTAAAACAATTATTATTTTTTTAAATATTTTAATAAAAAATAAAATAAAATAATAATGTATGTATGTATGTATGTATGCATACGTGCATGTGTATGCATGCAAGCATGCAACACATAAAATGCCATGCATGTTTATCATGCATGTCTTATCATACATGAGTTACTATTCATAACACCATTGTCCCATATTATATATATATATATATATTTGTTCTTAGTGGTGTATTATTGCACACGCATTATCATTCCATCATAGCGGTCAATGTAAGGATAATCGCGTAAATCCTATTTTCTAATATTATTTTTATACCTTCCTACGGATAACTCGCTTTACCTCTTCCATGTTACAAGTCGAGGATTCCTATCTACACTATATATACACATGCACACATATCACGGGGAAAATAAAGTAAAATAACAAAAATCCATGAGAGACCGAAAGGGCGGAATGGGTGCCTAACACCTTCCCATTTCGTAACTTAGCCTCCAGACCCTTTTCGAATCATTTTGGTTTCGTATGCATCAGTATGTCTTTGGATGCTGCCCTACGGGATGACTCCCTTTCTTTTGTCTGTTTTGAGTAAAATAGATTGGCGACTCTACTCTATCTACATCTTTCACCTCACCCAAATAATGTCGACTGAAGTGGTCCCGAGAGGGACGGGCGGGATCTAGGATCCTCCATTACGCTGCTCGTCTGCCGTGAGGATTCGGGAGGGGATGGCCTTAGTGGCGACTCTGTTGGGAATTTTCTTTTGAGGGCTAGACTATATTTACATGGATGTTATGTTTGTTTATATTTTCCCCCAATTTTTCATGTTCTCCTTTTTCATGTATATCCCATGCTTATGCTTCTATTCGCACACTTGTAGAAAATTCTCCATGTACACTTCACACCACGTGCACCTAGGATCACATATATCCATACATGGCACGCATCATCCATCCATACTTGGTGAACCATTGGTACCTGTACTTTTCTCCCTGTTTAGTATAATCAAGAAAGACATTCTTATAAGATACTAATAAGAGGATCATGCGTGATTCAGACGACGTCACCAAAGAGCATTAGATTGACCAAATTTTACCCAGTAACTGGAGGGTCAGTTTGTGATGGACGCTAGTCTGGAAGGGCTTAGTTAGCCTAAGCGATATGACTCTCACCATCCACTGGCCAAGTACCTTCAACGTATATCCAACGGTTCCCCCACATCGTACCGCTTGATCGAAGTCATGACGGGATGTATATCGCAGGGAACTCGTTCACGTACGGGGAGTATATCAAATTCACTCTCACATGTACCATCCCCACAAGGTATATAGTGAGGCAATTCACGTACACTCAGGTATATCAAATGGCTTATCCACACGTACCGATTGCTCGCAAGAGCAAGACGTAAATTGTGGAAGTCACACCAAAGGGGGGAACATTTCTGATTCACCCAACCAACTACATACCCGCATATAGGTATCAAGCCTAGGTCACACATGTTAGATTACTGGTTTCAACCCGAAACACTGTTGAAATTTTGGGCCGAGCTACCGCCCGAATTCTCGTCCATTTTTAAAATGGGACCCTGTCCGTGAGCCTGGTCACAAGTCCAACCATAGCTTTGCATATATTAAAAACCCAATTTTTTCAGGCTCGGGTCCCTTCTGGCATTTCATTTTTCATTTATGAGAATTAATACAAGTGAAAACATAATAATCATGCTGAGACCGTCTCTCCTTTCTTTATAAAAAAAATCCAAAAAACTAATTGTAAAATCCTAAGTCTACCTAGATCCCCGGCAAACGGCGCCAAAACTTGACACGACTCAGAATGTGTCTCTAAAGTGTGTACTCTCTAGGCTCAAGTGCAAGCCTGTCGTTCAAGTAATAATTCGACACTGCCATTTTGATTGAGTCGAAAACCGAGCGTCCGTGTAAATACGCTAGTCGTTGTTGTCGGCTTTCAACCACAATACAAAAAAACCTAAACTTTAACTACACTCTTGCGGAGTATAGTGGCGAGTCTGGGTATCGAATCCACAGGGGATGTTTGATAGATTTTAATTGATTTAAAACTTCAAAAAAAATAAAGTGTAAAAGATGATGATTGAGTGAGAAAGGAAAAAGGGAAAAATAAATAAGTTAACTAAAACTAATTGGAAAAATTAAGGTAGAGACACAATCCCCCAACCCTAGAGTATTGATGGTATAAAACTAATTGTAAATTTAACTGATTAATTTGACCCGGAATTTAGTACTCCCAAGCATTACGTATACGAGGTTCAAGCCCGCGTCATACTTAATCTGAGGATGAGTAAATCAGTATCGCGATAGTTGCACTCGAATTGCACTCTAAATCATCACGAGTACCCAGAGGCAAACGAGATATAAAGATCTACAATTATTGTGTAACTACGCAATACGGTCGTAATTAATCACTAAATTCAGAGGACTAATTTTATACACAAGCAACTACAACATCAGGTTGGGTTCATGCATCCCAACCTTTAAAAACCTAGCCTAACATGGTGAATAATGATAAAAGTGTTGGAAATAAAAGTTACCACGATTGAAGAACAAGAACATGCAAGAAGAAATCAAAGATTGAAGAAAAACCGGAAAAGCTCTTGAATTAATGGTGCAAAGTATGTAAATTCTTCTCCTAGATGTTCCTACTTGTTATGGAGCTTTTACATCAATGAAATCTTAATAAAAAGAGTCCCAATGACTAAATATATAGGCTAGAGATCGTTTAGAAGAGTCCCCAAAACATAAAACTCTTTTGGCTAAAAGATAAGCACAAAATAAAAATCCCGTATCTGTCAATTTGTCACACTTAGAAAGCGTGACTAATTACGTAACGGATCTGAAGCGTGACTAATTTAGTAACGGATCTGGTGCGTGAGAAATGGGCGGGCCGGTTTTTTTCCCTCAGCTTCGGTTCGGTTTGGGTCAGACAGCTTTTTTCTTGAATTTTTTCTCAACTTCAAATGGGCATAACTTATTCACCGTAACTCGGATTGAGGTGCCGTTTTTTTCAGTGTTCTTGTAATTGAAATCTCTTCAACTTTCCAGTTGGGCCCACCTCCGGACTAAGGCTACAAAATTACGAAAATGCCCCTCAACTCCCCGATTCTTGGTTTCTTTCACTATTTTGAGTTCTCTTTGGCACTAACTTGCATGAAATATCTGTAAAACACATAGGAGATACACAAAATACGAAATACTTGCCAAAAAGGGTTAGTAGCATAAATATGTGACAAATCCAATCTATTTACACCGCACGGGATCATAAAAATACCGAAATTAAGGGGATAAATATGAAGAATTTATGCCTAATCAACTGTCTCTCCTTTCTTTATAAAAAAAATCCAAAAAAAAAATTTCTCCTCTCTTTATCAAAAATCCAAAAACATTTAGTCTTTCCATCTCAAAAAAAAATTCATCCTTTTTTCTCAAAAAATAAATCCCATTTTACGCCTTCTCAGGTCGATCGCAAGCCCTTGACCTGGCTCCTAATTGGCTTCGGTCTTTAGTCAAGTAACCCTGGAGTTACATCCGTTCCCCTATTACATCTTCTGAGTCTGGAATCCATTCGCCTTCCATGTAGAACATAGATCAAGTACCCATTGTGCAGCCGGATCTGACGGCAGTTCTAGCTCATCTTGTGTCCAAGATTGACAACCTCCAAATTGAGGTCCGAGAGATGCAACAAAAATAGGTTCCCGTTCCTCAAGAGCACGAGGACCTATTACCTCACACTATGGGTCCACCCGAGCCCATCTGGGTTCCCAAAGAGTATCAACACGCTCCATGTGTCCCTCCAGTTAATGGGCCATCTCCTGCCCAACTTTCGATGCTGAAACTTGCCCAATATGGGTCTAACTTGCCTACGATCATTGATTCGAAGGAAGAAGAGCTGAACAAAGTCAAAAAGGACCTCACCAATAAGTTCTACCAAGTCATAATCTCAGGGAATTACATGGACTACACCCACATGTCTCTTTATTCTAAAGTGAGATTACCTGAGAAGTTCAAGATGCCAAATATCAAGAAATTCGGAGAAAGTGGACCCCCAATTGTTCATCTTCGAAGTTATCACTGTTCCATGACTCTACTAGGGGCTTCTGAAGAGGTGATGGCCCAATTGTTTTAGTAAAATTTGAAGGATAGTTCCCTCCGATGATTTTTATCTCTCGAAGAGTCCAGGATTCGTAGCTAGGAGGATGTAGCTCAGGAATTCATGTCATAGTACAAATATAACGAAGATCTTGAGGTCACTCATAGTGATTTATAGATGCTTAAATAGAACTTTGGGGAATCATTCAGTAACTTCATAGCCCGATGGAGGGAAAAAAGCAACAACCATAACCAATCGAGCTTTCAAGGAAGAACAAGTCATCATAGTGAAGAAGAACTTCTTACCCCATGTCCATGAAATGATGGGAGGACAATATTATCCCACTTCGAGCTCTCAGAGAAGCAGGAGCAGAAATCGAGGAACGTCTTGCCAAAACAAAAATTGACCCAAAGAAGGTGTCCGGATAGTTCACCCCTAGAAAATATCACAAGCCTTCCAGTGCTACAGTCTCAACCATCAACAACATCTCTCAACCAACCACATCATGGGCACCGAAAAGTCGCCATGTCCCAGTCCGAAAGGAATACATCGAGCTTCATGCTCCTCTCTCCAAAGTTTATCAAGCCTTGTTAAGACAAAACCTTATCAAACCTTTGGATCCTCGTCCATTGCCAAATCCACTCCCAAGAAACTTCAAGGTAGATGCCCAGTGCGCCTTTCACCAAACTGCTAGCCATACCACCGACCAATGCTTTCACCTCTGAAACATAATCCAAGGTCTAATTGACCGGGGTACCATCACCCCACCAGCCAATCTTAAGCCAAACACTACTCACAATCCACTTCCAAATCATACCAATGCCATCTTTCTATAAGAGAACCCAAAATTTGATCCCTCAACTCAAATCACACCCATACACTCTCCCAAGCCTCTCCAAATTTGCCTATATTTTCTCCTACATCCTACTAGCCTCACTGATCAGGCACTGTCACTCCTTACTAGAGCCTGCATCGCTGTCTGTACCCGTTCTGAAAATGGAGGTATGGAATTATCACAAGTCTTAAACCAACTCCTAGAGTTTGGGCTGAAATTTCCTTCACATATGATCATTGATTTCCAGAGATTCAGTACGCTATTCTTGGAAGCACATAAATGGGCCCGAGAGTCAAATAGATGGGTAGTACCAACCAATGAAGTCAGCCTGGATGATGTTGTCCAGATTATGCCAGAATTATTCAGGCAAACCAATAATATTTACAGTATGACCGAGTTGCTTGATACTCTAAAGCTACAGGGGACCTAGTACCTTCATCCTTACACATCCCCATAGAATGGGATGACCTGTATGAAGAAGCCATTGAAGTTATGGAATGCATCGACTTTACACAGAAAGACAGAATTGTTTCCACCAGATGGGGGGAAGAATTAAGAGATTCAAATGAAGAGCAAGCTTCAGAGAAAACTGGACCGGTAGCCGACATGTGGAATAATATCATTTGAAGAACTCCTTGGATAAATAAACAAGGTGATAAAACAACCCGAGATTGATGAGAAAATGGGATTCATGTTTTTCCCTTCTTCACTAAATCACATGACCAAATCAGGGAGGCATTACTAGATTCCGAACTCACTACTAGACAATGATAAAGGGAAGGGCGTTGAAAACCTTCTTATGCCAGAGATGACCCTCGGGGAGAGAAAGATCCTCTATCAACTAAAGAAAAATCAAAATAACATCATTCTACGAGGGCTTTTTATGTCTTCCTACCTGCACAGAAATGCTTTGATCAAGTTGATCACTAGACCCACAGTTCCTCCTTCTATTACACCCGAAGAAGCGGTAAATTTGGTTGGATCCTTGACCTCTACTCGAATACTATCCTTTTTCAAAGAAGAAATCCCCAAGATTGGGCCAAACAATAATCATGCACTCAACATCTCCATCAAATTTATGGGGAAGGTTGTGCCACTATTTCTTGTTAATAATGGATCCGCCTTGAATGTCTGCCCACTGAGAACCTTTAAATATTTAGGCCTGAAAAAAAGCGACCTCGATCCAACCTCCACTACTGTGCGTGCCTACGATAATATCCGTCGAGAGGTGATGGGATCCATAAAGCTTGTAATAGGGGTTGGCCCTATAAACCCTATCGTTGAATTCTAAGTTATTGGCATCCCGGCCTGTTTCAACCTATTGCTAGGATGACCTTAGCTCCACCGTATCAAGAGCGTGTCTTCCTCAGTCCATCAAAAATTAAAGTTCTTCATTGACGGATGGGTCATTAACTTCTTGGGCGACGATGATAATGCCGATGGTGCAAGTACCAGCAGTCCAATCCTTGAGATACAGCATGGGTCAAATGATATGCTCCTATCAGGATTTTGAGTTGAACCACTTCAACTCCTGGTAATCGACAACTTCAAAGAAATGATTTATCCAGAATACGACCCTCATGGCAACGTCAATGTGATTAAGATGTTCAGAAATATGCACTCATGACCGGAATGGGGCTAGGACAAAGACAACAATGGATACTTGAGCCGATTGAAATGAAGAAGTCTTTCCCTCCTTGTGGTTTGGGGAATCAACCATCAAAATAAGAGCTCAGAATGATCCACCTATCTCGACCAAAGAGAAGACTAGACTGTATCCAAACTATCCCAGGTGACTCCTTGAATGGAGGATTCATCAAAGAGGGTGAATACTTCCCCTTTTGCGGCTTTCTAGAACCATGGTATGACCATACAGACATGAAAATGAAGCTTGGAATGGAGATCTTCTTCCAAGACAGCTACCCATGGGCCGAAGATTCCCAACACAAAGTAAAATCGCTCATCAAAGATACCGAAGAGACTGAGGAAAGTGACTCCGAAGATCCCTTCAACTTACAGACACTAGGGATGACACTCTGCATGGTTCATTCAAGCACTACATTACGAGATCCATCCCAACTAATTAAAGATACTGATACAACTCTCCTCAATTGTCATGTTGCGCCAGTTCTACTTGCTGAAATCTCCCTTAATCCTAATGTTTAACCCATTTCTTCTTTTATTGTCTATCCTTGTTCAAATGTAATAGAGTCCTCTTTTAACGAGGTTCTCAATGCTATTTTTCTTATCAATGAAATAAATGAAGATTTTGAGTATATTTTTGTGCCTTACAATAACTATTTGGATTCTAATCAAACTTTTAATGATGATGATTTTGCAAGTGAACAATTCTTAACTGATCTAAATAAGGCTAATAATAAACAACATACTCGCGTTCAAATTAATGAAGAAGAGACTGTTATTGTTAACCTCAAATCTAGTAGCCAACTGCGCGAGATTAGGATACGGGCTACCCTTAATGAGCATGCACAACTCGAAGAATTGCTAAAGGAATTCGTGGATGTCTTTGCATGGTCCTACGACGATATGCCCGACATTGATCCTGAAATAACTCATCACGAGATCCCCACTATCCCAGATTACAAGCCGATTAAAAAAAAGTTGAGAAAGCTTCGCATCGAATGGTCGCTCAAGGTTAAAGAAGAGGTGGTCAAATAGTTGAACGTAGGATTCATTCGTGTGACTGAATATCCCACATGGCTAGCCAATATAGTGCCCGTACCGAAATCAGGAGGAAAAGTTCAGATGTATGTAGACTATCGAGATTTGAACAAAGCCTCTCTAAAGGATGATTATCCGCTATCCAATATCGACATGATCGTGGACAACATAACCAGTCATGCTCTCAAGTCATTCATCGACAGGTTTGCCGGATACAACTAAATCAAAATGCACCTAGACCACCAAGAAAAAATCACATTCATCCCCCCATGGGGAACCTTTTGTTACAATGTTATGCCATTTGGTCTCAAGAACACTGGGGCTACCTACCAGAGGGTTGCCACAACCATCCTTCATGATCTAATTCACAAATAAGTGGAGGTCTATGTGGATGATATGATTATCAAGTGCAAAACTAGAGAAGGTCATGTTACGTGTCTCCGAAAGTTCTTCGAACGACTGCGAAAATATCAGATGAGACTCAATCCGTAGAAATGCATCTTTGGCATTACAAAGGGAAAAGTCTTGGGATTCATGGTCAGTGAGAAGGGGATAGAAGAAGATCTTGCCAAGTTGAAATCCATACTTGAGATGCCACCTCCCCGAATAGAGAAATAAGTCCGAGGTTTCCTTGGAAAATTATAGTACATCAGCCGGTTCATCAGCCAACTGACCTCCATCTACGAACTAATCTTCAAACTCCTCCGAAAGGATTCAACTAAGATTTGGAACGAGTCATGCCAAGAAGATTTCGACCAAATCAAATAATATCTGACTCAACCCCCGATACTCATGCCACCACAACCTGATCTCCCCTTGCTCCTATACCTAACCATAACCAACACTGCACCTGGGGCTTTGATATCCCAATACCTTAAAGATTCCCGCAAATAAAGAGCCATCTATTATTCCAGTCACAAATTGGCTGGGTACGAGGTTAACTACACTACTTTAGAAAAGGCATGTGTCGCGCTTATCTGGGTCACCCAAAAGTTGTGGCGTTACATGCTCACCTTCCCCATCAAACTTATATCCCGAATGGATCCCATCAAATACCTTCTTGAGAAACCATCTTTATCCAGCTGAATGGCACGATGGTTGATGCTCCTAGTCGAGTTTGATATCGTGTACATCACGCAGAAAGCCATGAAAGGAAGAGCCATCTCTGACTACCTCGCTGATTACCCCATGGATGAAGCTGATGTCTGGATCTCTGAATTACCAGATGAAAACATCCTTTGCACTAGTGAAGATGACCATTGATGGAAAATATTCTTTGACCCTGTTGCCAATAAAAAGATATAGAGGGGGCTTTGAAGGTAATCCTGAGATTAGGGATAATTCCATAATTGGCAATAATGTTTAAGATTAAGCAACCGAGGCAGCTTGGCGTGGCAACTCATACTTTAGCTTTTTGTATTAGTCATGTTGTATTTATGTTCACCATTTTAGATGCACCTGGTAAAAACAAGAAGGACCCTGACCGTGGAACCTCGGACGGAGTAGCTTGGAGTTCTATTGGGCATTGAGTTGAGAACCAAACAGCCCTCTACTTAATGTCACATCTAATTTAGGTGATGTCACTAGCCAACTAAATAATGCTAGACACGCACTTGAGTAAACCACCGTGGTATTTGGGCATGTCAGGCAGTTGGTGAGCCACCTCTGGGACAACAGCCCCCTGACACACAGTGGTTAAGCAAAAGGCAAGTCTTGGAATTTAATATTTAGGACATGGAGACAACTAGTGCATCAGGCATTTAATGTTGTGACATAAAAGATGAGGGAAGTATTTCATAGTCTTTAATGACTGAGTTTCCTCGCGGATGGAGTGGGGGGGCTATTTAAGGACCCCAACCACCTTTGAGGAGAGGATGATATTTTTGAGAGTTTAAGGAGTTATTGCTAGAGAGAGGACAGAGAGGAGGGAGTTATTGCAAACCAGAGGATTTTTTCACTCACCATTATTACTTATTATGAAGCTTTTAATACTTGACAGAGATTTCTTGAGGGTGTTTGGTGTGTTTTTCACCTACCTACCAAGGTGTATCTAGGGTGCTTACTTATATCTCCCTCTAGCTAAGTTACTTCTAAGTTTCATTACTACTTTCTGGGTTATACACGAGAGATTTGTGAGTTTAAACTGAGTCTTATCTTCATTAAGTTTGTGTTTGCATGACCTATCATTAATCCAAAGCTTTAGCCAAATTATATTATCATTACCATACTCAAATAGGGGTTACGCCTCCATCTATAATCTAAAGTACCCTCCTACATTTGGTGACTCTGCTGGGAGGCATTCTTCTAAGTAAGGAGTATGGCACAAGATCATGCTAATTGAAGGCTCAACTTTGATGACATCCAGCATAATGAAGAATAAGCTATGAGAGAACTGGAGGCCCTAAGGGATGGGGCTCCTCGAGTGGAGGTACCTCCGGTTCCGGCGACATCAGGCGTTCCAGGGGTGACACAAGCTTCCACAAGTGCGGGGTTGGGACCCACTCAGGTCACGCTCCTCATGAGTAAGTTTTATGAGTTTTTTCAAACTGCAGTGGCTTCAACTATACTGGGAGGATTGGAGGCCAATGCCTTCCTAACGCCAGGGGTAGCTCCAACGGCCCCTCCAGGCGCAGGCGTAGCGGGAATAGTCCCAACAAATGTACCCTCTATTTTGAATCCAGCATGGGGAAGATCATGAGCATCGACGGCCGCAACCGTGGCGCCTACTCCAGCTACAACGGGCGCTCAGCCCGTGGTACCATTGGTTGTTGCCCCAGTAACATCACCCATAGAGGAAATGAGAAAGGAGATGCAAAAAGAGATGCTAAAGTTCATGAAGGATTCCTCGTAATCTACTGGCGAGGTGGCTTAGGTTTTTAATGAATTTCGAACACCGTATCCCCAAGAATACAACGACTAGCCCTATCTGAATGACTGCATTCCTCCTATTTTTGAAAAATACACGAGAAAATGTGGGAACCCGAAGGCGCATATTAAGAACTTTGTTGAACATTTGGGGCAGCATTGTAATAATAAAAGGCTTAGGTTGAGGCAGTTCTCTAAATCCTTGACTGATAAAGCATATACTTGGTATTCCTATTTGGCTCCCAACAGCATTTCTATATGGGAAGAGATGCACATGTTATTTGTCCAGAAGTTCTTTCTGGCTGAAGATGGGTTTACTTTGACCCAACTAGGTAGGGAGAAGCAACGACCTGGGGAAGAAGTGGTGGCCAATGTTAAAAGATTCAGAGAAAGATCCCTCGACGTGAGGGAGGAGGCCAAAGAAGCCAAGTTGCTGCAGATCTGCGCTGAGGGGTTGCTTCCCGAGTACATCTGCCATTTTATTAACGAGACGCACGAGGGGACTTTTACGGAATTCTTAAAAGCAGCGAGAAATATCTCTTTGGTAGTACAACCCAATCCGGTGGTGGTTCCCATGATGTTTAGTCAGCCGATGCAACCCACGGGGGGTAGGTCTCAACCCCCACGGGTAGGGTACATCGAGGGGGGAGATAGGGGAAAAGCACCTAAGAGGGATAATAAGAGGAAGTTCGGAAGAGATAGGGAAGACCCACCACCATTGCCTTGTACGGTGGAAGAAGATGTCAACTGTTACAACGCGATGGTCCAATGGGGAATGGTCTATGATCCAAAGGACGTTCCCGCGGGGGAGCCCGATGCAGCAACAAAGGCGGATCCAAAGTACTGTCAGGTTCATCGGAGGATCCATCATCCAACAGAAAGCTTCTTTACACTGAGGAGAATTATCGACAAGTATGTAAAAGCAGGGACATTACAAATCCCTCCCTAGAACATCAACAGCAACCCATTGCGAGTACATGGGTCCAATCTTGTGGTGGCCTATGATGAAGAGGCCGATAGAGGGAAAAGAGAGTCGACAGCAAGGCAAGAAGTGTATGAAGAGGCTCTGGAAGATCCTATGAGGGGAATGGCTAATATTGTGTTAGCCTACGACAAATCAAGTGCCAAGGATGTGGAAGAGGTGTATAGTGTTGAAGGCGGGGAAATAGATCCAACTCTAGATTACTGTGCAGTTTTGAAGTCCCCGAAGTTCACTTGGTTCTTCGACCAGGTGGGGGTACCGAAGGAGATTAGGCTGGAGATAACCCAAGCAATACTCGATATTGCGAGGAAGAATGCAGTCCCTTTACTGAGATGGAAAGGATCCATGGCCAGGTTTGTGAGAAGGTTTCTGTCAGAGGTAACCTTTAGCGATGCAGATAGAGCCGTAAGGTTCCCTCATAACAGGCCATTTTATGTGACTGCCAGTGTCAACGGAGTTTTCTTCTCAAGGACTCTCATGGATGGAGGATCTTCCATCAATATCATGCCGATTAACTCCTTTCACGCGGTCAATATTCCAGAAGAAAGGTTGGTCCCTGTGCCTTTGGTAATTTTGGGGTATGATAACCAATCATCTAAATCCATTGGGTACGTTAACGTGGGGATTGTGATGGGAAATTTGAGTTCCCATATAAAGTTCCACATGATAGAGAGTGCAACTTCCTATCATCTGCTGATAGGAAGGGTGTGGATGCACAACCAAGGGTTAGTTCCTTCTACGTACCACCAATGCGCTAAGGCGAATATCAAGGGGATGGAGGTAACCATAAGGGCTACAAAGAGGCCCTTCGCTATCGAGTAGGCACACTTGGTGGACGCGGCATTTTTTACTGAGTTGGAAGAAGATGTCTAGGTCCTAACGAGGAGGATGAAGGGAGCATGGGTTCCCTTATTCAGAGAATGGACGGGGCCTTTGAACGAGCAGAGTAAAGAGGTTACGAGTAGTGTAAGAGTAATGACCAAAGAAGCTCACCAGGAAGTCCCTCGGCCCCAAGGCATCTCGAAGCATCTCAAAGATAGGATAAGGTCCAGAGTGGATCCGATGGAACACGAGGTCCAACGACAAAGTGTGCTAAGTCAGTTCACAGGAAAAAAGTGGCCAAAGCATCTAGAGAGAAGAAGAGGAAAGCAGTCACCACTACCGGCAGACAGTGCAAGAAGGTCGTTACTGAGGAAGGAAAGGTGGTGTATCGATTATAACAGTGTGAATGGGCGGCCCAGGAAGTTAACGATGAGGTTGACCCGATATATGAGTGATTTTTGGTAGATCAAAGGGGACAATGTATGGAGATAGACAATTCCAGCATACAGGAATTTGTGGAGGAAGTCGCCGAGGAACCAGATTACATGGTAGATCGACCGAAGCTGCAGGAACAAGAGCTAGAGCAGTTGAACCTGGCAAAAGAAGGGGAAGACCAAAGGCCCATATTTATCTCGAAGGATCTCGGTAAAGAGAAATGAGAGGCATTGATTGAGTTGGTTTAGGAATTTGTAGACGTCTTCCCATAGAAGTACACAGAGATAGAGGGGCTAGATGAAGAAGTAAGCTGTCACAAGTTGAACTTGATGCCTTCATCCATTACAGTAAAACAAGCAACAAGAACGTATAAGCCTCAGTTGGATTTAAAGATCAAAGAAAAATTTCAATGCTTACTAACGCCAGGGTTCATTACACCGATACAACACCCACTTTGGTTATCCAGTATTATCCCAGTGGGGAAGAAAGACAAAAACCAGATAAGGATCTGCGTGGACTTTGGAGATTTGAATAGAGCCTTCCCCAAAGACGAGTTCCCTCTGCCCTCAATCGATAGCCTGATCGATGCAACAGCAGGTCATAAGATGTATAGCTTCATGGATGAGTATGTAGGGTACAACCAGATCAAGATGGACCCCTCGGATGCAGAGAAAATAGCATTCAAAACCCCATTGGGTAACATCATGTATAAGGTGATGCCGTTTGGAGTCAAGAATGCTGGGGTGACTTACCAAAGAACAATGATGGCCATTTTCCATGACTTCTTTCACAAATTTGTGGATCTCTATATGGATGACTTGGTCATCAAGTTGAGGAAGGAGGAGTCTCATCTGAGCGATTTGAGAAAGGTGTTTTCCCGTTGCTGGAAGTTAAAATCAAAGATGGACCCATTGAAGTGTGTTTTTGGAGTAACAAGTGGGAAGTTCCTAGGCTTCGTGGTTAATCGACAAGGGGTGAAGATGGACCAGGACAAATAACGGGCGATCTTAGAAATGTCGTGTCTGAGAACGGCGAAGGAGCTGAAGAGTTTCCTCGATAAAGTCTCCTAACTTAGGAGATTCGTGCCTGTGTTAGCCTAGATAACACACCCACTAATGCATCTACTGTGAAAGAACACGAAATTCAAATGGGAAGCAATTCACCAAGAGTCTCTTGATGGACTAAAGAAGCTGCTAATCTCACCACAGACCATGGTTCCACCAAGGGTAGGAATACCATTCAGCTGTACCTCACATCCACCATAAGGTCCGTGGGAGCTTTGCTGGCACAAGAGATCGATGGGCAAGAATAACAGAAGTCAGATATAATATCTTAGAAAGGCATTATTTGGCCTTAGTATTTGTAGCGCAAAAACTTAGACATTATAAGTTGTCCTTTACAATTCATATTGTAACTAGATGTGACCCCATTAAGTATTTGCTTGCAAGAACTATACTGATTGGAAGGGAAGCTAGATGGTTACTTATACTCTCCAAATATGACTTGAAGTGCGTAGTCCATCGCCCAATTAAAAGCCAGGCGTACGCTGATCTATTGGCCATCTTCCTTTCGGGAACCTTCGAGCAACCCAAAGAAGATATTCCAGGAGACGATTTACAGGCCAACCATCTAGATGCAACGAACGAGGAATGGATAATGCAGTTCGATGGGTCATCGAAAGAAAATAAAGGAGGAGCATGGGTCATTCTTTTGAAAGGGATGGAGGAGATTTTCCTTTCCTACAAGTTAGACTTACCTTGCTCTAACAACGAGGTAGAATATGAAGCATTGGTTTTGGGATTGCTAGAGGCTCTTCGAAGAGGGATCCGTTCACTCTGAATCAAATGGGGATTCAAACTTGGTGGTTCATCAAGTGAACGAAGAATACGCGTTGAAACATATAAGCCTAGCACCATACAGAATGATCATTCAGAGGCTCCTTGGCCAGTTCCATCAGACCGAGATCAAGAGGCAGCCCATAACGATGAATCGTCACCCAGACGCCTATGCCACCATTACCCAAAAGATGATGATGAGGAGCGATACAACTATTATAGTGATTCAATGAAGAATAGATCCTTCGATGGTACAACCAATTTTACCGATGGAAGAGGACACGGACTGGAGGGAAGAGATTAAGAAGCAACTAGAGTCTGGTGGAGGAGCGATGGGGCTCAGAGAATTGGCCCAGTACTTTACAAACTAAGGGGACCTTTACTTCAGAAATGCAGGAGGATGGCTGTGAAGATGCATCTGCCCAGAAGAAGCAAGGAAAAGATTGAAGAAAATTCATGAAGAACACTGCAAAATGACTGAGATCCCCCTTTACAGAAGAATTCAAAGCAAAGGGTATTTTTGGCCTAATATGAAGAAGGATTCAGCCGAGTTACAACGAAAGTGCAATAAATGCCAGTTGTTCTTCGAGGCAGCAGAATGTGATTTCGTGGAGACTCAGCTTGACTGAAGACAACCATAAATTGACTTTATTAAATAGGGAGTTATCCCAACAGAGAAAATTGATGCGATGGGACTCCGGTGAAGGGCCTCGATGTTCTGCGTTTAAGAGGGGCAACTTTATTGAAGGGGATACTTCAATAGTCCATTATGTTGCATCATGAAGGAAGAAGCAATCGAGGTTCTCAAACAGGCGCATGATCCAGCTCATATAAGAGGGGCCAAGTTGTATGACCAACTGATGACTTTGGGGTATTATTGGACAACAATGGAAAAAGATTCCGCTAAGTTCGTTCGAATGTGCAAGGCTTGTCAGCTTCATAGAAATATGATCCATGCCCCGTTAGTGGACTTACACTCCCTAGCAACGCCTTATCCTTCTCACACTTGGGCGTTCAACCTGGTAGGGGAAATACACCCTTCTTCAAGGGGGAAGATATGGATCCTAGTAACAACGGAGTGTTTCACGAAATGGGCCGAGGCGATACCACTGAGAAGGGAAACAAGAGGAGTAGTGAGCAACTGCATCAGAGAATACATCATTTGCCATTTTGGGATCCCAAATGTTATCCTTTTAGATAACAGAACCCCTTTCGTCAATACGGAGGTAACGATGCTCACAGACAAATACTTCATTATCCATCACACTTCGACAGTGGCATACCCAAAGGGGAATGGTCAAGCCGAAGCGACTAACAAGACTTTGGTCAATATCTTGGCTAAAATGATGGTGGATTTCTCAAGATCGTGGGATGACAAGATACCAGCCGTTTTATGGGACTATCGGATGACTAAGAGGAAGCCTATAGGGTATACGCCGTTCTCTCTTATTTATGGGGCTGAGGTAATTCTCCCGGTAGAATTAGAAGTCCCCTCGGCTCGATATGCTCTGCGGAGCAACATGCTCCCTCAAAATAGACATGTGTAGTTGGAAGCGTTGGATGAACACAGGGATAATGCGATGCAACACTTTCAAATGTATACGAAGAAGCTCTCCAGGGCATATGATAACTTGGTAAGACCCAGGAAGTTCGTGGAGGGAGATCTTGTATTGAAGGCAACAGTGAAACATGTTAGGGGGCTTTCCCTATCTATGTTTGCAGCGAATTGGGAGGGGCCTTTCATAAAAAAGGAGGCTCATGACTCAGGTTATTGCTTACTTTCAAAAATGGAAGAAGACAAACCATTTAAGATTAACAATAAGTGGTTGAAGGTTTATCATGTGTAGGCAGCTATGTTTGTCCACTGATGTATTTAGCTGTGGTTATGAATACACAAGTTCTTTCTTATGATGAATATGTAGGTTCCTGTTATTATAACTCAGTAAGAGATAAAAGAATTATAGAACTTCACAGTCCATGCAATAAGTTATAACACAAAGAAATGGCATGAGAATGAGTATCTTTTTCCATTCATATACTTTGAGGCATTACAAATTGGGAGCTATTGCCCAGGAATTACATGAGAAGAAAGAAAAAAAATACATATACAAAAACTCATTGACCTAGGAGAAAACAAAAATTTGGGGAGGAGAAGAAATCTCCAGTAAGGCCTGAAGAAGCTTTTCAGCAAGACCGTTGGGAATTAATGGAAACTTCCAACCTAGTCTGTGCTTGTGTCCGTTTGATAAGAATGTTTTCTCGCTTTATCTTTGACGAACGTAGAGCTTCTTAGAGGTCCTCCACCTCCTTGTCAATAGCTCCGAGGAGAGGTGCTAGCTCAGCCATCTTGGCTTCCTCGGCCCTCTGATCCTCCCAATGTTTTTATAAGAGTTCCCTTTGGTTATCTAACCGCTGGCTCTTCAAAGTCTCAAATGTGCGATGAGCCAGTCAAAACGAAACCCGTCACGACCCAACTCCCTCAGATAAGCCAAGAATTGGTTGAGGAGGGGTCTGGTAACATTGGCGGTTGGAGTATTGGCAATTTCAGCAATAACAGTGGACATGTCTTGAAGCCTGTAACTCATAACTGAGATGTTCGAACGTAAGCAGTCCACCGTGAAGGTTTCAGGATGATGGCACAGAAGTTGCTCGATCGCTAAATGGTGGTTGGCAGGCATTTGAGGAGAACTTTTGAGTACCATTAAGAAGAATGCGGGAGGAGCCAAGTCGGGGAGAGGAAGCTCGCACCCTAATTCACTTTTCGCGGAAGCACCTGTCGTAGAACCTTGATCATCATGGATCGATTCTTCGGAGGAGACAGGTTCACGATATGGTGAGGCAATGGGTGAAGGAACTGGTGGAGAATCCTCCTGAGTAACCTGAAAATAGTTAGGGGAAATGTGGAGTTTATGAAAAAATCTTAAAAAGTGTTTTCATTATTAAGTCACCGTTACAGGTGGAGTTTATGGAAAAAATCTCAACGAGTGTTTTCATTGTTAAGTCGCCATTATAGGTGGAGTTTAAGAGAAAAATCTTAACAAGCATTTTCGTTGTTAAGTCACCGAAATAGGGGAAGTTTATGATGAAAAAATCTTAACAAGTGTTTTCATTGTTAAGTCACCATTATAGGTGGAGTTTATGGAAAAATCTTAACAAGTGTTTTCATTATTAACTCACCGTTATAGGTGGAGTTTATGAGAAAAATCTTAACAAATTGTTAAGTCACCGTTATAGGTGGAGTTTATGAAAAATCTTAACAAGTGTTTTTGTTGTTAAGTCATCGATATAGATGGAGTTTATGAGGAAAAATCTTAACAAGTGTTTTCATTCTTAAGTCACCGATTAGAGGTCGAGTTTACGAAAAAAAACCTTAACAAGTGCTTTCATTGATTAAGTCACCTATACAGGAGGATTTTGAGAAACTGAGATACATAGAGGACTTAGAGAAGTACCTCAGCAGCAGCAGGAGTGAGAAGGGTAGTTACCACGGGAGCCATAATGCTAGAAACCATGGGAGGCGGGCTCACTACCTCAGCAGCCTCAACGGAACCCTTGGATGTAGAAGCTTCAAGGGTAGGCACACTCACCTCAGAGGCATAGGGTACTATAGCTAACATGGGCGCATCATTAGAAAGATATGTTGGACCTTCCATAGATGCTCCAACGAGAGAAGCCACACCACCCTGGGCCTGGGAGGGGATAAGGCCACTCAATGCAAAGGGAGGAGAAAAACTTGGAAAAAGCTGCAAATGTAAAGACATATGTGACACAGAAGGAGTAACCGCAAAAGGATAAGATACAGAAATGCACCTAGCTTACCCCCGTTATGGCACTGAAGAGAGGAACTTCAGTAATGGGTCTTGACAATGCAGGTGGAAGGAAAATATTGGCTATCAGCAAAACCACTTCTACCTAAAAAAGGCCAACATGTTAGAATTGATAAATAAACCCATGGGACAAATAAAAGATGCAACGCTTGACAAGAAATTTACCTGTGGGGAACTCTCTTCGACCACAACCAGGGCAAAGATACCTCCCGCTATTGGGACAACTCAGAGGAAGCTGGAACAATTACCTCGGGCTGGCCAGACATCTCAGCAATACCCGTGGTGACATCTCTGGACTGATAAGAGGATGAATGGCGTGAATAGGTGATACTTATTAAGGGAGAATGTGGAAGGCCAGCGGTGGCTGAAGGGGTACTGCAACGCCCCCTATGAAACGACTCACTGCAGGACTAGGGGGACTGGGAGGGTTAACCCTTGCTTCTTCAACTCCCTGCACCAAAGTTATCAGGCAATAAGTAAACGCGTTATGTTAAAGAGAAGGAGAATGAGAAATATAGAATACACACATAGCTCAGATTCAGAGGGAGAACGAGAAGGTGTAACCACGGGAGAAGGGGGCGAGGAGGCAGCAACGGAAGGAGCTGGTGATAACGGTCTCTCAAGTGTGTTCTTCTTCTGGGACTTGGTACCCTGCATTTTCCTTCTTGAGCCCGTTGCACCACCACTTTCAGGCACCTTTGACTTTTTTCTCCTTTTTGCCAGTGTCTCACCAGGATCAACCACGATTTTGGGGAATGCACTCGGAGGAGGAACGATGGTTGTGCACCATTCGAATTCAGCATTTATTCTGGCAACTTCGGCATCTACCCGCCTCCTCAGCTCTCCAGCCAGTTCCGGAGACATAGGAGGGGAAACAGAGGCAATTGGGAATGCCTCCAATGGAGTTTGCGTTTGACCTTTGGCCTTAGCCTTCTTAGACTTGGACTTCCTGGATTTCTTGGCAGGTGGTTCAAACACAAACTCCATTGGAGGCATTCCCAATGATCCCAACTGCCACCCCAAAACCCAAGGTCGCTACAACCCCCAAACCATCTCTCGTGGAAGCTTCGGCCATCGGGACAGATGGTTTGGGGGTTGCAGCGACCTTGGGTTTCGGTGTGGCAGTTGGGATCATTGGGCAATGAGTGGGTAGTTCATGAGGAGACTCCTTAATAGTTTTACTTAAGGTAAACTCAACCCCAAGCACGGAGTTCCCCTTTAGACCCAGATCAGAAGAAGAAAAGGAAAGGACTGGGAGATATCGAGGGGGGACTGGATGTACTCATGAATCATGGACAACTGCTCTAGATGGAACTTTATGTAAAAGTATGTGGATACGTCTCCCTTCCTAGTAGCACTCGGAAGGATGACACGCCCATCAATGGTGGGTGTCACACCAAACACCGCAGCGGAAGTATAGAAGGTGCATACCTCAACGAAGGTGGCCTTGGAATGGTTGTCCTCGAACACAATTCGAGGAGCCCCCTGGTCGAACCTGAATTGCCTGCTGCATCTATCAGGGTTGTAAGGCTCAGAAGTATATCCCCATTCAGTATAAGAGGGAAGGGACTCCGGGGTGAAAAGAAGCACTATGGCTTGTGAGGGATCTTCTACAATCGGGTTAAATCTGACCATTATGGCTGCAGTAGGAAAGAAGTCCCAACTATGGGCAAAGGTGGGCTCACTGTATGGCCTCATTACGAAGGAGTCTAGATGGTCAAAAACCTCGATTATTTCCTTTCATCTTTGCTTCTTGTGGAAACACAGGAGGCGTGGGGCCTTAATACCTTCGCTCATGGGCAGGGAAACTGGCTTCGCAGCGATAGCAGGAAAGTAGGTATAGTGGAAGCCAGTCAATATAATGGTGTTTGCAAAATTTGCCAAGTTGTAACTGCCCAGTGATCGCTCCATGTCAATATGGGTTCAATCCAACCAGGTGTAGAGGGACCCCAAGGCAATGGCGGCCAGAGGTAGGTTGAATCCTCTGGCCAAACAAACGAAAATATTTACCAGGTTTCTCCTGGTCTGATCGTTGGGATTTCCAGTCAGAAAAAAGCGTCAAAGAAGTACGAGTATTTAGGCCGGTAGTTCCAGGGAGGTAATTCTACCACGGCCCGTTACATCACTAGTATCCTTCGATGTCGGAGCTTCGAAAAAATAATTGATAAGGGGGCAAATGTGGCTTTGTTTGAGGGACCGGTGCAACTATGGTAGATCCGATCCAGCTCAACCCGATCAGTAGCCTCTGCGACATCCAGAGGCTCGTCGTGATAGGTGAACTCGCCCATGGTCTCAAACCCGAGGAGATCACTGACATCCTCCAACGTAACGGTAAACTCCACCCACGCAGCGAAGAAGGTGTGGGTTGTGATGTTCCATCGGGAGACTAGAACTTGAAGTGTCACGTTGTGCTTCGAGAGGGTGAACTCGCCAAACTAGTAGGCTTGATGCAGCCCAACCTTCGCAAGATCAGTAGCGTGGGAGCTCTGCATATATGTGTGTCGAGTAGTAAAATGGGCTGGTGACCCTCAGGTGCTTCGAAGTCGATCTGGGAATAGGGAAAGTCACCACGGTCAAGACGAAAGTGCAGAGTCCCCTCAGGTGGAAGATAGCCCCACTTTGACGAATCCACTTCTTCATCACCCAACAGTAATGGATCGAACTTGGAGGAGAAATGGCAGGTCTTGCACACCTCAAAAAATTTATCAGCTTCTTCTTCAAAGATGGGCGCCCAGCGGTAGAAGCATATTTGCTCCTGACGAGTAGCGACCAAAGAAGCGCCGATAAGGGCGGTGGCAGCGCCAACAGCGACAGAGGGGGAACCGGGCTGGGTAGTGGCAGCAACCTTGGAAATACTTGAAGAAGCAATGAGAAAGTGCTAATGAGTGGTAAAGCCGGGTAAAGAGGGCTAAGAATAAGGAGAGAGGAGCACAACCGCGGGTAATGGTGCAAAAGATGATAGAAGGAGGAGACTAAGTAAAGAAGAGGGCAACAATGGAGGTCGCACATAGTTTCTCTCTCTAAAGGAATCCGGGATCTTAAAGAAGATAAAGAAGATGAAGGTATAGAAGGGTTTTGAAATAAAAGATACGTTTTAAGGGTTTCAAACTCGACGGTTGGAGTTTCCCACCATCGCACGTTTAAGGGCCACCTAAAATCATTTCAAATAAACACGTGGCACATCGGGAAGGGTCTTAACAGTTGAAAAGATAGCGCCACATCAGTTAATGAAATGACACTTGGGAAAAAGAAGGGGGTTCCCTTCTCCAGCAAGTTGAGTTTCGGCGCTAAATTTGTGTTAGACTTATCCAATGACTTCCAACGAAGGTAGTCCCCCATCGGTTAAAAAAAGCAATGATGTCCCCGCACCACATGTCCAAACGATGTTTGAATTATGGCTCAGTTACATCGGGGAGAATTTTTACTTTTTCGAACATAGCGAAGTATCACAGGGGAGAATTTCACTTACTAAGAATCCAAACGAGGATTTTAGGAGGGTAGTAGGCCTTTCAGGAGAATTTCAAATAGTAAAGCAAGAATGGTTGAGGCTCAACATGAGGAAAACGTGGCGATGTCCCTTCGCCCAAGCCCCAAAAATTCATGGCGCTTCGGCTCAGGTACATCGGGGAGAATTTTACTTTTTACAGAAGATTATAACGCTGTAGTTCTAACGAATAGAGGAACCCTGAGTTTTTTGACGCATAGAGGGTTCATCGGATTGAGAAGTTTCGTGCAGACATTTCTTGTTTCAACAAATTTCTCCACGAAGGGGAAAATATAGAGGGGGCTTTGATGGTAATCTTGAGATTAGGGATAATTCCATAATTGGCAATAGTGTTTGAGATTAAGCAACCGAGGAAGCTTGGCGTGGTAACTCATACTTTAGCTTGTTGTATTAATCATATTGTATTTCTGTTCATGTTGACTGTAAGCTATAACGCTTGTAATGCTGTAACGAGAATAATAATGAGTTTTAGTGTGAGGTCAAACGGTATTCGCGAGAGACCAGGCTTGGCAGGGCCTGGGAGAGCTTTCATGCTCTATCGAAAGACCTCGCCGCGGGAACTTTAGAAGGACTTGGTTTAGAGGATTGAGAAGTGAGGCACCATTGGGTCTTGTCCCAACCATCTTAGATACACCTGGTAAAAACATTGAATGACCCTGACCGTTGAACCTCGGGCGGAGTAGTTTGGAGTTCCATCGGGCGTTGAGTTGAGAACCAAATAACCCTCTACTTAATGTCACATCTACTGTAGGTGATGTCACTAGCCAGCTAAACAATGTCAGACACGCACTTGAGTAAACCACCGTGGTATTTGGGGCTTTCAGGTAGTTGGTGATCCACCTCTGCGACAACAGTCCCCTGACACACAGTGGTTAAGCAAAAGGCATGTCTTGGCATTTAATGTTTATGACGTGGAGACAACTAGTGCATTAGGCATTTAATGTTGTGACATAAAGTATGAGGGATGTCTTTCATAGTCTTTAATGACTGAGTTGCCTCGGGGGTGGCGTGGGGGGGCTATTTAAGGACCTTAACTGCCTTTAAGGAGAGGATGATCTTTTTGAGAGTTGAAGGGGTTATTGGTAGAGAGAGGACAGAGAGGAGGGAGTTATTGCAAACCAGAGGGTTTGCCCCTCACTATTGTTACTTATTATGAAGCTTTTAATACTTGACAAAGATTTCTTGAGGGTGTTTGGTGTGTTTTTCACCTGCCTACCAAGGTGTATCTAGGGTGCTTACTTCTCTCTCCCTCTAGTTAAGTTACTTCTAAGTTTCATTACTACTTTCTGAGTTATACACGAGAGATTTATGAGTTTATTAAGTTTTTGTTTGCATGCCCTATCATTAATCCAAAGCTTTGGCTAAATTATCTTATCATCACCATGCTCAAATAGGGGTTACGCCTCAATATATAATCTAAAGTACCCTCCTACAAAAGGGATATGGCATTAGGATACTTCTGATGGCTCCAGATGACTCTCATACTCCCATCGCCATCAAGATGGATTTCCCTTGCACCAATAACATGCCTGAGTACAAGGCATGCACAGTAGGCTTTAAAGTTTCTCTTAAGAAAGGTCCTCAATGCCTAAACGTATACGGGGATTCTTCCCTCATCATCGGTCAAGTGCTCATAAAATGGAGAATTAAGGACGAGAAACTCCAACCGTTCCATGCCCACTTAGAAGAACTAGCCTCCAAATTCCAAGACGTCACTTTTCATTACCTACCTTGAGAAAAAAATAACCTAGCCGATGACCTTGCGACCTTATACTCCATAGTCGACATGCCCGAAGGAATAACAATGACCCCTTCTAGATTCAAAAGCAAGACAAACCAACCCATTGTTACCACATTAAGCTCGTCACTACAGAAGATCCCGAGCTAGCCAATTGTTAGTACTATGATATATTCACCTCCTCAAGCATGGTAGGTATCCCGAGGGTTCCAACAAGAAAGATCGAGCAACCCTTAAAAGACCGGCTTCCTAGTACATCATCTGTCATAAAGCACTGCTCAAAAGAAACTTCGATGGAACTCATTTGCACTCCATCGCTGGGGATGGCATTAAAAAGATAATGTAGAAGATCCACAGTGGGGAATGCGGACCCCACATGAACGGTCACATGCTTGCCAAGAAGATCATCCGATAGGGATACTACTGGACTACCATGACCCAAGATTGCACCGCCTATGTCCGGATATGCCTCAAATGCCAACAATTCTCCAATATTCAGCATCTGCCTCCACGTGAATTATACAACATGACCTCTCCCTGGCCATTCTCTACCTGGGGCATCGACATTATAGGGAAGGTTACACCAAAGGATTCTAATGGGCATGAGTTCATCCTAGTTTCCATTAATTACTTCACCAAATGGGTCGAAGCCGAGTCATACGAAGTGCTGAATGCCAAGAAAGTGGCCAAATTCATCAAGAAAAACATCATCTGCAGGTATGGGGTCCCGCACGAGCTAGTATCAGATCACGGGTTACATTTTGAGGTAAAAGTCACAGAGGTGGATAACGAGTATGGGATTCAGAGACACAAATATTCTCCCTACTGGCCTCAGACCAACGGTGAAGTCGAAGCCGCTAACAAGAACCTCAAATCCATCATCAACCAAATGATCGAAAGCTGTCAGGATTGGGCCGACCAGATCTCGTATGCCCTCTGGGGCTATCGAACCTCCATTAGAACCTCTACTGGGGCTACCCCTTACTCTCTAGTTTACGGTATGGAATCCTTCCTACCCATGGAGCTGGAAATACCCTCATTGTGCGTTATGCTTGAAAGAAAGGCCAGTGAAGAAGACTGGTGCCAAAGCCGTCTTGACGAGCTGACCCTCCTAAATGAAAGGAGATTAAAAGCACTATACCACATACAAGGGTACCATCGCCGAATAGCGCGATCATTAAATAAGAGAGTCAAGGACAGCGGTGTTCGGGAAGGGGACCTAGCCCTCAAAGAAATCATAGAACCCATCTGGAACCAAGAGGGAAATTCAAGCCCAATTGGAGCGGCCCCTACATTGTCAAGAAGATCTTGTCCGGTGGTGTCGCCATGCTTACCGACTTAGATGGGGAAGAGATGGCTCGTCCAGTCAACCTGGATCGTCTCAAGAAGTTTTATCACAAGTCTGAAATCTCGACCTGCTATGACTCTTCTCGTCTCCCTTCTATTCTAAAAAAAATCTCTTCATTTCCTTCTACCCAGAACTACGTGGGCCTGATCCTCTATAAAAAAACCATTTTCAAACAAAATTAAATATTTTTCAAAAAACCCAGAGGTACGTAGGCAGCTCATACGCCTTACATGAGCACGACCCTTTTTTTCTCACAAAATACTATTCTTTTCTTATCTCCGAGAACAATAGTCAATTCCAACATATACTTGAACAAAACGAGTATGTATGCCTTAGCGATCGGTATAGATAATTCAAAAATACAAAATTCATCAAAGGGCACAGCTAGATTATCAAAAACTTATTTATTTTACTAATAAGAAATTACGGTATAGATTACTTAAGAAAAGGAATGGATAACTCCCTTTCCCCCTACCTTCCTAAAAAAGCCAAATAAAATACCCAAATTTATCCCCCATTACACAATAAACTCTCTAAGAGTCCTACCCACAGATGCTAGAGGAGCCTGATCCATCATCATCATCATCATCATCATCATCTACATCATGGGGTCCCCAAGTTTCCCCTGCCTGAACAGAGTGTTACAGACACTCCATGGTCCGATAAGCTCGAACCAGCTTCGAATAAACCACAACACCTCATTTCATGGTGTCAAAAGAGATAAGCCACCTTTGCCCCGTCTCAACTATCAATATATTGCTAGCTACTCTCCTCCACAACCACTTCATATCATCCCCAGGAATATGCCAAACTCTCCCAACAGATTGAGAGGGACGGGTCGACGGACGTCGACTCTCCCACAGAGAGCTAAGCCGTAGGCGCAGACACTCGGTTAATCCTATATCGGAAAGAAATTTAGTGTTTGATGTGGCCCGACCTGTGCCCAGCCAAATTGGCACAGAAGCCACTAAGGTAAATAAAAATAGGTATGTTTGAGACCAACCAGCCGCACATACGGGTATTCTCCTAGATCCAAAACAAGCAGCAACTATCCCTACCAAGGCACTGACCAGTATAGATTTCGAGCCCCATAATCCACAATAAAATTATCCTAGATCTCAATATCCAAGCCAACACTGAAGAAGTGATGCGAAAAGAAGTTGTGTACAGCTAATAAAGGATATTCTGGAAGAGTCACCAGGCGAAGTCTTTCAGACAACCAGATGGACAACATTATGGGGCTACCCCGCAGAAAGTCAGAACAACCTTCTTGCCAGGCATCCAGACTGTTCAGGGTCTCTACCAGTATCACCACCGTAGTATTACAATGGTATGACATCCATGAAGTAATGGCTGCAAGTTGTGGATCCACCAGCAGTTCCCCAATCACCAGTAGGAATTTTAAAACTAGGCCCAGAGCAACGACTCCAGCATAGCTAGCATAACCTACTTCCTACAAATGCACGGACTACAACACCGCTGGGAGGGAGATCATTCCTCCAACCAGTGGTCTAGTCGTCAAAGGCAAAATACGAAGAAGCCCAGCCAGAAAATCCCTGGGAGAACGGCAAAATTTGGGTAAATTCACATCAATAATGGGATTTATCCCCAATATGGAAGAAAATTCCTCGTAGGTAGGACAAACTTCATCTAACCCAAAGCGAAATACATGGTCTTCGGGGTACCAAAATTGTACCGCCGCCATCAGCATGTTCCACTCAATGGACCGATTGTGCCACAATGAGACTCGATGCATGTTGAAAGCATCGTAGTCGACATTATAAGAGCACATCACTTCCAAGGCTATGAGGTAGTTAGAAAACTCAATGCTACCAGGGCGAGTCATCTTGCAGGACTAAGAGATAGTAGGCAAGTAAGTAATAATGTGAAGGTGTGATGAAAACACTCCACCCCTACCCCTTTTTATACTTGAGAACCCTCACAAAAGACATAATCCCTGCAGAAATAGGATGGAATCCTACCCCACAAAGTACCAAAAGGCTGAAGAGGACAATAATCAAAGCTTTGAATTGATGGGACTGGACTTGACTGTCAATAAGCTGGACAAGGGGCTTGCCGATTGGCAACCCCCTATTTTTGAAAGTTTTCCTTTTTCCTCTTTTGTCAAAATCAGAAGCTCAATAAAAATAAATTAATATTCTCAAAAGAATTTCAAAAAATCCTTTTCCACCCCTGTATAATTTCTCATTTTTAAAAACTTTTCTTCAAAATCGAAAAAATATCTCTTTTTACGGTCTCAGAAGCAAAGCAAAAAGAGCATGTGCATGCATTAACTCATTCATCATTAACAAAGGTTAATAAAAAATCCAATTGTATTGCATATATATATTGTTCTGTGTTACATCAAATTTTGTAAGAAATAAAAGAAAAGAAACAAATAATGGGACTCAGTCCGAACCCACATTCTCTCTCACCTACCCTTCCCCCTCTCTCTAAGAGCTTCCACCCCTGCGATGCGCTCTCTTTCCCATACAGCGAGACGATGCACCACCACTACTCGAGACAGAGTCCTCCCTAGATGAAGCAAAAGACACCAAATAAAAAGGAATTGGGACCGCATCACGAATATGGGTAGTTGTCGAAGAGATCCAGTCTCTAATATCCCTCAGCCAAGTGGTCGAGACCCGAACTTGCTGCAAGAAGAAGGCAAAATCAGTATCAAAGAAGGATAAAAAAAAAGAAAAGGAACCAAAAAGAGGAAAAGAACAAAAAGGTATACAGCAGGACGAAGAACCTCCTCTGTCAAACCCAACTCCTCCGGATCCATCGCGTGAGGACGATGTAACATAGGCATCATCCCTCCATCAGCCCACCGAATGTTGTATGAAGGGGTATGCAATCGTACAAAGGGAACCTCTCAAGTAGACGTCGCTACAGACGCCGATAGACCACCGCCATAGTGGGATGGCCCCATCGCCGGACTTGAACCCGCAGGAGGGAAAGGTAAGGCATCATATATGCTGGGCACCATCAACCAGCTCGTCACAAAGTCCATATAGTCATACGGCGCAGACATATGAGTGTACAACAAGTAGGACTCACCGATAATCACCGCGATCCTCGCATCCTCCGGCATCAGCCGCTCTCGCCTCATAGACATAGGAGACTGCGCAGGTGGCACCACCACCTCCTCCTCAGCAATCTGCCGAACCACTCGTTCCTCGAGATACTAGGAATGGCCGAACTCATGCGCCAATAAATGCCTTATCTGCGCGTTCACGCCGGTCGCCCCCATATCCTGAATGGGTGTCCCCCAAGGATAAAACGTCACCTGAAAATTCCCAGTAGACATAAGTAAATACAAAATTAAAACATGCCAAAAACCAAAGCTATAAAGGAAAGAGTCTTACCTTACCACTGGTCAGGCCATTCAATACCTGACACACCGCCTCCAGAGAAAGAGACCCCTTTGACTGCAGATTGGCCTTGTGCCATCGATACAATCGATAGAAGTCCCCAATGGTATCGTCCTTCAGGGAGATCACTGGGGTATTACACCCAATCACCTTATAAAACCACATCTACCAAAGACAGGAATTCACAATAAAAAAGAGACGCATAAGGAAAATGAGAATGTATGAAAGGAAAATGCGCAAAATTAAAGAAATACCTCAAGGAGATATGTGGCTCCAGTAATAGTTTGCTGCTAGAACCGACTGAATACATCCAATGAAAAATAGAGGGTCGCCAAAGTTATACTCCCCCAATCATAGAGAGGGATGTTTGAAAACATCCTCAAATACGGAAAGGATCACAAATGGATGACTTCGCCACTCGATGCCACCATGAATCCTCCCAGCACCAGCAAAATGAACAACCGGGCCATCTGCCTCACCTGTAGCCCATCCTCCACATAAACCTCCCTACTCAGGAAAACATCCTTCAGCAAGGACAGCCAAATGGAATCCCCAGAGACTATCCTCCCTACATCACCAAGTTCCGCCCTCACTGCCTCCGGCCTCACCTTTAGAGAGCGATCCACCTCTATCTGCTCCCCATCGCAATCCAGCCCTAGTAGCTGTTGCACGTCTATGGGAGTCATGGTCACATCCCCAAAACCAAAATGGAAGGTGTGGGTAGTATCCCACTATATCTCTCCCAGAGCGCACAAGACCGTTATCGAACGAGGCATCTCATCCAACGAAGATGACAACCTCCCAAAACCCGCTGATGATACCACCCAACATATCATAGGTGGAAGATTCTCCCAGATGTCCTTAAGACCCATCGTCCCGCGGGCACGCATGTTCTTAAAAGAGATATCAGACTGTCAAAAGAAGAAACCTTGTCAAAATTCAAGAAGGGAGGAAAAATCACCACATAGAGAAGAATGCCAAAAGTCAGGTTACTTACATAACCGCCAGGTCTCACCACCCTCGAGGAGCGATGACGTGACGACTCTCGCAGCAAGGTTAGCTCCCCAAATCAAGAGGCGCCCTGGCCCTCCACTCCACATTCGCCCAGTCATTAGTAGTCAACCATTCCCTATGCGCTGCAGTGCTCACAAAGGCAACCTTTTCTTAGAGATCAGAATGCTAGAACGATTTTCATAAGAAAATCGCAGAAAGAAATAAAGCAAAAAGTTGTGAAAAATGAAGGGAATTCGCCCCATTTATATAGGATGCCAAGCGTCATGCCAATCGGCATTTGACCCCCCACCCACCGATCGACACTGACCCCTTACCTTCCCAAGGCAGTCCAAAAGTCCGTGCCACTACCGAATGGCACCCTCTACACCATGCCGACAAGTACACCCTTAAAATTTTGTATAAAAATTTCCAGAAAATACCAAAAAGTCCTGAAAAATTCTCAGAAAATTCCTAAAAATCCCAAGAAGTATTTATAACATTTTTACCAAGAAAATTTCACACTCCCTCAAGAGGAACCCCCATTTCCCCAATGGACCTCTCAAAAACCAAGTAAAACTCCTCCTGACAACATCCCCGGAGGATCTCTAAAGACCACCCACTATGCCCCAAAGGTCTTAAGAAATACATCAAAACCCTGGACCAACTAATCACTTCCCCAATGGAGTTTACGGCATCGAACGTGCCTTTCCTTTGCAAAATCCCCAAAATCACAAGGATTTCCCTAGCAAAACTTCGGGGGACACTAAATTTTCCCCAGCTCATTCATTATTCCCCAGCGGAATCCAAAAGTCTAATCTTTACCCCCAGCAGAATCCCTGATTATCCCAAAGGAAATGTAGCTCAGAATTGACCTCGGTCTTAGATCATCACCTTAGTTAGGTCAGAATTGACCTCGGTCCTTGGTCGTCACCTCTCTTAGGTCAGAATTGGCCTTGGTCTTGGATCGTCACCTTAGTTAGGTCAGAATTGACCTCAGTCCTCGGTCGTCACCTCTCTCAGGTCAGAATTGACCTCAGTCTTGGATCGTTACATTAGTTGGGTAAAAATGGACCTCGGTTCTCAGTAGTTACCTCTCTTAGGTCAGAATTGACCTCGTTCTTGGATTTTCACCTTAGTTAGGTTAGAATTAACCTCGATCCTCGATCGTCACCTCTCTTAGGTCAGAATTGACATCGATCTTGGATAGTCACCTTAGTTAGATCAGAATTGACCTCGATCCTCGGTCATCACCTTTGTTAGGTCATAATTAACCTCGATCTTGGATCATCACCTTAGGCCCGTAGAATTAGCTTCGACCCGCGGAATTGGTCATCTCTACTTAAGCCCGTATAATTGGCTTCGACCCACAAAATTGGTCATCTCTACTTAAGCCCACAGAATTGGTCATCTCTACTTAAGCTTGCAGAACTGGCTTTGACCCGTAGAATTGGTCATCTCTACTTAAGCCCCCAGAATTGGCTTGGACCCGCAGAATTGGTCATCCCTATAAGACCGCAAAATTGGCTTGGACTCGCAGAATTGGTCATCTCTACTTAAGCTCGCAGAATTGTCTTCGACCTGCAGAATTGGTCATCTCTACTTAAGCCCGCAGAATTGGCTTCGACCCGCAGAATTGGTTATACCTACATAAGCCCGCAGAATTGACTTCGACCCATAGAATTGGTCATCCCAACTTAAGCCCTCACAATTGGCTTCGACCCATAAAATTTATCATCTCTACTTAAGCCCGCAGAATTGGCTTCGACCCGCAAAATTGGTGATCTCTACTTAAGCTCGCAAAATTGGATTTGACCCACAGAATTGGTCATCTCTACTTAATCCCACAAAATTAGCTTCGGCCCAAATAATTGGTCATCTCTACTTAAGCCCGTAGAATTGGCTTCGAGCTGCAGAATTGGTCATCTCTACTTAACCTGCGGAATTGGTTTTAACCCGCAGAATTGTTCATCCCTACTTAAACCCTCAGAATTGGCTTCGACCTGTAATATTGGACATCTCTACTTAAGCCCGCAGAATTGGATTTGACCCGCATAATTGGTCATCTCTACTTAAGCCCGCAGAATTGGCTTTGACCTGCAAAATCGGTTACCCTCATCTTTAAGCCCGCAGATTTGGCTTTGACCCACAGAATCGGTCACCCTCATCTTCAAGCCCTTAGAATTGGCTTCGACCCACAGAATCGGTCACCGTCATCTTTAAGCCCTCGGAATTGACTTCGACCCGCAGAATTTGTCATCTCTACTTAAGCCCACAGAATTAGCTTCGACCCATAGAATTGGTCATCTCTACTTAAGCCCGTAGAATTGGTCATCTCTACTTAAGCCTGTAGAATTAGCTTCGACCCGCCAAATCGATTACCCTCTTCTTCAAGCCCTCAGAATTAGTTTTGACCCGCAGAATCGGTCACCCTCATCTTAAAGCCCATAGAATTGGCTTCGACCTACTAAATCAATCACACTCATCTTTAAGCCCTCAGAATTGGCTTCGACCCACAGAATCGGTCACGCTCAACGTCAAGCCCACAGAATTGGCTTCGACCCGTATAATCTATCATCCCATCACCTCCTCAGGAATTGGTCGAAACCATTCCTCCAAACCATCCCTTAGGTCCTCAGAATCGACCTCGACCCCCTGAATTGGTCATCCTCATTTCCTTTAGTCCTCATAATAGACCTCGACCCCCTGAATTGGTCATCCTCTCTCCCTTAGGTCCTCATAATTAGCCTCGACCCTCTGAATTGGTCACCCTACCTCAAAAGCATCATACGATGTCTATTCGATGGCTATCGCTTGTTCCAAACTCACCCGTCGAGGGGCTCTGTAGACACCCCATTCTTTTGCCTCTTAAACTCTCCTTAGGTTCCTAGAACCTCCCTTCATCACTAAAAACCCAGGCCATACCCTGAGTACTGACCTAGAAGCCATCGGGCACGCCTAGGATCCGTTTGACCAAAAGTTAAAGTCTTTAGCTCAACTGAGACTGATTGAGTCATTGAAGGGAACTGACACCCTTTTCCAACAGTCCATCCCGTGTGCGATTCTAACTTACGGTACGGACGAACGATTCGTTTTACTCCGAAAGGTCACCAAATGCTTCCAGGGCCCGATTGACCAAAGTCAACTCCCCGAACCAGATCAAACTCTTTGGAATGTTGAAGTACATCTCCTAACCTTTCCAATGGTCTATGCCATGCACGATTCAAACTTACCATGCGAACGAACGATCTATTTACGTCCGACGATTCCCCGTGCAATGGACTGATGAATGCTTCCGAGCCATATTTGACCCAAATTCAACTCCTGAAGTCGAGAGCGGTCCCAAGGACTTTCGAAGGTCTCTGAATTAACTTTCCAATGTCCGCCCCGTGCATGATTCTGATCAACTGTTAGCGTTCTGTGGCCGATTTTTCAAAAAGTCCTGAAAGACATTACGAAATGGTAGGTCCCAGACCCTGCCTATCGGCAATGTGCCTAAATGCACCTGTCGATTGACAGGAACAGGTCTATACTGATCGATAATGCCTTGGGCCTATAAAAAGTAAGCTTGACCTCACTTGCAATAAGCGCCCAAATCTGATAGATATCACTCTCAGCAAAAGCCAGAAAACCTCTCTCCAAGTCAGTGTGATTTTCACACCCAAATCCCTTTCCAACCTTCACTTTTCATCATCCTTTTCATCAAACTTGGTGAATCTACTACAGTCCATCATCATCCAAGTCTAAGGGCTCCTCTCCAACATTCAAGATCAAGCTCAAGATCTTCAAGAATGTTCAATTTTCTCAACTTTATCCTTAAATTCTCATAAATTCGCAATAACTTATTTTATTACTTAGCACTTTTATTATCTCATCCCACACATCCTAATATACTTTTTATTTAGTATTATTTCACATCCCTTATTTTCATATAAATAAAAAACCCAAAAAACAAGAAAATGAGGGTTTGCTCATAAATTCCAAACGGAAATTCTCATACTTTTCTTACACTTTTCTCACAACTAAAACACTTTTTCTACACTCTCTCACACACACACACAAATAAGAGAATCCCCCCGATTGGATTTATGGGATAAACCCCACCCCTCGTTTTGCATGCGAACTATGTGGACTTTGATGCCTCTATAGGCTACGTAGGCATCTCGGGGTAAAGCTCGAGACTCAAGTCCTATTTTTACTTTTTTTCTCTCATTTTCTATTTTCTCTAAAATCCACTCTCTTATATTATATATATACATATATTTGTTCTTAGTGGCGTATTATTCCACATCCGCTATCGTTCCATCATAACGGTCAATGTAAGGATAATCGCGTAAATCCTATTTTCTAATATTATTTTTATACCTTCCTACGAATAACTCGCTTTACCTCTTCCATGGTACAAGTCGAGGATTCCTATCTCCACTATATATACACATGCACACATATCATTGGGGAAAATAAAGGAAAATAACAAAAATCCATGAGAGACCGAAAGGGCGGAATGGGTGCCTAATACCTTCCCATTTCGTAACACAGCCTCTGGACCCTTTTCGAATCATTTTGGTTTCGTATGCATCAGTATGTCTGTGGATGCTGTCCTTCGGGATGGCTCCCTTTCTTTTGTCTGTTTTAAGTAAAATAGACTGGCGACTCTAATCTATCTACATCTTTCACCTCACCCAAATGATGTCGGCCGAAGCGCTCCCGAGAGGGACGCGCGAGACCTAGGATCCTCCATCGCTTCACCCACATGCCGCTAGGATCCGGGAGGGGATGGCCACACAAATCGATCAAACCGAAATTACGAAAGCTCCGCACGGAATGGTCGCTTAAGGTTAAAGAAAAAGTGGTTAAATAGTTGAACGTGGGTTTCATTCTCATGATCAAATATCCCTCATGGCTAGCCAACATCGTGCCTGTGCCGAAATTATGAGGGAAGGTTAAGATGTGTGTCGACTATCGATACTTGAATAAGGCCTCTCCTAAGGATGATTACCCACTACCCAATATCAACATCATTGTAGATAACACGACCAATCATGCTCTAAAATCATTCATTGATGGGTTTGTCGGGTATAACCAAATCAAGATGCACACAAATCACCAAGAGAAAACCTAATTCATCACCCCATGGGGAAATTTTTGCTACAACGTTATGCCATTCGGTCTAAAAAACACAGCGGCTACCTACCAAAGGGTTGCCACAACCATTTTGCATGATTGGATATAAAAGGAAGTCGAGGTTTATGTGGATGATATGATTATCAAGTCCAAGACTAGGGAAGGTCATGTTCTCACTATTTAAAAGTTCTTCGAGTGACTGCGATAATATCATATGCGGCTCAAGCCCCAAAAATGTGTCTTTGGTGTTCCAAAAGGAAAACTCTTCGGATTCATGGTTAGCAAGAAAGGGATAGAAGTAGATCCTACCAAACGGAAAGCCATACTCGAGATGCCACAACCTCGAAGAGAGAAAAAAGTTCGAGATTCCTTGGGAAATTATAGTACATCCGCCAATTCTTCAGCATGTTGACTTCCATCTGTGAGGCTATTTTCAAACACCTCCAAAAGGATTATACTAAAGTTTGGAACGAAGCTTGACAAAAAAACCTTTGATCGAATAAAAAAATACCTAACCCGACCTCCAGTACTCATGTCGCAGCAACCTAGTCTTCCCCTACTCCTATACCTAATCGTTATAGGTACAGTAGTTGGGGCTTTGCTAGACTAATGCCTCAAAGAATACCAAAAAGAAATAACAATCACTACGCCACTCGTAAGTTATCCGGGTATCAAGTCAATTACACTACTTTTGAAAAAGCACGTGTCACCCTTGTCTGGGTCACCCAAAAGTTACGGCATTACATGCTCTCCTTTCCCATCAAACTTGTATCTCGAATGGATCATATCAAGTACTTGCTCAAAAATCTTTCTTTATCCAGTCGAATGGCCCGTTGGTTGATGCTTCTAGCTGAATTCGATATTGTGTATGTCACGCAAAAGTCCAAGAAAGGAAGAGCCTTCTCTGATTATCTCTCTTACTACCCTATGGAAGAAGACGACGTCTGGATTTTTAAGTTCCTAGATGAGAATATTCTTTTATACCTCCCAAGAAGGCCTTCGATGGAAAATGTTCTTCGATGGCACCGCCAACAAAAGGGGTATGTCAATAGGATTCTCTTAATTACCCCTAATGACTCTCACACTCCCATTGCCATCAAGATGGATTTCCCCTGCCCTAATAACATGACTCAATATGAGGCATGTACGGTAGGCCTCAAAGTCGCTCTCAAGAAAGAATTCGATACCTGGATGTCTATGGGGACTCAGCCCTCATGATCGGTCAAGTGCTAAGAAAATGGAAATTCAAGGATGAGAAACTCTTACCCTTCCATGACCACCTACAAGATCTATCCTCTTAAATGCAAGATATTACATTCCACTACCTGCCTTAAGTAAAGAACAACTTAGCCTATGCCCTTGTTACCTTATCAACCATGGTTGACATGCTCGAAGGAATAATAATGACCCCCTTCCTAGTCCGAAAGCAAGACAAACCAACCCATTGTTACCATATTGAGCTCGTCACGGAGGAAAATCAGCCTCCTCAAACATGGTAGGTATCCCCAAGGCTCTGACAAGAAAAGCCGATCAACTCTCTGAAGACTGGCTGAAAAGTATATCATCTGTGACAAATCACTATTCAAAAGGAACTTCGATGGAACCCATTTACACTGCATTGCAGGGGCTGACATTATAGAAAAGATGTTGAACATCCACAGTGGGGAGTGTCGACATCACATGAACGGTAATATGCTCTCCACGAAAATCTTTCGACAAGGTTACTACTGGACTACCATGGTTTGAGATTTCAACGCCTATGTCCCGAGATGTCTCAAATGCCAACTCCAATCTTCAGCACTTACATCCTCGGGAATTGTATAATATGACTTCTTCTTGTACGTTCTCCACATGGGTCATCAACATCATACAAAAGGTTATGCCTAAAGCCTCCAATGGTCATGAGTTCATCCTAATTGTCATTGATTACTTCACCAAATGAGTTGAAATCGAATCATACACAGTTTTGAATCTAAAAAAGGTAGCCAAGTTCATCAGAAGGAATATCATCTACAGTTATGGGGTCCCACACGAGCTAGTATCAGACAACGGGTTGCATTTTGAGGAAGAACTTACAGAAGTGGTCGACGAATATGGGATTTAGAGACACAAATCCTCCCCCTACCGACCTCAAACCAATAGTGCATTAGAAGTCACCAATAAGAATCTCAAAGCCATCATCAGCAGGATGACCAAAAGTTATCGACATTGGGCCACCTGGATCCCTTATGCCCTCTGGGGCTATTGCAATTTAGTTCAAACCTCTACTATGTCCACCCCTTACTCTCTAGTTTACGGCATAAAATCAGTCCTACCCGTGGAACTGGAAATTCCTTCACTCTGTATTTTGCTAAAAACCTAAGTCGGCAAAGAAGAGTAGTATCATAGGCATCTGAATGAGATGTCACTCTTGGACGAGATGAGATTGAAAGCTCTATACCGCATAGAAAGGCACCATCACCGAATAGCGCGATAATCAATAAGAGAGTTAAGGAGTGCGGTGTCCAAGAAAGGGACTTAGCCTTTAAAGAAATAGTAGAACCTATCAAGGACCCTAGAGGGAAATTCAAGCCTAAGTGGAGAGACCCCTACATGCTGAAGAAAATCCTATCAGGTGGTCGGTCTAGTAAACTTGGACCATCTCAAGAAGTTCTACCCCTAGTTCAAAATCTCGGTGCACTGAAAATTCTTTATTTCCCCTACCCAGATCTATGTGGGGCCTGATCCTCTACAAAAAAACTTTTGTCTTTCAAAAACCAAACTTTTTAAAAAACCCTGAGGTACAGAGGCGGCTCATACACACCACATGAGCACAACCCCCTTCTTTTTTTACAAAATTCTATTCTTTTCTTATTTTCGAGAATGACCGTTCATTTTAACATATACCTAAACAAAAGGATTGTGTATGTCTTAGCGATTAGTAAAGATAATTCAAATTCAAAACTCATCAAGAGGCACAACTAGATGATCAAAAACTTTTTTATTTCATTATTTGAAAATTTTGGTACAATTACATCGGAGTAGGGAGTCAAATAACATCCCTTGCCAACCTACTCCTACTTTCCCCAAAACAAGACACACCTAAAAATAAACCTTCCCAAGTTATTCCCACACAGTACAACTAAAATAACTAGATACACTGCCAAATACCATATCAAAAGCTTTAAAAAAAAACTTCCCAGGGAACCCTACCCGCATCTGCTAGAGGAGCCAACCCCATCATCACTATCTATATCTTGGGCCCCCCAAAATTTCCCTGCTTGAATGGAATGTCGCTGATGATCCATAGCACAATATGCTCGGACTAGCCCGGGAAAAACCATAAGGCCTACCTCCATGGTGTCAAAAGAGATGAACCACCGTTGATTAGGCTCCACTGCCAGCATCTTGGCAATCACCCTCCTTTATAACCACTTCATGTAGTCCCCTGAGACATGCCAGACCCACCTAACAGACTGTGAAGGATGAGATGATGATGGAGATTCTCCCATAAAGATCCAAGATGCATGCGCATTCTCTCTGTCAGGATCTCTGCAAGGAAAAAATCAAGTGTTCACGGTGGCACAATCTGTTCCCAGCTAAATTGGCGCAAGATCCACCAAGGAATGTAGAAAGAGGTCTGTTGGAGACCTACCAACCAAACATACTGGTATTATTTGAGTTCCAGAATGGTAAACAATCCCCCCATCAAGGCACTGACCAGTGCAAGCCTCGAGCCCTGTGCTCCACAAACTAGTTCTCCCAGCTGTTAATATACAGGCCTATGCTGATGAAGTGTCGCAAAAAGAAGTTTGGTACGACCAATAAGGGATACTCAGGTGGTACCACCAGACGAAATCTATCTGATAGCCACATGAATAACATTACATGTCTACCCCTTAGAAAATCAAAACGACCTTCCTTCCAGGCATCCAAACCATTTGGAGTCTCTGCCAGTATGGTCACCATAGGATTGTGATTGTATGACATCCAGGAAAAAATTACTGTGAGTTAAGAGTCCACCAGTAGCTCCTCAGTCACCAATAACAGTTTCAAAACCAGACCCATGATGACGGCTCCAGCCTAGCCAGCATTGCCAACACCTTGCATATGAACAGACTGCAGCACAATAGGAAGATAGATCATTCCTCCCACTACCAATGATCTGGCCATCAAAGGCAAAATATGGAGAAGTCCCTCTAATATCTCTCTAGGGGATCGAGAAAATTCAGGCATAGCCACTGTAACACTGGACTTATCCCCAACATGGCAGAAAAGTCCTCATAGGTTGGACATACCTCATCCAACCCAAAGTGGAACACATGGTCTTGAGGGTACCAGAATTCCACGGCTGCCATTAGCATGTTCCACTTTATGGACCAGTTGTTCCATAAAGAGACTCGACGCATATGAAAAGCATCGTAGTCAACTTTGTATGAACACATTGCCTCCAAAGTCTCGAGGTAGTTAGAAAATTCAACGCTACCAGGGAGAGCCATATCACGAATGAAGATATAGTGAGCAAAAGACTGCAAAGAAGAAGGAATGTGTAGATGTGATCAAATACTCCACTCATTCCCCCTATTTATACTTAGAAAGGGTTAAACAAAGACAAATAATCTTGTAAAAATCAAAGGGAAACCTACCCCACCAAGTACTAACCCATTGAAGAAAGTGAAATCAAGGAGTTAGATTGATTGTACTGGACCGACATGACGATTGGCAGGACAAGGGGTATGTTGATTGACAACCCCCTACTTTAGGAAATTTCCCCTTTTCCTTTTTTATCAAAATAGAAAAACTCAGTAAAAAAAATTTATACTAAAATTTCCTCCTCCTTGTGCTTTATTTCACCCTATTTTAAATAAATTCTCTCAAAATAATTTCTTTTACGGTCTCGGAAGCAAAGTAAAAAGAGCAGGCACATTAAGTCACTGAGGCATTAAAATTAACAAAAACTTCATTACATAAGATATATATTGTTGTGTTACATCAGTTTTTCTAGGAAATAAGAAATAACAACTAGAGTCAGCCTGCACCCACATCTTTTCTCTCCCCTACTCCTTCCATATATATTCTCTCCCTCACTTCTTCCACCTACACACTCTCTCTCTCTCTCTCTCTCTCTCTCCACTCTCTCTATAGGAAGCTCCTTCCTTACGGGACACTCTTTTTCCCTGGCGATGAGACGATGTACCTCCACTCCCCGAGACAAACCATTACTTAGAAGAAGCAGATTGTACCAAACAAAAAGGCACCAAGATCACATCCCGAATATGGCTAGTCGCAGAAGATATCCAGTCCCGAACATCCCTTGACCAAGTGGTCAACACCCATATGTGCTATGAGAAAAATTGAAAGAACGAATCAGTCAATCAAAAACCAAGATAGAAATCAGAGAATCAAAAGGCAAAAAGATGAAAATTATACCTCAGGACGAATGGCCTTCTCTTGCATGCCTATCTCCTCTGGATCCACACCATTAGGGCGATGCTTTATTTGCTTCGACCTTCCATTATCCCTATGAATATCGTAAGTAGGAGCATACAGCCGTACAAAAGAAATTTCTGAGGATGTCGCTGTAACGGATGTCGATGGACCACCTGCACTATAAGAAGATCCCACCGATCGACTCGAACCTTCCTGAGGGAGTAAGGATCTCCCATCATTGTCGCTATCGACGCATCATCTACCATCTCTGGAACTCGACTCATATACATCGGGGGCTGCACTGGTGGCACCACCAATTCCTCCTCCATAATCTATAGGGCAACCTCTCCCCGAGATACCAGGAGTAGCCAAACTCATGTGCCAACAAATACTGCATCTGCACATTTTCCCTAGTAGCCCCTGTATCTTGGTTAGCCATCCCCCAAGGGTAAAAGGTCACCTGCCAAATTCCCCAGAAGATAAGGATTAATATAAAAAAGGATCATATTGAAGAAAAAGTTCAAAAGAAAAATAAGAAGGACTTACCTGCTCGCTCGTCAGGCCATTCAAGACCTAATGCGTAGTCGCCAGAGAAAGAGGCTTCTTCGACCGTTAGTTGGACTTTCGCCACCGGTACATCTGGCAGAAGTCCCCAAAAAACTCATTCTCTAAAGAAATTAGTTGGGTGTTAAAACGAATCACCTCATAAAACCATCCCTGCAAAGGACAAAGGTCGACAATCTGAAACCAGAAAGTAAGGAAAATGTGAATGCATAAAAGAATGTGAGCAAATTAAAGGATACCTCAAGAAGATACGTGGCTCTAGTAAAAGTCTATCGACAACACCGACTAAATGCATCCAGAAAAGACTAAAAGATATCCAAGGTCAGGCTCCCCCACTAATAGAGAGGAAGGTTTGAAAACATCCTCAAGTATGGTAAAAATCACAAATGAACTATGTAGACGCTCGATGCTGCCAGAAAACCTCCCAACACCAACATGATAAATAACCAGTCCGTCTGTCGCACCTGAAGCTCGTCCTCCTCATCAACTACTTGACACAACAATAAATCCCCCAAAGAAGACAAACAAAGAGAGTCCCCAGAAACTATCCTCTCCACATCGCCCAACGCCACTGTCACTGTTGCTGGCGTGACCCTCAAAGACCCGTCAACCTCAACATGCATCTTATCACACTCCAGCCCTAGTAGTTTATGCACATCTATGGGAGTCACCATCATCTCCTCGAAACCAAGATGAACTATGTGGGTAGTGTCCCACCATATCTCTCCCCAAGGTGCACAGAATGACTGTAGAGCGAGGCATATCATCGAGCGCAGACGCCAATCTCCAAAACCCAACTGAGGAAACCACCCACTGCACCACGGGAGAAAAATGGTCCCAAACATCCCTAAGACCCATCGTCCCCCGAGCACGCATAGTCGACGTAGAAACATCAATCTGTCAAAGAACAAAAGAAACCCTCGGTCAAAATTCAAGAAATCAAGGAAAAATCAACAAAAAAGAAGATAAGAAAACCAATAGCCATTATCAGTTACATAACCGGCAGGGTTCACCACCCTCGAAGATCGATGATGCGTCGACTCATGGAGAAGGGTCCGCTCATCCCCCATAAGCTAAAAAGAATCAAATGAGTTCGCACTGCCCAAAGCAAGGGGCACCCTAGCCCTCCATTCTAGATTCTACCAATCATCAAAATTAAGCCATGACCTGTGTGTCGCATTGCTTATAAAGTTGGCCATTTTTTTTATTTCAAAATGTTAGAATGTTTTGTAAAAAACAAATTTTGAAGAAAATACGAAAGAAAACTATGAAAAATGAGGCGAACCCACCCCCTTTTTATAGAAGGCTAAGGGGCTTGTCGATCAGCAGTCCCCTGCCTCCCATCGATCGACACTGGCCTTCCATCTGCTCGAGGTGGCTCGAAAGACCATTCCACTGTCGTTTGGCACCCCTCAAACTAGGCCAGTCGGCATCCCCTTTGAAATTTTGTACAAAAACTCCAAAAAATGCCAGAAAATTCTCGGAGAATCCCTGAAATTTCCAAATGAGTTTTAGAACCTTTTTCACCAAGATTTTTTTCCACGACCATTTTCCCAGTGAAACTCTCACCTCCCAAGTGTAATGCCCAAACCGATTGATGTCTCCAATCGATATTTCCACAACTAAGAAAAACCACCTCCCTAGCGGAACCTAAATTAGTTACGAAACCGAATGACAAATATCCCAATGGAGCCTCCCAAGTTCATCCCGTCTTAATCTTTTACAATCCACTTTGACCCACAATATTGGTCGTCCTCTTTTAGGTCAGAATTGACCATGACCCCCAATCGTCACTTCTTTTACGTCAGAATTGACCTCGGCCCTCGATCGTCACCTCTTTTAGGTGAGTTGACCTCAACCCTCGGTCATCACTTCTTTTAGGTTAAAATTGACCTTGGCCCTCGGTTGTCACCTTTTGTCGGTCAAAATTGACCTAGGCCACCAGTCGTCACCTCTTTTAAGTCAGAATTGACCTCGACCCTCGATCATCACCTCTTTTAGGTCAAAATTGACCTCCGACCTCAGTCCTTAGCTCTTTTAGGTCAAAATTGACCTCGGCCCCCGATCATCACCTCTTTTAGGTAAGAATTGACCTCGACCCTCGATCATCACCTCTTTTAGGTCAGAATTGACCTCGGGTGCCTCGATCGTCGCCTCTTTTAGGTTAAAATTGACCTCGAGTCCCTCGATCGTCACCTCTTTTAGGTCAGAATTGACCTTGGCCCCCAATCGTCACCTATTTTAGGTAAAAAATGACCTCCGCCCTTGGTCGAAACCTATTTTAAATCAGAATTGACCTCAACCCCCAATCGTCACCTCTTTTACTTTAAAATTGACCTCGTCCCTCAGTTGTCACCTCTTTTAGGTCAGAATTGACCTCGACCCTCGATCATCACTTCTTTTAGGTCAAAATTGACCTAGGCCACTGGTTATCACCTCTTTTAGGACAAAAGTGACCTCGGCCCTCGATCGTCATCTCTTTTTTGTCAGAATTGACCTCGGCCCCTAATCATCACCTCTTTTAGGTCATAATTGACCTCGGCCCCCGATCGTTACCTCTTTTAGGTCAGAATTGACCTTGGACCCTATTGATCACCTCTTTTAGGTTATAATTGACCTCGACCCTCGATCGTCACCTCTTTTAGGTCAGAATTGACCTCGTCCCTCGGTCATCACCTCTTTTAATTCAGAATTGACCTGGACCCTTAGAATTGGTCGCTCCCACCTTAGGTCCTCAGAATGACCTCGGCTCATCCATCCCCATCACTACCTTAGGTCTGCAGAACTAACCTCTTTCTAAAACATCACATGTTGTCTATTCGATGGCTATTACTTATTCCAAGCTCACCCATCGAGGGGATCTATAGACACCACATTATGAGAATCCCAAGTCTCTCTTTAAGTCCCTAGAACCTTGATAATACCTTTCTGCATATATATCGTTGTTCTGCAAAAGCCACTCTCAAAATTTCCTTGAGTACCTACAAAACTTGTCTAAAAATTACTCGTATTGCGGTAAGTACGGGTATCAATCCAACTTCCAAGGTGAAATAATTAATGTGAAAACGTGCAATTCTAATTTTTTTTATTTTTTTATTTTTTTGAAAACAATTTCAAGGGAAAAATTAACTAACAAATGCTAAAAATTATAAAATGATTAAATAATGAAAAAAATGTGCAATTGAGTGTCAAAAAATATGAAAAAGTCAAAAGACGAGATTACACTGCATTTTCAATTATTTTAATTTCTCAATTTATTAATTTGAAAAATTTTGAGATAATATTAAATCGATAATCTAACTCTCGTTATAATTATAAATTTAATAGAATCTTTTTCAAAAATTAATTTAAAAATGTCACACGATGAAAAATTAGGACTACACTATTTTCAGAAAATTAACCGGTAGGGTCAATTTAATGAAAACTATAGCAATCTTCAAATTTCAACACCGAATTAGTATTCAAATATCGGAAAAACCTATCTCTAGTTCGATTCCTAAATTCAAACATCAATTCGTTCAATTAATTTACTAACTCTCGTTACATAAATTAATTGGCAACAGTTAAAATTAATTTACCTTAACACATAAAATTAATGAAACCAATTAATTAAATTAACATCATACGCAGTGCATCCCACCCCTTGAACGGGGTGTTTAGCCAAACATTCCCATGTGTGCATAAACAACAATAGATACTATGTCAAGAAGGAAATAAATTGAAAAGAGAATGTAGAAATACAATACGCAAATTTTTTCCCAAATTTGTCTTGAACTACGCCTTGACATGCGTCCAACTTCGTCACAATTTCTAGCACTTGATTACAAAAAGAACACTAAAAACTAAACCTAAAAATTTATTCTAAAACTAAACTAATTTTTTTGTATTTTCTGGAATTTTTTTACGTACATATTATACACTGTCTTTTTCTCTCTCTACGTATCCATGTGTTTTTGTTGCTGTGATTCTTCTCTTCTTATATGAGATACTCTTTTCTTTTGATTCACCCACAATGTTTTTCTTAGATTATTGGGTGAGAGATTTAAGGGATATGAATGGGTTGAAGATGGCATGGGATAAGATGGAGATGGAAGGTTGGTATTGCCGATTTTCATGGAATATGGGGTTGGCAGGAAAATGGGGTTGAGGTTTTTTCGGTTTGCGGGTCAGCAATTAGGGTCGGATTTGAGTCGGATCGCTTCGGGTATGCCTGGGTTGGACATGGGTTGGTCTGGGTTCGGAGCTTCCTTGGGTCGGAGGTGGTAAACCGCTGCTGGTTCGGGGTTTGCAGGTTTTGGGAGTGGGCAATGGGTTCATTCGCGGGTTAGCCATCGGTTTTGGGAAGCCTCAATCTGAGATCGCCGGAGCAGTGGGTTTGCTACTGGTTGTCGCCGGCAACGGAGGTCTCCGGTGGTTTGGGGTCCAATTGGTATGGGAGTGTGAGAAATGTAATGGAGGTTGGGTTTCATTGTAAATGGGTATGGGGTTTTGGTGAGATTTTAATCGGGTTATAGAGATGGTAATGGTGGTTGAGTTTTGGGTTGTTGATGGGGGAGAGAGAAAGTGAGGGTGTGTGATGGAGGTAGGAGATGATGAATAATGTAGGGGTTGATTGGTGGAGGATAAGATTTTGGGTGTAGGTTTATGTGGGGTGTGTTTAATTGGGTTGTGTGTGTTTAATTTGTACCCCTAAAAAATTAAAATAATCTAATTAAAAAAATTAAAATTAACAAAACTAAAAAAATAACATCCTAAAAAAAACTCAAGTAATAAAAGAAACAAAAACTAAAAATCTAAAAGTCAAATCAAAATAAAATAAAGACTAAAAAAAATCTAATAAAACTAAAAAAACAAACATCTCACTAAATTAAAATAAAACTCTATTAAAGCTAAAAAAATATAATCCTAATAAAATAAAACTAAAATAAATAAATAAATAAAAATATAAAAAATTAAATCTAATAAAACTAAAAAAAATAAATTCCTAAAAACTAATCCTAATAAAAATAAAATAAATATTAAAAATTAAAAACTAATAAAAGTCAACATCAAAATAAAAAAAAAATAGAAAATAAATCCTAGAAAATTCTAAATAAATCCTATAAATAAAATGACTCAAAATAAAAATCTAAGAAAATAATAAAGGTACAAACTCAATACACACGGGGCTCGGGGAATGGTCTGGACTAGGTTAAAGTTACGGGACTGTTTCGGGGCATCGGATCAATCGGGGAAGCTCAGAATGGACTCCAGACTTCACGATCTCATTGGATTTCTTCGATGCAAGCTTTTGACCGCTATTGAGTCGCAATTGTACTGATTTAGCATTATTTGTACCGCAACTGCGTATTGACCTACAAAATGATAAAATACGAACATAAGGCCAATTTTATTAGAAACGAGCTACTAAAATGCATCTATTCAAGGTATAAAATAGACACTTTTTGGTCCTTATCACACCACCCCCAAATAGAACATTGCTAGTCCTCGAGAAAAAATTAGAGAGAAAATAGAGATAAGTAACCAAAAGTGTGCCACTTTCGCAGGAACTAGCGATTGCACTTAGCATGTGCAACAAGCCGTTAAATCTATAGGTTGCCTAACAAGACGAGTGGTGTCTCGTGAGGGTTTGTAGTGAATGTACCCACAAAGTTCAAAAAAAACATTGAATGCAGTTTCTGAGTGTATGATGAAATGCTATACAACCCAACTTTAAAAGGACATCAAGGAACACCGTATTCAACTATCAAAATAAGATATGAAATTACTTAATACCAAAAGCATAATCCTTCCTAAAACTCAGCGTGTGTAGTCTGAAACAATCTTAAGTATCATTAGAGTAATTCCAAGATCGCCTTTATAGAATAAACGCTTTGACTTCAATTCTCATTGGATATATCTCTCTGAATCGATCTCTCTGAGAATTGGTTAAGTGTATCTCTCTAGTGTGTGAGGAGGTGAGTAAATGTAAGCAAGTTCAAACGTCTCACACACTTTATAGAAAAGGACGGATACATGAAAAAAAATTGATCTCATGAACGAATTCTAATCACTATGTCGAGAATGTCGAGTTATTCACCATATAAAATTTTCACTTGTCTGAACACAATACCAAGTGTGAAAATGTGGTTTATGAATGGTATGGGGGATAATGAATTGAAGAAGATGAATGATAGGTTTTTTTTAGAAGAGTGTGACACACTTTGACTGGCTATTGTCTTCATCATTCGAACTTATGATCGCATGCTTTCTTTTTCTTCTTTTCTGTTTTTTTTTCTTTCTTTGCTTTTCCTTTTTTTTTTATTGCGATACATTTTTCTTTTCATAGCACAAATGAACACAATTTACATGAGAATTTTTCAAACACTCCTTTTCTCAAAAACGATGGCAATGATGGATGGTATTTGGGGCATATGGATAAGGGTAATATGAAAAATGATAATGGTTGAATGATAATGTGATAGGGAAAATGGTAAGTGTATGAAAAAAATCGTTTTAGTGCTCAGGACAAACTACAAGACACATGTTTCTTACAACTCGAAAGTAATTCATTCTCAGTGATTAAGCCAAATTTGAAAAAAATAATAATGAGATCATGCAACGACTAAATGTAGTACCCAAAGAAAGTTGAGTCAACTTGTGACTCGGAGATACGTAAAAACCCTCAAAAAAGTGAAAAGCTCAAATCTCACAGATTTAAGTCACCACTAGTGATCTTTTAAGGCTTTCTTGAGAATATATTTACGCTTCAACTTTTGATTGTAAATGTGATAGTGCAAATTGATGAGTTTAGGAATTCATAGTACAAGTACGCTTTTAAGAGGTAATAATTAATTTAATGTTAAAAGCGTAATTCTTGGGTCAAACACTGGTATTTCGAATTTTCTAAAAGAGTGATGATAGACAAATCAGGTCATAAAAATTAAATTTAACTACACAAAAAGTTTAAAATCACTTGTTTCTGAAAATTTTCAAAAGAGGTACGATTTTGATAAATTTCCCACCCCCAAACAAAAGAGAACATCGTCCTCGATGTTTAAAACCATATATAAAAATAAAATCACAAGGGAGGAAAGACGTTACCATAATGAACCACTAGTGAAATGTACCGCCTGAGGGAGTAGAGATGAAACCTGAAGAACATAGGCGATACAAAAAGACGTACAAGTCTATAAAGCATGTGAACATCATTGGGTGGTGTGAAACACCACCCCCAAACAACATAAGACTTATACTCAGAAATAATGAACAATGGTATGCCTCCCGGTAGCGGTAAGTTTAACGTCTTCAGCCAGACCGAACTAATCTCACCCTAAGAATAGGGTCTGTGAAAGTGCGGGGCGCCAGAAAAATTGGGTGATGAAAATCACCCCCAAACAAGACTGAAGCGTCAGTCTTCTTGGATAAAGGCTAAAAGAGGTCAATGCACTTGTATAGCGAAGTGCATCACTCGATGAAAATCATCGGTGGACCATGGGCGGGTGGGTATTATGGTAAGGATGATAAAGTCCAGGGAGAGGGTGAACAAGCACCGGTCACGGTCCTTATTAAGTGTAAATGTGAGGGCAACAAGGGCCCTATAAGAATGGTGCTCCAATTGGATTGGGAGGCAAAATGGTTTGGCAATAATAATGTGTTGGCCCTCAGAGAAAGTGCATGACCATTCTATAAATGGGTCGAGTGGGACAAAGGGTGGGTAAGAGGATCTAACTCATGAGTAGGAAACACACACTCCTCATGAGACACGAAGTGATCCTCAAGGGCACTCGCGGGAGGAAGTGTGGAAATAAACGAGGGAGTAATCAACTTAGCCACTATTACGTCACCATCCGAGGTGGTGAAAGGGTCTAACGAGTCTTTAAGATCCGAGAGAGATGAATATACATCAATATTTAGCTCAAGGGGAGCAAAATATGATGCGGTAGTATCCATATCAAGAGAGGTAAAAACCGGCTCGGATTCAATATTAAGAAAATGGTGAGCACTCGTAGCCGGAGCTAACCTAGGATGAAATTGTTCCTCGAGATCACACCCAGTGGTCTCAATAGGTGTAGGCTCAGTCATAAATAAGGATTATATGGAAGGGTAAATGCGAACCTCAATGGTGGGTTCGAGAGGGTAGGGCGGTGTGGGATCAGTCTCACAGTCAATGGAAATGTTAACACTATTGTCAACTTTGGGGCCCGGACCACGGAGTGGTCTCAATGTCGAGATTCTCAGGAAGATAGGGTTGGTCACACTCAAAATCCGTGGCACAAGACGACACATCCTCATCCCGCGTAGGTGTAATAAAGGGTCGACTTGGGGTGGAATCCGTCTCGTTTGCAAACTCAAAATCATATAATCGTTGCTCAAGCCTTTGAAGTGATTCAGTTTGAGATTGAAGAGTGTGCGCGAACTTGTGAAAAAGACTTTCGAGAGCGTAGGTGGGGAGATGGCGATGAGTGGCGGTGGTGGTTGAGGTGGACACAACTCACTATAGACATCAGGATGTGGAGCATACTCATATGAAGTGTGTGGAGCAGGGTCAAGTGTAGCAGTCACGGGAGAAGCATCTCCGTGAGGGGAAAAAGTGTGATCAGCATGAGGAGCATATGAAGGGGAATGATAGTTATGAAGTGCAAGAGGTGGTGATGACAACTGTTGGAAACCGTAAGGATCCACAACATGGCGTTGGGACTCATATTGCATGGAAGGATGGCCAGGCCTCCATGAATAGCTCGGGTACTCATACCCCTCGACATTAAATATGTGGTGATAATACATCGAGGGTGGGTCCAAAACAGTGCCATATGGACGCACATGTTCCATGGAGGGATCAGATGGAGAGAATAAAAATGGACACTCATGGGACAAATGGTCCACCAGAAAGCAGTGTGTGCACGACGAAGCATGGGATGGGTTGACACTCATCACCGGAGGCGGTGGAGTAGGAGATGTGTGCGTGGACGACAGATGAGTATCAATAGTGGGTGTTTGAGAGTTAAAGCCATGAATTAATGAATAGAGGTTCGAATCGGGCTTAACATCAAACAATGGGAAATGGCCAAAGTACTCCCGTATAGGACGTTCTTCGGTCATGAGGCGAGAAATATTTTTTTGGGTTTTTAAATATTTTCAAAAGAAAAGAAAATCTTTTTGTGATTTTTGAAAATAAGAAAAGGAAAATCTTTTTGGTATTTTAAATATGAAAAAAAAAAAGAAAATCTTTTGGGATTTTTGAAAATATTTAAAAAAAAAAGGAAAACATCTTTGGTATTATTCGAAAAATGGAAAAATTGGACTCTTGAGTTGGTCAAACTAACTAAAATCGACTACCTAAAGAATGAAATTGGACACACACGAGTCAAGAAAAAATCCTAATGAGCACGTAGCCAATTATTATCTTCAAAATTAGTGAGAGGGGTAGTCAAATTTTAATTAAGTCCGCGGGCGACAAAAATTCACGGAATTTATCTTTCTGATCGCCAGTTGCAAAAATGTGTTCCTACGGCGATAGCTAGTTGATTAATTTTAAATTTAATGACAGCTAGGGTAGCACACAATGGATAAGAGAGTGAGTCGGGTGATGAAATCCCTTCTCGTTGCAATGAACGGGTTTATGTCTTAGGTAAATTAATTCAGCAAACCATTCAATTTAAGTGCGATACGAAAATGAAAAGCATATAGGAGCAAGTAGCACACAACAATCGACTCGTTGGCAGGAGATTCGTGAGGGATAAAAAAATGTACCTCCCACGGTTTTTACACACGTGGGGTGAAGATCGAATTGAGTCGACCAACGGGAGATCTCGCCTATCCCAGTCGTCCCCGGGAGTCCTACCGAACCAAAGTAGAGAGGCTTCAAATTTCCTCGCCTTGGACCCTCTCTCTCTACCTTGTCCGATTTCCCTTTTCTCTTTTTATTTTTTATTTTTATGAATAATTATTACAAAAATAAGATGGTGTCAAAGTGCACCCCAAATAAATACACAATCTTTAAAAAAATAAATCCTATAAAACTAGTCTAAGGAGGAGGGAGGAGGAAGAACTACACTAAAAAAGATAAATAAAATTACAAGTTTTCAATCATGTCTCCAGGCCATGAAAGCGGCAACAACGCCATTTGATAATAGCTTTCTGCGTATATCTTGTTGTTCTGCAAAAGCCAATCTCAAAATTCCATTGAGTACCTACAAAACTTGTCTAAAAATAACTCGTATTGCGGTAAGTACGGGTATCAATCCAACTTCCAAGGTGAAACAATTAATGTGAAAACGTGCAATAACAACTTTTTTATGAAAATATTTTTTTTTTATTTTTTTTAAAAACAATTTCAAGGGAAAAATTAACTAACAAATGATAAAAATTATAAAATGACTAAATAATGAAAAAGAATGTGCAACCGAGTGTCAAATAATGTGAGAAGGTCAAAAGACGGGATTACACTGCATTTTCAATTATTTTAATTTCTCAATTTATTAATTTGAAATATTTCGAGATAATATTAAATCGATAATCTATCTCTCGTTATAATTATAAATTTAATAGAATCTTTTTCAGAAAATTAATTTTAAAATGTCACGCGATGAAAAATTAGGACTACGCTATTTTCAGAAAATTAACCTCTAGGGTCAATTTAACGAAAACTATAGCAATCTTCAAATTTCAACACCGAATTAATATTCAAATATCAGGAAAAACCTATCTCTAGTTCGATTCCTAAATTCAAACATCAATTCGCTCAATTAATTTACTAACTCTCGTTGCATAAATTAATTGGCGACAGTTAAAATTAATTTACCTAGAAACATAAAATTAATGAAACCAATTAATTAAATTAACATCATACGTAGTGCATCCCACCCCTTGATCGGGGTGTTTAGCCAAACATTCTCATGTGTGCATAAACAACAATAGATACTATGTCAAGAAGGAAATGAATTGAAAAGAGAATGTAGAAATACAATACGCAAATTTTTTCCCAAATTTGTCTTGAATTGCGCCTTGACATACGTCCAACTTCGTCACAATTTCCAGCACTTAATTACAAAAAGAACACTAAAAACTAAACCTAAAAATTTATCCTAAAGCTAAACTAATTTTTTTGTATTTTTCTAGAATTTTTTTATATACATATTATACGCTGTCTATTTCTCTCTCTACGTATCCCTCTATTTTTGTTGCTGTGAGTCTTCTCTTCTTATATGAGATGCTCTTTTCTTTTGATTGACCCACGATGCTTTTCTTGGATTGTTGGGTGAGTTGGGTGAGAGATTTAAGGGATTTGAATGGGTTGAAGATGGCATGGGATAAGATGGAGATGGAAGGTGGGTATTGCCGATTTTCATGGTATATGGGGTTGGCAGGAACGTGGGGTTGAGGTTTTTTCGGTTTGCGGGTCAGCAAGTAGGGTCGGATTTGAGTCGGATTGCTCCGGGTATGGCTGGGTTGGACACAAGTGGTCTGGGTTCGGAGTTGCCTTGGGTCGGAGGTGGTAAACCGCTGTTGGTTCAGGGTTTGCAAGTTTTGGGAGTTGGCAATGGGTTCATTCGCGGGTTAACCACCGATTTTGGGACTCCTCGATCTGAGCTCGCCGGAGGAGTGGGTTTGGTACTGGTTGTCATCGGCGACGGAGTTCTCCATTGGTTTGGGGTCCAATTGGTATGGGAGTGTGATAAATGTAATGAAGGTTGGGTTTCATTGTAAATGGGTATGGGGTTTTGGTGAGATTTAAATTGGGTTATAGAGATGGTGATGGTGGTTGAGTTTTGGGTTGTTGATGGGGGAGAGAGAAAGTGAGGGTGTGTGATGGAGGTAGGAGATGATGAATAGTGTAGGGGTTGTTTGGTGTAGGATAAGATTTTGGGTGTAGGTTTATGTGGGGTGTGTTTAATTAGGTTGTGTGTGTTTAATTTGTACCCCTAAAAAAATTAAAACAATCTAATTAAAAAAATTAAAATTAACAAAACTAAAAAAATAACATCCTAGAAAAAAAACTCAAATAATAAAAGAAACAAAAACTAAAAATCTAAAAATCAAATCAAAATAAAATAAAGACTAAAAAAAATCTAATAAAACTAAAAAAACTAACATCTCATTAAATTAAAATAAAACTCTATTAAACCTAAAAAAATATAATCCTAATAAAAGTAAAGCTAAAATAAATAAATAAATAAAAATATATAAAATAAAATCTAATAAAACTAAAAAAAATAAATTCCTAAAAACTAATCCTAATAAAAATAAAATAAATTCTAAAAATTAAAAACTAATAACAGTCAACATCAAAATAAAAAAAAATAGAAAATAAATCCTAGAAAATTCTAAATAAATCCTAAAAATAAAATGACTCAAAATAAAAATCTAAAAAAATAATAAAGGTACAAACTCGACACACACGGGGCTCGGGGAATGGTATGGGCTATGTTAAAGTTAAAGGACTGTTTTAGGGCATCGGATCACATCGGGGAAGCTCAGAATGGACTCCAGACTTCACGGTCTCTTTAGATTTCTTCGATGCAAGCTTTTGACCGCTATTGAGTCGCAATTGTACTGATTTAACATTATTTGTATCGCAACTGCGTGTTGACCTACAAAATGATAAAATACGAACATAAGGCCAATTTTATTAGAAACGAGCGACTATAATGAATCTATTCAAGGTGTAAAATAGACACTTTTTGGTGCTTATCACCCCCCCCCCCCCAAACAGAACATTGCTAGTCCTCGTGCAAAAATTAGAGAGAAACTTGAGATAAGTAACCAAAAGTGTGCCACTTTCACAGGCACTGGCGATTGCACTTAGCATGTGCAACAAGCCGTTAAACCTATAGGTTGCCCTACAGGACGAGTGGTGTCTCGTGAGGGTTTGTAGTGAATGCATCCACAAAATTCAAAAAAACTTTTGAATGCAGTTTCTGAGTGGACGATGAAATGCTATACAACCTAACTTTAAAAGGACATCAAGGAACACCGTATTCAACTATCAAAATAAGATATGAAATTACTTAATACCAAAAGCGTAATCCTTCCTAAAACTCAGCGTGTGTAGTGTGAAACAATCTTAAGTATCATTAGAGTAATTCCAAGATCGCCTTTATAGAATCAACGCTTTGACTTCAATTCTCACTGGATATATCTCTCTGAATCGATCTCTCTGAGAATTGGGTAAGTGTATCTCTCTAGTGTGTGAGGAGGTGAGTAAATGTAAGCAAGTTCAAACGTCTCACACACTTAATAGAAAAGGACGGATACATGAAAAAAAATTGATCTCATGAACGAATTCTAACACTATGTCGAGAATGTCGAGTTATTCACCATATAATATTTTCTCTTGTCTGATCACATTACCAAGTGTGAAAATGTGGTTTATGAATGGTATGGGGGATAATGAATTGAAGAAGATGAATGATTGGGTTTTTGAGAAGAGTGTGACACACTTTGACTGACTATTGTCTTCATCATTTGAACTTATGATCGCATGCTTTCTTTTTCTTCTTTTTTGCTTTTTTTTTCTTTCTTTGCTTTTCCTTTTTTTTTATTGCGATACATTTTTCTTTTTATAGCACAAATGAACACAATTTACATGAGAATTTTTCAAACACTCCTTTTCTAAAAAATGATGGCAATGATGGATGGTATTTGGGACATATGGATAAGGGTAATATGAAAAATGATAATGGGTGAATGATAATGTGATAGGGAAAATGGTAAGTGTATGAAAAAAATCGGTTTAGTGCTCGGGACAAACTACAAGACACATGTTTCTTACAACTCGAAAGTAATGTCATTCTCAATGATTAAGCCAAATTTAAAAAAAATAATGAGATCATGCAACGACTAAATGTAGTACCCAAAGAAAGTTGAGTCAACTTGTGACTCGGAGATACGTAAAAACCCTCAAAAAGATGAAAAGCTCAAATCTCACGGGATTAAGTCGCCACTAGTGATCTTTTAAGGCTTTCTTGATAATATGTTTATGCTTTAACTTTTGATTGTAAATGTGATAGTGCAAATTGACGAGTTTAGGAATTCATAGTGCAAGTATGCTTTTAAGAGGTATTAATTAATTTAATGTTAAAAGCGTAATTTTTGGGTCAAACACTGATATTTCGAGATTTCTAAAAGAGGGATGATAGATAAATCAGGTCATAAAAATTAAATTTAACTACACAAAAAGTTTAAAATCACTTGTTTCTGAAAATTTTCAAAAGAGGTGCGATTTTGATAAATTTCTCACCCCCAAACAAAAGAGAACATCGTCCTCGATGTTTTCAAAAGAGGCATCGGATCACATCGGGGAAGCTCAGAATGGACTCCAGACTTCACGGTCTCTTTGGATTTCTTCGATGCAAGCTTTTGCCGCTATTGAGACACAATTATACTGATTTAGCATTATTTGTATCGCAACTGCGTATTGACCTACAAAATGATAAAATACGAACATAAGGCTAATTTGATTAGAGACGAGCAACTAAAATGCATCTATTCAGGGTATAAAATAGACACTTTTTGATGCTTATGAAATCTCCTCATTTCACCACAAACCCTAGGTCATACTCCGAGTACCGATCTAGGGGCCATCGGGCGCTTTGGGGACTCAATTTGACCCCAATAAACTTCATCTTCAGAGTAACAACTCTTTAGATATTTGAAGGGTACTAAAACCCCTTTCCAACGGTCTACCCCGTGCGTGAAATGGCATAATCATTTGGACAAATGATCCGTTTTCCTCCGAGAACTGATCTGGAGGCCACCTGGCGCTCCCTGACTCCGTTTGACCAAATTCAACTCTTTAGCTCGATCGAGACTGAATTAATCTTCGAAGGAACTGAATACCCCTTCTAACGATCGTCCCCATGTGCAATTCTAACCTACGATACAGACAAATGACCCCGTTTTACTTTGACATGTTACCGAGTGCTTCCGAGCCCCGATTGACCAAGGTCAATTGTCGACCAGAGAGAAACTCTTTGTAATTATAAGTACATATCCTAACCTTTCCAATGGTTTACCCCATGCACGATTCTGACTTACCGTTCAGACGAATGATCCATTTCCGTTCGACGATCTCCTGTCCAAAGGATTGACGTGCGCTTCTGAGCCATATTTGACCCGAAGTCAACTCCCGAACCCAGGAACGGTTTGAAGGACACTTGAAGCTATCTAAATTACCTTTCTAACGGTATGCTCCATGAGCAATTCGAATCAGTGGATTACGTTCGATAACCATTTTTCTAGGGAAATCTTCACTTGACTGCCAATTAGCAGGTCCCAGACCCTTGTTATCGACAGTGTGCCTAGGGTCACCTATCGATGGGTAGAACTAGGACTATGCCGATCGACAACCCCCTGACCCTATAAAAGGAGGGCATGATCTGACTTCAAAGGATACCTACAACTCAGATCCATCAGTATCACCGATCTCAACAACATTCTCTCTATCAACGAAGTTCCCTTATGTAAAATTTATCCAAGTTCACATTCCCATCCCTTTCATACCCAATTTGGTAATATCTCATTTAATATTCATATCAAGCATCAAGGGAGTTCATCTAAAATCAAGGGCAAACTCTCATTCTTCCAAGAAGGTCCAGATCCTTCCCTTATCTCTTTAAATTTCTTGTTTTTGCATTAGTTATATCTAGTTCTTACCTTAATTCATACATATTAATCTTTACATTTTTACTAGTATATTGCACATACTTTATTTTTTACAAAAAGAAACCCAAAATCAACAAAAAATAGGGTTATACGCATAAATTCCGAACGAATTCATTTTTCACACTTTCCAAAACTACAACTCTTTTTTCCACACACACTTTTATAATAAAATCCCGTTTGAATTTGTGGGATAAAACCCCAACCTCACGCCACATGCGAACTACGTGGACTTTAATGCCTTTATAGTCTAAGTAGGCGTTTCAGATTAAAACCCGAGACTCGAGTCCAACTTTTGATTTTCCAATTTTCATAAAATCTCTATATTTCATTATATTCTTGAATAGTTATATCTTCGTAATTATTTGTTAGCACTCCATCCGACATATATTGTTGATTCTTCGCAGCGGCCATTATCGAGATAAGTGCATAAATCATATATATATATATATAATCTTTGGGAGCATTCCTCTGGATGATTTCTCTCTATTTGTTCCATAATATGAGTTGAGTTATTTCTCTCCATTATATATACACGCACACATATTTCACGAAGAAATAAAAGAAAACAATTACACAAGCCCATGAGAGATCGAAAGGGCGGGATGGGTGCCTAACACCTTCCCATTCTGTAACTCATCTCCCGAACCCTCCGAACTTTTGATTTCGTATGCATCAGTTTGTCTTTGATGTTGTTGTCTCGAGGAGGCTACGTGTTCTTTTATCTATTTTGAGCAAAATAGACCGACGACTCTATCTCCTTACATTTACCCCATACAGACGATGACCAAGGCGTCCCCGAGTGGGCATGGGACCTCTCCGAGATGCCCAAGTTCGGATCGAGATGGCCACACTCATTATCTTTTTCTCAGAATTCGCCAAATTACGGCGTACTTTTATGGGATCAACACTGCCAGTGACACCAATACATGTTCTGGCTATTGATTTTGTGTCTTTCACCCTAGGACTTTGGGCCCTTCTTAATTTTTCCTAATTATTCTGAGTTTCCTTTTTCATGTGTTTTAACACTTTTTCGTGTCCTTTACACATGTTTGTTGACTTCATTCCGAAAAATCACTCCCATTCAGGATCGTTTAGTGTAACACCCTTTTCAACATCTTTGTTTCATAGAAATGTCTTAATTTATGTAAAATTACCAATTTAACCATGTATTTCCACACTTGCATTTTCCTCCATTTTCATAAGTAAATACTGTTAATTAACTCACACTAACTTCTTAAATGCTTTTAACTCAATGACATTTCTTTAATACTTTGGCGTAACACACTACTCAAGTTGGAAGTCTCTTTATTTCATTACTTTCTTTATCAAAGAAATCATTTGGCATTTTGAGGACTACTTTACAAGAAAAATACCATTTTCCTTTATTAACATATGTAGTCCTAAAACCACATACTTATCACATTTTCTATCTTTATTAACAAACTTTACGGCCTGAAATTTCTATTTTTTTATTTCATGTTAAAACCCAATTCAATCCTTATTAAACATATTCATATGCTCACCATTAACTTACTACGAGTCTAAACACATGAGAATATGGATTTTAAGTCTAGAAATCTATAAAAATGAGTTTTAGACATGATAATCAAATGAAATTTCATAACACTTGTATATCCAAGATTTTTAATACTAACAAGACATTTTTTCTTCAAAAATATGCATAAATGTCTAGTTTTCACAAATCTTTATTTTTCCATAAAACTTCAAGATTTATACTAAAAATATCTTATCAAAGAAAATACTTCTTCAAAACATATTATTTCCTAAAATGTTTAGACAAAAGGTTTTCTTGAAATTTATCATCATTTCTCAACCATTTGAAAACCCGTTTCTTAAATCATCAAATCTTTTAAGAAATCATTAGTAATGTATACATAAGCATGCAAAGATTTTACTGTTATGAACACTTACTTGTTTAACACATATATTACCAAAATAGAGTAAATCTTAAACTTAACAAGAGTAGAGTTTTTCCCACCTCAAAGGAAGGTTCAATAAGGGAGGATGAAATGTAAAAGAATATGGCAACCTCCTACCTCCTAAGGTGGCCTTAAAGAGGTTTTCTAGCTCCACTAATCTTGTCCCCTTGAATTCTCCAAAGATCCCTTTCAAACTCCATGATTTCTTCTTCTTCTTCTTCTTCTTCTTCTTCTTCTTCTTCTTCTTCTTCTTCTTCTTCTTCTTCTCCTCTTCCAAAGATCCCCAACAACATCTCCACAAATTTATATCTTTCCTAAAAAATGGGTTTTATAGGCTTAAATGTGGTGGAAAAGGGATTAAAGTATGGTGGTTTAGGGTTGTTAAGAGGTGGTGTTAGGAAGGTGAAGGACGAACGGGTGGTGCTGAGGCTCCAAGAGATTAGAGAAAGAGAGTGAGGAATTCCCTTGAACGGGATAACCCCCACGTAAATACCCCCAAACCTTAGGAGTTAAATTTTAAAAAATTCTCAAAAGCTCAATCTCGAGTTGATCTGTTGTGAGAGGGTGTGGCATGTGTCAAATTCAATGGTCCACATATTGACAACATTTTCTTGTTCGAACGAGATTTTGTTCTCATTTGAATGATAACTACTCTTGTTCGAACTAGTTTCTAATGAGAATCTAACAAGTCTGTAAACACAAACAAGTAATTTTCATTGGAAGGTCGTTTGAAGCATCATTCTAACGAGATTTGAATCTCGTTCTAACGACAAAGGGTTTTGTTCGAATGACCTTGAATTTTATCCAAAATAAATGTAAGGCCATTATAATCTACTTAATTCCAGTAAGGCGATGATGTTACCTAAATTTGGCTTATAATTCATCTTACAAGGTCTAAGGCCCAATTAGGTCACATCAAGTCACCAAATTATATTGGTACAGTTAAAACCGAGGGGGGGGGGGCGAGTGTTACATTCTTACCTCCTTAGGGAATTTTATCTGGAAATTCTGAACCATCAATTCCTCATGTTCCTGGGGGTTATTAATTATTATTCTAGGTCATAGAGATCTTTCAAGGCTAGGTCGTCAAAATTCTCAATCACTAAGAAGTCATCATACGTCCTTTCAAAGGGTCTCTCACCAAAGAACTCGACATGCAATATATTCTAGTGCTCACTATTAGGCTAGCCATCAAAGGCACATAACGATCCTTGAGCCTCCACTTACCCGGTGATCACACTCAATCAAGCCCTAAGGCATATTTTGTAATGCCCAAGGCATGCTGACACATATGTCGAGGAAACACTATCTAGGGATTGACACTCAACCGAGAGACAAACATCATACAACTAACATCCAATGCATCATCATAAATTATTTCAATTCATAGGACTACATATCTGAGTCTCCTCGAATTCTCGATTCATCCTATCCACACACATTCATTTAAACTTGATGCTAGCCTTCCATCACTAGTCACTCACTCCGAGGAGCGATATACCAACCAAGTCACAAATCGTACGTCCAATCGAAAATTCGACAAGGTCCTTTTACAAACTACAGACCACTCTAGTAATCTGACTAATGCCTTTCGTAAGATCCTTCTATGAACCTAGTATCACTTTAGGCATCTAACCATGGAATACTCACCCGAGTATTACACCAATACCCTCACTATGGTAAAACAAAACTACTTGTTATGTTTCCTTGAGTTCCAACACTTTACGATATCCTCAAATCATAATCCTATTCTTTACAACTAGAGCAGTTAATTGCCATGTCGACAAATCCATAAGATCGCTAATTCTAAGGAAAGAGGATACTGTGAGCATACCGTGTGGCGGAGCATGCAACCACATGAAAACGAAACTTGTGCAAAACCAATGGATACTTAAAACAAGGGTGCTCCCAATCATTGAGCTTCATTTACCATTTTAGGTCCAACCGCACCATATCAATAACATGATACAATCCCAAGCTATTAGAAATGAGAGAACATAATCCTCGACTACTAAAACTGAGGAAACATAGTCCTTGAATACCGAAACTAAGGGAACACAAAAAATCAAAATGAGCAAACAATTGTTTTGGGGGAATCTCATCTGTATGCAACAAACTATGGTTCACGAAGTTCGAACCTATGTCATACGCTTTAAAGTCTATGAATCCTCCTAGAAGTCCTCATTGGACCCCAGCCTAGTCACACACCTTATCTTGAGACACCAACCGAACTAATCGGACCACGAACTATTCATAATTTTTAGAATAATGTAAAACACAAACTATTATCCTTTGGGAAGTCAACGGTGGACTTCCTTCCTTAGGAATAAGGCTTCCTTCTTTCCTCCTTGGCAAACACGAACCACTCCAATTGAACAATGAGAAACACTTCCATCAACGCCAACCTTGTCCATTTCTCTAGTCGATGTGACTTCCTGACCATCCTAAAACACCTAGGTTACTATTTACCTTATCGTGGGATGATTGTATCGCAATATATCCTTAAGAAATGTCCAACTAGGTGAAATACTCACCTTATTATAACCACCAATAACACAAGGTCATCACCGTGCCTATCTCCATCTTCTGCTCAAACTTAATCTACATGGCGACCACACGGATTGTCATAAGTAATATAAGGATAACAAGTATTACACGGGTCTACACTTCCCAATCCATAAAACTCTAGTAAAACATGTTAATAACTATCCTTCCCCTACCGAGACTATTCTAACTTAAACAGTTGAAACATGTCGATACTCTAATCATACTTTGATATCCTATTTGAGGTGCTATTCTCAATTCGATAACATGACATCATTAATCTAAGTCGCCAACGCATTTCTTAGTACTCATACAAGTCGAGTACGACACTTTCTACACTAGCCATCTTGTGATAAATGAGTATCATACCCAATTGTGACACTAATCTCCAATTTCCCTTAGATAGTTGCATCACCTATTTTACAAAATTGGATGGCCACACCAAGGAATACATGATTCAACTCCTTTGAACTCAACCAATAACCTGAGGTCATCACATGACCCTTAATACAACCGTCATTAGAATACTTGCACTCCATAACACCGAACTTAACTGGTTCCCTAATGACACCAAGACTATTCCAACGTAATCATCACCAATGAAGTTATAAGATGTCATCACCTATGATCCTCTCATAGTAAGTACTCTACCAATTTTCCAATATCCATCACACGACTATTAGATACTCACAACGACTATAATCTTTCATTTCTATTAATAAGGAAGTTGGTTACAAAAGGCTAAACATTAGGGAGTTGGACCAGATCTAATTAAAAGGAAGTTTTCACGTGCTTATTCGAACGACCTTGCACCTCATTTAAATGACACAACCGTTTTCATTCTAACCAACTTCTAATGACTTATCGAACGATATTTTAAAAAAAATATGAAAAATTGACTCATTCAATCGTGGGAACATCATTGTAACGAAAACATGTATCTCGTTTGAAGGACCTCGCCTATCTCCTTTGAACGACTAGCCTATAAGTCCCTACACATAAAGAACTATAATACTTTAACACCTCAAGTCATCACAACAAGTCGAATCCTATTCCCAAGGAAACCACATGTATAAGTCCCAAGGTTAAAATAATTAATGCCATGTACTATATATTAAACTACAAGTTGGCACTACTAAGGATTCTGGCAGGGTATTATACGTTGTGTACAACATATAAGTCCTTAAGTCCACACTATCGACATCACAAGGAATCCTATTCCTCAATTGTTGTATCATATTCTCAAAAACCACATCATAGAAGTCTACATATGGTTGAATTCTATGTCACTTCAAATCATCATCATTGCACGTGTAACACGCTTACTGCCAATGGCTCATAACTCTCATTATAGCTTATGAGATACATCAATCATTCAAAAATTACTAAGGCACTCATTAGTGATGATACCGTCCTAAGAACACAATCCTGAGTACACATCCTCAAGTAATGACCAACATGGGTCTACAAATCTACTGAATTGTCAAATACCCATGATATAACGATAACCATAGGATTAAGTTTTCCTAATCACATCACCACTATTAACCACCCATATATTCCTAACCTAGGAACCTAATGTGTCCTTATTATAAAATCAATACCGCTTTGTCATGCTACTTTATCTATCTAGCCTCCATAGTTGACTTAAACAACATACAACTTTACATCAAGAGACACTATTCACCCTTATCAAACTCTTAGTGGGATCTTCAGCTCATCCAAGGTTGGCACAAGATCATAATTCACTAGAGAACGTGGTGTCACCACTAATGGCCTACGCAGACACTCACAAATTACTAACACGACTACATGAGAAGCACCGATAACTATTAATGGAAACAAAATTGTACGTCGTGCTAATCTCCTTGAATCCATCATCGAGAATACGAACTGAAACTGTCCCCTGTCTAGTGTGATCGACCCAAACCAACACTGACGTCAAAGATCCATTACCGACCTCAAAATATCACTCCTAAAAGGAACCTTAAACCTAGTGCTTTGATACCATTTCTAATGCCCCGGTTCGGATTTATGGGTTACCCATAGTCAACCAGGTCCAACCTAAACGTTAGGTGTGAAGTGCAACGAGACAATCTAAATAATGTTGCTACTACAATTTAATTTAATTAATATTTCACTTGTTTAGCATGCGATTCCAATTTATATCAAGCTATGTGTGGGACCTGAAGGTACCTATATAGAGCACACCTAGGGTTTTCTTTTCGTGCTTTAGATATATAAACCTTCATCTAGTTGGACTTGAATTTTGACAAAATATTTTTGAATTAGGGTTGTGTCTCGCCTACCTACGCCAAGCTCTCTATGGTCACCTACATCAAATGAGCTCTCGAATTAGTCTGGCATTCCAGAAAAGGTAATTTCCATATTCAATTTGGCTCGTAGGAATTTTTGTCACATAGAACACTACACCACCTTGCATTTGCATCTCATTTATCATATCTTATAATAGTGCTGGGTTTAGTCATATTATTTTCTTTTTGAGTTCAAAATTTTAAAATGAAGTTTTTATAAGAATAAATCTTTTTGAAAATAAAGTTTTGTCATTAAATATTTTTAAAGAATAAAACTTGCAGAATTAGTTTTTTGAAATTAAAAATATTTTATTGAAACTATTTAAAATTTTAATTTGGAATTTAATAATATGATTAAATATTTTCATATGAATTAAGTTTTTTAGAATTAATTTTTTGAAGATGAAAATAAATTTTTTATATCCGTGTGTATTAATATATGTTTGTATAAATGCGTGTACGGTTTTATTTTTTATGCCCATATGCGTACATATGCATTGTATGTTATATATATATATATATATATATATATATATGTGTGTGTGTGTGTGTGTGTGTGTGCGCGCGACGATATTATATTATATAAGAATTTGGCATGTTCCCTTGCATGATATCGATTTGACCCATGAGGGGTAACTTACGGATTGGACCCAACTAAGAAGCTATTGCCCCCAGTGTTGTTGACGAGTTGACCTAATAGAGTTTATGTGTGACGGTTTTTGTTTTTAAATATAAGAACTGGTTTTTTGTTAAAAAAAACAATGTCCCCTTTGCTGTTGCTTTTGTGTATTTGTTATATCACACACACACACACACACACACACACACACACACATATATATATATATATGGTGTTGTCAATTTAGCAGGTCTTTGACCATTGTATGGTATGATAGCCTTAAACCTTGCCAATTTGACATTATGGATCACCATACCTGTTAAAGTGATTTCACTATTAATTTAGTGTATGGGTTTAGGCTAGAACCTTTAAAACTTTGGATAGTGAGCTATCCTATTAAACATGTCCTTTTCGTCAATTAATTTTGACCAGTTAGAAGGCGTGATTTGACCGAGATATAGAACTACCATGCACATTTGGCTAAGTAACCTTTGGTAAGACGATTTGACCGCCTAAGTTAATTTCTAACGATAATTTTTTTTAGTGGATTACAGCTGGCATCTAATTTTTATAAACAATATCGGTTTGTTAAAAAAGAAACTTTGAGTGTTTGTTTGAGTTGGTTAAAGATTATATGCAACATGTCAATATTTTAAAGGACTCATTTGTGTTTCTTTTATGACCCTCATATCATATTTTTAATGAATGGTTGTGTGTATTTTATTGGTAATCCATGTGAACATCGTTTACACCAATCAACACACACTTGTGCACTTTATAAATAGAACCCTTCGGGTCTCATTTTTTGAGAGTACGAGAGAATTATTTTTGTGGGAAAACTCTATCAAATTTGTAGAGAGAGAGAGAGAGAATAAACCAGAATAATTTTTGTCATCTTCAAGTGTTGATTTCTGTTCAAAACCAAAATGAAGATTGAACATCTCTCATTCTAAATCAGCACTTACGATTTTTCAAGAGTATATAATTTTTGTAAGTGATTTCTCTCATCTTTGTGTATTTTATTTAGATCAGACTTTAGATATAATATTTGTACACAACACACAGTTGATTCACGAAATTAATTTTTGTGTGTGAATATTCTGTTTGTATCTTCTGTGTAAGATCTTGAATGTTTTTAAACATTTTGTTTTAAAACACATTTTTCAGAAAAATAATTTGGTGATATTCAGATATATATTGTTTGTGGTTTAGAAAGTTAAACCTAAGCTTTTTAAAAAAAAAAACTAATTTGTGAAGATTTAATATCTTGGCTGAATATTATTTTCTTAACTGTGTAAGACTGTTTTGAACTAATCTGAAATATTTGTAAAAATAGTCTTGATAAGTTTTCAGATTAAAACTTGATTTAATCTAATATTAGTTTTCTGAAAAATAAGTTGTGAATATTTGACTTTGAGATTTTATTAAATATATTTGAAGTCATAGTATTTATGTGAATATGATTTCTTGGTCTTTGAAGTGATTTCAAGATTTTTCATGTGCATATCACTTAGAAATCACTCACTACACAACACTTATTCACTTAGACACTTTTTGATGTGTATGTATTAGATCAAGAAAGGTTGATTTAAACAAGAGAACATAGCATAAGAGTTGTTGCTGATATTTAGCAGATAAGATATATTGTTGCATTGCATTCAATTGTACCATTAAGTGTGTGTGTGTGTGTCATCTAGGATAGAACATTGTACACAAATACTTCACTAAGAACTAGGACACAATAGAAACTGAACTAACCTGCTCTAAGGAAGTTATAGGGGAGGCTAAAACGTGAAGAAAGCAAAGTCAACAAGAGCTGCATTGTGAGGATAATTGTGGAAGAGAGACCAAAGCGGAGAGAAGCTTGGTCGAGTAGGTAATAGCTTGTTATGATTTATCTTGCTTTGAGTCTTGTTGCATGTTTGTATAATCATTCTTATTTCGTTTGGTTTTAGTGGAAGTAGACTAAGTTTACTCTTAGGTGAGTCCATCATTTTTCCTGCGGAAGGTTTTTTGCGATGTTAAATAAATACCACGTGCTTTACATTTTTCGCATATCACCTCATACGAAAAAGTAGGTTTAAATAAATAGAAACTCGCCTAAAAATTGAATAGGTTACTATTTTGTAAATCACCTAGATATAACAAGGATAATAATTTGGACTTTTAATTGACTTCGAAAATTAAAATTGTTTTCATAAAGTTAATAATTCAAGAAAAGTTTGAATTCGTCCCTCCTAGATTATCAGGTAAAACTCGTAGCTAAATTGCCTTTAATCCGGAATCATTTACTTCTGCACATAGTCTTCTTGCGCATCGTTGGGTGCTTTCAGGACCCATGGGAAGTGTCCCTGAAATCTAAGCTTGCAGAGAAACTCACTGATAGCGCGCGAGAAGTGTGCGCGTGTAAGTGCACAGTCGTTGTTTTCGTCTCACCGCGACTATACAAACAAACCTAAATTACTACTACACTTGTGAGGCAAGCACAGCGGAAAGTCGGGTATCGAAAATCCACAGGGATGAGTTGCTAGAATTCAATTGATTTAATATTCTGAAATAAAAAGGAAAAATATGATTACAAACTCAAAAGTAAGAGATGCATAAAAGGAAATGTTTATCAACCTAAAGGAAATGAAACTAGATTAACAAAGCGATCAAACCTATAGGTTGCGTAGAATATCCCTCACCCAGGTTAATTTGTATAAAATGGTTACATGGGTCGATGAGTTATTTAGAATGCTTCTTGTTTCGATAGTTAATTGAACTAAGGGTTGTCACGCCCCTAAATCCGCATAAAAGCCTAATAAGATTTTGGCGTCAACAAATATCCCGAAAATTACGCGCGAAGGGTCGTAAGCACGGGACATACATGATATGCCCCGTTACTTCTCCTAGGCATAATAACTAGGACAACACACCCAAAATAGACCCGTAAACACCATCACCAAAGCAAAGCAACGCGTCAACCCGAGTGAGTTCCATTCAAACACAACCTAATGTAAATTAGCTAGAAAGCATATTAAAAATGCAGTAAAGAAACGCGATAAAACTACACTAGAAAGAAATAAATCAAAGCATGTAAATTAACTAGAAAGAAAGAAAGGAAGTGGATGATGAATAGTGCAACATTCAACCCAAATGGGGTGTCAAACCAAGAACAATTGAAGAAGAGCTCTCCAAAACCCTCAAACCCAAAGATAACCTAAGCTAAAATTGTATATGTCTGGTTATTACAACAAATTTGGCTTATATACCAAGTGGGAATTAAAAGAGAAAAGAAAAGAAAAGAGCAAAATATCTGCAGAAACACGGGATCGATCGATCGACCCCTTTGGTCGATCGATCGATCAAGAGCAAAATTTCCACTGTTGATGAGGATCGATTAATCGACCCCTTTGATCGATCGATCGATCAAGCAGAGCAGATTCAAGCACCACACTGCATTGCCTTTCCTTCCTCTTCTCCTCCTCTTTTGGTTTCCTTATTTTTCCCTCTGCTGAAATCGTCGTAACTTCTTCATACAGACTCAGAATCACGCACCGTTCATGGCCACGCGAAGCTAGAGAGGAAGGATTCAACTTCTGTGAAGATGTTGGGCCAGGTGCCCAATCTGTGAAAAGACTAAATTTCCCTTAAATGTGCGGTTGCGTACGAAAATCGAGCGTAACACGTCCGAACTTCACACTTAGCATCCAATTACCTAAAAGCTCAATTAACCCTTGCAAAACATGTTAACGTAGAGATCCGAGGTTGTCTGGTTAACGATCATAAATATAGGGAATATGATACCCGAGGGGGCTAAAATGAGTAGGTTCGGAGGATGAAATACGCAATATTTGCATATCATCACACCCCCTAAATTACACATTGCTAGTCCCTAGCAATGAAATAGGATGCAACAAGAACTACAAGAAAACCAAAACTGTATATAGGTACAAAAGTATGGTATAAAAGAAAAGCCCACTTCCTCAGGAGATTCAATTTCATTTAGCATATAAAATAAGCCGTTAAAACCCTAGGTCACCCTAGTGGACGAGTTTCGTATCGTGAGGGTTTTCAGGGATGATACCCACAAACATCACATGGTTTCCTCAAAATATGCCCAACTCAACATGCGACAAGCCCAACAATGGCGAAAAGGATTTCATACCCATTATTAGAAAAGTGAATGAATTTAAACAAAAGTCCAAATCATTAACATTATAGAATGCACCTCATAGAATTGAAACCTTAAAATGTGGGAGGAGGAGCGAGTACATGCAAAGTGTGATTTGGCAAAAAAGTTATATAAATCGGATAAACTTTAAAGCAAACATATATTCAATCCTCACGGGCATTACACTCATCAAGCGAATTCACTCGAAACAGGGAGGTAACAGACGGAACATGCGGGCATAAAGAGTAAATGTAAATGGAAACTAGGCCACACACATGTCACAAAAGAAGAACACTATATATAAACTGAAAAACTGTAATCTCAATGAAAGGATACTGCACATTAAAAGAGGCGAAATGTATTTTCACAGATTATCAAACTATTACAACTTTTGAATTACATCAACCTAAGATCACATAGGACTTTACTAGGGTTGTATTGTAGGATAGGCTAGGGTATGAAATGAAGGAATGTATGTATGGATTCAAAGTGTTAGGAATGAAGACTCGGGATAATGGAAAAATGTGGGCAATATCAAAATTAGAAAATAAGTTCCAAAACGGCATTAAATATATCATCGGGGAGAGTAATCAAATCTTATTGAACTATATACAACAATTACAACTTTCTCTTTTTTTTTTCTTTTTCTCATGTTTTCTTTTGTTTTCTTTTGCTTTTTTCTTTCTTTTTTTAATTAGTTTTTTCACTTTTTCTTTACTTTTCATACTCTCATATGCCTAAATTGCAACCGACATCACAACAACATCATTCAATCCCAAGTAACAATCCAAACAAAGGTATGTAAAGTGTATGTATGGTTTAAAACTCCAATTTGGAGTTGGTTATGGGAAAGGGGTTATGAAATGAAAGGCTATATTTAAGCTCAAAGGGGTTAACGAGGGTAAACATATAAGGGTGAGGTCAAGGCTAATATGGGTGATATAACAAAGATGGCCTAAGACCATTTCATAAATTTTACGCAATTCTCGAATCAAAACAATATATGAAAATCATGATCAAGTAACACATTTCAAGTATGAACTCAATTAATGAATGATGAAATGAAAGAATAGTGAGATCACCGACGAATTCAACGTTTTCCATGAGAAAAGAATAGTGTGTACACTCACAAATGACAAAAGGTACAAAGCTTACTCAGTGTAAGTATATACAATGCGATAAAAGATTACCGAGTCATAAAAATCTTAAACCAAATCAATAAGACAATAAAAGTGCATGTGCTCATGGGATTAAAGTTTAATTCACGAAGTTATTAATAATATCAATAATTACGACAAAAGTCTAATAACTTCTAAAATCAAGAACATGCATCATTGGGTTGTCAATCAGATCGGGCAATTATTGAAATTTATCATCGGAAACAAGGGGAAAAAACCCAAAAAAGTAGAAAAAAGAAAGAAAATCTTTTTAAAAATTTTGATTTTTTCTAAGAAAAGCATACTAAGTAACTAACATGTGAGAAAAAACATGGACTAAATAAAGAAATGGATAGAATATCCCACACCCCCTAACTTAAATTCTAACATTGTCCTCAATGTGAATTAAGAACCAAGTTAAAGAGAGGAAAAGAGCGATATTACCCAAAATTGGAGTGATCCCCATCAGAACAAGTCCAAAGAATATACAAAGCAAGTTAGTATCGAGCATAGAAAAACAAATAACAAAAGGTTAACTAATTACAAGAGACTAAAATAAAAAGGAAAGAAAAAATAAAAAGAATAAAAAGCTAACTATATACAACCTACTATTTAGGCTTCATACTAACTATACACTAGAAGTATAAATAGGTAAGGCTCCACCATAAGAAAGATTTGACTTTGGAGGATAACCGGTGTATCCTCACATACAAGCATGCCTTTCGAAAAATATGAATTCTGTTTTAACAAAGGAATGCATGGGCAAGGCGTAAGAAAGGAACCATCGTCAATTAAAAGTTTTGATGGGACGATGGGGGGTTTGGATTGAATGGGTGACAAAAACATGTGGGGACCGATAAAAGACGAATATCCTCCCAAGGATTTTGAAATGGGAATGGGAGGCGACGTACACGAAGGCAAATATGTGATCGTGGAAGGCGACTCGAGCAAGTACTCCTCATCGGCAAAAAGGTTTAAAACATTAAAGTTTGAAAACGAACCATCGAGTACTTGTGACGGTGTGATAATAGAGAATGAAAATGGGGATGAAAGAAATCCAAACTCATGATATGAATCATCATCAAATGAAGATTGAATTTCGAATGATATAATATCATTTTCAATGAAATGTTCTTCTTTGGGGGATAAAGAAGAAATCATTTCATTGCAAATAGATATTACGTCATTTTCATCCTTGCTTTCAATATCTATTATGGAATGGGAAAAGTCTATAACGGTTTGTTCCAAAGTAGGAATAAGTACCTCATTTGGTTCAAAACATTCTTCGACTTCGAAAGTCTCGAAAGCAAAATTATCGTCGGACTCAAATAATAAATCCAACTCATGTTCCCACGAACGATTTTTTTCCCGATAACGATTTTCAATTTTCTCATTTTCATACATACGCAAGCCCTCACCGAATGTCATGGGTCGAGGTGCGGATGCGTGGAAATGGGAACTTTGAAAATTACCATCGGACTTAAACGAAACCTCATTATTATAGGAATTTTGAAAACTATTGCAATTCGTTTCAAAATTCCTCTTATAAGGAGGTAAAGGCCCAAAATCATTTTCATCATCATCAAAATTCCCATAACCTAAGTTTTGACTTTCATTATACTCGCTCAAAGTCATATTTGAATTTGTTATACTTTAGGATTCTAAGTATTTGCCGAAAGTCATAGACTTGCGAGAATTTTGAGAATTATAACAAGGATTACTGAAAGAATTGGATAAAACATGCTTACCCAAAAATGGCTCAAGTGACGAATTCCGTAAAGTAGGTGCGCGCGGGAAAAATTTGAGCGTTTCTAAGTGCTCAAATGTGGAAGTCCTGCAAAAAGGTTAGCAAATAATACAAATAGAAATAAAATACTATGAAATACTAAATCAAATAAAGTCTAAAACAAACTAGTCCCCGACAACGGTGCCATTTTGATTGCGCGCGAGAAATGTGCACGTGTAAGTGCACAGTCGTTGTATTCGTCTCGCCACTATACAAACAAACCTAAATTACTACTACACTTGCGAGGCAAGCACAACGGTAAGACGGGTATCGAAAATCCTCAAGGACGAGTTGTTAGAATTCAGTTGATTTAATATTCCTAAATAAAAATGGAAAAGATGATTACAAACTAAAAAGTAAAAGATGCATAAAAGGAAATGTTTATCTAGGCAACGGAAATGAAACTAGATTAACAAAGCGAGAAAACCTATAGGTTGCGTCGAATATCCCTCACCCGGGTTAATTTGTATAAAATGGTTACATGGGTCGATGAGTTATTTAGAATGCGTTTCATTTTGACAATTAATTGAACCAAGGATTCTCACACCCCTAAATCCGCATAAAAGCCTAATAAGATTTTGGCATCAACAAATATCCCGAAAATTATGCGCGAAAGGTCGTGAGCACGGGACATACATCATATGCCCCGTCAAATCTCCTAGGCGTAATAACTAGGACAACGCACCCGAAATAGACCCGTAAACACCATCACCAAAGAAAAGCAATTCGTCAACCCGAGTGAGTTCCATTGAAACACAACCTAATTTAAATTAGCTATAAAGCATATTAAAAATGCAGTAAATAAATGCAGTAAAGAAACGCGATAAAACTACACTAGAAAGCAATAAATCAAAGCATGTAAACCTATTTAACAAAGCATGTAAATTAACTAGAAAGGAATAAATACAAACTATATTAAGGAAGAGGATGATGAATAGTGCAACATTTAACCCAAATGGGGTGGCAAACCAAGAATAATTGAAGAAGAACTCTCCAAAACCCTCAAACCCTAAGCTAACCTAAGCTAAAATCGTATATATCTATTTATTACAAAAAAATTGGCTTATATACCAAGTGGGAATTAAATTAGAAAAGAAAAGAGAAAAGAAAAGAAAAGAGCAAAATATCTGTATAAAGAGGGGATCGATCGATCGACCCCTTTGGTCGATCGATCGATCAAGAGCAAAATTTCCACTGTTGACGAGGATCGATTGATCGACCCCTTTGATCAATCGATCGATCAAGCAGGGCAGATTCAAGTAGCACACTGCATTTCCTTTCCTTCCTCTTCTCCTCCTCTTTTGGTTTCCTTATTTTTCCCTCCGCTAAAATCGCCGTAACTTCTTCGTACAGACTCAAAATTGTGCACCGTTCATGGCCACACGAAGCTAGCGAGGAGGGATACAACGTCTGTGAAGATGTTGGGACAGGTACCTAATCTTTGAAAAGAATAAATTTCCCTTGAACGTGTGGTTGCGTACGAAAATCGAGCGAAAGACATCCGAACTTCAGACTTAGCATCCAATTACCTATAAAAGCTCAATTAACCCCTGTAAAACATGTTAACATAGAAATCCAAGGTTGTCTGGTTAATGAGCATAAATATAAGGAATAAGATACCCGAGGGGGCTAAACTGCGTAGGTTCGAAGAATGAAATACACAATATGTGTGTATCATCACTCACATAAAATACATAGAATACTTACTTGTATAACGCTCTTAAAGTATGAAATTGAGCCCAACCTATTGAGACAAAGGAAAGGGAATGAGTCGAATTCCTACTACTAAATACAAAAGTGCAACATAGAATCGAGCGATAGAAAAGAGACTCTATAACATACCATATACGTGCACATGCGAACACCGTATATCTATATATACATAGACTAATGCTTGAATCCGTTTATTCCAAAACGTCACTTGATTCGATTAAACCAGATTAGTCTTGTAAAAGACCCACTTTGACCCCTTTTTATTTAACGTAATATTTATTTTTCGATTTAATGCACCCGATTAAATACTTAAACAAAATAGCTTTTGTTAGAAAAAAAACTTTTTTTTTAACAAAATTTTTCATTTTACTCACACCAAATCCACTTACTATTTTCCTTGAAAACCACCTTTCAATGAACGCAAACTCGGTGTTTGAAAATGGTAGTTTTCCTTTTTGAAAACCATTCATAATACACACTTGTGTTAATTATGGTTTAAAACCACCTTTGGTTAGTTGATTACCCATTAACCACTTCACTTATTTTATTAACTCACACTTTACTTGGACTTAGTTATTTTAATAATTCTTGTCCAAATTACCCCTTTCAAATGGAACATTTATCAATTTCATTTCACAAAGGTTGTCTTTTCTCATTTTCTAGAACAATCAATTTCTTTATCATGTTCCACTTTTACTCATTATCCTTTTCACTAAATTTACCAAATAACTACATAATTTAATAGGCTCCACACTACCGGAGATACGATCGTATGCTCTAGCCAGTGATTTTCGATCTTTCACCCTAGGGCTCCAGGCCCATCTTAATTTTTTCCTGTTCTTTTGAGTTTCGTTTTTCATGTGTTTTAACACATTTACGTGTTCACGCTATTTCACTTTTACCGATCGTAGCCAAAATCATAGGGACTACACCTCACATTTGTGTACACTTTAGAAAATCACCATTTCATGTTCGTTACATATGTACGTTGATTTCATTCTGAAAATCACTCCTTTTTAGGACCACTTAGTGTAACGCCTTTTTTAAAAAATTTACTTTGTATAAATGTTTCACTTTATGTAAAATTACCATGCAAATATTCTATTCTTATTAACCCTGACATATTTAACTCATATATTGCAAAATAGAGTAAATCTTAAACTTAACAAGAGTAGAGTTTTTTCCACCTCAAAGGAACCTTAAACAATGGAGGATGAAACGTTAAAGAAGATGAAACCTCCCACCTACTAAGGTATCCTTAAAGAGGTTATCTAACTCCACTAAGCTTGTATCCTTGAATGCTCCAAAGATCCCTTTTAAACTCCATGATTTCTTCTTCTTCTTCTTCTTCTTCTTCTTCTTCTTCTTCTTCTTCTTCTTCTTCTTCTTCCTCCTCCTTCGCCTCCTCATCCTCTAAAGATACTCAACAACATCTCCTTTAATTTATATCTTTCTTGCTAAATAGTGTATATGGGTTTTATCAGCTTAAATATGGTGGAAAAGGGTGAAAGTATGGTGGTTTAGGGCTCATGAGTGGTGGTACTAGGGTTTTGTAAGGTGGTTGGGTGGTAGTGAGGCTTGAAGAGCTTAGATAAAGATAGAGGAATGCCCTAGAATGGGTGAAAGACTTACTTAAATACCCCAACCCCTTAGGGGTAAATTCTAAAAATGCCCCGAAGCTTAATCCCTAGTTGATCTGCTATATAGGAGTGTGACACGTGTTAAATCCAATGGTCCACATCTAAAAAGAAATTTCTCATTCGAACGGGATTTAGACCCCATTCAAATGATAACTGCTCTCGTTCAGAGGAGGTTGTAATGAGAAATTAATGATGATGTAGACGCGAACACGTATTTTCATTAGAAGGTCATTTTAAGCATCATTCTAATGCAATTTGAATCTCGTTCGAAAAACGCTGACATGTATCCAAAATAAATATAAGGACATTATAATCCAATTAATTCACGGAGGCCATGATATTTCCTAAATTTGACCCATAATTTATCTTACAAGGTTTAAAGCCCAATTGGGTCTCTTCAAGTCACGAAATTACACGAGTATGATCAAAATCGATGTGGCGGGTGCTACAAAATGAATGGGACTGAACTAGATACAAATGAATTAACAAAACACTCAAATATGTTCAATAAGTTCTATTTGACCGCAAAACATTATCAAACTGATATTTATCCACAAATGACAAGATAAAGTGAACTTATATGAAAAAAGAATCACAATGCACACAAGTATAGAATATTTATGATTCTACAAATCAATAGCGTCATGAAAAAATTAACATAAATAGGATTGATTTTGTAAACCCATTGATCTTCAACTAAACAATATCAAAAGATAAACAATTTCATATATTCGTTTCTCATAATTCTTTTGAAGTTATAAATTCTTGAAAATCCAACAAACTACATTTTTCTATTTTTACTTTCTTTAATCTTTTCATTAGGCTCTTGCCAACAGTGGATTTTTCGCAAAGAATATTTGATCAATTCGTATCCCTTTTCCCGTGCACCCTCATATTTTTTCAATACGAATCAAATATTTTCACGGGCAACGGTTCTTATATGCACAAATCCCCAACAAACAAAACATAAAGATGACAAGATTGATGGGAAAACATCTCACATAGCTCAAATATACAAGTGAAGTTAATGTTCAAAAAGCTCGTGCATGTGGATGCAAAGGAATATTCAAAGTTGAATCCATAAAGCAAATCAAGTTCGAAACAACTCCATGCAAGCATAATTAAGAACGATCAAAGTATTATCAAGCATAAGCAAATATCCTAGTCACATAGATAACACAGAATGAGTTGTATTTAAACATACCAATATGCCACACAGAAAGTGTAAAACTAAATACCCAAAAATCGGAAATCTTTTTATGTTTTTCTAAAAAAATTCAAAAGAAAATACCAATTTGAAAAAGAAAACAAACTCAAAAGACGAATAAAATCCTTTTATATGTTTTAGTATGACGTAATAAATTCAAAATCAAAATACAAAAGATACACATGTCATAACACTAGCAAACATATATCAGGACACACAAACTAGAGTATGACAAACCTAAACATGCAAGCAATCACATGTGAAGAATCATGGTCAATCATGCGAGAATCAATCAGTCTAACGTTTAGTTCCCTCAAAATGGATTTCCTAACCCACATAGATGTACACTTAATGCATCGGGTTTTAGGAACCAAATGGACACTAGACTTAAATTGTAAGACTCCAACCTGAATTTATGAGTTACTCGTAGTCAAATCGATCCGACCCGAGCGTTAGGTATGAAGTGAAATGAAACGACCTATATGGTGTTGCTAGTCCGATTTGTTTTTTAATAACGTTCCACTTGTTTAGCATGCGATTTCAATTTCAAGTTCAAATTATGTGGAGGACCCATGAAAGTATCCCCGGAGTCCAAGCATATAGAGCTATTAACGTAAAATTAAATAGAATACTTACCTGTATAATGCTCTAAAAATACAAACCCGCACCTAACATGTCATACCAAGGACAAGGGTGTGAGCCAATGACCAGTGGGAATATACAAATGTAGTATAAAAACAAACGGTAGAAAGAAGACTCTACGCATTATACCTACGTGCACATGCAATTACCTTATATATATATATATATATATATATACTTAGTGCATTAAAACGTTATTTATCCCTATTAATTCTCATAAATCATTGTAAAAGGACTTCCTTTCCCCCAGTTTGACATTTATCCCTTTATTTAATGCGCGGGGTTAAATACATGAAATAACTATACTTGGATTGACCGAAAGACATTCCTTTATCCAAATTACCCTTTTCACTTTAACCAATTCACATTTGTATTTTCATTGAAAATCACCCTTTCAACACATGCGAACACCGTGTTAGAAAATGATTCTTTAACCTTTGAAAACAAATTACAACACACGCCCATGTTAATTAAGGTTTGAACCACTTAGGTTGATTAACCACCCATTTACCCACTTACTTTACCCTTTTCCTTACATTATGGACATTAATCAATTTCACATATACTTTTCCATTTAACCTTTACTGAAACATTTATGAATTCATTCAAGTTAGGTTGTCTTAACATATTTTTACCACACAACCCATTTCTTGACATGTTCCTTATCTCTTTATTTCTTTTTTTTGAAATCATTCAATAATCGTGTACTTTAACGGGCTCCACACCGCCGCCGACGCCACCACATGATCTTGCCAGTGGTTTGGGATCCTTAGCCCTAGGGCTCTGGGTCCTCCTTAATTTTCTCAGTGTCATCCAAGTTCTTTTTATGTGTTTCAACATCTTTCAAATGTCCACATTATCCATCATTTTCCTTTTTACTCGACCGAAGCCAAAACCCTGGGTTTCACCCTAACTTGTATTACACTTTTAAAATCATCATTTCATGTCCTTTACACTTTAACTTTGATTTTATTCAAAAAATCATGTTCATTAGGACTATCACGTGAAACACCCTTTTCAACACTTTTATTTCATAAAAATGTTCCGCTTTAAGTAAAATTACCATCTTACCCATTTGTTTCCAAACGTTTCATTTTTCTCAATTTACAAGTGTTGTTTTCTTAAAATACATTTAAGTTACTCATGCTACTTCTTAAGTATTTTTAAACATCTTAACACATTTTTAATAGTTGGAGTATCATTCTTCCTAAGTTGGAAACCTCTTTGTTCTATTATTTTCTTTCCAAATTCATATCTGTAATCATCCAAAATATTATTAAGTTACGCACACCATCTTTTGAATGTTTAACCATTAATACTTATCCAAAACCTTTACTAACCATATTCCCAAATTAGACATTTATTTACTTTCTCTATTTAGGAAATCTAATTACTCTTAAAGACTACTTTTATAAGAAAATAACATTTCCTTTTTAACAATGTAGTATTACAACCTCATATAATTCATTACACCTTTATCCCCTTTTCTACACACTTTGAACGTTAAAATTGCTAGTTTTTCTTATTTCTTATTTAAATCCAACAAAACCTCCTTTATACTTGTTTACATATTTATCATCAAAATACTACAAATTTATATGCATGAGAAGATGGATTTTAAATCCTAAAATCCGACTAAAGGGGTTAAACATACATTTTATTCTAGAAATTCAAAATACTTGCAAAATTATGCTTTTCAAAACACAAAGACATTTTTAATCTCTTCAAACTTGGCAAATGTCCATTTTCATAAAATCTTCATTTTTTATAAGAAACTTCATAATATTATTTCACCAAATATTTTAGCGAAATCAACATCAAACTTCTAGAATATGCACTATTTTCATAAAATCCCAATCTTTATTTCGAGAAACTTTGAAATTTCTATTTTCATTTATTCTCAAAAATGACATTTTACCAACATCATCATCATCATCATCATTATTATTATTATTATTATTATTATTATTATTATTATTATTATTATTATTATTATTATTATTATTATTATTATTATTATTATTATTAAAATCATCATCAAGTTAATTTGCATTATACTCTTAACATTCTAACAACAAGACTACAAATGCATAAAATAGAGTCTTAATCTAAGAGTATATTTTTTCCACATTAATATAGCTCCAACAATGGAGGGCATGGAAGATCTAAGAATATGAAAATCTCCCACCTCCTAAGGTGGACTCAAGGAGGTTTTCCCACTCCAAAGCATGCTCCATTTAGCTTTCAAGTAAAGCCCCTTCAAAAGCCCTCTTCAAACTCCATGAAAGCTCCATCTCTACCTTCTCCAAAAATCTTCTAACAACACGTGTACAAATTCGTAGCTTTGCTTAATAATGGTAGAAATGGGTATCCAAAGCTTAGATATGATAAGACTAGAAGAATATGATGGTTTAAGGTGGATATTTGGTGGTGGAATGGAAGTTTAAAGTGGGAAAATGCTCAACAATGGTGGAAGACCACCATTATCTCTATCTCTCTCTCTCTCTCTCTCTTTCTCTTTCTTCTTCCAACTTCTACCAACTAAAATGAACCCAAACAAGTCCTATGAAGCACCCGAAAGCCTTCAAATCCCATTTTTGCGCAATCTCATCTCACCAAAGCTCGAAAGCTCATCCATCTAACGGGCCAAAACGAGATAGCGCACAAGGATAATCAAATTTAAAAATTCAAAGGCCGTTGTTCGAACGAGATCCTCCCCTCGTTCGAGCGAGAAAGGAACCTCGTTCGATCCCCGTCTTCTAGCAACCTTTGCAGGACCCTGAATTGTTAAGCAGTGAGATCTCGCTCGAAGCTTGTTTGAAACTTTGATTGAAACGACGTTCGCGCGACCCTGCTTCTCGCTTCTAATGACATCCATGTCTCTCAAGCGACCCTTTCTTCCAATTTCTTTTATTTAATTTGACTTTTCCCACAAATTCCAGTATTTAGTATCAAGCCTTCAAAGAAAATAAATTATAATACGATCCCACTCATAATTATTCAAGACCCAAGGTTCTCACTCCATTTTAATTTATGCGGGGAAATTAAATGAAAAATTAGGGCGAGGTATTACAAACTTCCCTCCTTGGGGAATTTTGTCCTCAAAATTCCTGAATTGTTAGTCCTTAAGCTTGTGGGGTTCATTAACTTCTATTCCAAGCCATAAAAATCCTCCAAGAAAAAATCATCGCAGTTCTCAATACTAAGGTCACACCATGTGCCCTCACCCCGGGTTTATCGCTAAATGATCAACCTGCAACATGCTCTAACGCTCCCCATTTCTCTAACCATGAGCGTCACATAACCGAACTCGAGTCTCCACTCACTTCATGATTATGCTCAAACAATTTTTAGTACTACCTATGCTGTTACCCAAGGCATACCGATGACTCCACAGGTAAACCTTTCTAGTGATCAACGCTCGCCCAATATGAATTGTAATACAACCAATCATCGTACTCATCATCAAAATCAATTCCATCTTAGGTCTTCACATATCGTGTCCCATAAATTTTTAGGCTATACGGACTACACAACTCGTATGATGTTTCAATAATCAGAAAATACTAATTTCTCACTCCAAGAAGTAATATACTTACCAAATCACCGAGCGGTTGACACCTTCCACTGTGTCACTCTAATGACCCTAGCAATACTCTAGGTACATCACCTTTGAGCATTCACTTGAGCCTCCCTCTAATCCACTCACCATGGAAAATAAAAATTATATGCCGAGTTTCCTCGATTTCTAACATTATACCATATCCTCAAGTCGTCAACCCGTTCTTTACAACCAGAGCCATTTACTGCCATGTCGGCCAGTCAAAAGGTCATTAATCCTAAAAAAGGACAATACTATGAATAAACCGTATAGAGGAAGGCATAACCACCCTTACACAGAACTTTATGCAATAGTAAGAATACCTCAGATGGGGCATACCCAGTTACCGATCTACATTGATCATACCCGATCCATCGAGCTCTAAAAGGACCAACCACGCAATACCATAACATGGAACCAATCCAAGTTACCACATACATGAGAATACTGATATCCGATTATCGAAATCGAAATGGACACACAAGAGTCAGAAAGAATAAGCAACCACCTCGAGAAACTCTGCCCATAAACGTTCGACCATGATTTACAAAGGCAACCTACGCCATATGCTTAAAGTCATGTCACTCATTCTCGGCATTCTCATCGGGTACTAATCCTAGACACACAAATAGTCTTGGGTCACCCCAATACCCTTAGGCAGTATTCTGTTCAAGAGAGACCTTAACCATATAGTGTCGTATGACTATACGAGTTTGTCACGAATCTTACCTCCGAGTTCTACCCAAACTGAACCCATGTGATGGCCACACCGATTTTCCATTGGCATTCTATGGTAGTAAGTATCGCACACGGCTACATCTTCTAATCCGACTTGGTAGGATGTGCTAATAACTAGTCCTTACTTTGCTAAGGCTACTCTATCACACACCATCGACGCATTCCATCCTTTTAATAATGCTTCGATATTACCCAACCTTGGCTGCCACTTCCAACTTTCCACATGGCGTCATCAACCTAGGATCCCTACACATTTCCCAACTCAAACCTAAGTATTCACCTCCACTATTAGTCATTCTAGGGAACTTGATCATCAAGACCCATAATGACATGAGTTTTTAATTCCCCCAGGGAAGATACAAACCCCATCTATGCTGATTTGGGAAGTCGCACCCGACACGTACATTATACGACTCTTATAAACTTGACTTGCAATCTGATATCATCACTTGACCCCCAACATAATCATCACTAGGACACTAATGGAGCTTCATATCGAAATTAACTTGTCTCCTAAGGACACCAAACACATTCTGTGTAAAATCCCTAAACCCGATGATATTTCATCCTCCATACCTTTACTATTATAGGTGCACTCTACAAAACTTTCAATACTCACATCTTGATTATTTGGTGCTCGCAAAGATAGGAGTCTACGAGTTTCCATGTATGGTGCACCTTAACCACAAAACACCTCAAGACATCGTAACAAGTCAACTTTCGCCTCCAATGGCACCACACATAATTAGTACGATGGGCACCCCACAATGCCTTTAAGATACTCTCATGCTAGGACTACCTCGTACCTAGCCATTACTTCTGTGGCTAAAATGATCCTTCACACTAATACACTAATCTTATCTTTCTTCCAAACAATTATGACCATATGGCAAGTACAAACAACAACTAACACTATAAAGGATTGTGGCAAGATACGGGACGTCATCTAAAACCTATAAACCTCTATGTCTGCATCACTAACATCACTAAATATCCTATTCCTTGAAATCACACTATATTTTCCCAATCCCCATCATAGAAGACTATATAGAGTTCATTCGTAAGCCTCCTCAATCATCATTGTTGAATACGTAATACCTTTGCCATAAACAACACATAATTATAATCTTTTCATATGAGATACATTCACTGGACAACAACTACTAAAGTACTCACCCACAAGGATAAAATCCTATCAACTAAGACTGAATGTACCTAACCACAAACTTTAACCCACACATATTTACATGCTCATTGACTATCCACCGATTACTGTATTACCCTAAAGATCAAATTTGCCTAGCTACGTTATCATTGTTAACCACCCATAAGAGCCGCACTTAGGGGCTATGAACATTTTAATGACCAATCATCATTTCTTAGTCACAACACCCTAACTATCAACCCCTATCGTTAACTATACGAAAATTGTGCTACTAGTCCAATGGGCATCATCTCATTCTATTAACATGTCAAAAGACTCTACGTCATGAAGAATTAAGCATAAGAACCTCGCACTAAAAACCACGGTGTCATAACTATTGGCTTGCGAGGACACCCGTAAATTGCAAACATATAATTAGAAGCGTGAAAGCAAATAACAACTATCAATTAGATCGTATTCCACCTAACACTAACTTACTTGTCATTATAATCTTTTGACTTTATCGTCGAGGACACGAACTAAACCATCACCTAAACTAGCATGACTATCCTAAACTAACACTGACGTCGAAAGATCCACTACAGACCTCACCATGTGACTCAAAAAGAACCTTGAAACTATCACACTGATACCATTTGTAAGACCCCGAACTAGATTTATGGGTTACCCGTTATAAAGCCGCCCCGACCTTGACCATTAGTTATGAAGTGAATTGAAACAACCTATGGAATGCTACTAGTACAGTTTTCATTTTAATTAAGGTTTGACTTGTTTAGCATGTGATTCCAATTTCAAGATCTAACTATGTGGATGACCCGCGAAAGTATCCCTGGAGTCCAAGCATACAGGGCTACAAACATAAAATTAAATAGAATACTTACATGTACGACGATCTGAAAATATGAACCCGCACCCATCCTGCCGTAACAAGGACGAGGGTGTGAGCGAATACCTAGTGCAAATATACAAATGCAGTATAGAAATGAACGACAAAAAGAAGACTCTATGTATTATACCTATGTGTACATGCAATTACCTTGTACAAAAACACGCACACACACACACAAATACTTAGTGCATCAATTCGTTTTACTTGCGAAAAAATTATTTATCCCGATTAATTCACCTTAATCTTTGTAAAAAGAATTCCTTTCCCTCAGTTTGAAATTTATCCTTTTATTTAATGCACACGATTAAATACTTGAAACAACTACACTTGGTTTGATCGAAAGTCATTTCTTTACCGTAAATACCCTTTTCATTTTAATCAATTCACATTAGTATTTTCATTGAAAATCACCATTTCAAGACACATAAACATCGTGTCAGAAAATGCTTCTTTAACCTTTAAAACCCTTTTACAATACACTCTCGTGTTAGTTATGGTTTGAACCACTTAGGTTGCTTAGCCACCCATTTACCCACTTACTATACCCATTTCTTTACCTTATGGACATTAATCAATTTCACATCTTTTTATAAAGTTATTCAAGTTAGGTGTTCTTAACATATTTTCACCACTCAACCCATTTTTGAAATGTTCTCTATTCCTTTATGTTTTTCTCGAAACCTTCTAATAACCGCGTACTCTAATGAGTTCCACACTACCAGGATTCCATCATATGCTCTGGCCAATGGTTTTGGCTCTTTCACCCCATGGCTTCGAGCCCTCCTTAATTATCCCGATGTCATCCGAATTATTTTTATGCATTTTAACATCATGCAAATATCCACATTATCCCTTCTTTCCCTTTTTACCAGGCCGAAGCCAAAACTCGAGGTTTCACCCTCACTAGTGTTACACTTTGAAAATCATCATTTCAAGTCCTTTACACTTTAACTTTGATTTTATTCCAAAAATTATGTTCTTTAGGACTATCATGTGCAACATCCTTTTCAGTATTTTTATTATATAAAAATATTCCACTTTAAGTAAAATTATCATTTTACCCATTTGTTTCCAAACTTGTTATTTTCCTCCACTTTCAAAAACACCTTTAAATTACTCATACTACTTCTTAAGTTTTATTAAACACCTTAACACCTCTTTAATATTTTGAGTATAATTCTTCCCAAGTTGGAAACCACTTTGTTCCATTATTTCCTTTCCATATTCATACGTGTTAATCTTTTAAAACAGTATTAAGTTACACACATCAAGTTCTCAATATTTAACCATTAACACTTATCCAACACCTTTACTAACCATATTTCCAAATTAGACATTTCTTTACTTTCTTTTTTTAAGAAATCTAATTACTCTTAAAGACTACTTTTATAAGAAAATAATAGTTCCTTTTTAATAATACATTTAGTCTTACGACCTTATATTCATCACACCTTTAACCCTTTTCCCACACACTTTGAAAGTTAAAATTTCCATTTTTTCTTATTTCTTGCCAGAACCTCCTTTAAACTTGTTCACATATTTATCATCAAAATACTAAAATATTATATGAACGAGAAGATGGATTTTAAATCCTTAAATCCTACTAAATGGGGGTTAAACATACATTTCATTCTATAAATTCTAAATAATTTCAAAATTATACTTTTCAAAACACAAAAACATTTTTATTTCTTCAAACTTATAAAATGTCCATTTTTCCTAAAATCTTCAATTTTTACAAGAAACTTTAGAATATTATTTCACCAAATATTTTAGCAAACTTAACATTAAACTTCTAGAAAATGAACTATTTTGGAAAAATCTCAATCTTTATTTTAGGAAACTTTGAAATGTGTATTATTCATTTATTCTAAAAAATGACATTTTTTCAACATTTTTATTTCATAAAAATATTTATTATTAATTTTATTAGAAAAACCATCATCAAGTTCATATGCATTCTACTATTAACATTCTAACAACAAGACTACTAATGCCAATAATGGAAGGCATAGAAGATCTAAGAAGATAAAAACCTCCCACCTCCTAAGGTGGCCTTAAGGAGTTTTTGCCACTCAAAAGCATGCTCCATTTAGCTTCCAAGTGAAACTCCTTCAAAAGCCCTCTTCAAACTCCACGAATGCTCCATCTTCATCTTCTCTAAAAATCTCCCAACAACACTTTTAGAAATTCGTATCTTTGTTTAATAATGGTGGAAATGGGTATCCGAAGCTTAGATATGATGAAGACTAGAAGAATATGATGGTCTAAGGTGAATATTTGGTGGTTGAATGGTAGTTTAAAGTGGGAAAATGCTCAAAAATGGTGGAAGACGACCATTTTTTCTCTCTCTGTCTCTCTCTCTCTTATTCCACCTTCCAACAATTAAAATGAACCCAAACAAGCCTTATAAAGCACCCCAAAGCCTTGAAATCCACTTTTTTCCCAATCTGGGCTCACTAGAGCTCTACAGCTTAGCCATCTAACAACACTGAACTAGGGATATCAAATTTAAAAATTCAAAGGCCATCGTTTGAATGAGATCCTCCTCTCATTTGAGAGAGAAAGGCTCCTCGTTAGATACCCATCTTCGAGCGACCTTCGCGTGAACCTGAACTGTTAAGTAGTGAGGTGTCACTCGAAGATTGTTTGAACCTCTCATTCAAGCGACCCTGCTTCTCGCTTCTAACGGCATCCATGTCGCTCAGACGACCCTTTCTTCGAATTTCTTTTATTTAATTCAACTTTTACCCATAAATTTTATCATTTGACATCAATCCTCCAAAGAAAATAAATCATAATACGAACCCACTTATAATTATTCGTGCCCTAATGTTTTCACTCCATTTCAACTTATGCAGGGAAATTAGATGAAATATTAGAGGAGGGTATTACAAACTTCCCTCATTGCGGAATTTAATTCTCAAAATTCTCGACTTATTAATCCTTAAGCTTATGGGGTTCAATAACTTCTATTATAAGCCATAGAAATCCTCCAATACAAAATCATCGAAGTCCTCAATACTAATGTCAAACCACGTGCCCTCACACAGGGTTTTTCGCCAAATGATCGACATGTGACAGGCTCCAACACTCGTCATTTCTTTAACCATGAGCATAACACAACCGACCTCGAGTCCCCACTCACGTGATGAATATGCTCAAATAATTTTTAGTACTACCTATGCTATTATCCAAGGCGTACTGACACCTCTACGGGAAACCCTCTCTAACGATCAACACTCACCCAATGTGAATCATAATACAAATAGTCATCGTGCTCATCATCAAAAGCAATTCCTTCTTAGGACTGTACATGTTGTGTCTCACAATTTTTCAGGCTATCCTGACTACACAACTCGCATGAGGTTTCCAATAATCATAGAATGATAATCTCTCACTCTAAGAAGTAATATACTTACCAAGTCATCACTGAGCGTTCAACAGACACCTTCCGCTGCATCACTCTGATGACCCTAGTACTACTGTAGAAGTCTCACCATTGATAACTCACTTGATCCTCACTCTAATCCACTCACCGTGGAAAAGCAAATCTTTATGTTAAGTTTCCTCAATTTATAACACTATACCATATCCTCACGTCGTCATACCTCTCTTTATAACTTGATCCACTGACTGTCATGCTGTCTATTTGAAAGGTCACTAATCCTAAAAAAGGGTGATACTATGAATAAATCGTGGGGCCGAAGGTGCAGCCACCCATTCACAGAACTTTATGCAATAGTAAGAATACCTAAGATGGGTCACACCCAGTTACTGAGTTGCATTGACCATACCCGATCCACCGAGCTTGTAAAAATGGGGTCCCTCTATGTGTATGTGTATGTGTATGTGTATGCGTTTGTGTGCTTTAGGTGAAAATAAGTTTTCAAAACTTTTTACAATTTTATTAAGCATAATTTTCTATAATGATAACCAAGATAAAGTAAAGAATGCTCACCAAACACACCAATGTATGAGGAAACCACTAAGGGAAAAACCTCGGATGAACTAGGCCAAACAAACACTATGACACGATAATTACAAAGGAAGAGTTACAGTCTTACTCAAGGACTCAATCCCAAAAGTCTTGATGCCTTTTATTCTCTTCAACCGCTCCTCCATAGTGAAACTTAGGATTCCACCCATGCAAGGTCCACAACACACGAGTCCACTCATACCTTTGTATCCACCGTTATAGCCTCATCAATCGCCAATCAGTAAGTACATAGTCCATCGCACGAAATAGGTTCTTTAATGATGAAGAAAGAAACACCCGTGGACACACAAGATCTCTATGACATATGGTTATGTAAGCTCAAATCTTGTAAACAAGGAACGATGTTTATGCTTTAAAAATATTTGGTAAACAATTGCAGAACATGTATAGGTTCTATTCAGTTCTGTATGTTTTGCATACTCATTTTTCTTAGAAAATATGCCTTCTGTATAGGGGGCTTGAAGGTAATCCTGAGGTTAGAGATAATCCCCCATTAACAATAGTGTTCGGTATTAAGGCAACCAGGAAACTCAGCGAGGCAGGTTAGTGTGGCAGCTCATACTTTAGCTTGTTGTGTTACTTAGTCAGATTGTATCTTTGTTTATGTTGACTGTGGACTATAACGATTGTAATTATGTAACGAGTATAATGATTTTTAGTGTGAGGTCGAATGGTACTCGCGAGAGACTATGCTTGGCAGGGTCTGGGAGAGATTTCATGCTCTATCGAACGACCTCGCCGTGGGAACTTTAGAGGGACTTGATTTGGAGAAATACACCTGGTAAAACACCAAAAGACCCTAATCGTGGAACCCCGGGTAGAGCAGCCTTGAGTTCCACCGAGCATTGAGTTGTGGTCCAAATAACCCTTTACTTAATGTCACATCTACTGTAGGTGATGTCACCAGCTAGCTAGACAATGTTAAATATGCACTTGAGTAAACCACCATGGTATTTTGGGCTGTCAAACAGTTGGTGAAAAAACTCTGTGATGACAGCCACCTGACACACAGTGGTTAGGCAAAAGTCATGTCTTGGCATTTAATGGTAATGACGTGGAGCTAACTAGTGCATCAAGTGTCTAATGTTTGTGACATAAAGTGTGAGGGATGTCTTTCACATGTATTAATGACCGAGTTACCTCGAGAGTGGTGTGGGGGCTATTTAATATCCCTAACCACCTCTGAGGAAGGGATATCCTTTTTGAGAGTTAAGAAGTCATTACTAGAGAGAATATACATTAGAGAGAGATTTATTATGAACTAGAGAGTTTACTAACCCACCCTTATCATTTATTATGAAGCTTTAATACTTAATAGAGATCATTGAGGCTGTTTAGGGTGTTTGGTTGCCTTCTAAGGTTAATCTAGGGTGCTCATTTTCTCTCTCCCTCTAAGAAAAGTTGCTTCTAAGTTCATTATTACCTTCTGAGTAATACACGAGAGATTTGTGGGTTCAAACTAAGTCTATCTTCACTAAGTTGTGTTTGCATGTCTTGTAGTTAAGTGATTGCGTGATTAGTTAACTTATCATTCTAAGAAAGGAGTATGGCGCAGGATAATGTTAATCAAAGACTTAACTTTGATGACATTCAACACAATGAAGAACAGGCGGCAAGAGAGCTGGAGGCTTCAAGGGATGGATCCACTCGACTAGAAGTACCTCTAATTCAAATGAAGTTAGGTGTACTAGGGGTGACACAAGCTTCTACGAGCACTAGGTTGGGACCAGCTTAAGTGGCTCTCCTCATGAATAAATTTTACGAGTTTTTACAAACTCCCGTAGCTTCAACGGTATTCGAGGGTATTTGATCCCAACTCTTTCGTAACGCAAGGGGCAACCCTAATGGCCCCACAAAGTGTAGTTCTAATAGGAACGATCCTAGAAAGTATACCCGCTATGGTAAATCTAGCAATGGGAACTCCAGAAGTATCAACGTGTCCAACTGTGATGATTCCTCTAGCTGCAATGGGCACTCCGTCTATGGTGCCTCTGCTCATTCCCTTAACGGCATCAGCTATGGAGGAGATGAGGAAAGAGATGCTGAAATTCATGCAAGCTTCCTCGTAATCGGCCAAGGAGGTATCTTCCGTTTATGACAATTTTCAAACGCCTTACCCCCAGGAATACAACGATGAGCCCTACACAAAAGATTATATTCCTCCTATCTTTGAAAAATATACAAGAAAGGGTGGGAACCCAAAAGAGCACATTAAATTCTACGTTGAACACTTGGAGGCGCATTACAATAATAAGAAACTCAGGCTGAGGGAATTTTCTAAATCCTTACCCGATAAAGCATATACCTGGTATTCTCACCTAGCCCCCAGAGTGTTCCCATGTAGGAGGAGATGCACATTTTTTTTCATCCAGAAGTTCTTTCTAGCGGAAGATGATTTCACCTTAACCTAACTGGGGAGAGAGAATCAACGACTCGGGGAAGATGTAATGGCTTACATTCGAAGGTTTAGGGAAAGGTCCCTCAATGTGAGGGAGGAGGCCAAAAATTCCAAGCTACTGTAAATTTATGCGTAGGGACTACTTCCTGAGTACATCTACCATCTTATTAATGAGACGCGCGAGGGGACTTTTATGACGTTCCTAAAAGTAGCAGTGAATATCTCGTTGGTTGTACGACCAAATCCAGTGGTGGTTCCCATGATGTTCAGACAAACAATGAAACCCGTGGGTGGGAGGTCTCAGCCCCCATGGGTAGGATATATCGAGAGAACAGATGGGGGAAAGGTAGAGAAGAGGGACAACAAGAGGAAGCTTGGACAAGATAGGGAAGACCCACCATCATTGCCTTGTACAGTAGAAAAGGTTATGAGCTATTACAATGTAATGGTTTAAGGAGGAATGGTGTACAAACCAAAGGTCATTCCCATTGTGGAACCAGACGCTGCAACTAGGTAGAATCCCAAATATTGCCAGATTCATCGAAAGACCCAACATCCAACGGAGGGCTATTTCACGCTAAGAAGAATCATTGACAAATATGTAAAGGAAGGAATGTTGCAAATCCATCAGCATAACGTTAACAATAACCCACTCCCAGCGTATTGGGCCAATCTGGTGGTGGCCTACGACGAGGAGGCAGAGAGAGAAGAAAGGGACATAACGATAAAGCAGGAAGAGTTTGAAGAAGATTTGGAAGATTGTATTAGGGGAATGGCTAACGTAGTGTTTCTTTACGATGAAGTAAGTGCTAAAGACGTGGATGACATATATAGCGTTGAAGGTGAGGAAGCAGACCAAGCCATAGGATACTATGCAGTTTCAAAATTCCTAAAGTTTGCCTGGTTCTTTGACTAGGTAGGGATATCAAGCGAGAGTACATTGGAGATAACCCAAGAAATCTTTGATATTGAGAGGAAGAATGCAGTCCCTTAACTGAGATGGAAGGTACCCATATCCAGGTTGGTAAAGAGGTTTCTGTCAGAGATAACTTTCAGCGATGCAGATAGGGCCATGAGATTCCCTCATAATAGGCCGTTGTATGTGACTTCCAGCATCAACGGGGTTAGCTTTGCAAGGGCTCTTATGGATGGGGGAGCTTTCATCAATATCATGCCAATTAACTCTTTCCATGTAGCTAATTTTCTAGAGGAGAGATTGGTCCTCATGCTTTTGATGATTTCAGACTATGACAACCAGTCATACAAGTCCATTAGGTATGTGAACGTTGGTATTATGATGGGAAATTTGAGTTCGAACATCAAATTCCACGTAATAGAGAGTGAAAATTCCTACCATCGGCTGATAGGAAGGGTATGGATGCACAACCAAGGGCTAGTTCCTTCAATGTATCACCAATGCGCCAAGGCGGATATCAAGGGGACGGAGGTGACCATTAGAGCTATGAAGAGGCCTTTCGCTATCGAAGAAGCTCACCTGGTAGATGCATCCTTTTACACATAACTGGAGGAGGATGTAAGAGTTCTAACAAGAAGAATAGAGGGAGTCTAGGTTCCCTCGATCATAGAAAGGATGGGGCCCTTTAATGAGCAGAATAACAAAGTTACAAGCAACAAAGGAGTGATGATAGAAGAATCCTCCCCTGGCCCCAAAGCATCTGAAAGCAGCTCGAAGATAGGATGAGACCTAGAATGGATCTAATGGAGTATGCGATCCAAAGTCAAAGTGTGCTGAGTCAATTTTTAGGAGGAAGAGTTACTGAGGCTTCTAGATAAAAGAAGAGGAAGGCGATGGTGACTACGAGTAGACAGTGCAAAAAGGTGATTACTGAAGAAGAAAAGGTGGTTTATCAGTTAAAATGGTGTGAACAGGCAGCCAAAGAAGTTAATAATGAGGCTGACCCAATATATGAGTATTTTTTGGTGGATCAACGAGGGCAATGTATAGTGATAAATAACTCCAACATACAGAAGTTCGTGGAAGATGTCATCAAAGAACCAGGTTACATGGCAGATCAACCCAAGCTACGGGTACAAGAATTGGAGCAGTTGAACCTGGCAAAAGAAGGGGAGGATCCAAGGCCTATTTTTATCTCAAAGTATCTTAGTAAGGATAAACAAGAGGCCTTAGTTAAGTTGATTCGGGAGTTCATAGACATTTTTGCATGGAAGTACATAGATATGGAAGGACTAGATGAGGAAGTCAGCTACCACAAGTTGAACGTGAGGCCTTCAGCCATCCCAGTGAAGCAAACAATGAGATCGTACAAGCCTGAGCTCGAATTGCAGATCAAAGAAGAGGTCCAATGCTTATTGATGGTAGGGTTCATCAAACTGATACAACATCCACTCTGGCTATCTATCATTGCCCTAGTGGGAAAGAAAGATAAAAATTAAATAACAATCTGTGTGGATTTTATTGATTTGAATAGGGCCTACCCTAAGGATGAGTTCCATCTACCCTCCATCGATAGCTTGATAGATTCAACGGTGGTTCATGAGATATATAGATTCATGGATGGGTATATAGGGTACAACCAGATCAAGATGGAACCTACGGATGTAGAGAAAATGACCTTTAGAACCCCATTGGGAAACTTCATGTACAAAGTAATGCCGTTTGGGCTCAAGAACACTGGGGCTACTTACAAAATAACAATGATGGACATTTTCCATTACTTCTTTCATAAATTTATGGAATTCAATGTGGATGATTTGTTCATCAAATTGAGGAAGGTGGAGTCCTATATGAGCAATTTGAGGAAGGTGTTTGCTCGATGCAGGAAGTATAGACTGAAGATGAACCCACTAAAATGTGTCTTCAGAGTAACAAGTGGAAAGTTCCTAGGTTTTGTGGTTGATCGACAAGGGGTGAAGATGGACCAGGACAAATAGGGAGCAATCTTGGAGATGCCAAGTCTAAGAACGACAAGGGATCTGAAGAGTTTCCTTTGCAAAATTTCCTACCTTAGGAGATTCGTGCCTGAATTGGCCAAGATAAAACACCCGTTGATGCAGCTTTTCTGAAAGAATACAAAATTCAAGTGGGAGAAGGTTCACCAGGAGTCTCTCGATGAGCTGAAGAACCTGCTCATTTCACCACAAATTATGGTTCCCCCACAGGCAGGAATACTGTTGCAGCTATACCTCGCATCCACCATGAGCTCTGTTGGAGCTCTGTTGGCACGAAAGATTGACGGGTAAGAACTTCGAGTCTACAATCTCAGTAGAATTATACATGGGCCAGAGGTCAGGTATAGTAGCTTGGAGAGGCATTATTTAGCCTTAGTCTTTGTAGCGTAAAAACTTAGACATTATATGTTATCTTTAACAATTACTATTGTAACCAGATGTGATACTATTAAGTATTTGCTGGAAAGAACTATATTGATTGGTAGGGTAGCTAGGTGATTCCTCATCCTCTCAGAATATGACTTGAAGTTCCTGGTTCCTCGCGCGATCAAGAGTCAGGTGTACGCTGACCTATTGGAAATCTTCCCCTCTGGGACGTTTGAGCCACCTAAAGCAAGCATTCCAGGAGATAACTTGTGGGCCAATTACTTAGATGCAAGTAATGAAGAATGGAAGATGCAGTTTGATTGATCTTTAGCAGAAAAGAAAGGAGGAGTAGGGGTTATTCTTTCAAACGGAATGGAGAAGATTTGTCTTTCCTATAAGTTAGATTTCCCTCGTTCCAATAATAAAGCAGAGTATGAAGCGTTAGTACTAGGGTTGCTGGAGGACCTTCGAAGGGGAATTCATTCACTTTGCATCAAGGGTGATTCGAACTTGGTAATTCAGCAAGTGAATGGAGAATATGCGTTTAAAAACCTGATCTTGGAACCATATAGAATGATCATTCAGAGGCTTCTCAGCCAGTTCCTTTAAACCAAAATTAAGAGACATCCTCGACCGATGAACCGCCATCTAGATGCCTATGCCACCATTACTCAAGAGATGGTCATGAGAGATGATACAACTATAGTTATGATCCAACAAAGGACAACTACCTCAGTGGTACAATCAATTTTGCCAATGGAGGACTATTCTAACTGGAGGGGAGAGATTACAAAACAATTAGAATCGGGGTAAGGAGCGATGGAGCTGAGGGAATTCGTCCAATACTTTACAAATTAGGGAAATCTTTATTTTGAGGAATACGAGAGGATGGTTGTTAATATGCATCGACCCAGAAAAAGCAGAGTGGAGATTGAAGAAAACACATAAAGAGCACTGCGAAATAACTGAGATACCTCTTTAGAGGAGAATTCAAAGGGACAAATATTTCTGGCCTACAATGAAGCAAGATGCAGCAGAAGTCCAACGAAAGTGCGATAAGTCCCAGTTATTCTTCAAGGCGGCTGAATGTCATTTCGTTGAAGCTCAACCTAACTGGAGGCATCCCTATATTGACTTCATTAAAGATGGAGTTATCCCAACAGAGAAAATTAATACGATGGGACTAAAGCGAAGGGCCTCAAGATTTAATGTTCAAAAGGGGCAGCTTTATCGAAGGGGTTACTTCAACAGACCATTGCGTTGCATCACGAAGGAAGGATCAACAGAGGTCCTCAAATAAATGCATGATCCAGCTCATGTAGGAGGGGCCAAGTTGTATGAACAGTTAATAACATTGGGGTATTATTGGCCAACGATGGAGAAGGACTCAACTGAGTTCATTCGAAAATGCAAGGCTTGCCAACTTCATGGAAATATGATCCACGCCCCATTGGTGGACCTACATTCCCTAGCAATGCCTTATCCTTTCACATTTGGGTGTTTGACCTTGTAGGAGAAATACAACCCTCTTTGAGGGGGAAGATATGGATACTAGTAGTAATGGAGTGCTTTAGAAAGTGGGATGAAGCGATACCACTAAGAAGAGAAATGGTAGGGGTGGTGAGCAACTTCATCAGAGAACATATAATTTACTATTTTTGGATTTTGATGGTTATTCTCTCAGATAACAGAACCCCCTTCATCAATTAAAAAGTAACAATGCTCACGGACCAGTATTCCATTATTCATCATACTTTAACGGTGGCATACCCAAAGGGAAACGGTCAAGCTGAAGAGACTAACAAAACCTTGGTTAATATTTTGGCTAAAATGATGGACGGTTTCCCAAGATCGTGGGATGACGAGATACCAGTTGTATTGTGGGCCTATCAAACAACCGAAAGAAAACCCATATAGTATAATCCGTTCTACCTTGTTTATGGGGCTGAGGAGATTCTCCTGGTAGAGTTGGAAGTTCCCTATGCTCAATACGCCTTACGAAGTAGCATGCTCCCTCAGAATAGGCATGTGAAGTTGGAAGCGATGGATGAACATAGAGATAATGCAATGTAGCACTTTCATAACTATACGAAGAAGCTCTCCAGGGCGTATGATAATTTGGTAAGACAAAGGAAGTTCGTGGAGGGAGACCTCATTTTGAAGGCAGTAGTGAACCACATCAGGGGGCTTCCTCTACCTAAGTTTGAAGTGAATTGGGAGGGAACTTTCATTGTAAAAGAAGCTCACAATTCAAGTTATTTCTTAATTTCTAAGATGTAAGAAGAAAAGCCATTTAAGATTAACAATAAATGGTTGAAAGTTTAACATATGTAAGAAATTAAGTTTAGACCATTGTTGTATATAGTTTTTGTTATGAATGTACAAGTTATTTTTTATGTCTATTATTGCAACTCGAGTGGGGATAAAATAATTATAGAACTCCATAGTATATGTAAATAGTGACAGCACAAAGAAAATGGCATGAGAAAACATATATCTTTTTCATTCATTCACAAACTTTGGGGCATTACAAAATTGGGAGCTACTACCCAAGAATTATATGAGAAGAAAAAGAAAAATGTATACAAAAGTTCAATGACCTAAGAGGAACCATAGGTCTGAAGCAGAGAAAAAATCTTCGGGCAGGCCCGAGGAAACTGTTAGGTAAGATTATTGAGTGTTAATGGAAACCTCCAATCTTGTTTGTGCTTGTGTATGATCGATAAGAAGTTTCTCTTGTTTTAGCTTTGCTAGACGCAGAGCCTCTTCAAAGTCCTCCACCTCCTTGTTGGCATCTTTAAGCAGAGGCTCTAGCTCAGCCAACTTAACTTCCTTAACCTGTTGATATTCCCGATGTTTCTGTAGCAATTACCTCTGACTATCTAGTTGTTATCTCTTCAAAGTTTTTAAGTGCACAATCATCCAGTTAAAATGGAAGCCATATCGACCCAACCCCCTTAGATAACCTAAAAATTGGTTGAGAAGAGGTCTGGTAACATTTGCAGTAGGAGTATTGATGATATCAACAATAATGGTCGCCATGCCTTGAATCCTATAGCTCATCACAGAGATATTGGAATGCAAACAATCTATAGTAAAAGTCTCAGGATGGTGTCTTGCAAGCTGCTCAATCACCAAACGATAACTGGTAGGAATTTGAGGAGAACGCTGAAGGACCGTGAGGTAAAAGTCATGAGGAGCTAAATCGGGCAGAGGAAGATCACAACCAGATTCGCTGCCAGTGGCAGCACCCATCATGGAACCTTAGTCGTCGTGACTAGAATCTTCTGAAATAGCGGGTTACCAATGGGGCGAGGTAATGGGCAAAAGAACTGGTGGAGATTTCTCTCCTGACGAAAAAGATTCACGTGCAACCTGAGAACAGGTAGAAGAAACAATGAGTGAAGTGAAAAAATCTTAACAAGTGTTTTCATTGAGAAGTTAACATTATCGGTGGAGTTTGCGAAAATATTAACAAGTGTTTTCATTGTTAAGTCACCATTATAGGTGGATTTTGCAAAAAATCTTAACAAGTTTTTTCATTGTTAAGTCACTATTACAGGTCGAGTTTGAGAAAAATCTTAACAAGTGTTTTCATTGTTAAGTCACCATTATAGGTGGAGTTTGCGAAAAATCTCAACAAGTGTTTTCATTGTTAAGTTACCGTTACAGGTGGAATTTGCGAAAAATATTAACAAGTGTTTTCATTGTTAAGTCACCGTTATAGAATGAGTTTGCGAAAAAGCTTAATAAGTGTTTTCATTGTTAATTCACCTTTATAGGTGAAGCCTGAAAGTTTGAGAAATGAGACTCTTCTAGATTGTATAATGTCAAAGAATAAAAGACAAACAACAAAAAACAAAGAGAAACTAGCGAAGTACCTCAGTAGTGGTTGGAGCAAGAACATGAGTCACAAAGGAGGCTATAACCACGGGAACTATTGGGGGAAGGCTTACCTACTCAGAAGCCGCAACGACACCCCCAACTAAAGAAGCCTCAATGGCCGGTAAAGCTCCTTCGCCAATAAAAGGTACCAAGGACAACACAAGAGAATCAACTGAGGAGGGGGTTTGACTTCCAAGTAATGCCCCAATGTTAGTGGATGCAGAGGAACCACCATGCTGGACAGAAATTTCAACTCTGGCCTTAGGAATAGGCAGCCCACCAAGAGAGGAGGATGGGGAAAGATCTGGAGAAAATTGCAAAAAATGAAGCTAAGTGTTAGAAATAAGGAATAAGTACAGAAGAAGTGAGCAATACCTCTAAGTGTTACTTACCTCAGTTATGTCACCAAAGAGGGAAACTGCAGATAGGGCTTTGTCAGCACATTGGAAAGAAGAATGTTAGCTAACAAAGATGCCATTTCAACCTAAGGCATCCCAACATATTAAAGTTCAGCATGTTAAACAGAAAAAGGTATTGAGGAGAAAAAAAATATAAGACCTAACAAGTAATTGATAATATGTTACCTCAGGGGAACTTTCTGTAGAAGGAACGATAGGAAGAAGAACCTCGGGTGGAGGTGATAATTTAGAAGGGGATGCGGGAGTTGTCTCTAGTTGAGAAGATATGCGCACAGACTCAATGAAATCACGCCCCACAGCAGCATCCTTCCCACATTATGAGGCTGAATGATGGGAATAAGTAAGCCCGTTTATGGAGGAATAAGGAGGTGTTACATCGGTCTAAGAGGAACCAAAACATCCCCTCACGAAAGGGCTCACAGTGGGCTGGGTCTTTCTTCTTCAACCTCCTACACCAAAGTTGTTAAGAATTAAACAGATGTAGCTTGCCTTAGAAAAATAAGAGTAAGAACAACAACACACATACATACCTCGGATCTAGAGGGAGAATAGGAGAATATAACCACTGGCGAAGGAGGAGAGGAGGCAAGAACAGAGGGAGCTGGGGAAAGATGCACATCTGAAGTTCATTTCCTCTAGGACTTGGTACCCAGAGTCTTCTTCCTTGCACCCTCAGCACTAGCACTTCGAGGAACCTTTGAACTTTTCTTTCTCTTTGACCATGGTTCTATTGGATCAACCAAGATAGTTGGGAAGGCAATAGGAGGAGGAACGACGGGAGTGAATCGTTGAAACTCAGCATTTATTCGTGCCACCTCAGTTTGAACTTTCCTTCTCAATTCCTCACTCGCTTTTGTAGACATGAAGGAGGAACGGAAGCGATAGGAAATGCCTCCAAATAAGTTTGGGGTTGAGCTTGAGACTTAGACTTAGACGAAGCCCCACTCTTAGACTTCCTTATCTTTTTGGCTGGTGGTTGAGAAGGTCCTTCACCAAGGGCTACCTCAGTTGAAACCCTTTCACCATAAATACCTCCTGAAGGAGTAGGCTGTTTGGGTGTTGGAGCTTTTTTGGGCTTTGGGACAGTAATAGGAATCATGGAGCAATGTGGAGGAAGCTCAATGGGAGGTTCCTTGGGAGTTTTGCTTAGAGGAAACTCAATCCTAAAAATGGAATTACCTTTCAGGCCCAGTTTTAGAAGAAAATAAAAGAACTGGGGGATACATGGGATCCCCCTGGATGAACTCAAAAATTTGGGCTAGCTGTCTCGGCCAGTACTTTGTTGCAAATAGGGGGACACATCCCCTTGCCTTATGATGATCGTAATGGTGACTCACCCAGCCATGGTAAAACTTATACCCCCATGCAGTATTAGATGAGAACATGGAACATGCCTCATTGAAAGAGACTTTAGGGTGAGATAATTGGAAAAGTGGGTGAGGAATCCCCTGATCAAAACCGAATTGATGGCTGCATTAATTGGTATTATAATGCTCAATGGTCTATCCCCACTCGGTGTAAGAAGGCAGGTACCCCGATGAAAATAGAAGGACCGAAGCTAGCGAAGGGTCTTCAACGATGAGGTCCAAAGTAGTTGCCTAAACCACCCTTGCTCCATGTTTGAAAAAACCCCAAGTATGGAGGAAAACCTCCTCTCCCTAAGTCCTCATCACAAAACTATGAGGTTGATCAATAACATAGATTAAATCCTTTTGACTTTATTTCTTGTGATAAATGAACGAGCGTGGAGGTAAAATTACTTCCCCTGAAGGAGGACAGTTGGTTTTGGCTGCTACGATGGGGAAGCGAACATAAAGGAAACTTGTCAAAATGACACAGTTGGCAAAGTTGTCCAGGTTATAATGACCAAGAGATCATTCCATCTCAAAAAGAGTTTTATTAAGCCATGTGTAGAGTGATCCCAGGGAAATTGTAGCCAGAAGAAGCTTGATACCCCCTGCCAAACGGAGGGATATGCTGATGAACTCCCTTCGAGGTTGGTCGTTAGGTTTCCCTATTAAAAGGAAATAAGAACGAATGATAAGGATGTTGTCAGTAAGTTCCAGCGGTGTACCTTGACGAGGGGCAGCCTTAGAAGAACTACCTTTAAAAGGATCCTTGAAGAAATAGTTGATGAGAGGAGTGAAAGTGGCTTTGCTTAAAGAATCGATGCACCTTCGGCATATATGGTCCAACTCCAAATGGTCAGAAGCGTCTTGGGCATCTAGGGCCTCATCAGAATAGGGCTCATGGCATGTTGCCTCAAGGCCCAGAAGCTCACATACGTCTTCCAACATTATTGTAAACTCACCCCCACGTAGCAATAAAGGTGTGAGTAGTAACGTTCCAACGAGACTTTAGGACAGGAAGGGCGGCATTGTCCTTGGATAGAGTAAACTCACCAAACCCCTTAGCCCGATGAAGCCCAACTTTGGTGAGGGTATCAGTGTGGTAACTCTGCATGTGGGAGTTCCAGGCAGCAAAGTGAGTAGTAGAGCCTCCAGGACCTTTGAAGTCAATATGGGACTACAGGAAGTTCTTTCGCTCTAGATAAAATCGAAGAGTCCCCTCTGGGGGTAGAGAGCCCCAGTCAGCAGTACATTCATCTTCATCACCAAGCGTCATGGCATCATACTTAGCATTAAAAATGCAAGTTTTGCAAAACCCAGCAAAATCATCACCCTTGCCAAATATAGGGGACCAGCGGTAGAAATGCAGCTGATCCTGGCGGGCGGTAGTCAAAAAGGTGGAAACAGAGGTGGTGGCAACAAGGGTGGAAGGTGGAGCATTGGTGGAAGTCGTAGTAAGATTGCTTGAGGAGGCCATTGAAGATGACATTAAAGATTGAAGAAAAACTTATAAAAGGCACTAGAGAAATAACAATGGAATGGCTAGAAAGTGAGGATGATTGCAGAGGAAAGGAATGAGGAGAAAATCTTGGCAATAAAGGAGTTTTGGCAGAGTTTCTCTCTCTAAAGTAGACGGGAGTTTGAAGAAGACGAAGAAAGGATAAGTGTTTTAAAAAAAATAGACGTTTGAAATCTTTGACCCATTTTTTGAGTTTTCCACCACCACAAGTACAAAGCCTCCTACAATAATTTCAAACAGACACGTGGCACTTCAGGAAGTGTCTTGACAATTAAAAGGATGTCTATACGTCATTAATGAAGTGACGCATGAGGATGGAAAGGATTTCTTCCAAGATAAGTTTTTGGGGTTTGGCACCAAAAATTATCTTTTATCAGACATATCCAATAACTTCAAATGAATAAGCTTCCCCAACGGTTCAAGAAAGCTACGATGTCCCCTTGCCACAAGTCCAAACGTTATTTAAATTGTGACTCAGCTATATCGAGGAGAATTTCTACTTTTTCAAACTTGGTGAAACATTACAAGGGAGAATTCCACAAGTCTCAACGATAGGGGTAGTCCTAACGAAACTCATTGCCTATAACTATACTCCACCACAGCACGAACCGGAGAATTTCACTTCCCCAAAGTCAAAACGAGTATTTGAGAGAGTTAGTAGGTCTATCGGGAGAATTTCAAATAGTCAAGATACAACGGTTGAAACTCAGTAAGATGAACAAGTCATGATGTCCCTTTTCCAAAGCGCCACTAAGCCACATCGCTTCGAATCTGGTACATCTAGGAGAAGTTTACTTTTTCCTAGAGGCATTAACCGCAGTTGGTTGCAATGAAGTAAAATATGCCAAAAAAAATTCGCAGAGAAGGTTCATCGGATTGAGAAGTTTTCGTGCAAACATTTCTTATTTCCACGAAAAATCTCTTCACGAAGGGGCAAATGTAAAGGGGGCTTGAAGGCAATCCTGAGATTAGATATAATCCACCATTAACAATAGTGTTTGGGATTAAGGTAGATAGGAAACTCAGTGAGGAAGATTAGCATAGCTGTTCATACTTTAGCTTGATGTGTTACTTAGTCACATTGTATCTTTAGCATAGTGTGGCAGCTCATACTTTAGCTTGTTGTGTTACTTAGTCAGATTGTATCTTTGTCTATGTTGGTTGTGGACTATAACGATTGTAATGATGTAACGAGTATAATGATTTTTAGTGTGAGGTCGAATGGTACTCGTGAGAGACCATGCTTGGCACGGTCTAGGAGAGCTTTCATGCTCTATCGAATGACCTTGTCGTGGGAACTTTAGAGGGACTTGGTTTGAAGGATTGAGAAGTGAGGCACCATTGGGGCTTGTCCTGACCATCTTAGATACACCTGATAAAACACCAAAAGACCTTGATCGTGGAACTCCCGGTGGAGAAGTCTTGAGTTCCATCGGGCGTTGAGTTATGGACCAAAAATACTTAATGTCACATCTACTGTAGGTGATGTCACTAGTAAGCTAGACGGTGTCAAATCTGCACTTGAGTAAACCGCCATCGTATTTGAGACCGTCAGACAATTGGTGAGCCAACTCTGTGACGATAGCCACCAAACATGTCGTGGTTAGGCAAAAGGCATGTCTTGGCATTTAATGTTTATGACGTGGAGCTAACTAGTGCATCATGTGTTTAATGTTTGTGATATAAAGTATGAGGGATGTCTTTCACATGTATTAATGACTAAGTTACCTCGAGAGTGGTGTGGGGGCTATTTAAGAGCCCTAAACACCTCTGAGGAAGGGATATCCTTTTTGAGAGTTAAGAAGTCATTACTAGAGAGAATATATATTAGAGAGAGATTTATTACGAACCAGAGAGTTTACTCACCCACCATTGTCATTTATTACGAAACTTTAATACTTAACAGAGATCATTAAGTGTGGTTAGGGTATTTGGCTGCCTGCTAAGGTGTATCTAAGGTGCTTATTTTCTCTCTCCCTCTAATCAAAGTTGCTTCTAAGTTCATTATTACTTTATGAGTTATACACGAGAGATTTTTGAGTTCAAACTGAGTCTATCTTCACTAACTTGTGTTTGCATGTCTTGTAGTTAAGTGATGATGTGATTAGTCAACTTATCATTACTATACTCAAAAGGGGTTACGCCTCCGTCTAATCTAAACTACCCTCTTACACCTTCAATAATATTTTTGAGTTGGCGCGTCATTGTAATGAAAATGTGATCTCGTTTAAAATAAATGACCATATCATTAGAACGAGAAGACCACATTATTTGAATGACTGCACAATGTCATTTAAATGTCTTAGAATGTCGTTTGAACCATATAAAAATCAAGGTAAAGTTTATACGACTCTAAACACACAAAAAATATTTTAAAATTAGTTTTAAATAAAATAACATCCTTTGAAACATTTATCGAGTATCCATAAACCATCATGCATCCATAATTGAAAGAATATCGGATAATAATGTGAATACGTGAAACGTGAACCATAATTCAGCATGATATATCTTAGAATCTTGGCCTCTACATCTTCAACACAATGTCATAGGCTTAATGGGAATCGTGATAAGTAAAATCTATCTTAAGACTCAAAGTGTTTTTTGTCCGAAATTATGCCAATACAAACAAATTGACACTTTTTGGAATTTTGTCCTTACAAATCTCCCCCTTTGGCTATTCGGGGACAAAACTAAAAAAGTTAAATGCCTAAGTCGAGCCATCAATATGTATGACCTAAATCCCATCCCATAGACCCAAAAAGAAAATGAAGTATACGGATTATCAAATGTCTTACCGACATGCATGAATTATCTGAATGTGATGCAGTCGCAAAATCTTGAATCGATAAAGAATCACTACACACACGAAACAAATAAACACTAAGTGAAGTATTGATGAACAAGTGATATAAAAATCAAATCAATAATAATATATAAGGAATATGAATTAAGTCAAATCACATAAATATTAAACACCTCAAAGTGTCCCCCTACATCACAATCTACCTCTCCCCTTTTTATCTCGAATAAACAACTAATAAAAAAAATAAACATATAAATCTATATCTAACATGAATATAACATGAGAAGTATATCTAGATAAACATGAGAAACTAGATAATTAAGGATCAATATATGACAAGGCATAGCTAGAAAATAATCACATGAAATAATCATCAATATATCTAATGATGTGATTAAACAAACTCTCATCCAAGTGAAGTATCATATTCAAGTATGAATAATCTAATGAAAACTGAGTGTAAACTACCCAAAATAATCCAAAAGTACCATAACAAGCAGGTATTGAAATAGATCGAATATCTTGAAATCCCCAAATAGGTCGTTCGTACTATGTGAGAGGTCGTTCAAACCATGAAAAATCTCACTACTAACAACCAAAAATAATAGAAAATCGTTTGAAAGTTCCTTTCTAGTGACCATCTAACGACCATACTTGTACGTCGATTGTAGCTCGTGCGAAGGTAGTTTAATCCATCCATCTAATAACGTGGGGATGTAATTAAAATGACAGTCAGAAGTCATTCTAACGGCTGTAAATTCCTCAATGCCATCTTAAAATCAATATATAAACTACCCACTGAAAAGAATATTTGATAAAAGCATCTGACAGTAGGAAAACAGTAACCAAAACTGACTCAAAAACAAAAACATGGGAGTTACACGTTAACATAGTATCAATGTTCTCAAACATAGAATGTAATGAATGGGTGTAACTAACACAAATGAATCATAATACAAACACAAAGATACGTTCAAGAAGCTCTAATTGACCGTAAAATGTCATTAAACTACGCTTTAGCCTTATGTGACAATTAAACTTTGAAATTAATTACCTAAACAAGCATTGCACACACAAGTCTATAAATTTAACGATTCTACCAAACAATAGCGTCATGACACGACCTTTTCAACCTAGTACTTGTTGTGTAAACCCATTGATCTTCAACTAAAACTCCCTCATAATTGATACTTATTTTTATTCATTTTTATTTTGAAGATCTATTTATTTTTTTCAGATATTTTCTATTGGGCCCATTTTTGGCATATTTTTCTTTTTATTGCCATAATTGTTTCTTGAGCTCTTTTAAATGATGGCTTTCAGGACGAGTTCACATGCCTCTTACAGTCATGTCCTGTGCACACTCATCATTTTTTTAATATGAAATACAAATCCTTACAGGCAATGATTCTTACGTGCACAACTCCTCCTAAGTCTAATATGCACGTAGATGACAAAATTAACCGGAAAAAGTCTCACCAAACTCAAGTATGCATTAGAAGTTAAACATTTAACTGAGTTCGCGCATGTGTGCAATGGAATAAACATAGTCGAATCAACATGCAAACTAACTTCGAAACAACCCCATTAAAATAAATGGCTAAGGTCAATCTTTGCATCCAAAATCATGAGAAAATGTACTAGCCATGTGGAAAGATGAAATGATAGGGGTACAAGAACACCAATTATGCCTTATCAAGTATAAACTCATGACACAAAAATAAATCGAAAATCGTTTTTTGTTTTTTAAAAAACAAAATCTTTTTGTATTTTTCAAAAAATATATAAAACCTAAAATATTTTTGTATATTTCTAATATGAGTCAATAAAAATATAATACGAAAAGTACACATGTCATAACACTAGAAAATATATGTCATAAAGCAAAACTAGCATATGACAAACTAAATCATGTAAGAAATCATCCGTAAGAAATAATATGTGAAGCATTATGTGAAAGAAAGAAAGAATCAACCAATCTAACATTTAGCATCTCCAAAATGTATTTTCTAACCCAAACTAGTATGTACCTAACTCGAGGGGTTATGGGAACTGACGGGACACTATCCTTAAACTTCCTAATACCTCTTCCAAGATCAAAACAAAAATTCCTAAGGTGATCTTTCCTACCACAATGTGAACATGTGTAAACGTTATAAATGTTACCTATAGTTGACATTTTCTAACATTCTTGGTTTTGGTTGACCCTTAAAAAATGGTTTTGTCTTTAACACTCGAAGTATTAGAACACAACGAGACATTACTATTACTATAAACACTACTAGAGTCTTTTAAATTAAGTTTTGACTTCAAAATTATAGACTCAAGAAAAGAATTTGACTCTTCCAATTTTAGAGACTCATTCTTCATATTTTTAGTCATTCCTAGAAGGTTATCTCTCTCTCCCACAAAGCAAAGTTAGTCTTATCACGTGCCTTAAAATCATTAAACAAAATATTTTCCGCAACAACACAAACATTATCCTTGAATTTTCAAAGTCCTCTAACTCTTTCTCCAAAATAAGGGATTTATTCTCACTCTCTTCCTTGGCCTTTTAAAGATTTAAAGTCATCATACAAGGAAACAAACTTCTCATGAATGATATCTCTTTGAGTTTGAAACATTTGCAAATATTCAATCATACTTTTAAAATGAAATTTTTTTTCTTCAAGAATTTTAATTCTTTTTGTAAACTTAAAATTCAAAAGATTTATTTCGTCAAAACTAGGACAATTCATCGAGAAAAAACAAGCCAAGAGAGAGAAAAAATAACCACCCAAAAAGTTACAAACAAAGATCTACACACTAACTAAGTGCATCCTGCTTTGATATCAATTTCTGAAAATGGGTCCCCTCTATGTGTATATGTGTTTTAGGTGAAAATAATTTTTAAAATTTTTTCCAATTTTACTATGCACCACTTTGGTAAAACAAGTTTAATTAAGCCCATTTTATCTTCTTAATCACTAAACATTCATCTTGTGATATAAGCAAGATAAAGTAAATAATGCTCACAAAACATGTCGATGTACTAGGAAACCACTAAGGGAAAAAACCTTGAATGGCCCGTTCCAGACAATAACTATGATAAGACAATCACAAAGGAAGAATTTCAATCTTACTCAACGACTCGATCCCCATAAGTCTTGACGCCTTTTCTTCTCTTCAACCGCTCCTCTACAGTGTAATGTAGGAGTCCACCCACGCAAAGTCCACAACACATGAGTTCAAGCATACCTCGGTATCCATTATTACTACCTCAGTTATCATTAATCAGTAAGTACAGAGTCCACTGCACGAAGTAGGTTCTTCGAATGATGAAGAATGAAACAATGGTACAAACATAAAATATCTGTGACATATGGTTATGTAAACTTTGATTTTGTAATCAAGGAATGATGTTTATAATTTGAAATGAATAGGTAAATAATTACAGAAAATGTTCTGTTTAGTTTTGTATGTTCTGCACACTTGTTTTTCTGAGAAAAAGATGCCTTAAATAATCTTTTTGAGGTGGTGCATCATTCTAACAAAAATGTGATGTCATTTGAACGAAATAACCATGTCATTAGAACAAAAAGACCACGTCATTTGAATGGCTCCACAATGTCATTTGAATAATATAATATCAAGGTAAAGTTCATACGACTCTAAACACACAAAAATCCTTTTAAAATCAGTTTTAAATAAAATAACATCCTTAGAAAAATTTAACGAGTATCCATAAATTATTATGTAACCATACTTGAGAGAATATCGAAAAACAATGTGAAGACGTGAAAAGTGCACCAAAACTCAGCATAATCTATCATTGAAGCTTGGCCGCTACGTTTTCAACACAATGTCAAAGGCTTAATGGGAATCATGAAACTAACATCTATCCCATGACTCAAAGTGGTTTTTGTCCGGAATAATGCCAATACATACAAATTGACACTATTTAGAAATTTATCCTTATAGAGCTCTACTAGGCCCAAACGTGTCGTACCATGACATGACACTAATTTGAGTTACCACATATGTGAGAATATCGATCTCTGATTACCATAACCGAAATGGACATATGAAAGTCAGAAGGAGCAAGAAACCGTCCTAAGATATTTTGCCCATAAGCGCCCGACCATGATTTATGATAGCAAACCTACTCCTTATGCTTGAAGTCATGTCACTCATTCCCAACATTCTCACTAGGTACTAATCCTAGCCACATACCCAGGCTTGGGTCACCAATCGTGATGAATCGAATCACAATCATTCATTCTCGTAATACGAAAGAAATATATAAATCTGTAGTCCTCTAGAAAGTCAACACCCGACTTCCATCCTTGGGAGTAAGGCCCTAGCACTTTCATCCTTAACACTCATAAACTCCTCTGATTGGAGAATGCCAAACACCCCTATTCACACTGACCTGGTCTACTTACTGGTGATGACGTCAGTAACCTATTGCACCTAGGTTATTGTCTGGAATCTCAAATCGTGATCACCAACCAAATTCACCTAGGCAGAATTCGATTCAAGAGAGACATTCACCTTATAGTGTCCTATGACACCCAAGCTTACCTCCGAGTTCTACCCAAACTGAACCCACGTGACGGCCACACCGATTGACATTAGCGTTCTAAGGGTAGTAAGTACCTCACATGTCTACATATTCTAATACATGCCAACTTTTCAGTACGTGCTAAGAACTTGTCCTTACTTTGCTAAGGCTACCCTAACACACATCGTCAACACATACCAACCTTTAAATCATGCTTTGATATTACCTCACTTTGGCTGCCATTTCCCACTCTCCATATGGCATCATCAACCTAGGTCTCTAATATATTTCCTAGTACAACTCAAACCTAAGTATTTACCTCCACTATTAGTCATTCTAGGGCACTCGAGAATCAAGACCCATAATTCCACATGCTTCTAATTCCCCTATGGAGGATAAACTACCCATCTGTGTCGATTTTGGGAAGTCGCACCCATCACGTACACTAAAATGCTCTTCTTAACCTTGACTAGAATTGTGAGATCATCATCGTACGCTAACATAATCATTACTAAGATGCTAGTGCCTATTCACATCGGACTTAATTGGTATCCTAAGGACACCAAACACATTCCGTGTAAAGTCCTTAAACCTAATGATATCTCATCCTCCATACCTTTACCATTATAGGTGCTCTCTACAAACCTTTCAATACACACATCAAAATTACTTAGTGCTTGCAAAGACACGAGCCCATGAGTTTCCATGTATGGCTTAACTTAACCATAGAACACCTCGGGATGTCACAACAAGTTAACGTCCCTATCCAATGATGCCCCACACAATTAGTCCTACGAGCACTACAAAATTCCTTTAAAATACACACTAAGATTGCCTCCCACATATCCATTACTTTGACGAATAAAACGAGCCTTCACACTACGACATTAATCTTACCTTTCTTCTAAATGGCTATGACCATATGACACGTACAAACCATAACTATGCTATAAAGGATTATGGCAGGATACATGACATCATTTACAACCTATAATAAACCTTTAGGTCTACATCAAATACATTGCTAAAGATCCTATTCCTCTAAAGCACACTATATTTTCAAAAAACCCAATATAGAAGACTACATAGAGTTCATTCCAAAGCCTCCTCAATCATCATTGTTGCATATGTAATACCTTTACCATAAACGACCCATAATTCTAATCACCTCTTATGAGATACATTCACTAGCCAATAGCTACTAAAGTACTCATCCACTAGGATAGCATAATATCAAATAAGAGTGAATGTACCTAACCTCAAACTTTAACCCATACAAATTTACTTGCTCATGGACTATCCACCGATTCTGGTATTACCCCAAGGATTGAATTTCCGTAGCTACACTATCAATGTTAGTCACCCTTAAGCGTCGAACCTAGGGGCTATGTACATTTTAATCACCAATCATTGTTTTTTAGTCACGATAACCTAACTATCAACCTCTATCATTAACTGTACGCAATTTGTGCTACTTGCCCAATGGGCGTCATCAAGGGCGGAGCCACACACGACCGAGAGGGTGCGGGCGCAGACACTAGATTTCTGGGATTTTTTTTATATATACCTGTGTAATAACTTAAATGTTAAGGTTAAAATTGGTAATTTTTGAAACTTAAGTCAATACATATACAACAACAGCCGACCCTAGTTTTTCAACCCAACCAAAGCTTTGACTTCTCTCTACATTCAAGAACAAAACAAAAGATAAGTCCCCTTTATCTCCTCCATTTACATATTTGTTAGTCTACAGCACATTACCAGGTTCAAGATAAAAAATTCCTGAATGTGAATGGCCCTAGTTTACTGAAATTATTACAGACCCTAGTTCAAGATAAAAATTATTATTGAAATTTTTCTCCGCCATTACATTGATTTTATTACTGAATTTACTACTGAAATTTACAAAGTGATTAAAATTTTACTAAATAAATTTATTAAATAAATTCAACTGAACAAATTTATTGATTAATTTATTCAATAAATTTCAACATCAATGGGTTAATCTTTTTCCAACAAATTTTATGTTAGATTAATTCTGATTTTTATGTTAGATTAATCCTTTTCCATTAATTCTATTAATTTTAAATAACTTATTTATGTTAGATTAATTCTATTTGATTAATATATCGAAAGAGATGTGTTGGATGATATTGACACTGAACATATAATTCAATTTTTCCAGAAAATGAAGTCTAGGAGAGTCGCATTGTAATAATTATCCTATTTCATTTTGATAATGGTTTTAAGTGTTGAAATTGAATATTAATGCATGTTTTTTTTTGTTGAAATTTTCTTCAGTACTAGATTTATGCTCAAAATAGTACTAATAACCCAAAAAAATCGCCTCGGGGACTCCTGCTCCTGAACCCCCGAGGTACGTCACACAATTTCGCACCCATTAACTCACAATCCTGGCTCCGCCACTGGGCGTCATCTCATTCTATTTGTAACGCCTCGACCTGGATTTAAAGGTTAATAAAGGATCAACCCGATCGGTTCGCACGTTAATTGTGAAGTGCAATGAAACAACCTAAATAATGTCTCTAGTCCAGTTTTAATATTATGTAACATTACTCTTGTTAGCATGTGATTCCCATCTTATCAATTATGTGACAGACCCAAGGGAAGTGCCCCCAAGTCCAAGTAAACAGAGCTACTAATCATAAAAGCAAGTAACTACTTACCTGTATAACGCTCTCAAAGTACGGAACATCATTCAACCTGCCGTAACAAAAGAGGGATGTGAGTCGAATGCTCAGTGGGATTATATACAAATGCAGTATAGAAACGAAAGGCGGAAAGAATACTCACACAATACACTACATGCATGTGAAAATATGTATATATCTACATATATACAATTATAAAGTACATATCTCAATGTTTTAAACCGTTGTATTTCAAAAACATTATTTGACACCTTTTATCCTCCTTGTCTTTACAAAGAATTGTTTGTGTCATTATGCTTAAAAACTAGCATCTCTTCCAGTTAATGCACAGGGTTAAACAATTAACAATTTTTTGGAAAAAAACATTTTGTTTACTTTCAAACGTTTATTACCCAACGTTCATTAACTCACGTCGAGTTATTAATCATTACTTAAGACTTGCTTTCAACTTACACGCACTTCGTGTTTAGAAAAATACTCATTTTCTTTGAAAACCTTATATAACACAAGTTTGTGTTCATTATGGTTCAAACCTCATTAGGTAGCTTAAACAGAATTACATCATCTTATTCAACCATCCCATGCCATGAGATGAATTTTGAACATTTAATGTGTTATTCTTGCATTAGTAAATCAATGATTTAATACAATTCCTTTATGCCTCTTTCATGAATATTCAATTCATTACTTAGCATTATATTTAGGTATTCCTCCAACACACACAGTCATCACAACACAGGCACACCCACTATTTCACAGAATTGTATTGTCCGGCATCGAGTGCCAAGTAAACTGCAGTTGGTTTGGGGTCTTTCACCACTAGGGACAACATAGCCCTGCTTAATTATTTAACCTGACAACATCCAATATCATTATCTTGCCAATATGTTAAACATTTTCATAATTTTTACATTAATTTATCTTTTTCAGGTCGAATCCAAAGCCTTGGACTTAACCGTCCATTTTTCCATTATACCTGGAAAATTATTACTTTCTCCTTAAGTCCTTTATTTTACACACATGTTGATGTTATACCAAAAATCATTTACATTTTAGGACATAATTCAATTTAACCTATACTAGTATAAAACATTCATTAACATTTTTATTTCTTAAAAATGTTTCACTTTAGATAAATTACCAATTTACCCTTTACTTATCGAAACTTGCATTTTAATTCCTCAACAAGTGTCATTTATGAAAAACAATCATTAATTTTCCAAATTAGCATTTTAACGCTTTAGCAGTTTTAACACTTATTGAACATCACGCTTTTGCCAAACTTTCATACTTGTCAAATCAGTAATTTCATCAGATGAAATAACATCTTTGTCTTACTCTATGTTTAAGCCAATAAAACCGCTTTTAAACTCGCTCACTTATGTATTCATAAAATACTACGAGTTTATAAAAGTTATACAATAAGTACTAAAATCTTATCAAATGGATTAAACATGTATTTCTTTCTAGAATTTTATACCATTCAAAACAAATGTGCTTTTCAAGTAAGCAAGACATTCTTAACTTCCTTAAACTCGAAAATGACCATATATTCATAAAGTTCTCCATTTTACAAACAAGCTTTAGAAATATTTATTTCATAAATATTTGACAATATTAATCATTTTCACATCTTTATTTCACAAAAATGTCCATTGTTTCCCAATACTAGAAATGTCCAAAGTACCATTTCTTCATATTTTTATATCGTAAAAAAGTTCATCATATCTTTTTACTAGGAATAAACAAAAGCACTACTTTCTTCCATTTTTATCACATAAAAATATCCACTATTCATTTTAACTATAAATATAGCAAATGACACCTTCTAACATTTTTATTTCATAAATATGTCCATGAATAGTATTTTGATTTTTTTTTAACACATTGAAACCTTCATTTTAAACCCATTTCTTCATGATATTATAGAACTCTACCAATAAATTTCATAGATGCAACTATCACAAGTACTATATATCTTAAGCCTAAAATATGTAAATAATGGTTCTAAAATTTATACACAACATAAACCTTTAACTAAGGTTAGTGAATTCCACCTCAAACATTCCTATAATGGTGGTAGTGTTGAATAAGATGGATGATTCCCCTACTTTCAAAGGTGGCCTTAAAGGGAGTCACACAAAGCTCCACCGTGAAATCTCCAAAAAAACTTCCAAAAATGCTCAGCAACCCATATCTAAGATAAACTGTGACACCCCGCCTAATTAAATACCGGGCGATCACTTCTTTATTAAATTAAAATCAAGGTGAACAGTTGGTTCATTCTTAGCATCACTGTCATTAAAATACTTTTCCAATTTAAACACCCTAAATAATTAAGCTAAGTGTCAAAACCATTTAAAAACCTTATTCTCATTTTATAAAATCCAGTTATAAAACCTTTAACCATTTACATTTTTAAGAGTCATACATTAGGAATGAGAATAGAAATGAACATTCAAGAATTTAACCATCAATAAATAGTCCCAACATTTACAACACCAAAGGAAAACTTCCTGACAGTAATAAATCCCGAAATAAAGGTACTGAAAGTAAAAATTACAATCTCTGACAATACCAACTAATTAATAAAATGAGGGCGACACATGCCCCTGCTGGATAAAACTGAACCAGGAGTAGAATCAAATGGATGAAGTCGTCTAAACAACAGGCCTGCAACTCCCACCTAAGCTGCAGCTCGTTCCTACCAAAGGACCCTATGCAAGACGCCCCTGTGGCTGGGCACCTGTAATATATACATACATATATATATATATATATATATATATATATATATATATATATATATATATATATATATATATACACAAGAGAGAAAGAGAAATGGAAACGGGTCAGAGCCCGATAGTGTATGTGATTTAAATATTCGTTTAGCAAGTATTTAAATTGATTACAGGCCAATGCAACAACATATTAGTGCGACACTCTCTTGAGAAATTCTCACCTCTCTTCTAATGTGCACACCTATCGCACTAACCTTCCTAGTGGTCTATCTCGTCATATACCACACTATCTTTCCCCAATGTTTTAACTTATCTTAGGTTATTCGCAGAATTTACAACTGAACAACACAAGTATTTAAAACGTAAGATTTCAATTTGTAACCAAAGTTCTCCTTTTATACTTTATTAATCAATAAAGTTTTCCAGTGTCATATTATACTTTCTCAAAACAAGTATTTATAATTTGAGTTATCATCTATGTCATACATATCAAATCACAGTAGGCATTTCCAGTGTCATATTATACTTTCTCAAAACAAGTATTTATAATTTGAGTCATCAACCATGTCCTACATATCAAATCACAGTAGGCAGTTCCAGATTTCAGAATTTCATATATATATTAACTACTCGTATAATATATATATCATAACGGCACCCCATATAAAAACTATGGTGCGGGCATACTCTACTATCCAATCCCCGTATCAATCACACTAAAGGGAATACAAGTTCGAAATCACTCTCGAACTTTACAAATAAATACACAAACAATATTGAGGCGAAGCATAGTATCCAAGTCCAAGAGGTCAGTACATACCCTCACGTCTCTTAAGACCGTCCGACTATCGATCCGATAGCCCGTACCTAGTATTTATATCTTCTAGGGTACGAGTCAATATCCCCCATAAGGCAACACAGGATAAGATCGTCCCAGCACGGTAACCTCCGGGATAGCAAGTAGAGCGGGCATGATTTTCACAAGTATATAATATATGCATACACAATCATATAAATATACCACTTTTATTATATCAATTTAGGTTTATCTCATAACCCATATTCACAACATTTATCCTTATTTTCCCATTATTAGTTATCACGTATAATGGTTCGTTTCTCACTTTAATTCGAAGGGTTTCTCCAACTTACTACGTAGCCCTCATGGACTCTATCCTTCCAAAGGTACAATTCAGTAGATATCCATTTATGTTCCAACATAACTCTCTCTTACGTGTCTCTCCCCTTTAATATATACTTACATTTTCCCTTATGTAAAATATCCCAAAAAATATAGATTTCGCCTTACATTAAAGGTCTCTTATTCATTAATGAATCCTACTGGTCATCATTAACTCCCAAATTATTTTAGCAAGGGTGTCTAAGAAGTTTTCTTCATTTCGAATCAATTCAACAATTTTAAAAGGGGAAACTTAAGTCTGCCAGGAGGGTTCGATCGATCGAGGTCCCTAATAACGGAATTTCATCCCGAAATTCGGAAAATAATGCCTACCAGGTAGCACAATTCTGGATATCCTTGTCAGTACGCAAACTATCTGCATAGTACGGCGCTCAATCATTATATCTTTTTCCTCACAGCAACTTTGTTTTGCATTCTCATTGGAGACACTTCACATTGTGCTCCCAATCAACAACATTTGCATAGGTCACTCCTATACGTTATAATTTCCTTATCTCACTATCATTAGGAGGCCGCACCTCACTACATGACAAATACTCGGATTTATTCATATACAAAACTCCCATTCTGAGAAAATTATACGAACATTTGATCACTCTTGCTCGCCTAAAAATAGTCGTGGAATTCTACCACATTTATCGGATGTTCTCTCGACCGATCCAAAAATTCTGATTATCTACTCTCCCTAAAAATACGGAAGAAGAATAGTGGAGGTTCTTCCATAACAAAACCTTAATAAGTACCTTGTACGCGACAAATAGGTACGAGTACTTCTACAGAGCATTCCTGAAATCATTGTATCAAGATTCCAAAATCTTTTTCATATAGCTCCCCAAATCTTTAATCACCATGCGCCTATTCCCTGGCTAAGGTTGATACATCCTACTCGAAACGAAACCTTATCTTTGTTGGTTCCTGAAATTCCATATCAAAGGTGGGATTCACCAATCTCATCCTGATTCGGAAATTTATACTGCGCCGGACCATGCACTGGCGCGACACTTCCTTTCAAAGGAAGTCTGGGGCATACTAGTTAATATTGTAAACGATCCCAAAGGAATATCAATCACTTCCTTCTCAGCGGATTAATTCACATGTTCGGGATGAACCCTCGATCTTGTTTTGACAATGGCAACCCATCCAAGGACGGTACCGAATTTACCAACCTCTTCCAATTTCAGGAATTGTAGCTAAACACAAAATTCTTTGGTTGATTCTCCCCTTTCAACCCAACCTTACCAATGGGCGGTGCATGTAGAGACTACTCACTACGTCCCGCTAAACATCGATTTTTCCCTTGAAATGTCTCACATTAAGTGACATGTAATACTCCCCTTCCTTCCTTGTAGTATGCCGAAAGTTCCACCCGTGCTCTTCTCTCCACGAAGCACACTTCTGGATCTCCTATACCATACCAACATCATCACCCTTTGTATGTGTAAGTCGCTCTCATACTTGCCTACTAACAACTCCGCTCCGAGTGTTCTTCATAATCATTTAATTCTGCTCCATTCAAGGAATACTCTTCTTAAATGACTTCCTACAGTCTTCCAATTCAAATTTGGGTGTGCTATTCTAATTACACACCTATGTATGGATTATCGCCCCTCATGTGACGTTTAATCCACTCTATCACTTCCACTTCGTTTAAACTAGTCCCACAAACATATATGACATACGTCCATGACCACGTTCCTTCGACTCAGACGAGTTTTAACATCAGTTAACCAGGATGTCTACACACCCTATAAACCGGGCATACTAGCGTAAGCATCACATACGCTCCATACTAATAAACAAATTCTTTGTTTTCCCTGGTGCTTGCAGCGTGATTACAACACTTTAATCACCCTAAAAATCAAGATTTTAAATCTTCCTTATCATCGTTCCACCCCTCAACTCGTGGGGTAACTTTCAATGCTTTCTTACCACACAACCGGATCCAATGGCTTTAAATCAAAATTCAACTTCCAACTTACATACATAATTACTTGATCCCATTTCGACCAGGGTACCGAACTCATGGAATAGTGACCAAATGTCTCCCTATTTCCAACCTTACGCTAAGTTTCATGCGTGGGATGTCTTGCAAAGCGAAATCCAAACAAGGAACCCCCCCGATACACTACTACCTAGAATTGTCGGTTATCGAAATCCGTTAGGTCCTCCGTCCATAGTATATACCCCTTTATTCCGTCCCTTGACAGAAAAGTTACAATTTCTCCCATAATTATGCTTAACAAAGAACGTTTCACTAATTGCACTATTGTTCAGTATAGGTTGGTGGTAATAGCATTCCATAAAACTCGAATACATACAATTGGAATTCTCGAAATTCCTTTCCCTAATAATAGGGGTATAAATATTAACTCCCACTTCTCTAAAGGATAAATATAACAATGCACTTTTCTTATAACTAAGTCCGGAATGCTAAACATAATACTGAGTCAAATCTTTTTGCTCAACGGTAAATCCCGATACATACGGAATTATACTGACAAAGTCTATACATACTTTGGCATCGAATATCTCGAGCCCACTATCTCCTCCGAAGTCTCTAAGATAGATAATATAAGTGCGAGTCCAACCTTCTTACAGGTAAAGCCTCGCCAAAATAAAACTTAAAACATGTTGCGCTAATGCAACAACTCATGTAATGCCCACTATCGTACTAACCATTTCTATAACGTTTTAACAAAGATAATATCATACTCGTGTATCGCATCACTACAACGAGTAACCTCAATAAAATACGTAACACTGTTAATATACACATTCATCCTCCGCGGATAGCACCAAAGAAAAATCCCGCTACACTAGGGAAAAATATTCACATAATAATAATAACGTTTATAATGATATGCATTAAGCTCATCTCACATGCTAATCTAGCAAGTAACAAAATATAGTGACTCGCTCGTGTCACATAAACACATATCATCCTCTGAGGATACAACTTATACTTCCACCTTGCCAATCGTCTTGACTGCGCAAGTAGTTTCTGGACGTAACACGTCTACTCAAACCAAACAAAATTACTTTAATCGTTGCCTTTTACTAGGCACCGTATTCTTGTACTTACACTCACTTTGGAACATATTATCGCGAGCGATCTCACCCCACACAAAATACCTCAGTACATAATCCACTTACCACCTGTCCTACTAACTAGGTTAGGATTGTCCTTCTCTTGGACTTTAGTAAACTCGATTCCTGTTAACCATCCCGGTTGTTCCCTTAGCTTTTTAGGCCATAAAGATCATGTTCATATCTATAATAGTACTTACTGAATTTACCATCACTTGGTAAGAATTCCATTATCCGAATCATTTAAATGGGTCCCCTGATGTGTATCCACATCCCTTTGTGGTGCTACACTACCACCCTCGTATTCAGTATTTCTCGACTAACTTCTTCGATTCCTTTAAGCTTCCCACACAAGGAGCATTATCATCTTTATTGACAAAATGCAACATTTTCAACCTCTGAATCAGTCGTCCATCAGAATTTCCTCCTCGAGTATTATCAATTATTATTACGAGTTGGTCTCCCACTTGGAGTCGTTTCCTTCACTCATATCTCCATCTTCCGATGCAAAATTCGCTAGCGGTTAAGATTCATATTCACAAATGGACCCCGTTCATGCCCTCCCGCGATGAGTTCAGAACCACATTTGCTTCTAATCCTGAACAGTTAAGGAAGGAACATACGGTCAACACTGTACCTAAGGTTCTCCTATAGGCATAGCATTCCATTTCTAAAATTGTTGGTTGACTCCAACCATTATAATTTCGTCCCGAAAGCCAAGAAAATTTTCTCTAAATTTTCACTTTCAGTTTTCCACACTCCGTCCTATATCTAAGCCTTTGGATACTTTACCTCCTTTGGTAAACACATACAATTTTCGCGTTTCTAAAATTTCCCATTGACAGTCTCTACATGTTTTTGTAATACGTTGGGTAAGTTTACCCCCGCACCTCATTTGACTATAACAACATTTGAAAATCATTGTTGCACCTTAGTCGCCTATCGAGTCTTGGCTTCTCGCGCCATAATGGAGGTGACCTCGACTACGGTCATCATCCTCGGATATATTTTATAATCTCAACTGAGCCCTGCCTCCTGATGTTCGCTTAACAGTCCTCTTTTGACATCCGTCATCGCTCGGCACACGCACACATCCGAACGAAATTAGAATTCACTAATGTATACACATATAGCAGGAGAACGAAATCTCGTCAAAGAAATCGACAATCCTAAACATAGGGCTCTATATCAAACAAAGCAAAGCTGAAAGCATAATAAGCCATACAGATCCTAAGGACTCTAGAACCTGATGCTCTGATACCACCTGTGACACCCCGTCTAATTAAATACCGGGCGATCGCTCCTTTATTAAATTAAAATCAAGGTGAACAGTTGGTTCATTCTTAGCATCACTGTCGTTAAAATACTTTTCCAATTTAAACACCCTAAATAATTAAGCTAAGTGTCAAAATCATTTAAAAACCTTATTCTCATTTTATTAAATCCAGTTATAAAACCTTTAACCATTCACATTTTTAAGAGTCACATATTAGGAATGAGAATAGAAATGAACATTCAATAATTTAACCATCAATTAATAGTCCCAACATTTACAACACCAAAGGAAAACTTCCTGACAGTAATAAATCCCGAAATAAAGGTACTGAAAGTGAAAATTACAATCTCTGACAATACCAACTAATTAATAGAAAGAGGGCGACACATGCCCCTGCTGGATAAAACTGAACCAGGAGTAGAATCAAATGGATGAAGTCGTCTAAACAACAGGCCTGCAACTCCCACCTAAGCTGCAGCTCGTTCCTACCAAAGGACCCTATGCAAGACGCCCATGTGGCTGGGCACCTGTAATATATACATATATATATATATATATATACAAGAGAGAAAGAGAAATGGAAACGAGTCAGAGCCCGATAGTGTATGTGATTTAAAAATTCGTTTAGCAAGTATTTAAATTGATTACAGTCCAATGCAACAACATATTAATGCGACACTCTCTTGAGAAATTCTCACCTCTCTTCTAATGTGCACACCTATCGCACTAACCTTCCCAATGGTCTATCTCGTCATATACCACACTATCTTTCCCCAATGTTTTAACATATCTTAGGTTATTCGCAGAATTTACAACTGAACAACACAAGTATTTAAAACGTAAGATTTCAATTTGTAACCAAAGTTCTCCTTTTATACTTTATTAATCAATAAATTTTTTCAGTGTCATATTATACTTTCTCAAAACAAGAATTTATAATTTGAGTTATCATCCATGTCCTACATATCAAATCACAGTAGGCATTTCCAGTGTCATATTATACTTTCTCAAAACAAGTATTTATAATTTGAGTCATCAACCATGTCCTACATATCAAATCACAGTAGGCAGTTCCAGATTTCAGAATTTCATATATATATATTAACTACTCGTATAATATATATATCATAACGGCACCCCACATAAAAACTATGGTGCGGGCATACTCTACTATCCAATCCCCGTATCAATCACACTAAATGGAATACAAGTTCGGAATCACTCTTGAACTGTACAAATGCATACACAAACAATATTGAGGCGAAGCATAGTATCCAAGTCCAAGAGGTCAGTACATACCCTCACGTCTCTTAGGACCGTCCGACTATCGATCCGATACTCCGTACCTAGGATTCCTATCTTCTAGGGTACGAGTCAATATCCCCCATAAGGCACAAGAGATAAGATCGTCCCAGCGCGGTAACCTCAGGGATAGCAAGTAGCGCAGGCATGATTTTCATAAGTATATAATATATGCATACACAATCATATAAATATACCACTTTTATTATATCAATTTAGGTTTATCTCATAACCCATATTCACAACATTTATCCTTATTTTCCCATTATTAGTTATCACGTATAATGGTTCGTTTCTCACTTTAATTCGAAGGGTTTCTCCAACTTACTACGTAGCCCTCATGGACTCTATCCTTCCAAAGGTACAATTCAGCAGGTATTCATTTATTTTCCAACGTAACCCTCTTACGTGTCTCTCCCCTTTAATATATACTTACATTGTCCCTTATGTAAGATATCCCAAAAATATAGATTTCACCTTACATTAAAGGTCTCTTATTCATTAATGAATCTTACTGGTCATCATTATCCCCCAAATTATCTTAACAATGATGTCTATGGAGTTTTCTTCATTTCGAATCAATTCAAAAATTTTAAAAAGGGGAAACTTAAGTCTGCCAAGAGGGGTTGATCGATCGAGGTCTGGGGCTCGATCGATCGAACCTTCGATCGATCGATCAAACAGGTATTTCGAAAATCTGCAGATTTGCAGTTATGGGTTTCATCTTCTAACCTTCACCAAATCCGTATTTTTCCATCCCAATCGTCCCAAAATTTATACTACTAATATTATATCATCATACCAGATATTTCCAACGTAAAGCATGTAGATTTCTATCACTAAACATGGATTAACAGCCCAAAAATAATTATAATTATCAAGAATCCTAGAAATCTCTTAAACATGGTTCTAACAAGAATTTTCCAGAATTTCCTACTTGTAAACATCATAATTTCGTGGTTTACTCCTCTACATGACAAAGGGTTTCCAGAATATCATTTAAGTCATCATACATGCAATTTCCTATCTCAAATTCGGTTTTTCTTCCATAAATCTCACCCTAATCATCCCTAGACTAATATGAGTGATGCATCAACGAAAATAAGCAAGATAAACACTTGCCTGAGATTTTCGACGTTCTGGTTTGGTGCCGAATTTGGTGTGGTTGCGTTCCCCGTCTCGCGATCTACGCGTTGGTGGTGGCGGCGGTGCAAACGGATAGGTTTCAGGCCTTGGATTGCTTTGGAAGCTCTCTCATTCCCTCTCCTATGGCCGTCACTTGTCTTTGGTTGTTCTAACCCTAGAAGACAACCTAGATATCTTATATAACCCTTTTAATTTTCGTGTGTTTAATTACCCAAAAATACAAAATGATTAAAATGCCCTCCCGAGGTACTAATTAGTCCTAAAAACGCCCCGAGACCCAAACTAAACCCCCGGATACACTTTTCTGACTATCTCGACCCTTCCGGACACGTTGGCATACTCAAAACGACTATACGGACAACTTATAAAATATTCACTTTTATTAATCAACATTTAGTCCCGACACGACACAGGCGTGCCCCGACTTAAATTTTCATAATTGTCATTTTATTCACACGTGATAATATTATAAAAATGAATCTCATATATTACTATACCTATCCAGTAACATTCAACAAATACCAAATTTTCAATAATTACTAACTCTCGTCACGCTAGTAAATATTTAAAACAACATTCTGAATTAAAATTAAATTAATTTATCTCAATTAAATTTAATAAATCTCATAATATAAAAGCTATAAAAATACGAGGTATTACATAAACCCCTTCAAACCCTCATCTAACTCTAAATATTACACAATTTTCAACCCAGCAAAACAACTCCAATATGACTACATTTCGTGACTTATTTCTTATTTGTGAGCAAGGATACATATTTCTTTGGTTAAGGTGCATGAGCTACACTGGAAGAGAAAATGGGGAGCAATAGATCAGGGAGAAAGAGAGAGGGAATCACTTCGAGGGTTTTTGGCAATGGGGTTCCAACCCCATGCTGCTTCTTATACACAACACAAATTTCTAATGTCATAAATTAGGTCAATGGTCACAGTGCATTTTGCAGACTCGTGACCCACAAACCCCTTTTACCTTTTTCCCCTTTTGTTGTACCTATGTTCCTGTCTAATACACGACCACACCCAAGACATAAATCCACATATACATGTCTCTATTTACTCGAAACCCTAGGCCTACATGTTTTCATTAATGAGCTGCAAAAATTGAGAATAGTGGGTCGTCTTCTACGCAACAAGGAGAGAGAGAGAGGCAGTACCATCCAAGTTTTCCTTTTGTTTTATCTCAAGACAAAACTTGTAATACAAATACACATGTGTCCGCCTTTCATCTAAGAATTTAGGCCCGTTGAGCATTTATCAGTTCTTTTCTGGCAGACCTATTGCCGTCTCATGTCTCGAATCTCCCTCTAATTTATTATCAGTTCACCATCCATGATGTAAATATATAGGCATTTATGTGTTTGTCATAAGGGTCAGGCCCAAGGCTGACCTGAGATTTGTACAAACAGTGGGCAACAAATGGATGGACGACAACGCCTAAGGGGGATTGACGTCTTCCACGTTGTTTCAGCAACAACCAACATCACTTGAGCGACCACCAACGTCGCTTGAGCAACTGGTTGGGGTGGCCGGCGACCTGCTACCTTAACCTCCTCTCTTTCTACATATCTCATTTGTTCGGTATTACCCCCTCTAATTGCTATCGAGATCTAATCTTAAATGGTCCAATTTGTTTGCTTCTTAATCCAAATCTTTCCTTTCCCACATTTGCCCCTAATAGTTTAAAATTTTTATTAAGGGCATGCATAATTTGTTTTGTTTTTTAATTTCTATAATCCCCATATAAGACTTTATAAAAATCCATAATTCAATTATTTTTTCTTCAACTCTAATTTATACCCATTATATTCCATATAATTTTTTACTACTCAATAGCTAATAAATTTCTTTAATTCAATCCCAAATTTTCAATAATTATTTTCAAGCCTCCAAATTAGTTTAAATAGAAATACAATTTCGTCTTAATTATCCAAGTTTCCATGTCCTTCATTTTAACGTAACTTTATATGGGGATTAAAAAATATTTAGGGTGGGGTATTACATTCTTCCCCCATTATGAAATTTCGTCCTTGAAATTTACGGTCATCAACTGGCAAAACTTCTATCCAATAATCTGATTCAATCCTTGGTGTTTTTATTGTTGTAGTCAAACACGAATGTCTCATACCATTAATTTAACACAACCACGGTGGACCCTAAGGTCTTATTGCTAACTCGCAACCATGCCCATAATGTCCATCTAAATAGTATCTCAAAATAATTTATAATCACTAAATATCATGCCAATCACCCAGGGAACCCATTATTGTGAATTATCTGGTCATCAGAGTTCACAAGCCTACATTTCGTCAAATGATTTCGATCTTGCCTAGCCAAGGAAGATACGTCCTCAACGTCAATAACTATTCACATCAATGATCTTGAGACAACCATTTCAATCCCAATGATTCATCTGACTGATACCTCCTACTAGGCTACGCACTAGGCTTAAGTCATCCGAGGTATGAAAAGCTAAATACTCATGAGATGCTACATTCTCAATCAACAAATTCCATACGGAGTGCAACATTAGCATTTTAATGTTCCACTAAGTTCTAACACTCATATATTAGAATCGTGATCTCAAATCCCTGATACACATCGTACATAACTATACTGTCTAACTAGCGAGTGTGTTAACTTTAAGCTATCAAATACCCATGAAATTACATGCAACAAATCGCAATACCATGTGTACGCCAAGTAGTGTACAACAAGAGTGCTTTTCAAAGAAGAGTGTACTTCGTGATACGTTAGCCTCAACCCAGCATATCCTGCATCACTACCGAGCTTATGCAATGCCACACTTGAATACAAACCCATAACTGATACAATAACTTCCCATTACCTCCAAGAAGACCCAATAAGATGTAATGGATCAGGTGACTCTCACACCAGTATGAAACAATTGAATTCGGGCAATGATCCACACCATGTGAAGTATAAACCACATTACATAGTTGAAGTCTAAAATTTTCACTGACCTATACGTATGCTGAAGTATTTGCCTAGCCACATCCCTGGCTTAAATCCCTAATCACGACTACTCAAAAGACAATAACTTGGGAACCGATTCACTGGGGAAGCTAGAATGCTAGGCTTCCTTCCTTAAGAATGAGGTTATTTATTATCCTTCATATTAAAGCGAAGTAGCAATTCTCATTTCTTAATGTTAGTCACTAACCTACATACTCAAGCCTCCACAATCTCCACATGTGATTGCTAACTTTCAAACCTTGAGATCTTTTTCATCTAGTGCAACACAACACTCACATAATTTTTACCCTACAAGTCATTGCTAGGATCCATATCAATATCCTATGTGATCCCAAATCATAATTATCGGACTAGTTAAAATGAAACCTCAAATTTTCAAGCATTATCCATGCCTAATGCCTAATGGTTCTCTTCATTAGAGTCATACTAAGTCATACGGGTAGCACAAGTAGGTTCAATAATCAAGCCTAACACTCCATTTCGAGTGCTACCTCTAAAACCATGGTGAACATCATCGTGTCCTAAGTTTCCCTAGTATAAAATCTTGCACTCATTAACCTATTCCCGACATTATACTTAAGACTCATATCACGACACCAATTTATAAACGAAAGCCATGGCATTAACTCCAAGTACCCCCATAAATCAACATGACCTAAACATAGTACAATCATCAATGATTTACAATTACCATGTAGGCTTCAATACAATAATGATTCACAAATGCTTTATGGTGATAACACCGTACTTAGTCATCTCTCTAAATAGTCTACACATCTATCATTGGACATCGTAAGTTGCACCATGACCTATGTCATATAACCTCAAATTTACCACTATGACATGTTTATCACCACATAAATATCGATACAACTTTGTTTTCTTTCCACACTTCACGAAGGAGATAATAATTAAATTATTTTCTGAAATGGTCATACACATCTTGGTGTAAGAATCGTCATGTCAGAATCCTATAAAGCATGACAACTTATCATGGCTACTAACTCGTAACCTCAAGGCATCAATCCTAATCAATACGTGTTATATCCACTGTGAGACTATGTCCTTTACATCATAAGGAAATTCGAAAGTTTCAAGGGGAGACACTATTGTCATCTCATTCATTTGCTAGACCACAAACTATCATCACTACAAAGCGTTTAGTAGGATACAGGGCATCGGGTACTACCTATAAAACTTTTAGGCCATACTTTTGACGCCACAAGAGATCCTATTCCCCAATACCACTTCATTTTTCCAAATTCCATAATTCAGTACCACAATTTCTAACACTAAATCCCAAGGACTATATAGATTCGTTCTTAAATTACCCTGAATCAATATGATTATCTAAACCAAAATCATAATCAAGTCACTTAGGCATTCTAATTTCCATAGAATTATTTATTCATAAGACACGCTACTTAGTCACCTAATCGCGTGGATGAAACCACAATCATACTATCTAAGATGCAACTGAAATCATTATGACTTTATAATCATCATGCTTCCACATGATACATATCACATAAGTCTAAGGTGCCACCACCTAACGACCTACACCAAAACTCGATACTTGCTAGCTAACACTACCAGAACAAATGCAGTGGAATAAAGATGGCTACTAACTTAGACCATCACCAACTCAAAGAGAATAGCACAACTACTCAAGACCTCGACTTTACCATCAAGGTACAATTCAAAATCATCACCAGTCAAGCTTGATCGGCTCTGATCAACAACGACGTCCAAATACCCACTACCGACCTCACCACGTCACACCCAAAAGGAACATTGAAACTAATGCTCTGATGCTAAGTTGTAACGCCCCGACCCGACTTAAAGGTTAATAAAGTATCAACTCGATCCGGTTCGTATATAATTGTGATGTGAAGTGAAACAACCTAAATAATGTCTTTAATCCAGTTTTATTATTATGTAATGTTACTCTTGTTAGCATGTGATTCACATCTTATCAATTACGTGATAGGAACCAAGGGAAGTACCCCCAAGGACAAGTAAATAGAGCTACTAATCATAAAATCAAGTAACTACTTACTTGTATAACGCTCTTTAAATACAAAATATCATTCAATCTGTCGTAACAAAAGAGGGTTGTGAACCGAATGCACAGTGGGATTATAAATAAATGCAAAATACAAATGAACGACATAAGGAATAATCACACACTACACTTCATTCATGTGAAAATATGTATATATCTACTTATATACAATTAGAAAATACATATCTTAATGTATTAAACCGATTTATTTCGAAAACGTTATATACACCTTTTTATCCTCTTCAAAGAATTTTTTTGTGTCGTTATGCTTAAAAACTAGCATTTCTTCCAGTTAACGTACACAGTTAAAAACAATTGTTTGGAAAAAAAAACCATTCCTTTACTTTCAAACGTTTATTACCCAACGTTCATTAACTCACGTCGAGTTATTAATCATTACTTAAGACTTTCTTTCAACGTACATGCACATCGTGTTTAGAAAAATACTCATTTCCTTTGAAAACCTTACATAACACATGCTAGTGTTCATTATGGATTAAACCTCATTCGATATCTTAAACATCATTACATCATCTTATTAAACCATCCCATGCTTCCACATGAATTTTGAACTTTTAATGTGTAATTCTTGCATTAGTAAATCAATGAATTAATACAATTCATTTATGCCTCTTTCATAAATATTCAATTCATTACTTTGAATTATCTTTAGGGATTCCGCCAATACATGCACTCATCATAACAAACGCACACCCACGGTTTCATAGAATTTCACCGTCCGGAACCGAGCGCCTAGTAAACTGCAGTTGGTTTGGGGTCTTTCACCACTAGGGACAACATAGCCCTGCTTAATTATTTAAACCGACATCATCCAATATCATTATCTTGTTAATGTGTTCAACATTTTCATAATGTTTACATTAAGTTATCTTTTTCTGGCCGAAGTCAAAGCCTTGGACTCAACCGTCCATTTTCCCATTTTACCTGGAAATTATTACTTTCTCCTTAAGTCCTTTATTTTACACACATGTTGATGTTATACCAGAAAACATTTACATTTTAGGACTTAATTCAATTTCACCTATACTAGTATAAACCATTCATTAACATTTTTATTTCATAAAAATGTTCCACTTTAGATAAATTACCAATTTACTCTTTACTTATCAAAACTTGCATTTTAATTCCTCAACAAGTGTCATTTATGAAAAACAATCATTAAGTTTCCAACTTAACATTATCCATTTTAACACTTGTTTAACGTCACGCTTTTGCCAAAGTTTCAAACTCGTCAATTCAACAATCTCATTACATGAAATAACAACTTTGTCTTACTTTATGTTTAAACCAATAAGACCTCTTTTTGACTCTCGCACTTATTTATTGAGAAAATACTACAAGTTTATAGAAATTATACTATAAATACTAAAATCTTATCAAATGTATTAAACATGCATTTCTTTCTAGAATTATATACTATTCACAGCAAATGTGCTTTTCAAGGAAGCAAGACATTCTCAACTGTGACAACCCGCTCACCAAAATAAGGGGTGGCCAGCCCGATACTTCAATAATAATGGGAATCATAGATGGACCATTCTTAGCATCACGATAATATAGTAAGTATACGGGATAACCATCCAATATTTCAGAAATACGGGATGCCAAAAATTTTATTTTATAAGTTAAAGAAAACATCTAAGCAACCCAATTTAGAAAGAAAGTGGAAACCCAAAAGAACCGATTTTACATTTGCATCAAGTGTACGATAAGGGGACCGAATATGCTGTCGATCAACAACCTTTTACAACAATATAGAACAATTCATTAAGTTACATAATACATTACATTAAACAATTACAAGAGCTTGGGCCACACGCCCGAGTAAACGACCCGGTCATAACTAGAGTACAAAAATGAAGGCGTCTACAACAAAATATCCCATAATATCCGCAAAGTATCACGGATCCCCAAAACACTGAAAGAGGAAAGTCAGTACGGGCCTCCTTACGGCGGAGCACCTGAGCGGATACAAGATTCATGCACAACAAGAAATATGAACGGGTCAAGGCCCGGTTTTTTATGATCACCAGATGAATAAAGAGTATGACAGTTATGAACAGCAAATCATGATTGATAAATATAAAAATCTACCTACACAATTTAATGCATAAACTAAGGCAATTTAAATGATCATAAGTTTTATTTAGTTATGCAAGAGGATATGAATGAATAACATTAATTAAAAGCCTCCATCGTTTACTCAGTTCCATTTCATCGTTCCATTTCTCACTATGAAACATAATCACAGTTACATGCTCTTTATGGCATTTATCATTAATCAAGTCCAACTTGAATAAGAATAGTTATATTCATATACATATAACGATTCTAAGACCGCCCGTCTGGGTTTCCCCACTGTGCGTGCCCCTAAATGACTATCATCTTCCAGGGCCTATCAACCAAGACAACCTGGGCACCTAACGCAACGTCGGGAAGTGGCCATATACCTGCGAGTGAGTCATAACCACACCCGAAATTACCTTACTAGTGCAAATAAATATAACATACATAATAACCGGTCATATGGCCAAGTACTACATTCACCCTGCATTCACTAGCCAGGGAACTTCACCTCATGTGAGAACTTCCCTTATGATAGCATTTAGAGAGGCGTGTTTAAGTAAATTATCATTTACCATTTCCATTTTAAGAAATACGTCACATTTCATCTGGAGCCATACGTAATTCATGCCATCATTATAATTTTAATGATTAGTGAACCTCTTATTTATACTTCAAGAATTTATGGTGTCACTATAAACCACCAAGTCTAGCATACCTCAATTAAGCTTCTAAAGTCTCCCAATATAGCCTTACAACTCCTAATCCCATAAAGATTAATTAAAGGAAAAAGATTACCTTAACATCAATTTGGACACCCCCGGAATAAGCCCCATTTAAACCATTTCTAATGTAGGGTAGTTAACTAACCCATATAGGACTCCAGGACTCTAAGTTTACTTCATACAAGAAGGTTCCTAAGTCCTAAGCCGTAAGAAAAAGAGTTGGAATTGAGTTAGAAAAATAACTCAAAATAGTAGGATTTCCGAATCGATTCGCCCTGGCCGAATCGATTCAGTCTAAAAGCGAATCAATTTGGACCAGCCGAATCGATTCGGATAAGAGGACCTGACTTTCTGCATAATTTCCGAGTAAATTCGAATAGGCCAAATCGATTCGGTCCACTCAGACCTGTAAGCTGCCCCTATAGTGAATCGATTCGCTAGGGGCGAATCGATTCGCCCAGCCCAGAATTGCCTAATTCGGCTATGGAGTCTTGGACTCCAAATTTCCCCCAACTCATTTCTACCCAAACCAAGATCATTTATTGCAACCAACCAATATTAAATTCATCTAACAACTATGATTTACACCAATAAACATCTAATTCAACTTCCAAGGATTCAAAATCCACAAATCCATTTAAAACCCTAAAATTGTTAAACCATAACCAATCCACAACAATCAATACAAATTATTCATCCTAAACCATATATTAGAAAGTAGAAAACTTGCCTTAACGTTGAAATCTCAGATTCTTGGAAGATGGAAGCAAGATCAATTCTCAAATCTCCAATCTTCTCTCTTTTCTCCTCTTTCTCCACCACTCTCTTCCTCTCTAGGTTAATAAACATTCACTTATGAAATGAAATGAGGTGCAAGACTAAATCGTAACATTCGTCTAAATTCCCAACTTAAATGGTTAATACCACATTAAAATGACTCACAACTACACATTTAAGCCAAAACTAGTCAAAAGTGCCCGAAACATAAAAAATACAATATGGCACTTATTTCGACTATCTCGCACATTCTGGAACTAACTACGACCTCTAAATTGGCTTTCGATAATTTTATAAATCATTTCAAGTTCCAGTTTTATTTAAATCGTAAATGTCATTTATAACATATGACACTATAAAATGCAACATGATGATATTTACTTACACATACAGTAAATGGGAAACAATCTAGTAAATATTAACTTTCAACTCATTCAATTAATATTTACTCCATTATCCAACATTTTCTATAATTACTTCACACAGTAAATTTATATAAAACGAGTTCTCAAAAGCGAGGGTTGTTACATACTCCCCCCCTTATGAGGGAATTTTTCCCTCAAAATTCAGGCTTACCTTGTATAAAGAGATGCGGATACTTTTCCCGCATTTCATCCTCTAATTCCCATGTCAATTCCTTGGCATCGTGATGACCCATTGAACTCGCACCAAGGGCACCACTCGCGATCTCAACTTACGCTCTCCATGCTCTATGATTGCAACCTTTGTTCTTCATACGAAATATCAGGATGCAAATCGATATCCTCCAAAGGAATATGCCAAAGGGCTCCTTCACACCTCTTATACTTCTTCAAAGAGGAAACATGAAACACATCATGAAGTTGTTGTAGGTGTTTCGGTAAGGCAAGTTGATACGCCACTGGACCTACCTTGGCAATAATGGGAAAAGGTCCAACATAGAGTGGCGCAAGCTTTCCTTTCTTCCCAAAGTTCTTTATACCTTTCATTGGCGATACTCGCACCAATACTTGATCCCCGACTTCCAAGTCTATATGCCTTCTATTCGCATAGGCGTAACTCTTTTGGTGATCTTGAGCTATTCGGATGCGATTCCGGATGAGTTCGATCTTGGAAGAAGTATCCTGGATCATTTCAGGTCCAAGGAACTTATTATCCCCCACCTTCAACCAACAAGTGGGCGATCTACAAGGCCGACCAGAAAGTGCTTCATAGGGTGCCATCCCAATAGTAAATTGGTACGAATTATTATAAGCAAATTCGACCAAAGGGAGATATTGTTCCCAACAACCTTTGAAATCAAGTACACACATTCGGAGCATATCCTCCAACATTTGGTTGACTCTTTCTATCTGCCCATCTGTTTGAGGGTGATAAGAAGTACTCAATTTCAATTCGGTTCCTATAGCTTCTTGGTATCTTCGCCAAAATTGGGAAATCCGTCAAAGACTATATTTATCGGCACCCCATGGAGTCTAACTACCTTCGCAATAAATATCCCAGCATAACGAGCAGTATTATGATCTGTACGTACGGGTAGGAAGTGTGTCGACTTAGTCAAGCGATCAACAATAACCCAAATTGAATCGTGACCACTCTGAGACGTTGGCAAGCCCGTGATGAAGTCCATTGATATACTCTCCCACTTCCATGCCGGAATTTCCAAGGGTTGCAACAAACCCGTTGGTCGCTGATGATTAATTTTCACCAATTGACAAGTAGTGCATTGGAAAATGAACTCGGAAATATCCTGCTTCATGCCCGCCCACTAATACTGACGGCGCATGTCTTGGTACATCTTGTCCCCACCGGGATGCACTGAAAATTTAGACCCATGAGATTCTATCATCACGGCCCGTCTTCAATCCCCTTCTTTCGGGACAATGAGTCTCATGTGGAAACGTAATCCACCCTCCGAACTTATTGAGTAGGATTCTGCTCCCTCGGTTAACAATTGGTGTATACGGTCCTGACAACCTTTGTCCCTTCCTTGAGCTTCTACAACTCTTTCCAACATAGTAGGCGTAACGGTCAACACCGATATAAATGCCCTAGCAACCGCGTCCTCCCGACTAAGCTCCTTCCATTTATCTTTCCATACCTCCGCTAACTCCCCCTCAGGCTTTCTACTCAAAGCATCCGCCACCACATTCGCCTTGCCAGGGTGATAGTGGATGTCAAATTGATATTCTTTCACAAACTCCAACCATCGGCGTTGTCGCATATTTAAATCTCTCTGGGAAAACAAATATTTCAACAATTTGTGGTTCGTGAAAAGACTAAATTTCTCCCCTAGGAGATAATGCCTCCAAATCTTCAAAGCAAAAAAAACTGCGGCCAGTTCCAAATCATGCACCGGATAATTCCTCTCATGGGGCTTTAGCTTGCGAGAAGCATAAGCAATAGCCCATCGCTCTTGTTGAAGTACACCTCCCAATCCTTGTAGAGATGCATCGGTAAAGACTACATATTCCAATCCTGGCCTTGGCAATGCAAGGACTGGAGCAGAAGTCAACTTATCCTTAAGTTCGTCTAAAGCCGACTGATAAGAATCATCCCATACAAAGCTCACCCCTTTTCGGGTTAAATTTATCAAAGGACTAGCAATCTTGGAGAAACCCTTGATAAATCGGCGGTAATAACCCACCTAACCCAGAAAACTACAAATCTCGATAGGTGTCGTGGGCTGACCCCACTCCCTCACCGCAACCACTTTGCTCGGGTCCACAGAAATACCCTAGGATATCACAATATGACCCAAAAACTATACTTCCTGCAACCGAAAACCATACTTCTCGAACTTGGCATATAATTGGTGATCCCTCAACCTTTGCAGGACCAACCACAAATGAGTAGCATGATCGGTTTCTGTTCGAGAATACACCATGATGTCATCAATAAACACGATAACAAACTGGTCCAGGAAGTCCCGAAATACCCTATTTATGAGATCCATAAACACGGCAGGAGCATTGGTTAGTCCAAAAGGCATAACCAAAAATTCATAGGACCCATATCTCGTTAGGAAAGCGGTTTTGGATACATCTTGCTCCCGTATTCGCAACTGGTGATACCCCGTCCTCAAGTCTATCTTAGAGAAGTACAACGCTCCCCTATGTTGACCAAATAAATCATCAATATGAGGCAACGGGTATTTGTTCTGGACGGTGACTTTATTCAATTCTCTATAGTCAACACACAACCGAAGAGAATTGTCCCTTTTCTTCACAAATAACACCAGAGCACCCCATGGCGACGTGCTTCGCATAATAAACCCTTGCTCTAGCAAGTTCTGAATCCAATCCCTTAACTCCCTCATCTCAACAGGAGACATACGATACGGAGCTCTCGCAATCCGTCGAGTTCCCGACGCTAATTCAATTACAAACTCAATCTACTTGCTGGGAGGCAAACCTGATATTTCTCGAAAAACATCTTCAAATTCCCAAACAACCGGAATAGAATATAAGGAAATAACTACATCCCAAGAAGCTTCCTTCGCGATACAATACAAGTAAGTGCTAGTACCTCCTTCCGAACGAGGCATAACCACTAAAAACATTTCTTGGCCCGGAATGGAAAAAACTATACTATTCCCATAACAATTAACTATCGCATGATACTTCACTAGCCAATCCATACCCAGGATTACATCATACCCGATCATGTTCAGGATGAGCAAATTGGCCTCAAAACACCAATTACCAAGATTTATTCCTATTTGTTTACAACAAAGAAAATGAGCGAACCATCACCCATAGAAGACTCAACACTAGTGAAGGTACTCTCCGCAGATTTAATCAACTCTGTAGATTGAGCAAAGCTTCTAGAAATGAACGAGTGTGTCTCACCCGTATCAAACAATACCCGACCCATATGCCCCTGAATGAGAAACTTACCCTCAATAACTGGCGGCGCGGACGGAGATGGAGGAAGCATAGCATCCTGAATGTGATAGACACGCCCATACTATAGCTATCCCTGTTGTGGAGGGACCACCGGATTACGTACTTGTGGCGATAACTGAGCCTGTGGCTGCTGTGGAATCCTAGGAAGCTGTCCCCCAATAAACTGAGGATATGCCCTCTTGAAATGTCCCGAATCTCCACACTGAAAACATCGATTCATCATATTCTCTGGATTCCGGCCCTGATTATTTCGAAACTTCCCAACACCTTGGCCCGAATGGCCTATACCTCCATTGCCAACCCTACCTGTTTGTTGCGGTTGTGGGCCACCTTGACCATGCCTAACATTACTACCACCAACATTAAACCCACCAAAACATTGCCTTTTTAACAAGTCCCCTTGCTGGGGGGTCCCTTTCTTTTTGTTTATTTCCCGAAGGTTGGGACGAAGGAAATACTCCTCCTCCAGTCTCGTTGCCTCCAGGTTTTCCCCTTGTCCCAACACTATAGCCTTCTTACTACTCTGGACATACAACCTGTGTTCTTGGCAATGAATCAATGCCGCATTCATCACATCCCTAAAAGTCTGCAAAGATGGATTACCCAGCAAATGTTGTCATATCCTCTAGTTTAACCCTCCTATTATCTTTGATATTTTCCTCTCTTTCGGAGTCACCTCGTCCGGTACAAAACTTGCTAACCGGGTGAACTTCTCTTTATATTCCGTAACTGATCTCTCACATTGCACCACATCCTGAAGTTTTTTTCTCACTTCCCTTTGAACTGCGGGAGGGAAATACTTCTGATCAAACAAAACCCAAAAATCACTGATAGTCATGGTATCCCTCTGCTCCGGCGTAGTCAAGGATTCCCACTAATGCAGAGCAGCTCCAACGAGTTTGAAAGTAGCAAGGATTTGTTTCCTCTCCTCATTACAATCCACCATGCGCAGATGGCGCTGCATATCATTCTTCCACTGATTTGCTCTTATGACATCAGAACCTCCTTTAAATTCCGGGGGATGGCCCTTTAAAAAGGACTCTTTAACTCTCTCCCACGGAGAAGGTCCCGTAGGAGCTTGTACTTCATATCCTTCTTCTACTGATTTACTCTTATGACATCAGAACCTCCTTCAATTTTCGGGGGATGGCCCTTTAAAAAGGACTCTCTAAGTCTCTCCCACGATGAATGTCTCGTAGGAGCTCGTACATCTAGAGCTCGTGGTTGATGGACTTGTAGAAATTATTGAACCACGATGATCAAAGAAGCATTGACCACTTGGGCCACAATGTTTGCAACATCAGCAGCATTTATGGTTCCTTGCGGCGGCGGTGGAGGACCTACCTCCTCTTCTACAACTCTATTTCATTTAGTGGGGTGGCCCCTCTTAGGTGGCATCTGAGATGAAGAAATAATAGAATTATAATACTATATAAAACAGTCTAATTTGCAGAAGGTTGCAAACAAAGGCAACAAAACAGTCCTAACATTAAGCTCTATATCAAAGAACGCTATGGTAGAACGTGACAAGTCCGCATAGATCCTAAAGACTCTAGAACCTGATGCTCTGATACCATCTGTGACAACCCACTCACCAAAATAAGGGGTGGACAACTCGATACTTCAATAATAATGGGAATCATAGATGGACCATTCTTAGCATCATGATAATATAGTAAGCATACGGGATAACCATCCAATATTTCAGAAAAACTAGTTGCCAAAAATTTTATTTTATAAGTTAAAGAAAACATCTAAGCAACCCAACTTAGAAAGAAAGTGGAAACCCAAAAGAACCGATTTTACATTTGCATCAAGTGTACGATAAGGGGACCGAATATGCTATCGATCTACAACCTTTTACAACAATATAGAAAAATTCATTAAGTTACATAATACATTACATTAAACAATTACAAGAGCTTGGGCCACACTCCCGAGTAAATGACCCGATCATAACTAGAGTACAAAAATGAAGGCGTCTACAACAAAATATCCCGTAATATCCGCAAAGTATCACAGCTCCCCAAACACACCGGAAGAGGAAAGTCAGTACGGGCATCCTTGCGACGGAGCACCCGAGCGAATTCAAGATTCATGCACACAAAGAAATATGAACGGGTCAGGGCCCGGTTTTATATGATCACCAGATGAATAAAGAGTATGACAGTTATGAACAGCAAATCATGATTGATAAATATAAGAATCTACCTACACAATTTAATTCATAAACTAAGGCAATTTAAATGATCATAAGTTTTATTTAGTTATGCACGAGGATATGAATGAATAACTTTAATTAAAAGCCTCCATCATTTACTCAGTTCCATTTCATCGTTCCATTTCTCATTATGAAACATAATCACAGTTACATGCTCTTTATGGCATTTATCATTAATCAAGTCCAACTTGAATAAGAATAGTTATATTCATATACATATAACGATTCTAAGACCGCCCGTCCGGGTTTCCCCACTGTGTGCGCCCTTAAATGACTATCATCTTCCAGGGCCTATCAACCAAGACAACCTGGGCACCTAACGCAACATCGGTAAGTGGCCATATACCTACGAGTGAGTCATAACCACACCCGAAATTACCTCACTAGTGCAAATAAATATAACATACATAATAACCGGTCATATGGCTGAGGACTATATTCACCCTACATTCACTAGCCAGGGGACTTTACCTCATGACCGAACTTCCCTTATGATAGCATTTAGAGAGGTGTGTTTAAGTAAATTATCATTTACCATTTCCATTTTAAGAAATACGTCACATTTCATCGGAGCCATACGTAATTCATCCCATCATTATAATTTCAATGATTAGTGAACCTCTTATTTATACTCCAAGAATTTATGGTGTCGCTATAAACCACCAAGTCTAGCATACCTCAATTTAGCTTCTAAAGTCTCCCAATATAGCCTTACAACTCCTAATCTCATAAAGATTAATTAAAGGAAAAAGAATACCTTAACATAAATTTGGACACCCCCGGAATAAGCCCCATTTAAACCATTTCTAATGTAGGGTAGTTAACTAACCCATCTAGGACTCTAGGACTCTAAGTTTACTTCATACAAGAAGGTTCCTAAGTCCTAAGCCTTAAGAGAAAGGGTTGGAATTGAGTTAGAAAAATAACTCAAAATAACAGGATTTCCGAATCGATTCGCCCTGGCCGAATCGTTTTGGTCTGAAAGCGAATCGATTCGGACCAGACGAATTGATTCGGATAAGAGGACCTGACTTTCTGCATAATTGCCGAATCGATTTGGATAGGCCAAATCGATTCGGTCCACTCAGACCTGTAAGCTTCCCCTATAGCGAATCGATTCGCCCAACCCAGAATTGCCTAATTCGGCTATGGAGTCTTGGACTCCAAATTTCCCCCAACACATTTCTACCCAAACCAAGATCATTTATTGCAACCAACCCATAATAAATGCATCTAACAACTATGATTTATACAAATAAACATCTAATTCAACTTCCAAGGATTCAAAACCCACAAATCCATTTAAAACCCTAAAATTGTTAAACCATAACCAATCCACAACAATCAATACAAATTATTCATCCTAAACCATATATTAGCAAGTTGAAAACTTGGCTTGAGGTTGAAATATTAGATTCTTGGAAGATGGAAGCAAGATCAATTCTCAAATCTCCAATCTTCTCTCTTTTCTCCTCTTTCTCCACCACTCTCTTCCTCTCTCTTTCTCTCTAGGTTAATAAACATTCACTTAAGAAATGAAATGAGGTGTAGGACTAAATCGTAACATTAGTATAAATTCCCAACTTAAATGGTTAATACCACATTAAAATGACTCACATCTACACAATTAAGCCAAAACCAGTCAAAAGTGGCCGAAACATAAAAAAAATACAATATGGCACTTATTTCGACTATCTCGCACATTCTGAAACTTACTACGCCCTCTAAATTGGCGTCCGATAATTTTATAAATAATTTCAAGTTCCGATTTCATTTAAGCCATAAATGTCATTTAAAACATATCACACCATAATACGCAACATGATTATATTTACTTACACATATAGTAAATGGGCAACAATCTATTAAATATTAACTTTCAACTCATTCAATTAATATTTACTCCATTATCCAACATTTTCTATAATTACTTCACACAGTAAATTTATATAAAACGAGTTCTCAAAAGCGAGGGTTGTTACATCAACTTCCTTAAACTAGAAAATGACATTGTATTCATAAAGTTCTCCATTTTACAAACAAGCTTTAGAAATATTTATTTCATAAATATTTCACTACATTAATCATTTCACACCTTTATTTCATAAAAATGCCCATTGTTTCCCCTTACTGGAAATGTCCATAGTATCATTTTTTTCACATTTGTATTTCGTAAAAATGTTAATCATATCTTTTTACTACTAATAAACGCAAGTACTACTTTCTTCCATTTTTATCTCATAAAAATATCCATTATTCATTTTAACTAGAAATACACCAAATGACACCTTCTAGCATTTTTATTTCATAAATATGTCCATGAATAGTATTCTGGATTTTTTTTAACACTTTGAAACCTTCATTTGAGACCTATTTGTTCATGAGATTATATAAATATACCAATAAATTTCATGGATGCAATTATCACAAGTTCTATATATTTTAAGCCTAAAATATGTAAATAATGGTTATGAAATTTATACACATCATAAACCTCAATCAAAGGTTAGTGAAGCCTACCTCAAACACTCCAATAATGGTGGTAGTGTTGAAGAAGATGGGTGACTCCCCCACTGTCATGACCCCGACCCAAAAATAGTAGGGAACGAGTGTCTTGACATGCCACCAAGGCATCCAATATTCGGGCCTTAAAATTTTTGGTTTTAAAATATATGTAGCGGAAGTATAATCACATGGTTATGAATCGTAAAATACTGAAAGTGAAGGTATTACATCATCAGAGCTTTCTAAAGGGAACTTCATTTGTATTAAAATATCAACGAGTTACAACTTGACACAAAGAGCTAAACATGCTATATCTAATTAAACAAACTTCTACTTAAGGTAACAAAAAGAGATTTAAAAGCTAAATCTTCAACATAGTCATTTTTTGTTCCAACCACGAACTTAATTATTTCCTAAAAAATGGTTATTTATACAACGTCAGCTAAAAGACGAATGGGATTCAATCTCTAGACATTCTCGGGTTTTTCCAAAAATTGAGACCTATTCAATTTAGAACAGAAAGTATATACATAAAGATAGGAATTTCATGTAATATATATAAAGTAGATGACAATATATATATTCAGAATAAACAGTTCAGAACAGAGCAAATAAAATAATTGAGCATGTGTCAATTATAAAGTTTTAGTGGCCATGTACACTCTAATACCCAGACAGACAGTGTTACCAAATGTTTCCACCCGATAACATCACAGACAGATAATCATGATTTCTGGAACAACGCCTTGTTTAGGGCACACCAGCGATAAACCAGCTGGGAAGGTACCGCCTAAATATTTTCACCAGGTAGTCAAGGCCAACGTAGTAAGAGAGTTTCCGTAGGCCGAATCAATAATTTTAGAATTCAAATCAGATGTTTATATGGAGAGATATAAACATATAACGAACGACGGAATCATCGGTATCAGATGCATTTCGAGAATAAAAGCATATCACAAAATATACATAGTTTGCATAATATAATATAATCAAAATGCGCAAGAAATTTCATAGAGTACTCACCTAAAATAGGGGTCAAAATTATAGATAATGAGTCTTCGATCGTACGTTAATCTAACAAATACGATAAAGGTTTAAGTATATGTTCTAAACAAGGTTCAGTCTACATATTGTATTTTAATAGTAACTTGTTTCAAAGGATTACTAAAAACCATTTTCTTAACTTTTAAAACTTATTGATCGTAATTAAAGGATTCAATTCATAGTTCTTCCTAATCAGTTGGTTCCCAGTAGAGATGGAGGGTCACAGGGGCACCGCTTAAATACCATCTCCTCTAGACAGAAAATTTCCGAATTCATTCCCAGTAGAGATGGAGGGTCACAGGGCACCACTTAAATACCATCTCGTCTAGACAAAATTTCACCGGCCTGACTTTAGAATTACTTAAATGGGATTCCATAATAACGAGCAATTACTTTTAAAAATCATTTTTTTAAAAGCGTATATACAATTTCAAACAAGTTTACATGAAAATAAAATCAACTTGGATTTCTTCTAGACTTTAAGTTTTGATTAGTGAAGTCTTTAGTGTATTTTACCAGCATAACTACTAAGTAAAGCTATAAAACACAAAATTAAAACTATAAAAATACATTATAACATTTAAATAAAATCATACCTACGAAATGAATTCTTTCTTCGAAATTATAGAACTCCTTCTTAAGATATTTCCCAAGCTTTCTATCACTCTTTCTTACTATAATTCTCAAGGAATTGGTGTGAGTTTTAAATGAACCCTAAGGCCCTATTTATAGGTTTCCAAAAGTATTACGGTGTTGACACGTGTCTAATGAATAGGCTTTTTGGATTGGTGATTCAACACCGAGGTGTCGTGATCCGAAGTGGTCTTGCAGTGTTAATATCACCAAATGATGGAAAGTGTTTTAGCTCTCTCTACAAATGACATGTGGAAGGTGGAAGTGACCAGCACGTGGTGGAAAGGTGATAAGGGTATAAGGGTCATTTCACACATGAAGGGTATTTTGGTAATTTCACACTATATATTTTGAATATTTCTTAGAGGTCCTTAAAAATATTTTATTTATAAAATGGCCCATTTTATATTTTTATTTTAGTCCTTAAAGTTTCATAACATTATATTTTCTATCCCAAAACTTATTATTTGCCTTAAGATATGTCATAAGACTTCGATTTGATCCAATTTACAGTTGATTCTTCATAATTAAAAACGGGGTTTGTTATATTGATAGCCAATAATACCACATATCTAATAATACAACATTTATAAGGTAATAAGTAACACAAGAGTGTAAAAACAAACTATATAAAAGTGGGGTCATTACATCCTACCCTCCTTATAAAAAGTTTGGTCCCCAAACTTTACTTACATTAATTTTCAAAAAGGTATGGATATCGCTCCTTTATCCCATCTTCCCACTCCCACGTTGCTTCTTCAACATAATGATTCTGCCATAATACTTTAACTAGTGGAATAACCTTGGTTCTTAATATTTGATCTTTATGGTTCAAAATTTCCACTGGATGCTCAATATACGACAAATCTTCTCTAACTTGAAGAGGCTCATGACTTAAGATATGTTTTGGATCTGGGACATATCTCTTTATCATTGATACGTGAAACACATTATGTACACTGGAGAGTTCCGGTGGTAAGGCTTTTTTATACGCAACACCTCCTATCCTTTCAAGGATTTCAAAAGGTCCTATGTATCTTCGGCTCAACTTCCCTTTCTTCCCAAATCGTATTACTCCCTTTGCAGGCAATACTCGCAAGAACACATAATCTCCTCTTTAGAATTCTAACTGTCGGTGTTGATTGTTAACATAACTCTTTTGATGGCTTTGAGCAGTTCGAAGTCGGTCGTGTATTAATTTCACCTTTTCTGTTATGATCTGAATCAATTCTGGTCCCAACAATTTTCTTTCCCCAACTTCTACCCAACATCTAGGGGAACGACACCTTCTACCATAGAGTGCCTCATACGGAGCCATTTGAATACTTGCTTGATAGCTATTATTATATGCGAATTCCAATAACGGTAAATGATGATCCCAATTACCTTTTAAATCAAGTGCACATGCCCTAAGCATATCCTCTAAGGTTTGAATAGTTCTATATGATTGTCCATCCGTTTGAGGATGAAAAGAAGTGCTAAAATTCAATTTTGTTCCCATGGCTTCTTGTAGGCTTTTCCAGAAGTGAGACACAAATCTAGGGTCACGATCAGAAACAATTGAAATTGGGGTTCCATGAAGCCTAATAATTTCCCGCACATCCAACTTAGCTAACTTCTCTAAAGAATGGGTAATCTTAATGGCAAGAAAATGAGCAGATTTAGTTAACCTATCAATAATTACCCAAATAGAGTCATTACCATTTGAACTCCTCGGTAAACCTGTCACAAAATCCATAGTAATATGTTCCCATTTCCACTCAGGGATAGGTAGGGGTTGCAGTAATCCTGATGGTTTTTGATGTTCTGCCTTTGCTTATTGACAAACCAAACACTGAGATATAAATTTTGCTATCTCCCTCTTCATGTTATTCCACCAAAATACTTCTCGAAGATCCCTATACATTTTTGTACATCCGAGATGAAATGTGAATCTTGAGTAATAACTTTCCTCCAAAATTTTCCTTTTTAGTTGGGCATCACATGGCACACACACTCTATTTCCAAACCTCAATATATCATCTCTCATCGCAAATTCAGTTCTCTTACCCTCGATGACTTATTCTCTAATCTTCTTCAGTTGTGGGTCATTTACTTGTGCAATTTTGATCCTCTTCATCAACATGGGTTGTACTTATAACTTTGCAATTATTCCTCCATTTCTATAGATACGTACATCTATTTCCATACTTCTCAAATCCCTTAACAATGCTTATTGTCTTGTAATACGACATGCTAAGTTTGGTGTAGACTTTCTACTTAAAGCATCGGCTACTACATTAGCTTTCCTCGGGTGATAGTGAATATTTACATCATAATCCTTCATCAATTCTAACCACCTCCTTTTTCTCATATTCAACTCTTTCTGAGTAAATATATTCTTCAAACTCTTATGATCGGTATAAATCTCACAAATCTCACCATACAAATAGTGCCTCCAAATCTTAAGAGAAAAAATTACAACTGCTAATTCTAGGTCATGGGTTGGAAAATTCTACTCATGGGTTTTCAACTGTCTCGAGGCGTAAGCTACTAATTTTCCATTTTGCATTAGCACACATCCCAAACCATTTTTAGAAGCATCACTATAAATCACAAATCCCCCTGTCCCGGAAGGAATGGTCAAAATTGGGGCAATTACTAATCGATTCTTAAGTTCTTGAAAACTTTTCTCGGCTTCCTCAGACCATTAATATTGTACCTTATTTTATGTTAACCTAGATAGAGGTTTGGAAATGCTAAAAAATCCTTCAACAAATCTTCGGTAATAACCTGCTAATCCAAGAAAACTACGAATCTCACTCACATTAGTTGGTCTGGGCCAATCTAGTATAGCCTTAATCTTTTGAGGGTCAACGGACACACCCTCTTTGGATATGACATGTCCTAGAAAAGAAACACTAGGAATCCAAAACTCACACTTCTTTAATTTTGCATATAATTTCTCTTTCCTAAGGATTTGTAATACCGTCTCTAAATGCTTTTCGTGTCCTTCAATACTTTTGGAATAAATAAGGATGTCATCAATGAAAACAACCACACATTGATCGAAATATTTCCTAAACACCCTATTCATCATATCCATAAAAGCGGCTGGTGCATTAGTTAGTCCAAATGGCATTACAAGAAATTCATAGTGACCATATCTAGTACGAAAAGATGATTTTGAAATATCACCATCCTTAATATTCAATTGATGATATCCTGACCTAAGGTCAATATTAGAGAATACTTGTGCACCTTCTAATTGATCAAACAAGTCATCTATACGAGGTAAGGGGTATTTATTCTTAATGGTTACCTTATTCAGTTCACGATAATCTATATATAGTCTCATTGTCCCATCCTTCTTTCTAATAAACAACACTGGAGCACCCCAAGGCGATATACTTGGTCTGATAAAACCCTTGTCTAAAAGGTCTTCTAATTGAACTTTTAACTCTCTTAATTCTAAAGGTTCCATACGATATGGTGGTTTTGAGATTGGTATAGTTCCAGGAATAAGGTCAATGGTAAATTCTATTTCTCTATTAGGAGGTAGGCCTAGTAAATCATCTGGAAAAACATCCATAAATTTCTTAGCTATAGGAATATCTTCTAAGCTAGGCCCTGTCGTCTGCAAACTGGTAACCGTTGCAAGAAATCCTTGACATCCCTTCTTAAGAAAAATATAGGCTTGCATTGCAGAAAAAATACACATCGGAGATACGATGCCAATTCCTTCAAAACTAAATTTTGGTTGGTGAGGAATTTAGAAAGTAACACTCTTCTTAAAATAGTCTACCTTAGCATGATGCGATGCTAACCAATCCATACCCAAAATGACTTCAAAATCTTTAATGTCTAAAACTATCAAATCAACAAATAGTTTATGATTATCAATATCTATGGGGCAAGCCTTGTATACTAATTTACCCATTAATAACTCACCGGAAGGAGTAGAAACATGTATGTTATGATTCAAGGGTTCATGCAATTTATGAAAGCGATTTAATACATGTATATATATGAACGAATGGGTAGAACCAGGATCTATCAAAGCTTTAAAAGGCTGTGCACATATAGAAAGTGTACATGACACTACCGCATTAGAAGCTTGGGTATTAGAAAGTCCGAAAACTCTACCATGTCTGTCTTGATCCTTCTTTGCACTTGAAGGCTTTATCGGAACCCTTGCTGGGTTTGGGCAGTCTTTTATCTGATGTCCTTTCTGTCCACATCTAAAACAAGCTCCTGAATCCTTATAATAAGGTCGTCCTCCATGCATCTTTCCACATTACTGACATGTCTGGTTATTATACTGTTTGTTATCACTAGATCCCCCAAGATTGGAAGTGTTCCTAAAGAAATTTCTATTATTCAGGTTATTTCCTTTTTGTTCCCCAAACTTCCTCTTGCCATCTCTAATTTGATTGTACTCCTGACCACCCCTCTCAGCTATTGTAGCCCTAGTCACGACATCAATATATGATGTTAATTTCAGGATGGAAATTCGACTACGAATATTAAACCTTAACCCACGCTCAAACGTCTTCGCTCTTAAAACATCAGTTGCTACAACATGACATGCAAAACGGGATAACTCAGTAAACTTTGCCTCATATTGACTAACCGTCATATTCCCTTGCACCAGACTCATGAAGTCAGCTGCCATTTCATCTTTCACCATTTTCAAAAAATATTTCTCATAAAAGATTACTAAGAAATCATTCCAACCTATGTAAGTATTCCTTTCCCCGTGTATTCTCTTAGTCATTCTCCACCAATGTTCAGCCTCCCTTTCTAACATAAATGTTGCAAATGACACCCTTTGTTCGTCGGTACACTTAAGAACATCGAGTATCTATTCTATCTGCATCACCCAACTTTCGGCCTCGATGGGGTTAGGAGTACCTTTAAAAGATGGAGGATTCAACTTCTCCACAATCTTTGCTAGACTTTCAATTGCCTTGTATGCACCTTCTAGTCCTTCTATGCTCGAATCACTAGTTCCCATTGATGATCTTCTCTTGGTCATTTTCTACAGTCATGGCCAAACGTAAGATCTACTATGCTATATCAATATTGAAAACTAAAAGACCAATTATAAATAATATAACACATAGGGAGGGTTATCACATAAATTAGATTTTTAATACTATGTCCTAAGGATGGAACCATAAAATCTACAACATTCGAAACCTATGCTCCGTAGTCTACGGGTTCATAACCTATGATCTGATACCACCTCTGTGACGACCTCGACCCGAAAATAGTAGGGAACGAGTGTCTTGACATGCCACCAAGGCATCCAATATTCTGGCCTTAAAATTTTTGTTTTAAAACATATGTAGCGAAAGTATAATCACATGGTTATGAATCGTAAAATACTGGAAGTGAAGGTATTACATCATCAGAGCTTTCTAAAGGGAACTTCATTTGTATTAAAATATCAACGAGTTACAACTTGACACAAAGAGCTAAACATGCTCTATCTAATTAAACAAACTTCTACTTAAGGTAATAAAAGGAGCTTTGAAAGCTAAATCTTTAACATAGTCCTTTTTCGTTCCATCCACGAACTTAATTATTTCTTGAAAATGGTTATTTATACAACGTCAGCTAAAAGCTGAATGAGATTCAATCTCCAGACATTCCCGAGTTTTTCCAAAAATTGATACCTATTCAATTTAGAATAGAAAGTATATACATAAAGATAGGAATTTCAAGTAATATATATAAAGTAGATGATAATATATATATTCAGAATAAACAGTTCAGAACAGAGCAAATAAAACAATTGAGCATGTGTCAATTATAAAGTTTTAGTGGCCATGTACACTCTAATACCCAGACAGATAGTGTTACCAAATGTTTCCACCCGATAACATCATAGACAGATAATCATGATTTCTGGAACAACGCCTTGTTTAGGGCACACCAGCGATAAACCAGCTGGGAAGGTACCATCCAAATATTTCCACCCAGTAGTCAAGGCCAACATAATAAGAGAGTTTCCATAGGCCGAATCAATAATTTTAGAATTCAGATCAGATGTTTATATGGAGAGATATAAACATATAACGAATGATGGAATCATCGGTATCAGATGAATTTTGAGAATAAAAGCATTTCACAAAATATACATAGTTTGCATAATATAATATAATAAAAATGCGCAAGAAATTGCATAGAGTACTCACCTAAAATAGAGGTCAAAATTATAGATAATGAGTCTTCGATCGCACGTTAATCTAACAAATACGATAAAGGTTTAAGTATATGTTCTAAACAAGGTCCAGTCTACATATTGTATTTTAATAGTATCTTGTTTCAAAGGATTACTAAAAACCATTTTCTTAATTTTTAAAACTTATTGATCATAATTAAAGGATTCAATTCATAGTTATTCCTAATCAATCGGTTCCCAGTAGAGATGGAGGGTCACAGGGGCACGGCTTAAATACCATCTCCTCTAGACAGAACATTTCCTAATTCATTCCCAGTAGAGATGGAGGGTAACAGGGGCACCACTTAAATACCATCTCGTCTAGACAGAATTTCACCGGGCTTGACTTTAGAATTACTTAAATGGGATTCCAAAATAACGAGCAATTAGTTTTAAAAAATCATTTTTTAAAAGCGTATATACAATTTCAAACAAGTTTACATGAAAATAAAATCAACTTGGATTTCTTCTAAACTTTAAGTTTTGATTAGTGAAGTCCTTAGTGTATTTTACCAGCATAACTACTAAGTAAAGCTATAAAACACAAAATTAAAACTATAAAAATATATTATAACATTTAAATAAAATCATACCTACGAAATGAATTCTTTCTTCGAAATTATAGAACTCCTTCTTAAGATATTTCCCAAGCTTTCTATCACTCTTTCTTACAATAATTATCAAGGAATTGGTGTGAGTTTCAAATAAACCCTAAGGCCCTATTTATAGGTTTCCAAAAGTATTACGGTGTTGACACGTGTCTAATGACAAGGCTTTTTGGATTGGTGATTCAACACCAAGGTGTCGTGATCCGGAGTGGTCTTGCAGTGTTAATATCACCAAATGATGACAAGTGTTTTAGCTATCTCTCTACAGATGACATGTGGAAGGTGGAAGTGACCAACACGTGGTGGAAAGGTGATAAGGGTATAAGGGTCATTTCACACATGAAGGGTATTTTGGTAATTTCACACTATATATTTTGAATATTTCTTAGAGGTCCTTGAAAATATTTTATTTACAAAATGGCCCATTTTATATTTTTATTTTAGTCCTTAAAGTTTCATAACATTATATTTTCTACCCCAAAACTTATTATTTGCCTTAAGATATGTCATAAGACTTCGATTTGATCCAATTTACAGTTGATTCTTCGTAATTAAAAATGGGGTTTGTTATATTGATAGCCAATAATACCACATATCTAATAATACAACATTTATAAGATAACAAGTAACACAAGAGTGTAAAAACAAACTATATAAAAGTGGGGTCATTACACCCACTTCCAAAGGTGGCCTTAATGGGAGTCACATAAAGTTCCACCATGAAATCTCCAAGAAAAGCTTCAAAAATGCTCAGAAGCCCATCTCCAAGATAACCCCCTTCAAACCCTCATCCAACTCTAAATATTACACAATTTTTAACCCAACAAAATAACTCCAATATGACTACATATCGTGACTTATTTCTTATGAGTGAGGAAGGATACATATTTCTTTAGTTAGGATGTATGAGTTGCACTGGAAAAGAAAACGGGGAGTAAAAAATTAGGGGAGAGAGAGTGGGAATAAATTTAAGGTTTTTTGCCAATGGGGTTCCAACCCCATGCCCCTTTTTGTACACAACACATATATCTAACATCATAATTCAGGTCAAAGGTCACTGTGCATTTTGCATATCCGTGACCCATAAGCCCCTTTCACCTTCTGCCCCTTTTGTTGTACTTGTACTCCTTTCTAATATGCGACAACACCTTGGGTAAAAATACACATATACCTATCTCTATTTACTCAAAACTCGAGGCCTACATGTCTTCATTAATGACCTAGAAAAATTGAGAATAGTGGGTCGTCTTCTATGCAGCAAGGAGAGAAAGAGGCAGTACCAACCACGTTTACCTTTTGTTTTATCCCAAGACAAAGATTGTAAAACAAATACAAATGTGTTCGCTCTTCTCCTAAGAATGTTAGGCCCGCTGAGCATTTCTCAGATATTTTCTGGTAGACCTGTTGCCGTCTCACATCTCGCATCTCCCTTTGATTTATTGACAGTTCGTTATCTATGATTTAAATATATAGGTTTTTACGGTCTAGTCCTTGGGCTAACAATTTTGGACAAAAAAAATGGTGAACCAAATTTTAAATAATTAGGTCCAACATATAAAAACCCCCAATTTAAAAAAAAATCATAAACCTAATCGGCTAATGGAGTTTTCTCTGCAACGAACGACTATTCTCCGAAGTCGAAAATAACATCAATCTTATGCTTTGATCGTCTGTCCTATAATCGATTACAGTGTTCTTAATCGATTCTACCTATATCACTTGGCTCTATCATTTGTAAGTTTATCTTTATCAGCAGTTGATATTTCTATTTTCGATCGATTACAATAAGTATATGTCATTTGTTTTGATTCAAGAGACTCATTGTAATATTCATTCATGTGATTGAATAGATTTTTATATGTTATATATATATATATATATATATATATATATATGCTTTTATTTTGTGTTTTTTATGCATTTATGTTTGGATGCTTCATAAATAAGTTATATTTATCAATATTTGTAATTGTTAGTTGAATGTGCTGAATGAATATTATTGATGTTTCATTCTAATTTTAAGAGTCCTTGATTTTGATTTTGTATTGAATCACTTATTGATATAGGTCTGCGCCAGCGGAAATAACCAGTTCGATATCAGTTTTCAAAGTACACGCAGTGTTTAAGAGTCCTTGATTTTGATTTGGTATTGAATCACTTATTGATATAGGTCCGCGCTAACGGAAATAACCAGTTTGATATTAGTTTTCAAAGTACACGTAGTGTTTATAAAGTACACGTGATTAATTTTTTGAAAATATGTGTGTGTTTTATTGCTTCATGTATAGGTTTTTAAAAAGTGCCTGTAATTTTATATTTATTGTAAATAAATATTTTGATATTTCATGCATTAAATTATTGCACACACTTTTAGAATTATTGACCTTGAAGTAAATGTTTTTCGTCTCTGTTTTACTGCTGGACATTATGGTAAGTAGTGTAATAGCAAGGTGTTGTAATTTGGATAATATGGCTTGTATTGAAATATTTGAAGATAGCTCATTACATTTCATATGCAATGAGTTGTGTATTAGGTTTACTAATTTGAGAAGTGGGAGTTTTTCATTGAGGTATTCATTTGGTGATGAATGTCGATTCAAGTTCGTTTGTGACAACGATGTTTGTTGTATGTTGCGATCCCAATTGATCGTGAAAGATAATTTCATTTAGATATATGTCATTGATTCATTACCATTTCCATGTAATACATATTGTGAACGGGTTGAATGCTCTAATCGAATTTTTAAAGGGGTTGACTGCAGTAATACAAGTTCTGAGAGGGTTGACAGTGGTGATACAAATACATAGAGGTTAGAGTCTTTATCATCAGGCACTAAAAATGATTTTAATAGTTGCATTAAAAATGACTTTTATCTTGGAGGTGTGGAGCCAAGTAAGTCGAAATTCTATCTTTCGAATGATTGGAAGACTTATATAAGTCATGAGCAGCAGTGTTTTGAAGGAGGTGTAGTGGAATTTAGGGATAAATTGCGAAAGTATGCCGTTGAGGTTGGGTTCAAGTATGTGCATTTGAAGAATGATAAAACTCTAGTGACGGTTGAATGCTCTAAAAAGACTACTGAGAATTGCATGTGGAGAATTCATGCTTCATTATCTACAATAAATGGATACTTTTACATACGTGCAATGAATAATGAGCATACATGTAGAGGTGTCTTTCGCTGTCCATCAGCCAAAATGATAGCCTCCAAGTTGGTTTCAACATTGATAGCTGACGATCTCAGAGATAACCCGCTATTGAGACCAATTAATGTAGTTAGAGATATGAAGAAGAATTATGGTCTTGATATAGCTTATCAACATGCATGGCGTGCGAAAGAGATGGCTGCTGTCGATATACATGGTGATGAAAAGTTTTCTTATGCATTAATGAATAATTATCGTGACCTTCTATTGTAGTATAATCCTGGGTCGCATTACATCCTTGACCTGGAACATGAGAGTAAAAAATTTAAGAGAATATTTGTAATGTTTAGAGGATGTATTTATGGATTTCAATACTGCAGACCTGTTTTATTTCTTGATGGTGCCTTTTTGAAGAGCCGTTACCGTGGAATAATACTATCAGCTACTGCAAGGAATGGGAACAATGGTAAATTAATTGTAAATATTTTATTTTTTGTATTGCATTGAAATTTTGTTTGTTCCATTCCATATCATCAAAATACAAGCATAAAAATATAAAATACCTTTGAAGGTCTTTGTTTTAGTTCAAGTGTACTTTTCATTTTTCTGCGTGTATTTTCATGATATGTCTTATTATGTGTAATACTAAGTAAAGTACACGCATAGTGCATGTCAAGTACACGTGAATGTTTTTGTTAATTTCACGGGTACTTTTTATTTTTATGCATATACTTTGATGATGATGATTTTATGTGTAATACTAAGTAAAGTACACGCATTTTACATGTCAAGTACACGTGAATGTTTTTGTTAATTTCACGTGTAATTTTCATTTTTATGCATGTACTTTGATGATGATGTTATGTTGAATACAAACTAAAGTACACGCATTTTACATGTCAAGTACACGTGAATGTTTTTCTTAATTTCATGTGTACTTTTCATTTTTATGCGGGTACTTTGATGATAGGTGTTGTTATTTGGAAATAATAAAGCAAAGTACATGTTAAAAATGTAAAGTACCTTTGAATGTTTTTGTTTAGTTCACCTGTACGTTACATTTTTATGCGTGTATGTTGATCTTAGTCCTGTTAATAATAAAGCCAAGCAAAAGATTGGAAAGTAAACGTGCATGTCTTTTTATTTGGAATCATGTGTACGGTACATTTTTATGTTTTGTCTTCTTATTTACAAACAATTTAAATTAAACACATAATATATTTCCCATGTGTTTTAGGGTCTGCGCCAGCAGCATCAATAGACAAAGTGTTGTACATGGATATGTTATTTATTTTAATTTTGATATATTTTTATATTTCAGGACTTTTTCCTGTTGCATATGATGTTGTTCATTCCGAAACCGAAGATAACTGGATGTGGTTTCTTGTCAATTTGCATAGTGCAGTAGTTGAGCAATATCGAAACATAACATTTATTTCAGATCGAAACAATGGATTACTTGAAGCTATTTTGAGGGTCTTCCTGTTGTCTGCACATTCCTACTCTATACATCATTTACAAGGGAATATAAAAAAGAAAATTCGTTGGAATTGTGCTGGATTTCGAAAGAAAATTGTTAAAGATTTTTTGTCTTGTGCATATGCTGTCTCAGTAGATGTATTTCACAAGAATATTGAAGCATTGAAGAAGGAAGGAGGAGCTGCTATTATCGATTTCATTGATAGTTTGCCACTCGAGAATTGGTCATGTGCATATTTCCCTGGTAAACGGTATGGTGACATGGCATCTAGTTTTGCGGAGTCATTCAATTCATGGATATTGGAGGAAAGGCATTTACCAGTAATGAATATGCTTGATAAATTGAGAGTGAAGATTATGAATTTCAATGAAAATAAACTTGTTGAGTCTGACACTTGGACAAATGAGCTATGTCCTTTTTTTCAAAAGTTACTGAATGAAAATTGGAATAAAAGCCGACATTGGACTATTAGTTGCTCAAGTCAAAATGTATTTGAAGTTCATTCAGAAGTGCGAGCGATAGTTGACTTAGGAGAAAGGACTTGTTATTGTAAGAGTTGGCAGAGTAAATGTTTTCCATGTTCTCATGCTGTTTGTGTTGTGTGGAGGAAGGGGACCAGTATTTATGATTATATTGAGGAGTACTATAAGGTATCTTTGTACAGAAAATCATACTCGATACCTATAGTTCCTCTTCCTGATTTGATTTCCTTAAATATTCCTATTCTTGAAAATCCATCTGTCCTTCCACCAATGACTAAGAGACCGACAGGCAGGCCAAGAAATAAGAGAATAAAGTCTTCTGGTGAGATCACAGTAAGGGAAGCTAGGTGTAGTAAAACGGGTCATTACAGGTCTACTTGTAAGTAACCCATTTGACTATTTTTAAAATTGTTGAATTCATTTATTTTAACCATTTGATTGAATAAATTAATTAATAAATCATTTGTTTCACATAAATGAATGTAATTTATTTTTAAGTCTCATTCTTTAGTTTGTTTTTTGTGTTGTTGTACACATATTTTTCATAAAACATACGTGATCATTTTTCCTTGTTTTCACGTGTACTTTACGTTTGTATACGCATGTTATGTACGCTCATTTTGATGTCCAAAGAAATTTTATCAATGCGTGTACTTGATGAAATATGTCTGTACTTTATTAAGTACACGTATATTAATAAATAATAAAGTACATGCATTTAAAAATGGATTTGGTCAGTCAATATACGTGTACTTTATAAAAGCATGCATGTACTTTATTAATGTACATGCATGAAGTACACGCATAATATAAATATAATATGCGTGTACTTGATGAAATGTGCGTGTACTTTATGAAGTACACACATTTAAATATAAGTGTACATGCATGTTTTAGAAAAGTACACGCATATTGATATGATAAAAATCTAATTCAATATACGTGTACTTTATGTATTCTGCATGTAATTTTATCAAGTAGACATATATAAATGCATGTGCTATTTGGAAAATGGTTTTGGACATTACAATGTGCTTGTACTTTATAAAAGACATTTGGGTCACTCATATTCTTAAACTCTTATGGGTATTATGGTCCACGCTAGCGGCATTATTATACAAGTATTTCAATAGGCATGTACTTTATAAAGTACACGTGTAATATATAGAGTACATACATTTATATAATCTTTTGGGACAATATCTTGAGTACACGCATTATTATACAAGTATTTCAATAGGCGTGTACTTTATATATTACATGTGTACTTTATAAAGTACACGTGTAATATATAGAGTACACGCATTTATATAATGTTTTGGGACAATATCTTAAGTACACGCATTATTATACAAGTATTTCAATAGGCGTGTACTTTATATATTACACGTGTACTTTATAAAGTACACGTTTAATATATAAAGTACACGCATTTATATAATTTTTATAAGGGCTCACGTGTACTTTACTATATTTGGTGTATGACATAACTGAGAACACATTCATGAAAGAAAAAAAATTATTAAAAACAAAAAAATAAATTACATTTTTTTCAAGTAAAGAAAGCTGAAAAAACTAAAGAAGGCTTCTATTAGGGATGTTTGTCAAAGGCCTCCAGGGTGTCAGGAAGAGAGTCAATTAAATTCGACCAGTGCCGAATTTCTTCTTCTATGACAGCTACAAGGCCTTCATGGAGAGCCTTATTCTCCTTTAGCTTTGAGATTTTCATGGGAACTTCATGTGTATAGAACGACATGAGGTCTTCATGTGTTTGAGGAGGGTCCTCATCGACATCAAATAAATCTATGGGATTGGGTGGAAGTCCAGAATAGCCTTCCCTCACATATGTTTGAAACTGCTCAAAGGCAGTTTCATATGAGGAAATATTTTCCTCAATTTTCCTTATTTTTTTTTATTTCTTTCATACCTCTCAAGAGTTTCTCGCAAGTTTTCTGCTGGAATAGCCATTATGTTATCTTTACCCTAGATGTAATGGTTAAGAAAGCAACAAATATTACTCTTTTATAGGAAAAGTTAAAGCTATTTATTTCTTTACCAGAAGTAGTTGGGAAGTGAGTATTTGAGTTTAATAAATTGATTTTGGTTATTGTGTCCTTAATGAATTCTTCAAAGTAGTTTTCAATTAAAATAATAAAAAATTATTATATTAACCAGTGCGTGTACTTTAGTAAAAATGCGTGTACTTTGAAGAATTTATTGGTGTACTTAGTAATTATCACTTGTATTTTTGGTGAAAACGGTTTGTACATTGTTTCATAACACTCAGATGCATTGTTTGTCTAAACCTTACGTGGATTATGGTCCGCGCCAGAGGGAAAAAACAATTTTGGTGTAATAAATATTGTAAACAATAACCAATATAACACAAAACAAATTACAAATATGTTTTGAATTTGAATCACGATTTATAGAAGTTTTTTCTCCTTTCGGGGGAAGAAATATTTTGATAGAAGAATTTCCCCGAGTACATATGCTCTTTGTTTTAGCATGTCAGGGTCTTGAAACAATTTTTGCATTTCCTTGTTTCTGCTTATTTGTTTAATGTAGTACATGTAGAACACCCCACAGTCAACCCTGAAATTAAAATAAAATAAATATACAAATTAGTATGATGTGATGAAATTTTTTGAAAAGATACAAATTAGTAATTTTTAGAAATGAAGTTTTTCTTACCCATTATATTGTTTAGGGCATTCATGATCTCTTATTAGGTCAAATTTGGGATCACTTTCCAGCAAGAAATCTACTGTCCTTTTTTCTTGGTCTGTTAATGGATCATCATCCAATGTAAACTCATTTGGTGTACCTTCATCAAATTTCCTCTGAATTTTGAAACCATTATTTTTCATTGTTTCCGCTTCAGTCTTCAATTGGCACAGTGTTTTTTTGAAGACAGAAAACTGTTAAGAAGACAAATATTTAGTGTATACAAATAAAAGAGTATATGAAGATTAAAGAGTAAAAAGTACACGCATAATATTAAAGTACGCGCATATTTTATTTTTTCATATCACGTGTATTTTAAAATATGATGCGTGTACTTTGCCTAATGAGTTTAAAGTACAAGCATAATATTAAAGTAAACGCATATTTTATTTTTTCATATCACGTGTATTTTAAAATATGATGCATGTACTTAGCCTAATGGGTTAAAAGTACACGCATAATATTAAAGTACACGCATTTTTTATTTTTATTTATCACGTGTATTTTAAAATATGATGCGTGTATTTTGCCTAATGAGTTAAAAGTAGACGCATAATATTAAAGTACACGTAACTTGTATTGGTTCATTTCACGTGTATTTTAAAATATGATGCGTGTACTTTGATAATCTGGGTAATTATGTGCAACTAATACAAAGTACACGCATTTTATTATACACGTGTACACGTGTATAAATAAGTACAAGTAACATTACTAATTAAGTTTAGGCACTAACCAATTTTTTTGCATCATCGAAGAATATTGTATTTTTTTCCTTGTCGTTCGGTCGAAGGGAATCCATGTGGACCACTTTATTTTCTTTTTTGTATATCACAAGTAATGTGAAATGTCCTACACTATGTCTTAGTACAATGAACAAATTATTACAAGTGCTTAAGTATTCAAATAAATCTCTGTATAACTTTCCCTTCTTATTGACTTCATTTGTGTTACAAGCTTCTATCTGAATAAAAATTATAGACATTGTGTTAATAAAAAAAACTGAAATTTGTTTCTCAAAACTTTCGGTTTAATTGTACTTACCTAACAATAATAAAAAAAAGTGTGTGAGTAGGAGAGCCCTTCCTCTGACAATTTTAACCTCAATACTTCACTAAAGGCAAGTATTATCTGTTTCACACAATATAAAATGGTGAGGAAATAATAATGTTGAAATTTAATGGATATCTAATATTTGGACTACATACTTGGCTTGAAATTTCTTGATTGTTGAGGACTTCAACTAAATTTTCCCATGGGACATACAAAACCAGCCCTTGGAAAATAAATTCCTTACATTTTATATAATGAATAAAAATTGTATAATAATAATAACCTTATTCTTTTGCACCAAAAAAAATATAAATTAGCAAAGTGATAAATCATAAAACAATAAACTTTACCCTGTCTCAGTCTTTTGAATAAACTCTTCAATCTTTTTCTTCGAAGCTTCATCAAGATATTTGTATACTTCGATTGCTTCAAGCTTGAAGTGAGTTTCCTTCATTTGTTCAGCTATTGTTAGACGGCCTTTTCTCAGCTTTGACTTTTTTTTTTCTTAATTGGTTCATGCTTTTCAGTTTCGCTGTCAACTTTTCTTTTCTTCTGCCCTCTAGTAAGAGGTCCTTTTGTTTTGGATATTTTGGGGGTGCCCTGAAATTTTTTTGAGGCTAGTTCAATCTTCAAACTCGAAATTTCGTCCATAAGTTGTTTATTAATGTTTTCCTGATATATTTAACAAGGAATGTTGGATTGTAAGCAATTTTTGAAACAATGATTCATTTTCTCTTACTTGTATTTTATAAAGTACACGCGTGTATTTTTTAATATACACACGTGTATTACAAAATACGTGTACTTTATAAAATTTATAATATACATAAAATTTATATATCTATTGTATTTTATAGATACCTGGTCAATTTTTTTCAATTTTGATTCTTCAAGCATTTTCTTCAACTCCGAAATTTCTTCATTAAGGATTTTATTATTGTTTTCCTGTTATAAAAAAAAATGTTACATTATAAGCAATACTTGAATAAAACTGCATTATTTTTAATAAAATAATGCATGTACTCTGCATTATTTCTAATATCAAATAAAAGTGCCTTAAAAATACTATGAAATAAAACTGCGTGTACTTTGGGAAAACTGCGTGTACTTTAAACGTGTACTTTTGGAAAATTACGTGTACTTTAGGAAAACTGTGTGTAGTGTGCATTCAAAAGTACCTGTTGAGTTCTTTTCAATTCTGACTCCTCAAGATTCTGCCTCAATGTCATCTTTTCTATGTCAGCATCTTTTCGTTGTTGCAATGTATCATCATACTTTTTTTTTGAGTTCTTCATTAGTCAGAGACAGATATCCATTCTTTTTTTCCAAAATTCGTGTTGATTCTGCATCTTTTTTCAATGATTCATCCAATTCTTTAATTCTATCCGAGTCACTCATTGTGACTTGATCAAGCTTTTCTTTTAAAGAATTGTTTAACTCAACTAGTTGGGCATTTTCTACCTCCAACTTATTTAATAACTCTTTTTCCTTCAAAAGGTTGGAATTCTCCACCTTTAACTTCTTCATTTCCTCATGGGATTCAAAAAGTGAATCACGATCTACCTGTAACTGTACATTCAAAATGGCACTCTCCACCTCCAAAGAGGTTACCTTCTCAAGTGCACCATTAATGTCTTTAGCTGCTTTAGATAGTTGGTTATTTTTTTCCAACAATTGCCTTTTCAAAACAGTAATTTGTTCCTCCAAATTAACCTTTGGTTGATCTTTTCCCTTCTTTTTCTTTGGAGTCGCAATGTTTTTGAGGGGAATATTCCAATCATGTGAAAACTCATTGTCATTAATATCTTCAGCAACTTTTTTTGATGATGAATCAGCATGTATAAGACTTTCTGTCGATATGTTCAAAGAGTAACTTGGCCCTTCAAACTGAGATTCCTTTTGTACAGGACAGTCCTTACAAGCTGGTTTATTTATAGCCTGCTTCAAAATTGTTGTTGCGATGTCATTCTTCACAAACCATTATTTCAAAGACGATAACTACCACTTCAGGAATTTTGGAGTATTTTCTTTATATTCTTCAATAGGAAAAATAATTTCAAATTTCTCACATGCCCAATACTGTGATCATACAAAAAACAAAATGAATTTAATACTTGTATTACCTAGGGATTCATAATGGAAAGTACAAGAGATTTGTTCAAAATACACGCAAAATTAAACGTGTACTTTACAAATTTTACAATTTTATATTGAAAGTACAAGTGATTTTTACAAATTTAACGTGTACTTTGTCAATATAAGTTCCCGTGTACTTTCCAAAGTACATATATAATATTGACAGAAAATATAACAAGAGTATTTTGAGAGTACACTGTTTATATTTACAAAACATAGTACACGTGTACTTTGTAAAATACAAGTGTACTTTCACGTGATATAAGACGTGTATTTTCAAAATACACGTGATTAAGACGTGTATTTTCAAAATACACGTGATATAAGACATGTATTTTTAAACTAGACGTTAAATATCAAGTGTATTTTGAAAGAACAAGAGAAAATATCACATGTATTTTGAAAATACACGTACTATTTTCAAAGTACAGTTAAGTATTGGTATGTAAATTTTGAAATATTAGGAATATCAAGTGTATTTTCAAAATACACGTGATTAAGACGTGTATTTTCAAGACGTGTATTTTCAAAATAGATGTTAAATATCAAGTGTATTTTGAAAATAAACGTAATATTTTCAAAATACAGATAAGTATTGGTATGTAAATTTTGAAATATCAGGAATATCAAGTGTATTTTAAAAATTCATGTGAAAATACACGTGAAAATACACGTGAGTATTTGTATGTAAATTTTGAAATACCATGATATTTTTTTGCTCACCAGTAGTAAAATGACACATCCAGTAACTGTGCTAGGTTTTGAACTTACTGATTTGTCAAGTGAATTTATGAGAAACTTATGCATAGAAGATGCCCAATCATACTTATTCATTTCCTCAATATCGTCGATGTATTTCAACCAAAATTCTCCAAGGGTGAAGTTTGAGTTGGAGAAAAACAACGTGTTCAAGAAGTGGAGACACACAATTTTAACAAAATCAGCAATTCCTTCATCTGTCTCCAATTCAACTGATTTCTTCAAACCATTCAATATTTCTGATTTTCCTAATATTTTTGCAAAGTATCGTGCTTGTAATCCAGATTTTTGAGCAGTATTCAATCCCTTTTTCAATTTTATTGATTTTAAACCCTCAACCAGGGGTATGCCAAATATTTCACTTATATCTATTGGTATTATTGGAATCCTACTCTTTATACGAAAACTTTTGGTTTTCGTATTGTACAGCTCGATAATTGATAAAATATTTTTATCCGTCTTCTTGTCGTCCACTTGTACTACTTTCTCACTGTAGTAGGCATTGAAAAGCTCCCAAAATGTAGTCTTCTTAAGAAGTTCAATATGGCTATTATTTATTTTATCTTTAATCTGATGCAAATCATGGACAAAGCTAACAATATTTGACCGATATTGGTCATTCTTCTTTTCAGGACGCTTAGCTTTCAATGCCACACTAGAACTGGAACTGGATGAAGAACTATCATCAGAACTGCTCTTTTTTTGTTTCTTTCCTCTTCTTGCCTTCATCTTCATCCCCATTATATTGATCTATAAACAAAATTTAAATTACTAACCTATAATGATATGTACAAAAAATAAAATACATGCGAATTAGAATAAAACATAGACTAAAACAATAAAATACAACGTATTTAACTAAAGTACATACAATATTCTCACAAATAATTTATACAAGTCTCACCAAAATACATTCTAAAGGCGATAATATATATCGTCAGTTTCATGGTAATACCTAACAGAGGTTGTTCGACAAGTCAAAAACCAAGATTCTCTACTCCTAGCATATTCAGTAAAGAAGTGATACAATAGTTGAATGCTAAAAGCTCCAACATTACCAAAACCCCTTAAGAAATATTGCTCAATTCGTTAGCTAAATCCTTCGCTTTCGGTTTAGTTACTGGAAGCTGTTGCACATCAAAAGTGCAGTAAATGTCTTCATAGTAGTAGTAGAAACCAAGTAACCTTTTAGCTCTATCATTGATGCGAAGGAGAAAATGAATTTCGTCATCATTAGTACTATTCACTGTCAATGTGAAAGGTTTTGTATTGTTAAGATCTTCGAACGTGCAAGAAGCAGTTTTGTAGTTGAACATGCTTGATCGTATGATTCCTAAACAATAAGACAACAATACAAAATAGTACACTCATAATACACATTAGTACATGGATATTGGATTGAACAAATTGAATTTCAATGTGCGTGTACTTTCTAAATTTTTTGCTTGTACTTTCAACAAAATACACGCAAAAAATGAAAAAGTACACGCAATAAAACTGATTATTAGCTAATAACATATAATTCAAATATAGCTGGCTATTGGACAAAAAACACTCCTAAATATTAACAAAATAATAATACTTCTTAAAAACTCATGGAATATCATTCAAATGCCGCTGGCGCGGACCAAAATAACATAGGATTGATCAAATATGGATTTGAAATAAATATTTTATAGAGTACACGTATAAAACATAAAAGTACATGCATAATTAATTGAGAAATTTAATTTCAATGTGCGTGTACTCTGTGTATTTTGCGTGTACTTTTTGATAGTTCATGCAAAATACACATAGTACACGCAACACAGGGCTTGTACATGTACATATTCTATAGAGTACACGTATAAAACATAAAAGTACACGCATAATGAATTGAGAAATTCAATTTCAATGTGCTTGTACTCTATGTATTTTGCGTGTACTTTTTGATAGTACATGCAAAATACACAGAGTACACGCAACACAGGGCTTGTACATGTACATATTCCAATCATGTATATATTCCTAGTTCTTGATAAATCCTTGATAAGTGATGTATACATGAGGAAAAGTACAATGATGAAATACATATATCTAACATGAAAAAAGTGTGTTTTGCAATTAAAATGAGGGAAACAAATATATGATGAAATACATAACATGAAAAAGAAGAATGTGATTTCATCAGTCCGTGTGTCTACAAATTTGTACATATGAGAACACAAAATACACAAGGACAAAAAGGTGATAAGAGAATGTATACATACTTGTTAGTACTGTTTGGAAGAATTTGATTTAGAATGTAAAATGTAGAACTTCAACGATTAGGGTTTGATCGAAGAGAGTTAGGGTGGTTTTGATCGAATAGAGTTTTTAGAGCTTCGATCAGGAGTATTTATATGTTGTTGTTGACCAAAATTTAATTGAGAAATAGATTCGTTTTGGGGTTTTGATCGAAGAGATGGTACGATTAAGGTTTTGATTCAAGAGAGAATACAGTGTTTTTAGCGCTTCGATTTCTGAATAATGCGTGTTTATTTTAATTTCGGGGTATTTATATGTTGGACCTAATCGTTTAAAATTTGTTGGGCCTGGTTTTTTTGTCCAATATTGTTAGTCCAAGGACTAGACCGTTAAAGCCCCTTAAATATATAGGCATTTCTATGTTTGTCACAAGGGTCAACCCCAAGGCTGAACTGAGATTTATACAAATAGTGGGCAAAAAATGGATGGATGATGGATTATAAGGGGGCTAACGTCTTGCACATCATTTGAGCAATAACCAACATCGCTTGAGCGACTGGTTGGGGTGGTCGATGACCTGCTACCTTAACCCCCTCTTTTTCGTCATATCTCATTTGTCCAGTATTGCCCTCCTTTAACAGCTACCGAGATCTAATCTTAATTGTTCCAATTTGTTTGCTTCTTAATCCAAAGCTTTCCTTTCCCATATTTGCCCCTAATTATTTCAAACTTTTAGTAAGGGCATACATAATTTGTTTTTCCTAAATTTTTTATAATCCCTATATAAGACTTTATAAAAACCCATAATTCAATTAATTTTTCTTCAACTCTAATTTATATCCATATATATTCCATATAATTTTTTACTACTCAATAGTTAATAAATTTATTTAATTCAATCCAAAATTTTCAATAATTATTTTCAAACCTCCAAGTTAGCTTAAATAGAAATTCAACTTCGTCTTAATCATCCAAGTTTCCATGTCCTTCAATTTATCATAACTTTATATGGGTATTAAAAAACAACTAGGGCAAGATATTACACTATTAACATCTAAAAACACTCTACATCATCTATGATTAAGCAAAAGCACCTCACACTAACAACCACGGTGTCACAACTACTGGCATGCAAGGACATCCGTAAATTACTAACATATAATTAGAAGTGAGATAGAGATTAACAAATATCAAGTCGATCGTGTGCCACCTGACACTAAGTTACTTGTCAGTCTAACCTCTTTGACTTTACTGTCGAGGAAACGAACTAAACCATCACCAAAACTAGTGTGACATGCGTAAACTAACACCGACGTAGAAAGACCCACTACCTACGTCACCATGTGACTCCTAAAAGGAACCTTGAACTTAGATATCTGATACCCTTTATAAGATGTTAACCCGAATTTATGGGTTACCTATAGTCAACCCAGTCCGACTCGAGCATTATGTGTGAAATGCAATGAAACAACCTATGTGATGTTTCTAGTCCAATTCTTATTTTTAATTAATGTTTCACTTGTTAAGCATGCAATTCCAATTTAAAGTTCAAGCTACGTGGAAGACCCGTGAAAATATCCCTGGAGTCCAAGCATACGGAGCTACTTACGTAAAATTAAATGCAATATTACCTATATAACGCTTTCAAAATACGAATCCACACCCAACGCCGTAATAGGGATGAGGGTGTGAGTCAATGCCCGGTGGAAATATACAAATTTAGTATAAAAACGAATGACAGAAAGAAGACTGTACGTATTATACCTACGTACACATACAATTACTTATATACATACATATACTTAGTGCATGAAATCATTTTACTTCCGAAAACGTTATTTACTAAAATTACCCTCTTTATTTTAACAACTTCACATTAGTATTTTCATTGAAAATCACCCTTTCAACACACACGAACACCGTGTTAGAAAATGCTTCTTTAACCTTTGGAAACCTCTACAACACACACTCGTGTTAATTATGGTTAGAACCACTTAGGTCGCTTAGCCACCCATTTACACACTTACTTTACCCTTTTCCTTACCTTATGGTCATTAATCAATTTAACATCTACTTATCTATTTAACCTTTACCGTAACATTTATCAATTCATTCAAGTTAGGTTATCTTAACATGTTTTCACCACACAATACATTTCGTGTCATGTTCCTTATTCCTTTATCTTTTCTCAGAATCTTCCAATAACCGCATACTTTAACAAGATCCACACTACCGGCGACCCTACCATATGCTCTAGCCAGTGATTTTTGGTCTTTCATCCCAAGGCTCCTGTCCCTTTTTAATTGTCTCGGAGTCATCCGAGTTCCTTTTATGTGTTTTAACATCTTACAAATATCCACATTATCACTTCTTTCCCTTTTTACTCGATCGATGCCAAAACTCGGGGTTTCACATAAACTTGTGTTACACTTTGAAAATCATCATTTCAGTTCCTTTACACTTTAACTTTGATTTTATTCCAAAGATTATGTTCATTAGGACTATCATATGAAACACCCTTTTCAACATTTTTATTTCATAAAAATGTTCCACTTTAAATAAAATTATCATTTTACCCATTTGTTCCCAAACTTGTCATTTTCCTCCACTTTACAAGTGTTGTTTTTTCCAAACACCTTTAAGTTACTCATACTACTTCTTAAGTATTTTTAAACACCTTAACACCTTTTTAATATCTGGAGTATCATTCTTCCCAATTTTGAAACCTCTTTGTTCCATTATTTCATTTCCAGTTTCATAAGTGTTAATCTTTTAAAACATTATTAAGTTAAACACACTAATTTTCCAATGTTTAACGATTAACACTTATCCAATGCCTTTATTAACCATATTTCCAAATTAGACTTTTCTTTACTTTTTTTATCTAAAAAATCTAATTATTATTAAAGACTACTTTTATAAGAAAATAGCATTTCTTTTTTAATAATACACGGAGTCTTACAACCTTATATTCATCACACCTTTAACCCTTTTCCCACACACTTTAAAGGTTGAATTTTTTTTCTTATTCTTTCTGTGCTTAAACCCAAAAAAATCTCCTTTAAACTTGTTCACATATTTATCATCAAAATACTACAAGTCTATATGCATGAGAAGATAGATTTTAAATCCTAAAATCCTACTAAATGGGTTAAACATACATTTCTTTCTAGAAATTCACAATACTTGCAAAATTATTCTTTTCAAAACACAAAGACATTTTTAGTTTTTTCAAACTTAGGAAATGTCCATTTTTTTAAAAATCTTCATATTTTAGAATATTATTTCACCAAATATTTCAGCAAAATCAACATTAAAATTCTAAAAAATGCACTATTTTCATAAAATCACAATCTTTATTTCAAGAAACTTTGAAATGTGTATTCTTCATTTATTCTCAAAAGTGATATTTTCCCAACATTTTTATTTCATAAAAATATTTTAATTAATTCTATTAGAAAAACCATCATCAAGTTCATATGCATTCTACTCTTAACATTCTAACAATAAGACTACAAATGTATAAAATAGAGTCTTAATCTAAGCGTATATTTTTCCCACCTTAATGAAGCTCCAACAGTGGAAGGCATGGAGATCTAAGAAGATGGCAACCTCCCACCTCTTAAGGTGACCTCAAGGAGGTCACCCCACTCCAAAGCATGCTCCATATAGCTTCCAACTAAAACCCTTTCAAAATCCCTCTTCAAATTCCATACATGATCCATCTTCATCTTCTCCAAAAATCCCCCAACAACACCTTTACAAATTCATAGCTTCGCTTAATAATGTTAAAGATGGGTATTTAAAGCTTAGATATGGTAAAGACTAGAAGAATATGATGGTTTAAGGTGGATATTTAGTGTTGAAATGGTTGTTTGAGGTGGGAAGATGCTCAATAATGGTGGAAGACTACTATTCTCTCTCTCTCTCTCTCTCTCTCTCTCTCTCTCTCAACAACTAAAATGAACCAAAACAAGCATTATAAAACACCCCAAAGCCTTAAAATCCCATTTTTGCCCAATTTGGGCTCACCAGAGCTCGACAGCTCATCCATCTAATTTCCCTAAACAAGACATCACACAAGGGGAATTTGATTTAAAAATTTGAAGGTCGTCGTTCGAACGAGATCTTCCCCTCGTTCGAGTGAGAAAGACGCCCGTTCGATCCCCAGCTTCGAGCAACGTTCACGTGATGCTAAACTGTTAAGCAGTGAGATCTAGATCAAATCTCGTTTGAACCTCTTCTTTAAGAGGCCTTCGTACGACCCTTCTTCTCGCTTGTAACGACATCCATGTCGCTCAAATGACCCTTTCTTCCAATTTCTTTTTTTTAATTCAACTTTTACCCATAAATTCCTGTAATTAACATCAAGCCTCCAAATAGAATAAATCATAATACGATCCCACTAATAATTATTCAACCCCTAAGGTTTTCACTCCATTTCAACTTAAGTAGGGAAATTAAATGAAACATTAGGGAGGAGGGGTTTTACATTAATTTCCTTGATTCATTTCTAAGATCAAAATAAAAAATGCATAAGTTGGTCTTTCCTACCGTAGTGAGTGCTAGTGTAGATGTGATAAGGAACATGATGTTCGGGTCGACCTTTTCTAACACTTGGATGTGGTTGACCCTTTAAGACAAACAATGGTCTTAGCTTTCGCCATGAAAGCATTAAAATCATGTAAGCCACTACCATCACAAGCAAAAACACTTGAGTCACTTAGATCATCCTTTAACTTCAAAATTATAGATTTAAGCAAAGAATTAGACTCTTCCAACATTTTGAACTCCTCCTTTAAATTTTTAATCATTCCTAGAAGACTATCTTGCCCCCCCTCAATTCAAAAAAACTTATTTCTAAGAGTCTTCTCACGTGCCCTCAAATCATTAATCAAAACGTCATTATCGTCAATGGCACGAACAGTAAACTTAGAAATTTTTTAGTCCTTTAATTGTTTCTCTAAATCTCGAACTTTATTCTCACTCTCTTTCTTGGACAGTTCTAAATTTATAAAAATACGTTCGATGTCCACTAGCTCCACATGAAGGATATCTCTTTCAATTTGAACAGTTTGAAAAAGTTCCATAGTAGTTTTAGAATGAAAATTTTCTTTTTCAATAATTTTAAATCTTTTAGTAAATTTAAATTCAAACGAGATATGTTTTTTGCACGGTTATGAAGCTCATTTCGAATATCCATGTCATCATCACTATGGCAATCAATCAAGAGAAAAAACAAAAAAAATAAACAAAAGAAAAAGAGGAATAAAGATACTACCCTAAATAGCATTACATAAGGATCTACACGATAACTTAGTGCATTGGTTATGATATCCCTTGTAAGCGCAAAAATGCCTGGCGAGGATGGTCACAAACAAAAATTGTAATTTGTTGGGTTTGTCTGTTTAAAATTTTGATCTTTAAAATTGATAAATGTAAAAATAAATTTTTGTTTGTGACCATCCTTTTTCGGAATTTTCGCGCTTACATGTATAGTTATAGGTAGTCCCAAAACTATAAAATCAAAAGATCAATAATAGATAATCACTACCTATTCTCGTTCACCGCACGACTATCATACCCAAGGTTATATCATAAAAATACCCAGTTTACTCTCACTAGGGACTTGTATTTGTTATTCATAAGAATGGGATATATTGACCAAGGTAAGCATGTCACTATCACCTCGGTACCAACATGATCAACGTCGTATGCGCCCCTATCAAAATTCCTCCTAGTACATCCTTCTTGAGCACTCACACACCATGGTATTCTTGCACATAAGTCAAGTAAACAAACATGACTATACTCAACTGGGTTAACAAACAAGTACAAACCCTACTCAACCTTCTTCTTCTTCTTCTTCTTCTTCTTCTTCTTCTTCTTCTTCTTCTTCTTCTTCTTCTTCTTCTTCTTCTTCTTCTTCTTCTTCTTCTTATTATTATTATTATTATTATTATTATTATTATTATTATTATTATTATTATTATTATTATTATTATTATTATTATTATTATTATTATTATTATTATTATTATTATTATTATTATTATTATTATTTCAAGTTAATGCGTACATTAACTATAATCATTATAATATAAAACTAGCCCGAACTTTTAGGACTCTTAAGTCTAGGTATCTCACCTACCGCTAATATGGATCATTACAAAATAACCACTACCCTACTCGATGGGTTATAAAAGAATTCTAAATTATTGTGTGATCTACCCAATCACTAAACATCTCTCTTTCTCATAAATGCCCTATAATCGGCCTTATACTCAAATTCCTAAAACAATTACATAGATTTCCATCTATTCACATATTGCTGAAAATGTCTTATGTCCTAGATTATTTATCCCCAATTAATTAAGAACTATTGTCCAAACTTTATAAAAGTCACTATTTCGAACGAAAAGGCCTTATAATAACATCCTATGATTTTTCCATAAACCATTACCATACATCCCCACACGAAAACCAAAAATCTGTGTCCCCTACCCAAAATGGTGTGCACTGGGCTATTCTATGTCGTGTGCATGATTATGTGTGCATATGGAAACTTAATCATGCTCACGATACCACGTGTCTAAACTTCAAAAAGACGGGTTTCTTATTCCCTAAACCCAAAGTTATGACTTTTAAAACTTTAGCAGGCCATTAACAACATGCCAAAGGTTCTAACACTTCAAGAACACCTTTTTATAATATCTAATCACTTTTAGATCAAAACCCAACCTATTAAGTTCATAAATATGTTAAGTTCATCTTAGATTTGATTCAACTATATAATTAAAGTGATGGAAATTGTGTATAGAATTACTATAATTTTTATTACATGAAATTCATTCAAATTAAAATATCATTATAACGATTTATCATCAAACTATCCTAATTCCATAAGATGTGATAAAGGTTTGATTCAAAATTAATTTAATTAGTTTTTTTAGATTAAAAATCAGATCACACGAGTGTTAATTCATATTCGAGTGAAGTATCACTATGATAACCCAATTTAATTAGATTATTATGTATACTAGCCTTGGATGGATTGATGAATCAAAATCCCCAAAACCCCGAATCCTCTTCAATACTTGGTGCCTCTTTTTCCAAGCTCTCTAGGTTTTTCTCAAATACCTGACGAGTGTTTTAGGTTTCTCTAACTAAGATAATAAGAGTGATAGCCATGAAATTAAGCCTAGGAATAATATAAGTTGTTATCAAATTATAAAATTATCGCAAGTGCATAGGCTATTATAGTATAACTTATGCAAGTACGGGTCGAACCCATAGAGATTTTCTCAGTTTTCTAAATTAACGATTTTCCAACAAGACATAATTGGGATATAAATAAGATGAAAAGAATTAAAGTTACCTAAAATAAGGACTTCCAACACAAGTTATGTAATACGTATGAGAAAATACTAGGACGTATGATCCGTTTATCAATTTTAATTAACATCACATATTACTTTAATTCTATGTTCCTGATTTTATAACTCAAAACTCACCGACTCTCACCACCTACGTTTCAAAAAATATAACAATTAATGTTCATGAAAATAATTTTAATGTCTCATTTCAGACGATTTAAACACCTTTTCCCTTTTATCAATTTTAGTTCTTAAGTATAATCTTTCATCCCGCGATATTAATTAATTTAATAAAAGCATGACCCATCAAAAAGTAATCACACCTAATCTTAAAATATGAATCATCAATATAATTTAGTGTCACGCTATCATGTTGGTTATAGCATAATTAACCAACTTGAACCCTTATCTTAACAATTTTATCATTTTTTCTCCAAAGTTCTCCCAAGTGATCTATCGAAGTGCCTTGTCATAGGCCAAGAGGTGAGGAATTTGAATGGAACCAAAACACATTTTTAATTGGCTGAAAATGAATTATAAAATCCAAAACCAATTTTAAAAGATATTTTATACAAAATTGGTGTCTTGAATTAAAGGGAATCTTTTTAAAAATTTGATCAGTGTCCTATGAGAGTGACCACACAATAAATGAAATCCCAAAATTTATGGGTCTTGGAAAGAGTTTTGGTACTTTGGGAACTATTTTGCAAAATTTTCCTTGATAGCCATGAAAAGATTAAATCAAATTAGTACCCCCTTTTCTATGATTTTTTGGCAGGTGACAGAGCATTAATTGGCTGGGACGTGTGCTTCTAATGTCCTTGAAGTATTGGAATGGTAGGAGATAGATCAGACGCATGAAGGATTGATCCTTGGCTGCTGGATCCGTGGCATGTGGAACTAATTAATTACTGAAAAATAATATGTAGCGGGGCTGGTGGTTGAGCAGAGTTTCGAACACAAGACCTCTTGGGCCACAATTTCACGATTTTACTACAGACTCATTTTGGAAAGAGAACTGACATATATTAAATATAAAGGCCTCTGAGCAAGCTTAATTTGCATCCAAAGCATTTTAACAAAAACTATGCTTCGAGTAAGAGTTCAACCCACAACCTCGAGTCCTTCTTAATGTCTTAACAGCATGTTGGGTCCCACTAGGCCACCAACTTTCTCATTGAATAATCCTCCACAATAATAGAGATCCATCATCTTTAAACCTTTTTCCCATTTTTAACTTTGAGCCCAAAGTCTTTCTAACTTCTCCATTTTACCTCCAAACATCACCAATTCTTAGGGGAACTTGTAAAAATATAAAATAAAAATAATTATTTCAAATTTAGTGTCATAAATAATTAGAAAATTACTTAATTTCCCTTATTTGCATTTTAACTCTCGAAATTCATAACTCGCTTATTTTAACTCGGAATTTAACCAAATTTCAAATGAAACTTTAATTTTACCAGATAAACATTTTAAAATTACTTTTAGGCACTTATAGTTTATAAAACTACTGATTTACTCCGTAGAGTTGCTAAAATTAAAATTTGAATTTTAATTATTTTCAATCTTGCATTTTTGGGAATTACAATAATGACTCTAAAGGCTCATTATTTATCATACAATGCGCTTAACAAGGCCTAGATTTGAGCATATTTAATATAAAATAATGAACTCATCAAATACCCCCAAACTAAAACTTTGCTAGTCCTCAAGCAAAACTAAACTTTTAAAAATCTAACTCACTTTCGTAGGAATCACGATTTCACTTACCATGTGAAACAAGCAGTTAAACTTCTAGGTTACCCTAATGGACGATTTTTGTCTTGTGAATATACAAAAAAAAATTAAAAACTTGACTCACTACAAAAAATACAAAAGTAAAATAACCAAGTCTCAAAGGCATACAAATCACAATTTATAATGCGTGTTTGCGTAACCAATATAACTGCCCATTTCAATAGATTTGATTATTAGTTTATTAGTCGAAAGTTCTTTTTAAATTAAAATCTCAAAGGATTTCACTCACAATCGAACACTTGGAAATCGGTATTTTCTCTTGGTATATGCGAATAAAAAAGTAAATATAAATGGATAAATTTCACATACAAATGATGGAAAAGGGAATTTTTATAATGGATGAATATGGTCTCATGAACGAAAAATCGATTACTTTTCAAAAATATTGAATAAGACCATAAATCCTATTTATCGTTTCTCCACACTATAACTGTATCGGAGATCGGTTGGGATTTTCTTTAAATGTATTGTATGTTTGGATTTTGTCTATAAAGAATGTTTTTTTGGAGTTCAAAAGTTTATGAGAATATATATTTTTTTTTATAATTTGACTTTTAGGTATTTTTTTCAAACCTCAATTTTTGTTTTTTTTCCTATGTCATTTTATTTTCTCATTCTTTCTTTCTCTCTCTTTTTTTTTTCTTTTCTATTTAAATACTAATCTTACAAACACTCTCTATTTTGGCCATTTTCCTACTGCAATTTTTCCCGAGTAAGGTTAGAAAATTGGCATGGCTTATTTTATGGGCTTTTAAACTCCCAGTTAGAGTTAGGTAGTTTTTTGGATTTTCAATAAAAAGATTTTTTTTCCTCAAGTGGTCTTCCAACAAAATAGTATAAAAGGTTGGGTTAGGCTTAATTCCAGGCTTTCAAATGACGTACGAATCTCATTTCTCAAGTTTCATTAAGTTGTTCTCTATCTCAAGTCGATTTACTAAGACTTATAGTGCTTAAAATTCATATTTTGACTTTTTATTTTCAGTAATTAAACAAAACAAATAATTTGAGATCATCTATTAGTTTATCACTAAAGGAAAGTTTTAGTTATTTTAACTCGGATTGATGTAAATCTCTCTAAAAAGATGAATGACATAAAAATCTCACTGGGTTAAAATCTCTACATTTATTCGGTAAGTTGTTTTACTTTTGCCTCAATATCCTTTTTTGATCATATTATATCGTTGATGTATAATAAATTCATTGGTTGAGAGATTTGTGAATTAATTATATATTAAGAAATTGTTTCAAAAATCAATTAGATTAAAAATATTTTTGAAATTTTAATTTTTTTATGATATTTATGTTTTTTTTATCAAAAATACCATCCTTACCCCCAGACCTAAATCTCACATTATCTTCAATGTATGCTCAAATAGAAAAAAGGGACAATGAAAATAAAGTAAAGAAGATGATATAACCTGTGAACTTCCACTCGTGTTACTAAATTCCAACCAATCTCACACGTATTTCATCATAAAACAAAAGCGGAAACAATTTGAAATTATCCTACTAAATAATATATACACATTAAGGCATACAATTAATAAAATGAGTTCAATAGTCATGATGTGCAGGTACGGTATAGCATAAATGGTCGAACTCGAAGAGACTTTCACAGTGACATTCCAAATAATACTTCATTCAGTCCATGTATTCAATCGATATAAATAAATAAATAAAAAATAAGATTTCATTGTTCACGCAAGTGATCAACATGTTAAAGAAACTTAAAATATTTATGAACTTGTCCAAGAAAATTAAAATAAAACATTATTCTTTACATCGACTTTTGGATCCCCCTTAGTCCTCTCCACCCATTCATCTTTCAAATCATCATATAATTTAGACCTAGGGCTGTGGATATCAAATTTACTTTCCAGTTATCTTTATTTTTCTCTCTTTGTTTAATTTTTTCCTCCTTAGCATCTCTCTCCAAGAAGCCATTCGGTTGGCTGACAGGTAACTCAATATTTTTTGAAAATTTGTCTTTCAATGGTAATTTGTTGGAACTTGACGCCACGATGGTAAGTGTTTCTTCTGAAGGTTCTTCCTATAATTTTTCAATTGTTCCCCTATCCAACAAAGAAGAATTATCTTTAAACCTGTCGAGAAAGTAAATTATATAGAGAGTTATTCTCACATGTCAACTTTTAGTGAACGATCAACATTCTTCGACTTGTCTTCTTGCCTGATGTCCAGACGAATATTTCCAATATTTAAAATTTGGATGGTATTTTTGTCACTGATAGGATTGCCATTGATGGTGAACCCAATTTTCTTCTTGTCTTGCGTTTGGGATTCATCAGTAACATTATTTTGGGGGAGTTGGATTAATATGAATTTGGGGAGTTTGATATGTCAAAGATTGTGTAGATTGATTAAAATTAACCTGAGGTGCAGCGGAGAATAGATAACCCGTAGATGTAAATAATTTAGGTTGAAGATTAAGATAGACTAAAAATGGAGTAAGTATGCCTTTATTTGATTGAGTATTTCTCTTCCTCATTAACATTTCCTACAAATAAAAAGGGGCTTTTGATGTCGATTCCTTGGACTAATAATTTTAGACTCTAAACCCAGTGCCAATAAACTTTAAATGATTAGGTCCAATATTTAAACACCCCAGAATTGCAAAACAAACACACATCATTATAATTCAAGCATCAAAACAGTCGTATTGTCTCTTTGATCAAAACCCTAATCGTCGAAATTATGAAAATAATTCTCATTCTCAATCGAACTTTGGGCCAACAACAACAAATAAATAACCTTGAATTTAAAATAAATCAAACTTCAAAGAAATTCAAGCGATCAAAACACTAATTGTGGAAGTTCTAACAAACGATTCACATTCTCAATAAAATTCTTCCAAACAATACTAATAGGTATGAATACATCCTCATATATATATATATATATATATATATTTTGATGTAATTTATTGTGAATTGAATGTAATATTTTGTTCTCTAAGATTATACCATACACTCTGCATATGTCGTGTTCTTAGCATTATGTTTCTGATATCACCTGTTTGTCATTGTATTTTGAGTGTTATGTTGTGTATTCCATGTACTATTTTTGTGTCCTTAGGTTTTATATAACTTTTTCCTTATTTATTGTGTATTTTGTGTTCTCATATGCATAAATTTTTAGTCATTATGCATGGGCTAATGAAATAACATTATGTTTGTTCTTGGTATGAAAAAATACAGTATGAATCTAGCTTCTTCATTTGTTGCCTTGATTTTAAATGCAAAACACACATTTTGCATGTTAAGGACTGGACATTTATATATTTCATCACTATATATGTCCTCTTGTATACATCATTTATTGTGGACTGAGAATATATACATGATAGTAATATGTACATAATCTTTGCATTTGTATAGGTCCTATATTAATTGTGGTCTGTGCTAGTGGAATTTATTGAGGACAGTGAATATGTACATGCTCTATGTATTTTCTTACCTCCGATATTAATTGTGGCCCGCACCAGTGGAATTTATTAAGGATTTGGGAATATATACAAGCTCTTTTATTTTCATACGTCGTAATAATTTTGATTCGAACCAGCGGCATTTAATAGTTCATATATTATTGTAGTAACATTGGATTAAATCAAATCAATTATAATGTGCATGCACTTTATGAATTTGCGTGTACTTTCAAATAGAGCACATGAAAATTCATAAAGTACACGCACATGAAAATTCCTTTGGTTTCATCCGATGTGTGTGTACTTTATGTATTATGCATGTACCATCATAAAATACACACATAATACATACAGTAGACACACATTGAAATTTGAGAATGTTGTGTGATATCGATTATCAATTTAATTTGCAAATTTCCAATTTTAAAACTATTTAATTAGAGTCAATCTTTGATTCAAATTAATTAACATCTATGTGATATAAATCAAATATGCAAATTCAAACAATTATAAATCTCAGTGTTGAGGAAAAATCCCTTTTGGGTTAAACCTTTATTTCACTATATAACAAAAATCGCAATTTACAAATACAATGAAATCTTCAATGAATTTACAGCAGTAAACCCATATAGACCGCGACCTAGTATCTAACAAAGATATCCTCAAGAACCTCAATGATAGCAATCATCAATAAACAGCTCCAGCAAGAACTACCAATCAGCAGTAGAGATGGCACTCCACAAAGATAAAACTTTCAAAAATTATTTTGCACTCCACAAATGATTCACAAAAGAATTGGGATGTTTTGGTAAATAAAAAACAAGGTTTTTAAACCTAAGAGATAAAGACTAAAGGTATGCCAAAAAGTAGTTTTCGTGTATCAAAAGTCTTAATGAAAAAGGTCTTCAAAATAGGTATTTATAGCTAATAAAAAATCTTGAGGCGGCGCATGTCGTTAGAAGTCGTTCGAATAATATGTATATGTCATTTGAACGATATCTCAAGTTGTTACTAACGACCAGTCAAAACACAAAACAATACTGGTTCGTTTGTAGCAAACAAGAAACGACCCCTCAAGCAACATTGCATTTCATTAGAAGCTATCATTTGAATGACATGTCAATGTCATTTGAACGACATTTCCTTGTCGTTTGAACGACAGGAGCGAGATAATATTATTTTAAAAAGCTCGCCTACATGTTTTAAAAAATTACGTTGACTTAGAAAAAATGCCTCATTTTATTTAAAAATAATTTCGAAAGTATCCTAATACAAAATTAAAGCATTTACAACACTTAAACACATTTATATGAAATTATACCTCATGTCGCGAAAATGTTGAAGATACTTGAAATTGGGATCCGTCTTCATGAATGTATGACTTGAGATTCCCTTAACGGTTGTAGTAGTATACAACATATTCTGTGTAAACTATGGACAATGGAAATTATGTCCTTACAAAATTAATTCGGTTGAATCCAATGTGGGTGTACTGTCATAAAGTACACTCAATTACATAAAGTATATGCACATTGTAATTGATTTGGTTCAAACTAATGTGCATGTACTTTTTCTATTATGCATGTACTTTATGGAATATATACGTCCTCTCCATATTTAATAGATCTTATGTTATTCTGATCCGCGCTAGTGGCATTTGAATGATATTCCACTATTTGTAAGAAGTATTTGAGTTTTGTTATTGTTTAGAAATCATACCATCAAGCATGTTCAACTACAAAACTGTTGGGTGCACCTTTAAAGATCTTAAAAACATGAAACCTTTCACATTAACAGTCAATAGTACTTATGATGACATATTTTATTTTTTGCTTCGCATCAATGATAGAGAAAAAAATTTATTTTGTTTTTACTACTACTTTTAAGACATAAGGGCACTTTTGATGCATAAAAGCTACAAGTAACTAAATTGAAAGTGAAGGATTTAGCAAAAAAAATTTGGCAGTATTGCTTAAGAGGTTTTGAATGTGTTGGAGCATTTACATGGATCTATTGTATCACTTATTTTGTGAATATGTTACGAACAGAGAATAGTGGTTTATAACTTATCAAACATCTATTCTTAGGTATTACCATGTAACGGACGATAGGGAATTTGTTTATTAAAATTTCGTATTACATATTTCTTATATTTTGTTGAGATTTGTATGAAGTGTTAAGAGAATATTGCATATACTTTTGTTAAACATTCCTCCACTCTATTGAAATATATTTCTTCTTCAATGGAAAATTCATGTGCTTTATGTTTTATGTGTGTACTTTACTTCTTTATGCATTCAATTTAATCTATATGTGTTTACTTTAATCTTAATGCATTTTCTTTGTCGAAGTGACTTTGAAGACAAGAGCTCAGAAAGGAAAGAATCCCGAAAAGGACATTGCTGATAAGAGTGGCCCAAAGAGGCCAACAAAAGTAGATAAAAAGAGTACAAAGAAATCAGTAAGGGAAGTTCATAAATACCACCAATATAGGTCGAATATCGTGAGCTTTTATCATGATTTGTCTGATATTCGCAGTAAACTCAACGATAACCATGTTGAACTTCTTAAGAAAATGCCTTTATGATAGCTATTCAATGCCTATTACATCGGTGAAGTTGTAAAAGGAGATCATAAAAATACCGATAAAAACATTCTCACCTATGTCGAGCTCTACAAAAAAAATTTAAAATAATTAGCGATGCCTAAATAAGCCTCAATGATATACGTCAAATTTTTTGGATTCCAATAACAAAGAGAAAAAAGAAAATTTAACTGAAAAATAGATTAGATCAATCTGTCGCCAAATCTGAATTTCTCAAACGCTACTTCAAGGGCAACAAAAATATTGGAAAATTATATATTATAAAGGGATTGAAGATGTCAGTTGATCTTGATGCCGACATGGGGAGGAATGATTTTGTTAAGATTCTTGCCCTCCACTTCATTACAATACTATTGTTATCCAACTCCAACTTTATAATAAGATAATTTTCCACTTAATACATCAACGACATTGTTGATATGATTAACTATGACTAGGCTTCTGCTGTCCACGGATTTCTGATCCACCCTCTCGATAAAATGATCAAATCTAAGCCCATCATAACTAGTGGATGCATCATATCATTAATGGTGAGGAAACATCATTATACACATTTCAATGTTAAAGTAAACACATATTGTATAAAGTACACACACATTGCCTTGCACAAAATGCATATTTCATTTTAATGTGCGTGTACTTTATGAAATATGAAAGTAAATGCATATTTCATAAAGTACATGCACATTGCATTGAACAAAATCATTTTTAATGTGCATGTACTTTATAAAAAATGCGTGTCTTTTTTAAAAAGTACACACATACGACATAAAGTACATATACAAAATGAAAGTTCAATGCAATTTGCATGTACTTTATATCTTATGCGTGTTTTTTTAACAATACTAACTGTTGATGTAAAAAATTAGATCACTCTAATTATTCAATCACAGATAAATAAAATGAGACAAAGATTTTTAAAGTGGTTCAGCCTTATAAGAATGGCCTATGTCCACTGTTATGTTATTGCTGAGTGTTTGGGAATTCTTGATTACAAGTTCAGTCAAGAAATTCTGGTCCCCTTGAATGAGGATGATATAAGGTATTTATAGCCTTGAGGCTGTACATGAAAGGGTCGATACATTAAATGATATACACATGAAAGGGTAATACATTTAATGCAGCGTGTGTGTCAAGATTATAAACATTCAATGAATAGTTAAACTGTCGTCTATCTGGTAATTAATGATACGGCCGAGATGCAGCTCGGACCGCCTTAGTTGCTCGTTTGATCAAGAGTTTCTCGGAGCGCTTGAGTATCTCGGAGTGATGGAGTTCCTCGGGGTATCTTCTCTTCTCGGAGGGAACATGAATTGGTCGGGGAAATGAACTTCCTCGTTACTATTGTGCCACGTATATTGACACGTGTCTTCGTATTATTCGTCCACATCAGCGTATTAATTTTGGTATCAACAGAAGCCCCCAATGTTTTGTATTTCGAACTTTGAGGAATATGGAACATTCTTTCTCGGTATATGGAAATATTGAATGATCTTCCTGGGTTTTAGGAGCACCGTATTTGAATTTATTTCCAAATTCATAGAATTCGCCTTTTTTCGAATTTTTTAAGAGTGCTTCGATCTTTGTGTCCTTTTAGCCGCCGGAAGCTCAATAGTTTCTTTCGTGTAATCATTTCCTTCGTCGTTTCCCTAGGTAAAGTATTTAAACTTCTTAGGTAACCATACCGTCTTCTTCTTTTTCCAATTTCCTGCATTCAAGCTTTCTATTCTCTCCTTCTCTCTTGTGCATTCATCCTTGTTTTCGTTCGTTGTCAACATACCTCCTTTCTTCCTGTAAGATCTTCTTCCTTTCTTCTGTATCTCTTTTATTCAGTATGGTTTATATTGTGGCGTCTGTTGAGAGATTTCGTTTCGATTTTTCCATTCCTTCCTGGGTAACTCTGGAGGTTCTTTCTGAGCCTTTAGATTATTTTCGATTGGCTGAGGGACATTGGTTCCCCAGTTTATTCATTGCTGAATGTGGATTTTCTTTTTTGCCAAACCCATTGTGTCTTGAGTTTTGTCAGTATTTTGATCTTGTCCCTGCAAAAATAGCCCCCAATTCATGGAGAATAATTAATGGGGTGTACAAATTAAATCTAACTCATGGGACTCGTATAGGGATCCCTGAAATTATGTATTGCTATAAATGGGCCATTCTAGATAATATTTATTACTTAAAAACTAGGTTTCTGAATAGAGCTCTTGTAGTTAACCTCCCTGATTCAAATAGAGATTATTTTGAACATGGGGTGGTTATTAAAAATTGGCAATATGCCCCTTTAGTTGGAGATGGAGTATACAACGGTCCCAGATGCCCCCCATATGGCAATGGGATAGGTTTATTTTTCATTTTATTTCTTTTACTTATGAAATTATGCTTTTATCATGTTTGACAAAATGTATGACTGGTATCTCATTATGTATTTGTTTGCAGTTGATAGTAAAAGAAAAACTCCAAAAGAATCAGAGGTTAATATTAAGCATCTATACTTATCTGGGGTTTGCATAAGAACGTTGCAGACGAGCACATCAGGTCTGCATCATATTTGCTACAGTATAAGAGTTATACAACATCTTATACTGCTCGCCCTGTTGAGCCAGCTTCAACTCCAGACGATTCTTCTTCAGATTCTCATCTTCCTTTAAGTCAGAGAATGGCCAAGAAAAGATCTCCTCCTGCTCTATTTGATGACATTACTTCTGCTGTTGGGGCCAAGAAAAGCAAAACTGATGTCCTAGAGGGAACTAAGAAGATGGATACTGCACCTTCCAAAGTTACCGAGAAGCCCCCAGTGGCTCCGAGCAAAAAGGTTGCTCCTATGGAAATAATTGCTATCTCTCCGACCAAGAGCTCTTCCTTGGTTGAAACTGCCGAAGTTCCTTTGAGGAGATTGAGGAAATCATCCTCAGTCAATTTGGCTGAAACTGTCTCTTCTCCTCCATCTGGTGTTGTTGGTGTTCCAACCATCATTCCCCCGAGCTCTGCAATGAGCTCGGTAAAAACTTGGATCATACCCGAGGTCCAAGGAATTGATGAAAATATTTCTAGGGATATGTTGACATCCCTAGCTACTCGTCACCTTGCTTCGGTAAATTTCTAACATTCTGAATTTCCTTTCTGTCTTTGAATACTTGTATTTTTGCACTGACCTGTCACTTTTTCCTTTGTTCAGCTGGTGAATTGTTTTAATAACATTGTGAAGAAAGACGAAGCTATTAAAGCTTCCAGCTCCTCGTCAGGTGTAGAGGATGCTCTGCTGGGTTTAACCCAATCTTTGAAGGATTCTCGTCAGCAGTATAACGAGGACAAAGCTGAATGGGAGAAAAAGTTGTCCGTAGTTGAGGTCGAGAAGGTGAAGATGGCTGAGATATCCAAGAGTTTGGAGAATAAAGTGAAAAGTTTAGAGGTCGAGCATAAGAAATATGACGACAAGCTCAAGAATTTTGGAGAACTTGAGGATAAGCTGAGGAAGTCAGAGGAAGAATTGTCCGCCCTGCGAGATATCAAGGGCCAAAAAGAAGTATTGGATGCGAAGCTCTCCTCGGAGAAACTGAAAAGAAAGCTCGCAGTTAAAAAATCCTTCAGCGCTGGCTGGGATAAAGGATGGGACAAGGGGATTGCTGCGATGACATCCCAAGTTCAATATGGGAAGTTGAAGTACTTCCGAGATGGCTGGGTAGCTGCCCTACAAGAATTGAAGATCAAAGAAGATTCTGGGCTATTCCAGCTACACCTCCCTGGTTCTCCCCCATCAATTGTGGAGGAAGAAGAAGATGAGCCTGTCTCTGATGAATCTTCCATGGCCATACGTGATCAAGTCCCTGCTTCTCTTCCTTCTGCCAACGAGGACATTTCTTCCATGCCTCCTCCTCCTGAGAAAATTTCAACTGCTGATCAAGTCGCTGTGACCACTGAGCAACTAAGCTCCTCGTCCCAGCCTCCCGAGAAACTCTTGGGAGACAAGGAAAATGTGTGAAGTTGTTCGGTATCATTTCTATCTTTCATTATTTGTAATCCAACAATGTAATCCTTTTGTGATCTAATAAAATACATCTTTGTTCATCTCTGTTGTTGATGATTTGTTTTTGTTGATTGTTGTCTTTTTCTCATCCTTAGTTTGTGGCTAGAATGGAAATGATATCTGCACATGATACAAAGCTGATGCAGCAATGTCACGAATATTATAAGGCTGGTCATACAGACCTTAGTACATCAGAAATTGCTGACATCCTTGGCCATGATGCCTCAGAACAAGCAATTGAAGCTTATCGGTACTTGAAGGATTTACTTGACCGAGTTATGGCCAACAATGTGGCCTACTATGACTTGATTGAGGAACTTCATTATTCCTTAGAAGATCTCCAAGGTCAGCACAATGAATCAATGGCTTTGTTGCACAAGGAATATGAAAATTGATATCAACAGCTTTCTTCTGAAACAGGCCATAAAAATATCCTTGTTGGATACAATGTTAGGGAAAGAACTTTAAAAGGTGAAGTTGAGGCTTGCAGGCAGATTGCTGAGTTGCTGGAACAAGAGAACAATAATTTGCAGAAAAAGCTGGCACAGTATGAATCTGCAGCGTCATCTTCCACTGCTTTAGTGCAAGTTATCGATGAAGGTTTCTCGTTCTTAGAAGTTGAGAATGCCAAATTAAGGCAAGAACTGGATAACTTAAGAAGGTCTGTTATTCCTGTGACTACTCGGGGACGAGGAAGAGGTTCTCGTGGGCGAGGAAGAGCTGTTCAAAATGTTGCCGAGGAGCAAAGTTCTCCAGTCGCTGCTCGGAGTCGATCAAGAGTTCTTAGCCGCAATGTTGAAGAGGCTCGCACTCAATCTACTTTGGAATCTCAAGCATACCAATTAAACGCCAAAGATCGGGCTTTATCTGAAATGTCCAAGAAAAATTTATCTTTGGAAGATCAACTTACTGGAACGAAGTCTGCTTTGAATGATAAAGATGCTTTTGCCAGGAGTCTTCACGAACAATTGGATAGATTAACCTTCCAATTCTATAAACAGCCCAGGGGTTTTTGGATGGTAGGATACAATGAAGCCCTTGTTCATTTAGATGCTCGGATTGAACATGCCAATAATGAAGGTTATAAGCAGGGATGGTTGAACGCCCTGGGTGTACTGAAATTGGAGCAAGGGCATTTTTTTTGGGATTATCATGCTCCAGGGTTACTAGACTTGCCTGTGCCACCTTTCAAATTGGATATGGAATGGATCCCAGCTCGTTCCATTCCTCGGAGTTTAATTTCAAAATATCTCGGCGACTATAGTCTTCATTCTCAGACTGAATTATCTCGTCCAGAGCATCTCTTGGATACATCTTCTGTGATGAACGTCAGAATGCTTAGAGATATTAATTTCATCAATTCTCCTCTTTGCTTAGAAGATCCTCCTGCCGGCGAGGAACCTGTTTCAAAAGCTAAAGGAAAGAAACCAATAGAATAGGTTTTTCAATGTAATAATTAGCACATATGTATAGCTTGTAATACATTTTTATCTTAATGAAAGAATTTCATTTTCTGTTTGCAAATTTGTATTGCGATTGTCTTGTGTTTATCAAACATTTTTACATTTGTGTATATGTATCTGTTAAAAAGATAACAATATGATGCTGTTCATCAACCAACTTAGTAATCAAAATTACAAGTATCAATGCTTCTCAATCACTTAATAATAAAGTAATGAGTATAAAAAAGTAATGAGTATAAAATGTTGAAACTGTCTCCAACCAACCAAGGTTGTTAAATTGTGTTTGTCGACCAACTACAGTTGATGGGTTTTTTATCCCCGACCAACCATACTTGGTAAACTTTTTCCTAAAAAGTATCCGACCAACCAGGGTCGATAATTTATCCTCGTCGACCAAGTATAGTTGATTACCTCGTCGACCAAGTATAGTTGATCACCGACCAACTATACTTGGTTCAGTTTGGAATTCTTTGTATTTTCTGGAATGATTTTACCTTCCGACCAACTTGTTGGCTTATTTTCAAATCAAATGATATTGTTTCTTCCCTCAACCGTAGTTGATTATTGAATATCAGGTTCTTTCAAACTATCTTGTCCACTAGTTATCTTACCAACCTTAGTTGGTCACGCTAGTGTACGCCTCCTAACCAAAGGAGTATATTTTTTGGTTCTTTCGAACTATCTGTCCACTAGTTATCTTACCAACCTTAGTTGGTCATGCTAGTGTACGCCTCCTAACCAAAGGAGTATATTTTTTGGTTCTTTCGAACTATCTGTCCACTAGTTATCTTACCAACCTTAGTTGGTCACGCTAGTGTACGCCTCCTAACCAAAGGAGTATATTTTTTGGTTCTTTCGAACTATCGTCTTCTTGCTGTCAAGTAGCGTAGTGTACAACACTAGTATTCCCCGAAAAACTTTCAAACAAAGGAGAGGAAAATGGTGAAAACATCATAGTTTTATTCATATTGATGAACCCGTTGTACATTTTACATCATTGATAATACTTGCGAAGGTGTTCAGCATTCCAAGCATTCTTGAATTCTTCTCCTTCTAAAGTTGCTATTTGGTAAGTTCCTGGTCGAACAACTTCTGTAACTCGATAAGGCCCATGCCAGTTTGCCTCCAGTTTATTGTGTTTCTGAATTACCTTCTTTAGCACATAATCTCCTTCTTTTAAATCGCATTTCCTCACCCTTTTGTTGTAGAAAAGAGCTGTTCGTTGTTGATAAGCAGCATTCCTAATGGCTGCTTCTTCTCTGACCTCCTCGAGCATATCCAAATCCAATCTTCTCATCAAGTCGCTGACTGGGGAATTGAAATTTAGCACTCTGTGTGTTGGGAGACCTAACTCGGCAGGTATTACAGCCTCACTTCCAAATGCTAGCATATATGGTGATTCTCTAGTCGCTGCTCGGGGAGTTATTCGGTAAGCCCACAATACTGATTGTAGCTCGTTAATCCAGTTAGCTTTATCTTCACTTAGCCTTTTCTTCAAACCATTTAGCAGTGTTCTATTCGTCACTTCAGTCTGTCCATTGCTTTGAGGATGGCCTGGTGCTGGATGGACCTTCAAAATGTTCGACTGATGATAATAAGCAGCAAATTCCTCGTTATCAAATTGGGTTCCATGGTCTGTGATGAAGGCATGAGGGAGACCATATCGACAGATGATATTCTTCCAAATGAACTGGTATGCCTTCTCGTACGTCATGTCGAGGAGGGGTTCAGCTTCTACCCACTTAGTAAAATAGTCTACTGTGACGACGAGGTACTTGAATCTTCCTCGGGTGGTCGGCAATGGTCCCACCAAATCAATTCCCCACATGGAGAATGGCCAAGGGGAAGTTATAGGTGTCAACAATGCTTGTGGAGTTCGTCAGATAGAGGAAAAACGTTGGCACTTATCACATTTCTTAGCATAGGCTATACAATCAGCCCTCATCGTCGGCCAATAGTATCCTTGAGTTATTACCCTTTGTAAAAGCGTTCGACCTGCTACATGAGCTCCACAAGACCCTTCATGGATCTCTTCAATCAATTCTTTCACTTCGGAGGGATGTACACATCTCTGCAAACCTGCCATAATTCCTCGTCTATATAAAATACCATTAGTTACTACATACCGAGCAACTTTATATTTCAATTTTTTGGCAGCAAGCTTATCCTCTGGCAATTCTCCCTCTTCAATATATACCCTAATGGGATCCATCCAAGATGGTCCTAAATCAAGGGTAATAACATTCATCGTCAAGTCTTCCTCTATGCTCCGACTTTCCAGTACTTCAATCGGTATTGTTCTTCGTAGCTCGGTACGTGTAGCTGATGCTAGTCGGGCCAGTGCGTCTGCTTTTGCATTTTCTATTCTGGGTATTCTGATCAACTGAATCGCGTCAAATTCTGCCAACAACTCCATTACCTTGTCATGATATTTGACCATTAATTCTCCTTTAACTGCATACGTTCCCATCATCTGATTCACAATCAATTGAGAATCACTGAATACCATCACTTGTTGTGCTTCCATAATCTTTGATAAATTAAGACCTGCTATCATGGCTTCATATTCAGCCTCATTATTAGAGGCTTTGAATTGGAATCGCAAAGCATATTCCATGTCAATCTCGTCTGGGGTGTTCAAAACAATTCCTGCCCCACAACCTGCTGTGCAGGATGAGCCATCTACATATAATCTCCATATGGGCAACCCGTCTTCAAATTTCTTATCTGATAGAGTTCCTCGGTGAAATATTTGTTTCTTTTTTTCATCCTTCCCTGACGCTTTTCGCTCCTTGTTGACCATCTCTTCTCGTTCTTTTACCAACCGGAGCTGGTCTGAGTTTGAAGTTGCAGATCCTTCTACATCCACAAGTCCTTTTACCAACCGGAGTTGGTCTGGATTTATGTCTGTTGATCCTGTAACATCCACAGGTTGGTCAGCGAGCAGTTTTTGTTCCTCGGGGATATCAGGATATGTAAACTCTGCTATAAAATCTTCTACAGCTTGCCCTTTCAATGATGATCCGGGTTCATACACAATATCATATTCACCGAGCTCTATTGCCCAGTACATCAATCTCCCTGACTTTTCTGGCTTATGAAGGGCTTGTCTCAATGGCATGTCGGTATATACGACGATTGTATGGGCCTGAAAATATGGCCTCATTCTTTTACTTGCTTCAATTAATGCCAATGCCAATTTTTCTAACTTTGGATATCTGATTTCTGCACCTCGAAAAGCCTTACTTGTGTAATAGATGGGTTTCTGAACTCCATTCTCCAATCTAATCAATGCTGAACTAACTGCATTCTCTGATACCGCCAGATACAAGTACAACTTCTCTCCTGTTATTGGCCTGGACAACAATGGAGGTGCTCCCAAATACTTTTTCAAGTCTTGAAAGGAATTTTCACATTCATCAGTCCACTCAAAAGTTTTTCGGAGTGTTTTGAAGAATGGGAGGCATTTGTCAGTTGCTCGGGATACAAATCTATTGAGCGCTGCAACTCGTCCTGTAAGACTCTGTACTTCTTTCTTTGTTGTTGGAGATCGCAACCCTAAAAGAGCTTTGATCTTATCTGGATTTGCTTCAATGCCTCGTTGGTTGATAATGTATCCGAGAAACATTCCTTCTCGTACTCCAAATGTGCACTTCGTCGGGTTGAGTTTCATCTGGTATTTATCCAGTTGATCAAATGTCTGAGCTAAGTCAACTAGATGATCTGCAGCTTTCTTGCTTTTTGTCAGCATATCATCGACATAGACTTCCATGTTGTAACTGATTTGTTCGGTGAAAACCTTGTTCATCAGCCGCTGGTATGTCGCTCCTGCATTTTTCAAACCAAAAGGCATAACATTATAGCAATAAGTTCCCCTAGGGGTAATAAAAGAAGTACTTTCCCTGTCTTCAGGTTTCATTTTGATCTGGTTGTAACCGGAATACGCATCCATGAAGCTGAGAAGCTCATGTCCCGAGGTAGCATCCACTAGTTGGTCAATTCTGGGCAATGGAAAATGATCTTTTGGGCATGCCTTGTTGAGATCAGTGAAATCAACACACATTCTCCATTTATTGTTCTTCTTCTTTACCATCACCACATTTGCCAGCCAGTCTGGATATTTCACATCTTCAATGAATTGGGCTTTCTGGAGCTTCTCGACCTCCTCTTGTATAGCTTGATTCTTCTCGGGGCTAAATACCCTTCTTCTTTGCTTTACAGGCTTGATCTCCTTATTCACATTGAGTTCGTGACATAAGAAGTTTGGATCTATTCCTGGCATGTCCTCATGACTCCATGCGAAAGTTTTCTTTCTGTTTCTCAAGAACGTTATCAACTCTTGTTTTATTGAAGCATCCAACGACGAACCTATCTGGGTTACTCGTTCAGGGTGCTCCTCGTCCAGAATAACATTTTCTGTAGATTCTACCACCTGTCCTTTTACAAGTTGGGATTCATCCCTGGGATCAAGAGTTTCAATTTCTGTACCTTCCTCTACCTGGTAGGTAATAGTCTTTTTCCTTGATTCCTCAAGCTCCTCTTGCTCGGCAGATGAATAATAGCATTCCCGAGCTATTTTTTGATCACCTTTTACAACTCCTACTCTGAAGTTTGTTGGGAATTTTAAGCATTGATGCACTGTAGATGGAACTGCTTTGAACTTCTTCAAACCAACTCTTCCCATGATGATGTTGTAGGCTGACTGCACATTCTTATCCATCACAAAGAAGCGTATTCTTTCTGTTCGACAAGTAGGCCAAGTTCCAATGAATATGTCCAACTTGATCGTCCCAAGTGGAAAAACTTTCTCGCCAGCAAAACCCAGAAGGGGTCTGTGATAAGGTTCCAATTGAGATAATTTCAAATTCAAGCTATCAAAACATGAATAGTACATGATGTCTGCCGAACTACCATTGTCCACCAACACCCTTGAAATCACCACATCTTTCATCCTCATTTTGATCACCAAGGGATCGTCGTGAGGGTAAAGAACACCGGCCAAATCTTTTTTTGAAAAACCAATAACTAGCTTCTTTTTGTTTACCTTCCTCGGAAGATCATCCTCGGCAAGATTTATTCGTTGAATCTATGAGCAGGCTTGAGCCTCTCTGAGATAGGCCTTTCTTTCTACAGTAAGGTCTCCCCCTCCAGCATCTCCTCCTGTAATAACATTACAATCAAATGACCCAAAACGTACGGAAAATACCTCTCGTTCAGGCTGTCTTGGCTTCTTTGGAAGATCGGGGTCTTCATCTGGATCATCTTCATGATCTCTTTTCTTTTTCTCCTCCGTCCGATGAGGAGATCTGGAACGATCTCTAGTCCTATCATCATTCTTCCTTTCACCTCTGCGATCTACATACTTTGACAACTTTCCTCTTCGGATGAGCGTTTCAATCTCGTTCTGAAGGGCTATGCAATTTTTGGTCGTATGGCCATGATCTTTATGGAACTCTCAATATTTGGCCCTATTCCTCAGTTCAGGATTGGTCCTCAGTTTTTCTGGCCACTTGATTTCTTCTTTATTCTTGATTTCTTCCAAAACATGATTAATACCCATTTTCAATGGAGTATAATTATCATATTTCTTCAGGACTTCCCATGACGTCCTATTATTCTTGGATTGCTTGTCACCACCATTACCTTTTTGTTCTTTCTTCTTAGATTTGTCAACCTCCACCTTGGTTTCTTTATCCATATTCTTTTTCGCAGCCATAGCCTCCTCGGCATTCATGATTTTGGCCGCTTTTGCCATAAACTCCGACATAGTTTTAGGTGGATCTTTGGCCAAAGTATAGTATAACTTGTTAGGCAGCAAACCACTCATCAAAGCAGTGATCGTTGTCTTTTCTTCGTAATCTACGACTTCCAACTTCTCGTTATTGAAACGAGTTATGTAATCTCTAGTACTCTCACCTGATTTTTGTCTAACACTTAACAAGTGCGCTACTCGCTTTACCGGCTTTGCTCCAAAACAGAAATTGCCGATGAACAACTCGGCTAACTGAATAAAAGTCGAAATCTTACCCCGAGGAAGATTGTTGTACCATATCTGTGCAGATCTGGTAAGAGTTCCCGAGAATGCTCTACACCTCATCTCGTCGGGAACGGCATATATGTCGACAGCAGCTTGGTATTGTTCTATATGAAGAATAGGATCTGTCTTTCCATCATACTTAGGGATCACTATAGGTGCTTTGAATTTCGATGGTGTAGGAAAATTCACAATGGCCTGCACAAAAGGTGTCCCTTGAATAAAAGTTCTCTGTAAGGGATTCCTTTCTTTAACCATTTCTCCAAGTCTATCCTCCAATCGCTGAATGGAACCCTTCCATTCTTCATTTCCTTCCTCGGGCTGCTTAGTCTGAGCAATTGATTGTTCTGACGTAGCTTCCTGAGATCTATCTCGACGAGTAGGTGGTCTTGATTGTGCTGATCCTTCTCTCAAACCTGATGGTGGTCGAAAGCTTCTCGATGGGGCTCTTGGCGGACTCATATTTCTCCTTGGTCCTAACCGACTGAAAGGAGATGCCCTGCTTAATCTTTCCAGGGCGCTAGTTCTCTCCGGAGAGAGGGTGATATGTTGATCTGTATCCGTGGCCCGTATCGATGAAGTTCGCCCAGGTTGATAAGAAAAATCATTAGATTCTTCATTACGATATGACTTAGTACGCCTGGATCGCGATTGCCCACGATCACTCCTTTGCCTTGAATGGGTAGGTGCACCGCCGTGAAGAGTTTGAATGAGTTGCCTCATTGTTTCTTGCATGGCGGTTTGTCCTTCAGCCAGATTCGTCATAATTCCAGCCAGATCTGGAGGTGCAGATGGATTTTGAGGATTTCCAGTATTTCCAGCATTTCGATTACTGGATTCCGGATTATCTGCCATTGATGATAAATGATTTTTGGTGAAAAACGATAGCAACAGTCGTTTCCCACAGACGGCGCCAATCTGTTGATGTAAAAAATTAGATCACTCTAATTATTCAATCACAGATAAATAAAATGAGACAAATATTTTTAAAGTGGTTCAGCCTTATAAGAATGGCCTACGTCCACTGTTATGTTATTGCTGAGTGTTTGGGAATTCTTGATTACAAGTTCAGTCAAGAAATTCCGGTCCCCTTGAATGAGGATGATACAAGGTATTTATAGCCTTGAGGCTGTACATGAAAGGGTCGATACATTAAATGATATACACATGAAAGGGTAATACATTTAATGCAGCGTGTGTGTCAAGATTATAAACATTCAATGAATAGTTGAACTGTCGTCTATCTGGTAATTAATGATACGGCCGAGATACAGCTCGGACTGCCTTAGTTGCTCGTTTGATCAAGAGTTTCTCGGAGCGCTTGAGTATCTCGGAGTGATGGAGTTCCTTGGGGTATCTTCGCTGCTCGGAGGGAACATGAATTGGTCGGGGAAATGAACTTCCTCGTTACTATTGTGCCACGTATATTGACACGTGTCTTCGTATTATTCGTCCACATCAGCGTATTAATTTTGGTATCAACACTAACATTGTTACTCATATTAATTAGTTTAAATGGTATAACTTCTAATTTTTTTTCAATTTTCACAGTATTGGGTATACGAGAAGTTTAATGTTATCAGTCATATCGAGAGTAAGGAGGATAAGGAACGAGATTTTTTCGGTGGAGCTTGGGAACATTAAAGGAATGGATGAAGGATAATAAGATCACTAAAGTTGGAGCTTGGGAACATTAAAAATAATGACATCGAATGAATAAAAAAGTTGGACGAGGATAAGGCCAAACAAATTCGTTTAAATAATGAGTTCAAAATTCAACTTGAAGACTCGAAGAAGAACGACTGTGACCGAATAAAAAAGTTGGAGGAAGATAATGCCCAATTCAAAATTCAAAATGCAAATTTAAATAATAAGCTGAATGTTTATAGAGATTCATCAGAAAGTTAGAGGATTGCGATAGAACAACTTTAGCAAAGCATTAACTACTTGTTTGAAGCCAACAAAAGGTTCAAAAAAGATAAAGATGATGCTTTTACGAAATTCAATATGGAGGTAATTTGGTGATATTTTTAATCATTTGTCCATATTTATAGTAAATTACACACATTGTCAATAAAGTACACACACTGGTTATTTTAGTACACACATAATACTTAAAAGCATTATGTAGTTTTTTGTGTACCTTGTAATATTATGCGTGTACTTTGGGATTTCTTGTTTGTTCTTTGGACAGAATAGAAAGTACACGCATATCACCACAAAGTACACATTAATGTGTTTTTACTTTTACGTGTACCTTATGAAAATATGTTATTATTATAACCAAATAATGCAAAGTACATGCATAATACTCAAAGTACACGCATTAAGCATTATTAGTTTAAGAATATGTATTTTAAGAATATGTTTATAAAATAATTAATAAGTTAAAAATGATAATTTTTTCTCTAGGTTACAAATAATAAGGTTCTCCAAGAAAAAAAATGAAAGTTTAAAGAAGTCCTTTTCAAAAAAGGATGAGGAAATCAAGCTGCAATACTCAATGTAGAGCATAATACAAGAAAGGGACGATCGAAAACAAAATATCAACGACGATTTTGTTTATCAACATCCTATTAGGGATTTTCAAAAAGGTGAAAAGAATAAAAATCGTTCCAATGAAAGTCCTACTGAGCTGCAGTAGAGTAGAAAAAAATAAACCAAATAATAAAAATACCAGTGCGGCAGGGAATAGGAGAAAAGGGCAACAAAACAAGGACAAGCTTCCGGCACCTTCAGAATAAAATCGGAGAATTAGATATGACACACCGCTCAATAAAATACCGGGTTATTAGTCCTATATCAAATTAAAAGAGGAATCTCATTTGGTTCATTCTTAGTATCGTTCTCAAAAACTTTTAAAATTTTTACTAACCACCTAGTATTCAAAAAGCCGATGCCAAATTTTATCTTTCATTAATCAGATAAACATGCAAAAAATAAATAAACATAAACCATATACAGCCATTGAGTCTAAATCAATACGGAATGAATAAATAACCTTCCGAATAAACCATCGGCTAAAAATCGCAAAATAATAACCAAAAAATGAATACAAAATCTAAATAACGAGTCTAAAATTAAATGGGTAACATGCTCCAAGTGAACTGCAACTGAAATAAGATTCCAATTCTAAGAATAAAGAAATGACGCGTCTAGCTCAAATCCTGCAACCAACCAACCATGTTGTAGCTGCGTTACCCTGTAACAGATAAGTCAAGTTTGGCGTCCCTGTGGCTGGATACCTGAAAAGATTTTTAAGAAAAGTAAATATTTAGCAAACGGGCTAGAGCCCAATTTATAAAAATGTTTTGCAAGCATTTTATTATAATCAATGAAATGCGTAATATATAATGTTCATAATTGATTTTATGGTTGCACTTCCTTTAAGACCATCTCACCTCTCTTCTATAATGCACACCTATCACATTCATTTATTTCATCAAAACATTACTTAATCCAGCTAGACCATAATAGCTATCTTAACTAGAATGCTAATCATCCCATCGTAAATTAAATACATTATTTCGATTAGTATAACATATGTAATTCTCATTTATGTGAATATACTAAATATCACATCGATATTGTCAATAGATAGTCACACATTATCTATAGATATATGCCCATATCACCCAATATACTAAAGATCACTTCGATATTATCAATATATAGTCACACATTAACTATAGATTTGTACACATATCACTCACTACGTGTATATATACATAGCATCTTCATAGCTTGGTCCTATAAGATGCATCCCTCGTACATGCTATCGGGTGCCAGGCATATCTCGTGTCATCATTGGTCACCAGGTCGGAATCTCACCACGGATCCAAAATCGTAAACAAATAATAGAGGTGGCTATAAATATATAGGCTATAGGATTTTTATACATCTTCCTTAAAGACCTGAGTGACATCGCCCTCTCATTATGGTAGGAACCTTTGAGCACTATAACCTGGAGAATAGCCTAGACCCCGCTGGAATCTCTAGGGTGGGACCGCCCACTACGCGCAACCTCCTAGATAACATCCTCGAGTAATAAATAGTTACACATAATTTGCATTCATCTCACATGCATACATTTATATATATAATTCCACATTTATATATATTCCAATTATTAACGAGTCCATTCGTAATTCCTATGCCCTACACTAAATAGCTACACCCCTCTATTTATTAATAACTATAGGATTATACATATCACCTCCTATATACTCGAATAGGTTTCTATTACTCTCACAAGGTCCCTACAAATTTATGTTTCAATTTTGGGAAAGTTTCATCACCATTCATAACTTCAAGGGTAATTTAGACCTTTCACAATCTATGTCTAAATTATTTAATCACTATGAAAACATAGTACATTAAACTAGCTACACGTGGCCACAACGACAAGTCAATCCGAATCCAGGCACAAAAGTTATCCCAATTTAAATTTTCATAAAAAATATATACACAAACACGCCCTTAACTGCCACGCACGCCCAGCCAAAATCGACCCTCGGTTGATCGGTCCCTCCTGTTATGCTCAACATGCTACTGAATTGTGAGCTGTTCTTCCACCCCAAAGTTCTTTTGACGTCATTGTAAATTATAACCCCTTTTAAGCCTCAACGATTCTAGTTTTTATTTTTGTCTCCTTCCATAGTTCCTCAAATTATCCTTGACCCACACCATATATACAATTCATTTAACACTCAAATCCTAATTTCTCCAAAAAAATCATAATTTTCACCCATGATGTATTTATTCATCATTTTCAATCTCTAGAACCCAGAAATTCACAAATCTCTAACATATTATGCTCGAAAAATTGCACTATATTCTGTCATCATTATCAACGTTTAGAAACACAGAATTTATAACGAATCTCTAACATATTATGTTCCCAAAATTTCTCTATTCACATGGGTCTAAAATTTGATTTTCTTCAACATCAATTTGTAATATTTCTACACAATGATCTTCAAATTTCCAATTTGTTACCACAAGTTCAATTATTATCACTATAAACTACAACTCACATAAAGCAAGAAAATACTTGCCTCGGTGGAATAAATCCGATGATCTCTTATTGAAAAATTTGTCCGAAATGGTCTTTTCTTCCATCTTTCCTCCTTCTTCTTTCTCATTTCTCTCCTCTCTCAAACTTTTGTGTTTAGGAATGAACAATGGATGCCCAACCCTCTTAAACCTAGGTTAAATTTCCTTAATCTCGTAATTAAGCCCATGGGCCAAATTAAAAAGGCTTAAATACCCCCGTATAAGCTCGGTTATGTCTAAAAAGGCATCGAGCCCCAATTACTACCCAGGGGTACACTGTTTTGACTATTTTGACCTCTATGGACTCAACCATGACCTTAAAATTGCGATCCGAGTCATTATATAAATTTTCCAATTTCGGCCTCAAAATACGACACACGTAAAATTTAAAGTAATCCGAATTAGTTAAAAATCTAAAATTTCCAAATTAAGTAAATTATCCAAATTTAAAAGTTCTACTTCACCAAAATTATTAAATTCCTATGTCCTAAAAATACGGGGTGTTACATACTTCTCTCCTTACAAAGGAATTTCGTCCTCAAAATTCGAATAAATCTATTATTCCAATTCTCAAATTTACCCCCATGATCGCTACACCTATATCTACCACATCTAATCACAAACTATATTAAAATTAAATTAGTTAACTAGGGCGCCCATACACCCTATACCCAACCGAGGTACCAAACCAATGTACTAATGACCAAACATCTCCCCACTTCCAACGTTGCACTAAGTTCCATGCATGGAACATTTCACAAAGCGAAATCTAAATAAGGAACCCCCCGATACACTGTTACCTAACATTTTCGCTCATCAAAATTCGTCTGTCCCTCTATCCATAGAATGTACCCCTAAATTAGCGTCTCTTGACATAAAACTATACTCATCCACTTTCATGTTACAAAAAATAACACACATCACGGCGCTCTTACTATCACAAGTTTCTTAGCATGAATAAATTTATGAGTTATATATTCCTGCTCGATAATCAATCCATCTATCCTGAATCTCGTGAGTAAATGCCCCAACTCATCATGATAAAATAAGAGTACACATATATTCTCATAAGTCCAATATGCAACACATTATAACATATTGTAGAGGGGGCCTGAAGGTAATCCTGGGATTAGGGATAATCCACCAATTAGGAACAGTGTTCTGAGGATAAGCTCAGCGAGGCAGCTCAGCATGGAAGCTTGGCGTGGCAACTCGCACTTTAGCTTATTGTTACTTTGTCATATTATAACTTTGTTTATATTGACTACGAGTTGTAACGACTGTAATTTTGTAACGAGAATAATGAATGGGTGTGAGGTCGAACGGTACTCGCGAGAGACCAGGCTTGGCAGGGCCTGGGAGAGCTTTCATGCTCTATCGAACAACCTCACCGTGGGAACTTTAGAGGGACTTGGTTTGGAGGATTGAGAAGTGAGGCACCGTTGGGGCTTGTCCTGACCATCTTAGATACACCTGGTAAAACACCGAAAGATCTTCACCGTGGAACCTAGAGCAAAGTAGCTTCGAGTTCCATCGGGAGCTTTGCTATGAACCAAACAACCCTCTACTTTATGTCCCATCTACTATAGGTGATGTCACTAGCCAGCTAGACAACGTCAAGTCTGTACTTGAGTAAACCACCGTGGTATTTGGGACTGTCAAACGGTTGGTAAGCAACCTCTGTGGCAACAGCCCCCTGACACACAGTGGTTAGGCAAAAGGCATGTCTTGGCATTTAATGTTTATGACGTAAAGACAACTAGTGCATCAGGTATTTAATGCTGGTGACATAAGGTATGAGGGAGGTCTTTTCATGGGCATTAATGACTTAGCTGCCTCGGGGGTGGTGTGGGGGCTATTTAAGGCCCCAACCACCTCCAAGGAAGGGCATTGGTCAAAAAGTTCTAAAAAGAGTTCTTTTGGGGATATTCTTCTAAGATTTTGAGAAATTATTACTAGAGAAAGAGTTATTGAAAAACCAGAGAGTTCTTCCACCCACCATTTGTCATTTATTAGGGAGCTTTAATAACTTGACAGAAATCCTGGAAGAAGACCTTTTTGGTGTGTGTGTTCCTTTACCTGCCTACTAAGGTGTATCTAGGATGCTTACTTCTCTCTCCCTCTAGCTAAGTTATTTCTGAGTTCTTTATTATATTGTGAGTTATACACGAGAGATTTGTGGGTTTAAGCTGGGTTTCATGCGTTCCAAACTGTTCTTTGTGTCTTGTGGCTAAATCACTAGTGTTTACTGATTAACCTTGTCATCACCATACTCAAAAGGGGTTACGCCTCCATCTTATCTAAACTACCCTCTTACATTTGGCGACTCTGCTGGGGAGGCATTCTTCTAAGGAAGGAGTATGGTGCAAGATAATGTTAATCGAAGGCTCAACTTTGATGATATCCAACACAGTGAAGAGCAAGCAGCGGTAGAATTGGAGGCTTTAAGGAGCGGATCTCCTCGAATAGAAGTGCCTCCAGTTCAGACAACAACAGGCGCTCAAGGAGTAACTCAGGCTTCCACGACCGTTGGGCTGGGACCTGCCTAGATGACCCTCCTCATGAGCAAGTTCTATGAGTTTTTGCAAACTCCTGCAGCTTCAATGGTGCTGGGAGGACTCGAAGCCAATTCCTTCATAACACCAGGGGCAGCTCCAACGGTTCCACCAGGCGCAGGTACAACGGGAGCAGCCCCGACAAGCATACCCTCCGTCGTGAATCCGGCGGTGGGAATCTCCGGAGTATCAACGGCGCCAGCTGCAACGATGGCTCCAACTGTAACGGTCATTCAGCCAACACCCCCATTGGTCGTTGCCCTATCGCCCATGGAGGAAATGAGGAGAGAAATGAAAAAGGAGATGTTGAAGTTCATGCAGGCTTCCTCACAGTCTATAGGCGAGGTAGCTTCAGTCTATGACGACTTTAGGACACCTTATCCTCAGGAATACAACAATGTGCCTTACCCAAGGGATTATATTCCCCCCATCTTTGAAAAATACACAGGGAAGGGTGGGAATCTGAAAGAGCACATTAAATGTTTTATTGAGCACTTGGGGGCGCATTGCAACAACAAGAAGCTCAGGTTGAGAGAGTTTTCCAAATCCCTAACCGATAAAGCATACACGTGGTATTCTCATTTGGCCCCTAAGAGTGTTTCCACGTGGGAAGAGATGCATGTGCTGTTTGTCCAAAAGTTCTTTCTAGCAGAGGATGAATACACGCTGACCCAACTAGGGAGAGAGAAGCAACGACTAGGAGAAGACGTGGTGGCATACGTTCGGAGGTTCAGGGAAAGGTCTCTGGATGTGAGAGAGGAGGCCAAGGAGTCTAAACTATTACAAATCTGTGCCAAAGGACTACTCCCGGAGTACATTTGCCATCTTATCAATGAGACGCGCGAGGGAACTTTTTTGGCATTCATAAAATCTGCAAGGAACATCTCATTGGTCATACAACCAAACCCGGTGGCGGTGCCTATGATATTCAGGCATCCGATACAACCTGGGGGAGGAAGGCCTCAACCCCCACGAGTGGGATACACCAAAGGAACAGATGGGGGTAAGGCGGCGAAGAAGGATAACAAAAGGAAGTTCGAAAGGGATAGAGAAGACCCACCACCGTTACCATACACGATAGAAGAGGCGGTGAGCTGTTATAACACCATGGTCCAAGGTGGAACGGTCTACCTACCAAAAGGCGTTCCGACGGAAGAACCCGATGACGCAACGAAGGCGGATCCTAGGTATTGTCAGGTTCATCGAAAGATCCAACACCCGACAGAGAGCTGCTTCACACTGAGAAGAATCATTGAGAAGTACATGAAGGCAGGGACGCTACAGATCCCCCCACAGAACGTTAACAACAACCCACTTCCAGCGCATGGGGCTAACTTGGTGATGGCCTACGATGATGAGGCGGAAAGAGAAGGAGGAAGGTCAACAATGAAGCAAAGGGAATTCGAAGAAACTCTTGAACATTGCACCACAGGAATGGCTAACGTAGTTTTAGCCTACGATGAAGCAAGCGCTAAAGACGTGGAAGACGTATACAGCGTTGAGGGCGAGGAAAGGGAGGCAGTCATTGAATACAGTGCAATTTCAAAATCCCCAAAGTTCGCTTGGTTCTTCGATCAAGTGGGGATACCAAAGGAGAGCAGACTGGAAATAACTCGGGCGATCTTAGACATCACGAAGAAGGACGCGGTTCCCTCGTTGAAATGGAGGGGACCCATGGCGAGGCTGGTAAAAAAGTTCCTATCAGAGGTGACCTTCAGCGATGCAGATAGAGCAGTAAGGTTCCCTCATAACAGGCCCTTGTATGTGACGGCCCGTATCAACGGGGTTAGTTTTGCAAGAACGCTTATGGATGGGGGTGCTTCCATCAACATTATGCCGATCAACTCCTTCCACGCAGCTAATATCCTAGAAGAAAGGTTGGTCCCCATGCCTCTGGTAATCTCAGGGTATGACAACCAATCCTCCAAATCCATTGGGTATGTGAATGTGGGAATTGTAATGGGAAATCTGAGTTCCCACATCAAGTTCCATGTAATAGAAAGCGCAACTTCCTATCATTTACTAATAGGAAGAGTGTGGATGCACAATCAAGGTTTAGTTCCTTCAACATATCATCAATGCGCCAAGGCGAATGTCAAAGGAACAGAAGTGACCATTAGGGCTACAAAAAGGCCTTTTGCTATCGAGGAAGCTCACTTTGTAGATGCGGACTTTTATATGGAGTTGGAGGAGGATACTCGAGTCCTAACGAGAAGAATGGAGGGGGCATGGGTTCCCTCGATCAGAGATAGAATGGGGCCTCTGAAGAAGCAAAGTAAAGAAGCCGCGACTAACGAAGGGGTGAGGGCCGAAGAAACCCATCAGGTGATCCCTCGACCCCAAAGTACCACGAAGCAGCTCAAAAACAAAGTAAGGCTTAGAATGGATCCTGTGGAGCATGAGGTCCAACGACAAAGCGTGCTGAGTCGCTTTTCAGGGGGAAGAATCGCTGAGGCTTCGAGAGAGAGGAAGAGGAAGGCCGTGGAAATAGATACCAACAGGCAATGCAAGAAGGTGGTCACCGAAGAGGGGAAGGTGGTATACCGTTTATAACGATGTGAGCGGGCTACCGAAGAGATCGAGGATGGGGCTGAACCGTTATATGAGTGTTTCTTGGTGGATCAACAAGGAGTGTGTATGGTGATAGACAACTCCAACATACAGGAGTTCGTGGAGGAGGTAGCCGAAGAACCAGACTACATGGAAAATCAACCAAAGCCCCAGGCACAAGAGTTGGAGAAGTTGAACCTGGCAGGAGAAGGGGAAGACCCAAGGCCCATCTTCATCGCGAAGGATCTCGGTAAGGAGAAACGAGAAGCCTTGGTTGGGCTAATCCGGGAGTTCATAGATGTCTTTGCATGGAAGTATACCGAAATAGAAGGGCTAGATGAGGAAGTGAGCTGCCACAAGCTAAACGTGATGCCTTCAGCCATCCCGGTGAAGCAGGCAACAAGGGCTTATAAACCTGAGGTAGACTTGAAGATTAAGGAAGAGGTTCAGGGTTTGTTGGCAGCAGGATTCATCAAACCAATACAGCATCCCCTTTGTCTATCTAGCATTGTGCCAGTAGGGAAGAAGGACAAGAGTCAAATAAGGATCTGTGTGGATTTTAGAGATTTGAACAGGGCTTGCCCCAAAGATGAGTTCCCTCTACCCTCCATTGATAGCTTGATAGATGCCACGGCTGGGCATGAGATGTATAGCTTCATGGATGGGTACGTAGGGTACAACCAGATCAAGATGGACCCCGCGGACGCAGAGAAAACGGCATTCAGAACCCCGTTGGGCAATTTCATGTACAAATTAATGCCGTTTGGACTTAAGAATGCGGGAGCTACTTATCAAAGAACGATGATGGCCATTTTTCACAATTTCTTCCACAAATTTGTAGAATTCTATGTGGACGATTTGGTCATCAAATCGAAGAAGGAGGAGTCTCACCTAAACGACTTAAAGAAGGTGTTTACTCGATGTAGGAAGTATAAATTAAGGATGAACCCATTGAAGTGCGTCTTTGGAGTAACAAGCGGGAAGTTTCTAGGCTTTGTGGTTGATCGACAAGGGGTGCAGATGGACCAGGATAAACAACGCGCGATCTTAGAGATGTCGTGCTCAAGAACGGCGAAGGAGCTAAAAATTTTCCTCGGCAAGGTCTCCTACCTCAGAAGATTTGTACCGGGATTGGCCGAGGTAACACACCCGTTGATGCAGCTGCTGCGAAAGAACACAAAGTTCAGGTGGTAAAAGGATCACCAGGAGTCTCTCGATGAGTTGAAGAAGCTGCTCGTTTCACCATAAATCATGGTTCCTCCACAGGCAGGAGTACCGTTGCAGCTGTACCTCACCTCCACTACAAGGTCCGTTGGAGATTTGCTGGCACAAGAGATTGACGGGCAAGAACGGCCAGTGTATTACCTTAGCAGGATCATACATGGGCCAGAGATTAGATATAGCAGCCTAGAAAGGCATTGTTTGGCCTTAGTCTTTGTAGCACAAAAACTTAGACATTATATGCTGTCTTTTACAATTCATATTATAACTAGATGTGATCCTATTAAGTATTTGTTGGCTAGAACTATCTTGATTGGCAGGGCAGCTAGGTGGTTCCTTATTCTCTCCGAATATGATTTAAAGTGTGTGGTTCCTCGTGCTATCAAGAGCCAGGCGTATGCTGATCTGTTGGCAATCTTTCCATCAGGAACGTTTGAACCACCTAAAGAAGACATTCCAGGAGATGACTTACAAGCCAACTATCTGGATGAAACCGATGAGGAATGGACGATGCAGTTTGATGGGTCTTCGGCAGAGAAAAAAAGAGGGGCAGGGGTCATCCTTTCAAAAGGAACGGAGGAGATTTGCCTTTCCTACAAACTAGACTTCCCTTGCTCCAATAACGAAGAAGAATACGAAGCGTTGGTACTAGGGTTGCTGGAGGCTCTTCGAAGGGGAATTCGTTCACTCTGCATCAAGGGTGACTCGAACTTAGTAATTCAGCAAGTTAACGGAGAATATGCATTGAAGCACATGAGTTTGGAACCGTACAGAACGATCATTCAAAGGCTCCTTAGCCAGTTCCATCGGATCAAAATCAGAAGACATCCCAGAATGATGAACCGTCATCCAGACGCTTATGCCACTATTGCTCAAAAGATGGTCATGAGGAGCGATACGACTATCGTCACGATCCAACGAAGAATAGCTCCTTCGGTGGTAAAGTCAATACTACCGATGGAGGGAGATGCGGATTGGAGAGGAGCGATCAGGAAGCAACTGGAGTCTGGCGAAGGAGCTATGGGACTAAGAGAGTTATCCCAATACTTTACAAACCAGGGAAATCTTTACTTCAGAAATGCAGGGGGATGGTTATCGAGATGCATTGGGCCAGAGGAAGCAGAGCGGAGGTTGAAGAAAACACATGAGGAGCACTGCGAAACAACTGAGATACCTCTTTATAGGAGAATTCAAAGAGGGGGATATTTTTAAAAATAGGATGCGGCAGAACTACAACGGAATTATGATAAGTGTCAGCTATTTTTCGAAGCAGCTAAGTTCCATTTCATCGAAGCCCAAACGGACTGGAGGCAACCCTATATCGACTTTATTCAAGATGGAATTGTCCCAACGGAGAAAATGGATGCGATGGGACTGAAGCGAAGGACCCCGAGGTTCTATATCAAGGAGGGACAACTTTATCGAAGGGGGTACTTCAACAGGCCATTGCGTTGCATCACAAAGGAAGAAGCAACTGAGGTCCTCAAACAAGCCCATGACCCAGCTCACATAAGAGGGGCCAAGTTATATGATCAGCTGATGACGTTGGGGTATTATTGGCCAACGATGGAGAAAGACTCTGCCGAATTTGTTTGAAAATGCAAAGCTTGCCAACTTCATGGAAATATGATCCATGCCCCATCGGTGGACTTACACTCTCTGGCAACGCCTTATCCTTTCCACACTTGGGCGTTCGACCTCGTGGGGGCGATACATCCTTCGTCGAGGGGCAAGATATGGATACTGGTAGCAACGGAGTGCTTTACAAAATGGGCTGAAGCAATACCACTCAGAAGGGCAACGGCTGGGGTAGTGAGTAACTTCATCAGAGAGTATATCATTTGCCATTTTGGGATCCCAAAAGTTATTCTCTCAGATAATGGGACTCCCTTCGTCAACTCAGAAGTAACGATGCTCACAGACAAATACTCCATTGTCCATCACACTTCAACGGTGGCATACCCGAAGGGGAACGGTCAGGCCGAAGCAACTTACAAAACCCTGGTTAATATCTTGGCTAAAACGATGGAGGACTTTCCAGGATCGTGGGATGATAAGATACCAGCAGTGTTGCGGGCCTATCGAATGACGAAGAGGAAGCCCATAGGGTACACTCCATTCTCCCTTGTCTACGGGGCTGAGGCAATCCTTCCAATGGAGTTGGAAGTTCCCTCTGCTCGATACTCCTTGCGAAGTAGCATGCTTCCTCAGAACATGCATGTGCAGTTGGAGGCATTAGATGAACACAGAGACAACGCGATGCAATATTTTCAAATGTATACAAAGCAGCTCTCTAGGGCATATGACAACCTAGTAAGACCAAGGAGGTTCGTGGAGGGAGATCTTGTTTTGAAAGCAGCGGTGAAACACATTAGGGGACTTCCTCTGCCAAAGTTCGCAGCCAATTGGGAGGGACCTTTCGTCGTGAAGGAAGCTCATGATTCAGGTTATTGCTTAATCTCTAAGTTGGAGGAAGATAAGCCATTCAAAATTAACAATAAATGGCTGAAAGTCTATCATGTGTAAAAAATTAAGTTTGTACCATCGATGTATCTAGTCTTTGATTATGAATATACAAGTTTTATTGATGACGTGAAGTATAGACATTGATATGAAAGCAGTCATAACTCAGAGATAAACTGGAAAATATACATTCTTTCATTCATTAAACAAGAGAGCATTACAAAAAATTGGGAACTATTGCCCAAGAATTACATGAATAGACGAAGAAAGAAAATATATACAGGAGTTTACTACCCTAAGAGGAACCATAGGTCCGGGGAAGAGAAAAAATCCCCAGGAAGGCCCGAAGAAGCTGACGCAAAGGAGCTTTGAGCGTTGACAGCAACCTCTAGCCTGGTTTGCACCTGTGCGCATTCAATAAGAAGTCTCTCCCGTTTTAGCTTGGCTAAACGTAGAGCCTCTTCGCCATTCTTTACTTCTTCATCCACCGATTCCAAAAGAGGTGCCAGCTCAGCTAACTTAACCTCCTCAGCCCGTTGGTCCTCCTGGTGCTTTCTCAGTAGTTCCCTCTGGCCGATCAGCTGCTGACTCTTCAAAGTTTTCAAATACGTTATAAGCCAGTCGAAACGGAAACCGTCACGACCCAATTCCTTCAGAAAACCCAGAAACTGATTAATGAGGGCTCGGGTGACACTGGAAGTGGGAGTACTGGCAATCTCAGCAACAACGATCGCCATGCCTTGCAGTCGATGACTCATCATAGGAATGTTGGACCGTAGGCAGTCCACGGTGAAGGTTTCGGGGTGATGGTTCACTAACTGCTCAATCACCAAGCGATGGCTCACAGGCATTTGGGGAGAATTGTGAAGCAGCATTAGGCAAAAGGCAGGAGGAGTTAAGTCAGGAAGAGGCAATTCGCACCCAGATTCACTTTCTGCCTCGGCACCAGTCGTGGAACCTTGGTCAGCATGATCAGGTTCTTCCGAAACAGCAGGTTCCTGACGAGGTGTGCCCATAAGTGAAAGAGCTGGTGAGGAATCCTCCCGAGCAACCTGAGAAGAGATATAAAAAACAGTGAGATTATATAAAAATCTTAACAAATGTTTCGTTGTTAAGTCACCGTTATAAGGTGGAGATTATATAAAAATCTTAACAAGAGTTTTCGTTGTTAAGTCACCGTTATAAGGTGGAGATTATATAAAAATCTTAACAAGCGTTTTCGTTGTTAAGTCACCGTTATAAGGTGGAGATTATATAAAAATCTTAACAAACGTTTTCGTTGTTAAGTCACCGTTATAAGGTGGAGATTATATAAAAATCTTAACAAGCGTTTTCGTTGTTAAGTCACCGTTATAAGGTGGAGACTATATATAAAAATCTTAACAAGCATTTTCGTTGTTAAGTCACCGTTATAAAATGGAGTTATGAAAAAAAACAACCCTAACATACGGTGGAGTTTATGCAGAAAATTAAGAAAGTACCTGAGACACAATAGGGGCAAGAATGGGAGTCACCACGGAGGTTAAAGGGGCAGGAACCGTTGGGAGGGGACTTGTTACCTCATCAGCTTTAATGGGGTCTCTGGCCGCAGAAACCTCAACTATCGGCAAAGTTCCCTCGCCCACATAAGGTACCAAAGCAAGCGTAGGGGGTTCATTGGGAATAGATGATGGACTCCCGAAAGAGGCCCCAGCACGAAGGGGCGCAGAAAAACCACCAGGCTGCGAAGAAGCACCAACCTTAGCCCTTTGTGCGTAAAGACTACCCAAAGAAGAGGGTGGTGAAAGATCAGGGGAAAGCTGCAATATAAAAGCCAATGTTAATAAAGAGGAACAAGTATAGAAAAAGGGCGAAATATATCCAAGTGTTACTTACCTCAGTCAGGACATTGAAAAAGGGCACTGTGGTCAAAGGTCTCGCCAGCACCGTTGGGCGAACAATGTTTGCTAGCATCAAGGACACTTCGACCTAGGGCAACCAACATCCCAAATTTAGCACACAGAATGGGGTGAAAGATAAGGAATGCCAGATCAGACAAATTAAGTATGAAATCATTACCTCAAGGTCACTTGCAGCAGCCAGAACAATGGGCAGAGCATCCTGAGGGGAAGCCAGTGAGCCAGAGGGAACTGAGGTAGTTGTCTCGGATTGCGTTGTCTCTGGTGGAGAAGAGACATCCATGGGCTCTATAACCTCACCCTCCACAGCTGCCTCCCTCGCCCGTCGTAAGATTGAACGACGGGAGTAAGTAAGCCCGGTCATTGGCGAACAGGGTGGGGTAGTATCGGATGAGAGGGCACCACATCGACCACCCACGAAACGGCTTATGGGGGGACTTGGGGGATTAGGAGGACGAGGCCCAGTTTCTTTAAACCCTTGCACCAAAGTAATTAAGAACAATATATATAAGCAAATGCAGCTTGCTTCAACTAAAGAGGAAAAGAGAACAAGATAAGTGTACATACCTCAGATCGGGAAGAAGAATGTGAAGCTTGCACCGTGGGAGCTTGCTTCCTATGGGACTTGGTGCCTAAAGTCTTCCTCCTTGACTTTGTCACATCACTGCCAATAGCTTGAGGAACCTTCGAACTTTTCCTCCTCCTTGCAGCTGGCTCAGTTGGATCGACGACGATCGTAGGGAAAGCAACCGAAGGAGGAATGATGACAGCGCGTCGTTGAAACTCTGCATTTACCCGATCTACCTCAGCCTGCGCCTCCCTCCTTAACCTCTCGGCCTTTTCAGCAGACATGGGAGGAGGAACAGAGGCTATGGGAAGGGCTGCCAAAGGAGTCTGGGATTTGGACTTTGATTTTTTCGTGGAAGCCACCCCACTCTTGGCCTTCTTGGTTGATGGCTATGAAGACCCTTCATCAGCAGTGGCTCCAGTCGTAGGAGTAGTCTTCCTGGATACCCCAGCACTTTTGGCTTTGGGTATTGCAGTAGGAATCATGGGGCATAACGGAGGAAGCTCTTCGGTAGGCCTTTTAGGGGTTTTGCTTAGAGGGAACTCAATCCCAAGAATGGAGTTGCCTTTAAGTCCCAGCTCCAACGCAGAAAAAGACAGAACTGGAGGGTACACGGGCTCGCCATCTATGAACTCAGCAATGTCAGCTAGTTGTTTCGGCCAGAACTTCGTGGCAAATAGACCGGTCACATCCCCTTGCCTTTTGTTGGAAGAAATGGTGACTCGCCCAGCCATTGATTCCCTTATCCCCCACGCAGTAGTGGAGGAAAATAAGGAACATGCCTCGCTGAAGCTAACCTTTGGGTTTAAAGCTTGGAAAACTGGGCGAGGAGCCCCCTGATCAAACCCAAATTGACGACTGCACCGATTGGGGTTATAATGTTCGCTGGAATATCCCCACTCGGTGTAGGACGACAGATACCCCGGAGAAATGAGAAGCACCACGGCTAACTGAGGATCTTCAATGTCTACCCCCACCTGAACCACCCTGGATTCGTGCTGGAAGAAATCACAAGTATGAAAAAAGACGTCCTCTCCATAAGGCCTCATAACAAAGTCCTCAAAACGGTGAATTGAGGCGATCAGCTCTTTTCGGATCTACCTCTTGTGATAAATATAAGAGCGTGGGGGCAGAATGGTTTCCCCAGAAGGAGGTCGGTTAGCCTTGGCCGCTACAACAGGAAAGCGCACGTACAGGAAGTCGGTTAGAAGTACGCTGTTGGAAAAATTGGCCAGGTTATAACGGCCAAGCGATCGTTCCATGTCGAACAATGTTCTGTCGAGCCAGGTGTAGAGGGACCCTAAGGCAATTACAGCCAAAGGAAGTTTGATGCCCCGGGCCAAACGAAGGGATATGTTGATAAGGTCCCTTCGGGGCTGATCATTTGGTTTTCTCGTCAAAAGAAAACGGGAAAGAATCACAAGGATGTAAGCAGGGAGCTTTAACGAAGTACCTTGACCAGGGGCATCCGTTGAAGTTGAAGAACTGCCTTCGCTAGAACCCTTGAAGAAGTAGTTAATCAGCGGAGTGAAGGTAGCTTTGTTTGAAGAACCGATGCAACTTCGGCATATTCGGTCCAACGCCAAACGGTCAGAAATCTCTTGGGCGTCGAGAGGCTCATCGGTATAAGGCTCATGGCCTGCTGCTTCGAGCCCCAGGAGCTCGCAGACATCTTCTAGGGTTATTGTAAACTCGCCCCACGCAGCGATGAAGGTGTGAGTCGTCACATTCCAACCGGAAACAAGAATGGGGAGAGAAGCATTATTTTTGGAGAGAGTAAACTCACCAAACCATTTGGCCCGTTGAAGGCCAATCTTACTCAGAATATCACCATGGGAACTCACCATGTGAGAGTTCCAAGGAGCAAAATGGGCAGGAGAACCCCCTGGTGCCTCGAACTCAATTTGGGACCATTGGAAGTCCCCTCGCTCCAGACGAAACCTGAGAGTCCCCTCTGTAGGAAGAAAGCCCCACTTCGAAGGTTCTTCGTCCTCGTCACCCAGCAATAAGGTCTCAAACTTCCATTCAAATTTGACAGTTTTGCAGGCAGCAGCAAAGCTATCATCCTTGCCAAATATGGGAGAGCGACGATAAAACCTTAACTGTTCATGACGGGCAGCGTCCAAAGCAGAAGCAGCAGTAGTGGTAGCAACAGCGGTAGCAGGCGGCGCACTGGTTGAAGAGATAGTGGGGTAACTTGGAGACGCCATGGCATAGTGTTAAAGCAAACGAAAAAAGCCTTGAGTAAGAGGAGCTTGAGCACGACAATGGAGGAGAGCAACAAAAGGAGGTGGCGTAGAAGATGAGAGCAAGAAAAGGAAGGCACAAGCTTGAACAACAATTGAGGTTTCAGATGCTCAACAATGGAAGCTCTCTTTCTCTCTCTCTCTCTAAAAGCGAAGGAAATTTGAATAAGGTAATGGAAAAGTAAGAGAAAGGAAGGTTTTAAGTGTTTGGGGGATTTAGCCGTTTTAATTTTTAAGTTCGTCGTTTAAGTTTCCCACCATTGCACGTGCGAGGCCACCTGCAATCATTTCAAATATACACGTGGCACTTCGGGAAGTGTTCTGACAATGAAAAAGACAACGCTACGTCATTAATGAAGTGAAACATATGGAACAACCACCGTTACCTTCCTAAGAAAGATTGAGTTTTGGGCGCCAAGATTTTCTCAGACATATCCAATAAACCCCCCAACGAAGAAGATGTCCCAATGGTTCAAAAAAGCCACGATGTCCCCTTGTCAGAAGCTCAAACGTTGTTTAGTTATGACTCAGTTACATCGGGGAGAATTTTTCGCTTTTTCGAACATTACTGGGAGAATATTAGCAGGTCCTTCGGGAGAATTTTAGATATTCAAGCTAGAACGGTTGAGGCTCGGCATTAGGAAAAAGTAGCAGGCCAGATAGAGACGGTTCATCGGATTGAGAAGTTTTCGTGGAGGAACTTCTTGTTCCCACAACAAATCCCTCCATGAAGGGGCAAATGTAGAGGGGGCCTGAAGGTAATCCTGGGATTAAGGATAATCCACCAATTAGCAACAGTGTTCTGAGGATAAGCTCAGCGAGGCAGCTCAGCGTGGAAGCTTGGCGTGGCAACTCGCACTTTATCTTATTGTTACTTTGTCATATTATAGCTTTATTTATATTGACTACGAGTTGTAACGACTGTAATTTTGTAACGAGAATAATGAATGGGTGTGAGGTCGAACGGTACTCGCGAGAGACCAGACTTGGCAGGGCCTGGGAGAGCTTTCATTCTCTATCGAACAACCTCATCGTGGGAACTTTAGAGGGACTTGGTTTGGAGGATTGAGAAGTGAGGAACCGTTGGGGCTTGTCCTGACCATCTTAGATACACCTGGTAAAACACCGAAAGATCTTCACCGTGGAACCTAGAGCAAAGTAGCTTCGAGTTCCATCGGGAGCTTTGCTATGAACCAAACAGCCCTCTACTTTATGTCCCATCTACTGTAGGTGATGTCACTAGCCAGCTAGACAACGTCAAGTCTGCACTTGAGTAAACCACTGCGGTATTTGGGGCTGTCAGACGGTTGGTAAGCAACCTCTGTGGCAACAGCCCCCTGACACACAGTGGTTAGGCAAAAGGCATGTCTTGGCATTTAATGTTTATGACGTAAAGACAACTAGTGCATCAGGTATTTAATGCTGGTGACATAAGGTATGAGGGAGGTCTTTTCACGGGCATTAATGACTTAGCTGCCTCGGGGGTGGTGTGGGGGCTATTTAAGGCCCCAACCACCTCCAAGGAAGGGCATTGGTCAAAAAGTTCTAAAAAGAGTTCTTTTGGGGATATTCTTCTAAGATTTTGAGAAATTATTACTAGAGAAAGAGTTATTGAAAAACCAGAGAGTTCTTCCACCCACCATTTGTCATTTATTAGGGAGTTTTAATAACTTGACAGAAATCCTGGAAGAAGACCTTTTCGGTGTGTGTGTTCCTTTACCTGCCTACTAAGGTGTATCTAGGATGCTTACTTCTCTCTCCCTCTAGCTAAGTTATTTCTGAGTTCTTTATTATATTGTGAGTTATACACGAGAGATTTGTGGGTTTAAGCTGGGTTTCATGCGTTCCAAACTGTTCTTTGTGTCTTGTGGCTAAATCACTAGTGTTTACTGATTAACCTTGTCATCACCATACTCAAAAGGGTTTACGCCTCCATCTTATCTAAACTACCCTCTTACACATATATACACATATATATAAGCTAGACCCTATTTCAGGTGATACCTAACAAATATAAGTCACATCCTAGTACAACGAACACACACTTTTACTGTATATATCCGCTATAGCCCAAAACTATTGCTAACAAGAGAAAACTTAGAAAATGACCCACTATACTCTCATGACTCTTGAAAGTAAAAATCTCACGTGTAATGCAAATATCCTCTTAGTGTACAAACCCACTATCTCGTAGATCACACTAACGAGCCCCACTACCCCCACGATAATTATTTTTATTTTTATTTTTTTTTGATAACCCTGAACCTCCACACGAACGAGCCCTTTGGACTCCCTCGTGCAAGCTAAACAGGGGGGGCACTGCGCATGTCCACCTCACACACGAGCCCCGCTTAAATACTGGTAAACCCTGCGGGGGATCGAACCCACGACCGTGCGCCTAACCACACAGTCCTGAGGAAGCCCTCCAACAGGGGTAGGTATCCGTGGGGAGGGATCGAACTCATGACCTATGGTCAGAGTGAAGCCCATCCTTACCACTGGACCAAGCCAGGGTGGATTACCCCCACGATAATTATATATACCTAATATGGCTATTACGACCAACCATCCACTAAATCCGACTCACTCGTAAATTCTAGTGATAACAATCTTACGTGTGATGCCCCTAATGTCACTCAAAGCATACCCCACACTCATAGGATAATAAAACTTTACCTCCATACTCGAACTGATTTGCCTGGTCAATGGGTTCCTGATTAAAATCTTCTTGTCTAAACTGGCCCATGAACTGCTATAGTGGTTGTACGTCCAGAACCTCATCCTGTAGTTGTCCTCTGCCTCTCTCAGGATAATCTCTCCTTTTATGGTCTGTCTCTCCATAAAGGAAACATTTCCCAATAAATCCTCCCTGCCCCTGATCCTGTCTTGGCTGGCCTCCCCTGCCATTCCCTTAGCTTTGATGACGAGTCGGTAACCCCCATACTTAAACCTCTTTGCCTGATTTTCTTGCTAAAGATCTCGCTCCTCCTATTGTTACACCCCAGTGGCACTATTCTTGACTACCTTTCCCATATGACTGGACCCACTCGCTCTTTTATTATTCTTCATATGAAAATGCATATTTTAGAAATGCAATAATGTTGCATTAACGACATCTGTGTACATCGCCACTGTTGGGTTGCCCATTAAATTTTGCCTGATCTTCTAGGCTAATCCATCCATGAATCTCACTTTCTTTCGCTCCTCATTACTCACCCCGTCTATCACTAAATTATCTAGACAGGTGAACTCCTCCTCATACTCTGACATGAAATGATCGCCCTAAATCACCTCACTAAACTTTTTTTGCATCACGTTCTCTACTGCTGGCAAATAATACTTACGATCAAATCGCACCCAGAACTTGGTGATAGTCATCATATCCCTCTCCTCGGTAGTGGTCATAGACTCCCACCACTGTAAGGCCACTAATCTGAATGTGGCTAACATTTTCTTATGTACCTCATTGCAGTTGACCATGAGTAGCTTGCCCTTCATGTCTTTCTTCCATTAGCATACTAATATCACCTCTAAACATCCCTGGAACTCTGGTGGGGGCCTTTTTAAAAGGCCTTCCCAGCTCTCTACCAACCCGACAACCCCCAAGTGGGCCTAAATAACTGGAGCCATTGGCTATTATGGCTAGGGATATGAGAAATGAATGGACATAGTTGTCATAGCCACGTTGACCGCCTGGGCCACTATCTCATCCCCTGAGTAGTCGTCATCATCCCTGGTCATGGATGTGGTTACGGAACTACTGGCTCCTGATAAGCCTCTCTTTCCTGGTCTCTCACTGCTATTCTAGTCGAACGTCCTCTCGTTGGCGGCATCTGAAAATTTAAAAATGAGTTGTATGAGTTCACAGTTCATACATCTATAATAGCGGAAGAACGTAATTCCGCATAGACAAAATAATACAATAATACCATCATAAGGCTCTATATCAAAGAACGCTAAGCTGAAATGTGAAAAGCCATACAGATACTAAGGACATTAGAACCTAATGCTCTGATACCATCTGTGACACCCTGCTCAATAAAATACCGGGTGATCAGTCCTATATCAAATTAAAATAGGAATCTCATTTGGTTCATTCTTAGAATCGCACTTGAAAACCTTTTAAAATTTTACTAACCACCTAGTATTCAAAAAGACGATGCCGAATTTTTTCTTTCATTAGTCAGATAAACATGCGAAAAATAAATAATCTTAAACAATACACAATAATTGAGTATAAATCAATACTGAATGAGTAAATAACCCGTCGAATAAACCATCGGCTAAAAATCCCAATATAATAACCAACAAATGAATACAAAATTGAAATAACGAGTCTAAAATTAAATGGCCAACACGCTCCAAGTGAACTACAACTGAAATAAGATTCTGAATCTAGGAATAACGAAATGAAGCGTCTAGCTTAAATCCTTCAACTATCCACACATGTTGCACCTACTGGGCCCTGGAATAGATAAGTCAAGTTTGGCATCCCTCTGGCTGGACACCTGAATTTTTTTTAAGAAAAGGAAATATTTTGCAAACGGGTCAGAACCCAATTTATAAAAATGTTTAGCAAGCATTTTATTACAATAAACGAAATGCATAGTAAGTAATGTTCATAACTGATTTACGGTCGTACTCCCTTAAAGACCATCTCACCTCTCTTCTATAGTGCACGCCTATCGCATTCATTTATTTCATCAAGATATTACTCAATCCAACTACAGCATAATAGCTATCTTAACTAGCCTGCTAATCATCCCGTCATAAATTGAATACATTGTTTCGATTAGTATAACATATGTAATTCTCATTTATGTGAATATACTAAATGTCACATCGATACTGTTAATAGATAGTCACACATAATCTATAGATATACACCCATATCACTCAACATACTAAAGATCACATCAATATTATCAATAGATAGTCACACATTAACAATAGATTTATACACATATCACTCACTACGTGTATATATACATAACATCTTCATAGCTTGAACCTATAAGATGCAACCCTTGTACATGCTATCGGGTGCCAGGCACATCTCGTGTCATCGCTGGTCATCGGGTCGAAATCTCACCACCGATCCCAAATCGTAAACAAATAATGGAGGCAGTTATAAATACGTAGGCCTTAGGATTCTTATACACTTTCCTTAAAGACCTGCGTGGAATCCCCCTCTCATCACGGTAGGAGATACCCAAGCACTATAAACTAGAGCACAGTCCACACACCGCTGGAATTGTTAGGGTGGGATTTCCCACTATGTGCAACCTCCTGGATAGCATCCTCAAGTAACAAATAATTACACACAATATGCACTCAGCTCACATGCATACATTTATATATATAATTCACACATTTCTATATATTCCAATAATTAATGAGTCCAGTCGTAATTCTTATGCCCCACACTAAATAGCTACACCTCGATATTTATTAATAACTATAGGATTATACATCTCACCTCCTATATACTCGAATAGGTTCCTATTAGTCTCACAAGGTCCCTACAAATTTATATTTAATTTTGGGAAAGTTTTATCACCATTCATAACTTCAAAGGTAATTTAGAACTTTCACAATCTATGTCTTAATTATTTAATCACTATGACAGTATAGTACATTAAACTAGCTCTGCAAACGACACGTCAATCCAAGTCCAGATGCAAAAGTTTTTCCCAATTTAACGTTTCATCAATATATATATATATATATATATATATATATATATATATATATATATATATATATACATATACATACACACACACACACACACACACACACAAACATGTCGCTAACTGCCATACGCGCCCAGCCAAAATTCACCCTTGGTCGATCGGTCCCTCCAGTTATGCTCAACACGCTGCTGCGTTTTGAGCTGTTCTTCCACCCCAAAACTCTTTTGCCATCACTACAAATTATAACCCCTTTTACGCCTCAATGATTCTAGTATTTATTTTTCACCTCCTTCTATAGTTCCTCCAATTATCCTTAACCCACACCATATAAACAATTCATTTAACACTCAAATCCCAATTTTAAAAAAAATTCATAATTTTCACCCTCTATGTGTTTATTCATCATCTTCAATCTCTAGAACCCAGAAATTCACAAATATCTAAGATATTATGCTCGATAAACTTCTCTACATTCCATCATCATTATCAACCTTTAGACACACATAATTTATAATGAATCTCTAATATATTATGTTCCCAAAATTTCTCTATTCACATGGGTCTGAAATTTGATTTTCTTCAACATCAATTTGTAATATTTATACACAATGATCTTAAAATTTCCAATTAGTTACCACATGTTCAATTATTATTACTATTAACTACAACTCACATAAAGCAGGAAAATACTTGCCTCGGTGGAATAAATCTGACGATCTCTTCTTGAAAAATTTGTCCGGAATGGTCTTTTCTTCCTTCTCCCCTCCTTCTTCTTTCTCCTTTCTCTACTCTCTCAAACTTTTGTGTTTAGGATTGAACAATGACCGCCCAAATCTCTTAAACCTAGGTTAAATTTCCTTAATCCTTTAATTAAGCCTATGGGCCAAATTACAAAGGCTCAACTACCCCCGTATAGGCTCGGTTATGTCTAAAAAGGCCCCCGAGACCCAATTACTACCCTCGGGTACACTATTTTGACTATTTCGACCTCTCCAAACTCAACCGTGACCTCAAAATTGCCATCCAAGTCATTCTATAAAATTTTCCAATTTTGATCTCAAAAAACATAACTCGTAAAATTTAAAATAATTCAAATTAATTAAAAATCTAAATTGTCCAAATTAAATAAATTCTCCAAATTTAAACATTCTACTTCACCAAAATAATTAAATTCCTATGCCCTAAAAATACAGGGTGTTACATTAGACTTGAAACTTACCCGTATGCAAAATACTTTAATGAAATAAATTGCAAGAATATTTCACATAGGAGAAGATGGCAGGTAAAGTCTACTATTTTTTCATGTTGAAACAAAATTATTTTTGTTGTGAAATGCACTTATTTTTATTTTGTAATGCACTTACGTATATATACAAATATTATAATGCCTATTTATTTGGTAAATTATAGTTCCATATTGAAGTTCACACATAGTTTTAAAACGTATACGCATATTTAAATGAAGAACATTCTCACTTTAATAAAGTACACGTATTATCAAGTAAATACACACATTTATTGCTCAAGTAAATGACTGATTTAATCAAGTACATTTATTTTTCTACGGATCTACATGTGTGTACTTTGTTAAAGTACACACATATTTTCATAAAGCACATGCATTTCTTATGATGATCATCCATAGTCTTATAAAGTAAATACATTTTAAAATGAAGAACATTCATAGTCTACTAAATTACATGTATTATCAATGAAATACACGGATTTGTTACTCAAGTAAATAGTTGATTTTATAAAATACACACATTTTTGTATTGAACTACATGCATGTACTTTATAAAGCACACACATAATTTATAAAGTACGTGCATATTTTTTAATGATCATGGAGTACATACATGTTTCAATTATTATTTTAACATTATTTTCAATCTTTAAATTCACCGATTGTTTCTATAAATATAAGACTTATCATTCATTTGCGCCGACGATATTAAAAAATTGCTGAAATGAGAAGAAATATCAAACAAATATGTAATCGAAACATAGGACATTCATTAAATTTTCATTTTTATATCCTTACCTTTTAAATGTGTGAAATATATAATTCAATCCTTCTCTTGCTTAATGGTTACGCACACTTTTAACTCATATGCTTGGGCAAGGAAAATAAAATCTAAACCTTTGTCCATCACCATCAGATAAATACTATAATTTTGTTCTTACTAAAAAATCTATTACTTTTAACGGGACGCCATATGAAAAAATAATTATAACGGGAAAAAGGAACAAGTAGAAAAACACATTTTGGAATTTGTGATATTCTATTCATTTCCATTAGACATATAATAACAGATAATGTAAGATATTTTACATTGTTAGATATATTCAAAAAAGACAATAAAGTTATCTATACATACTCTCTCCATCTAGAGGACAACAACCAAACCACATCATACTATAACGACGCCAATAAAATGGTAACACCTTAAAATTATTTTCATTACATGTACTTTTGTATTTTATATACACTCATGACTTTTTCTCTTAACAGTTTTCTGCTTTCAAAGAAATATTGTAAAAATTAGAGGAGAAAGCTCCATAAATAAGTGAAAGTGGCATAATATGAAGATACATGGAAGGGATGGATTTTAATGATGCCCTATCCAAAAAGGAAAAAATAACAATAGACAGGTTTTTGAGTCATGATCTCAATTTTGAACTAACCAAAATCATCAATGCCCGAGACAAAATAATAAGTAAGATCAAACACTCTTGAATAGGTACACACATAATTCATCACGCCATATTTCAATAAATTTCTTTCACATTATGCTAACCGATATATTTGTTTTATTTTAATTTCAAAGTTGATTGTGGCTTGTTTTGTATATACTACACGGAACAAATTTCCAAATGAACTGCACTCAAAACATCATTTAAAGATGATGAAATGCTCCGACAAAAAGCATATATAGCTAATTAATTTTTATACGCTGATTGTTAATAAGAGGAAAAATAATTATAAATTTTTTTTGTAATCTTTTTTGTGTTTTTATAAAAATATATTCCATATATTATCTACTCAAATAATGGTTTCACTGGCACAGACCATTAAACATGTAGGATATTCAAAAGAATAAATATATTTGAACATTTGTACATGCTAATTATTTGAATGTTTGTGGATTAAACCATATAAAGTAGATACATATTATGCTTGTACTTTATATCATTTTTCGATAATGAATAAATAATCCCAAAATATATGCATAACATTACAAAGTACAAGTAAAATGTAAACAAAAGTTTAGATGTACTTTGTAATGATATGCGTGTACTTTGCAATGTTTACTCAGAACAAACAAGGAATCACAAAGTACATGCAGACACTACAAAGTACACGTACACCATTACATAACTTTATCTATACTTTGTAATTCTATGTGTGTACTTTGGTTTATTATCCTATACTAAACCCATATTCTCAAAGTACATGCATAATATTAAATATACACGTAAAAGTAAAAAAGAATTACAGGTTTACAACATTTAGTGCAAAGAATAACATGTGTACACCCATACTATTTATTAAGTCAACATCGACCAATAACATTCAAACCTTAGAAGGTTACACGTTATTTATCTCATTTATCAGTACAATCACCACCTACCATAATTATTAGACTTATAATACTAAACTTTACTTGGCCTATAAAAAATATGAAATTGTTGTAATCTTTACCATTCTAAATTAAAATACAAAAACGTCAAAATGGTTGTACTAGAAAAGTATTTGAGAAATTCTCTTGAAAATGCAAACAATCATTGGGAAAATTTATGAATGATTAAGGATGTAATACCCTGCCCTAGTATTTCACTTAAATTTTGTATAAAATGAAATGGAGTGCGGTCTAATAATAATTATTGGGATTTGTGGGTCAAAATTGAAGGAAATAAAAGAATAGAAAAGGGGATCATTCGAACGTCTTATGGTTGTCGTTAGAAGTGAGATCCATTTCGTACGAAGCATTTGTTCAAACGACCTTCGAGCCAGATCTCACTGAATTATAGTCCCAGGTCACACGAACCAAATATCAAACGAGATAGACATGTCATTTGAACGAGGCTCATGTCGTTTGAATGACATGCCTCGAAAATATTTAGATTTGATTTCCCTTGTGTGTTGTAATAATTCTAGCCCTTGGATCTGTGAGTTGTTGAGCTCAGAGGAGCCCAGACTGGGCAAAATGGAAATTTAAGATTTTTGGATGTTTTATAAGGGTGTGTTTGGGATTATCTTTTTATTAGAAGTGGAAGAAGAGAGACATATAGAGGAGGGATGGTCTTTCTCTATGGTTTTACACTCCTCTCCACCCCAAACCACCATCCACCACCATACGTTAACTATAAACCACTACTTTCTTAGTGTATTCTACCATGTTTGAACCATATATATCTATTTCCACCATTGTTGAAGTGGGGCTACGAATTTGTAAGCTGTTGTTAGGAGTTTTTGGAGATGGTGAAGATGAAGCTTTCATAGAGTTTGAAGTGAATTTTGAAGGGGTTTTTCTTGGAAGCTAGAGTGAGCATGCTTTTCGGTGGGGCAACCTCCTTAAGGTCACGTTAGGAGGTGGGAGGTTACCACTTTCCTTGATATTCCATGCCTACCATTGTTGAGCTCCATTTGAGTGGGGAATCATTCTACTCTTAGATTTATGACTCTATTTTAGTATGTGTATTTCTTGTAGAAATTAAGAGTAGGATCGATATGAGATATAAGATTGATATTCTTATGGAATGTAAGAAATTGGATTTTGTAGAAAAATTAATAATAAACATTTTTATGAAATAAAAATATTAAAAAACTGTCATTTGGTTGAGAATAAATGAAAATTGCATATTTCTATGTTTTTGGAAATGAAGATCTTGGTTTTTATGAAAATGGTGTATTTTCTAGAAAATCTATGTTAAACATTTTAAGAAATAAAATGTTTGAAAATAATGATTTATTTTGCTAAACATTGGTGAGATAATATTTCAAAGTCTCTTGCAAAAATGAAAAGTTTATGAAAATGGATATTTGTTGAGTTTTAAGAAATAAAATGTCTTTTATGACTTGAAAGGGTATTTTTGTAAGTGTGATGAATTTCCAAAAGGAAATGTATGTTTAATCCATTAATAGGATTTTAGGATTTAAATTCCATCTTCTCATGCATATAAACTTGTAGTATTTTGTCAATATATGTATAAACAAGTTTAAAGAAGATTTTGTTGGGTTTAAACATGTAATAAGAAAAGTAGAAATTCTTGTCTCCAAAGGGTTTAAAAAGGGGGTTAAAAGCATGATAAGTATAAAGTTTAAGACTAGTTGAATTGATCAAAAGGAAATGATATTTTTCTTATAAAAGTAGTCTTTAAGTGTATTTAGATTTCTTGAATAAAGAAAGTAAGGAAATGTCTAATTTGAAAAAATGGTTAGTAAAGGTGTTGAATAAGTGTTAAGGGTTAAGCATTGGAAAGTTAATAAATAATGTTTATAAAAGATTGACACTTATAAAATTGGAAAAAAAATAATGAAATATAGATGTTTCCAATTACGAAGAATATTACTCCAAGGTTAAAATGTGTTAAGCTGTTAAAACACTTAAGACTTTAGTATGGGTAACTTAATAGTGTTTTGGGAAAATTAACACTTGTAAAAATGTAGTAAAAGATGAGTTTGGAAACAAATGGGTAAAATAGTAATTTTACTTAACGTGGAATATTTTTATGAAATAAAAATGTTGAAAAAGCTGTTACACAAATTGATCCTAAATGAACACAATTTTTGGAATAAAATCAAAGTTAAAGTATAAAGGACATGAAATGATAATTTCAAGTGTATTACAAGTTGGGGTGTAACCCTGGGTTTGGCTTTGGCTGGGTAAAAAGAGAAAGAAGAAATAATGTGAGTATTTGTAAAATGTTAAAATACATGCAAAGGAACTCGGATGACATCGGAATAATTAAGGAGGTCTCGAAGACATGGGGTGAAAGACTTAAAATAATTGGTCGAGCATATGGTGCACATAGCCGGCGGTGTGGAGCCCGTTAAAGTATGCGGTTATAGGAAGATTCTGAGAAATGATAAAGGAAAAAGGAACATGTCAAGAAATGAGTTATGTGGTGAAAATGTGTTAAAACAACCTAACTTGAATGAATTAATTTCGGTAAAGGTGAAATGGACAAGTAAATGTGTAAATCGATTAATATCCATCAGGTAAAGGAATGGTAAAGTAAGTAGGTATATGGGTAGTTAAATAACCTAAGTGGTTAAACCCATAATTAACATAAGAATGTGTTATAAAATATTTTCATATATTTAGTAAGTATTTTCTAACATGGTGTTCGCGTGTGTTGAAAGGATGATTTTCAATGAAAATACTAAAGTGGATTGGTTAAAATAAAAAGGTAACTTCTATAAAGAAATAATTTTTGGATAATTCAAGTGGAGTCGTTTCAAATATTTAATCGTGTGTGTTAAATAAAGGGGTGAATGTCAAAATGAGAAAAAGGAAGTCTTTGACAAGATTAAGGTGAATTAATCTCGATAAATAGGGTTTTCATAAGTAAATTGTTTCATGCATTAAGTATATGTATATGTATGTTTATATATGTATACAAGGTACTTTTATGTGCACGTAGGTATAACATGTTAGAGTCTTTTTCTGTCGTTCGATTATATGTTGCATTTGTATATTTCCCACTGAGCATTTGGCTCACTCCCTCGTTTTGTTACGACAGGTTGGGTGCGGTTTCTTATTATGAGAGCACTATACAGGTAAGTGATTTCTTTTATGTTATGTTAGTATCTCTGTATTCTTGGACTTTTAGATTCTTCCCATGGGTCCCTCGCGTAGTTTAATCTAAAATTGGAGTCGCATGCCAAATAAGTGAAACTTAATTAAAATAAAACAGGACTAGCAACAATATGTAGGTTATTTCATTGTATGCACACCTAATTAAAATAAAACTGATGGAGCCTTGTTTCATCCTTGAGAATAAATGATGATTTCAAGTGACGTGGGTGTGTCACAACAGATGTGAATAGTTAACACTAAGAATTTGAGTGTGCATTCGATTTAGTGGGTACGCTAGCGACAGCAGCATTATTATGTAAATGACTACCATTTGATAGCGAGATTTTCATGTCACCTACGGGGAGGAGCAAGTGTGGACACTAAGAGAAATTTATATATTGTATTCTGTAACGATTCGTTCTCCTTTGAGCGTTATGATAGCAGAGCATATTATGATTATATTGTATGGATACTGGTTACCGAGGGTTTGAACGGTAGTAAATTGTGTGATAATACTGTCATACTAAAATGTTTAAATTTTAACTATATGGCTTTAGCGAGGCATCATCCAAAAGACGGATGAGCCTGCATATGTGTTATATTATATTGTAGAATTCGGTGAGTATGTTGTCTTACTATGTTGATCTCGGTGAGCAGGGATGTTTTATTAATGTGATTCAGGGTATATAGACATATTATAGAGAGGAGAGGTATGGCTCCTTAATCATATAGCGCTAATAACTTGTGACAGTGAGAGCGTCGCATTGTATGCCGTCTTTAGTGACATGAGAGTGGACGAGTAGACCTTTTATGTTCATAGAAGGGAGTTCAGGTATATAGGTTATGGATTAAGGACTTACAGATCCAGACGACCAACAGTGTTAGGTAGTAGTGTAACGGGGGGTTCCTTATTTGGATTTCTCTTTGCGAGACATCCCACTCATGAAACTTAGCGAACGTTGGATGTTGGGAGAAGTATTACTTTTGTACATGGATTTAGTACCGTAATGATTACCTTTATACATAGTTATAACTGCGAGATAATGGTTATATTACAGATTAAGGCCGATGGAGCCGTATAAGAATAATATGTGATAATGTTACCAATCGTTGACACCACGAGCCGACTAGTGGGACAACCTAAGATATTATTAGGTGGAAAAGGTAGGGTGACTGAGTAAGACCTTACCATATAGTCATGCCAAGTATGTGGAGCATAATTTATTATTTATATAACACGTCTAGTATGGTGGTGCTGCACTGCACAAAGCATAGGGTGTATGGGCGCCCTATATATTTGGGTAATAAATTTTTCTTCCCTAAGTGAAAGATTGTGAAACAATGTGTATTTTTGGAAGTAATGGAATGTAGACATTTTGACTTCAGGACTTAGCCGTTTAATGGTTTAGGTCAGTTAGGACCGTTAATTCCCAAATTTACAACAAGAATGGTATAGGAAGAATTCGATAAAGTTTAAGTTGGGAAAAGTTAAAACTTACTTGATAGGACATGGAGAGAACATGTTTCACGAGAATCTGAAGCTTAAAGAGAGGGGGAAGGACTTGTGACATGAAGGGATAACACTGTCGCCTGAGCCATAGATGTGGACGAGATTGTAAGATAGGTAAAATGCGTAATGATATAAAGCCGTAGTACTGATGGCATAAGCAAAACATGACATTATTGAGCTCCAATTGGAAGTGGACCATCAAGAAATAATAGAGTTCCTTCAGCATTAGGAATTCCTTAGTAGTAATCGAAGAGTGAATCCATGGACCATTACAGAGTTAATTACTTCCCTACGAGATCAAAACCCTATGTGGGTGTAAGTGGGTCGTGTAAAAAAAAATTGCTCACGTTATGCCAAGTTAGGACAAATCATAACGGGTAACAATAAACCAAAACCATTATTCCTGGGGTAGTAAGGTCATATGGGGTACAATTAGAGTTTTTATTCGATATTGTTTTGACTCGATTATTGGGAAGAGTTTTTGGGAGGCCATGAGTATCGAGATGCGAACGTATCCGGCCTAACACACTTGCAGGCGAACAGGAACACTGATATTTCTAGTTACACATTGCGAGGAACGTTATATTTCCAATTATGGGAAGGTTTAGTGTAATATCTTCCACTGGTGGAGTTAGTGTATGACTACTCCCCTCAGCTCATTATCGATAATATTTCATTTAAGGCGTTATGTATCAATCCTTATCATCCTTGTGCTTATTGAATAGAGGGGAGGACAATAATCTACTAGGACCAAAGGAAATTTTAGGTCCCGTTAACCAGGGTGAAAATGATTGGGATTTGCATTATTGCATGTTGGAATGAGGATATTGGTACCGAGTGATGTGGGATCTTTTTCCTATTATTGTTAAGTTTGAGACAGTAGTGTACAAGCTTAGGTTCCATAGTCCTTTGCGGAGGCAGTATGGTGAAAATGTGTTAACATTTATAGTATATACTATGTGTAAGACAAATTCGTATATATCTAAATATCAATTAATATACTAGTGCGAGTAGTATGAGGCTAGATAGTAAATATCTAAAATTTAAGTGGTGAAACTTAAATAGTAAGGCTTGGAGAGTAAATTATCAGTGAGGTGTTCATTATTAAGGGTATTCAGTAATGTATTGTATGGGCGGTACCGTGTAGATTCATGAGATGTGAAATAAATACCCGGAGTTGTCCTTATGAGAAGTGTCTTATTCTATGAATTTCGGGACCAAATTCCATTATTAGGGGGAAGTATGCAATACCCCGTACTTTTGAAGATTTAAATAGTTATGTGATTTATTATTATTGTGGGATTAATTAAATTAAAATGTCAGAATTAATTATTAATCCGGATTAAATTTGAATATTTACTAGCATGACGAGAAGTTAGTAATTATTAATACTACTGTGAGAATAAGCAATATGGAATGACAATTTTATATAACTTGTCGTGAGAGAGAAATACGACAGTTTGGTATATTAAGTCGGGGATGCGCGTGTGAGTCATGTAAGGACTAAATAAGTGGAATTAAAAGGTCAATTATTTTAAGTAACTCGTATGATCATTTCGAGTTCACCATTGAGTCCGTAGGGGTCGAGATAGTCAGAAAACTCTACTCGGGTATTCTATTTGGACTCCGGGATATTTTTAGGCCATGCCGGCACCCGCTAGGGGTAGTTTTGTAATTTGGATTTTTGGAGGAATTAAATGGATGGAAATTGGAGAAATATTAAATCAGCTAATTGAGGATAATTAGGGATTATGCTACACCAAAATCAAGAGAGAGCCACAGTGGGCGAGGGAGGGCAAATTCCAAAGGAGGAGAGGCAATTTACACCACCTTGCACAACCACCACCACCATCGTGTAGGTCGGAACGTGAGGAACGCATCCATGCCAACAACACCAACGGATCAGACCTTCAAAATCAAGGCAAGTGTTTATTGCTTGCTTTCTTTAGCTATAATTGTGTTCATGTTAGTCTAGGTTAATAAACCTTTGTTATGAAAGTTAATTTGGGTGAAATTGGAGAACTATAATATAAACTAGGGTTGATTTGATAAGAATTTGAATCCCATATGTAGATAGGATGATGCCTACGAATTTATGACGATTTCTATGACCAAATCTAGGTTTAATTTAAAAGTTATGCATATCAATGTAAGAACTAGGGTTCTTGATGATAAAATAGATATTTCGAATTATATGGATGATTGGTATTGATTTAATGATGTCAAGTTATGGGAAATCACATATATATGTCAGAATAATGTTTGGTATTGATTGTTGGAAGTTTGGGCTTGATCTTTAGAGGTTTTTAGGAGTAAAAGTGATGAAAAACGGAGCTGTCAAAGGTTGAAAACGAAACAGCACCATCTCGCGCGATGTCGCGCGAAGTAGGTCGTTCAATTGAGATTGTATCTCGCGAGAAGTAGATCGAGCGGCATAGAGATGTCGCGCGAAGACTGGTTCGAGTGACATTGTAAGTTGTTTAAGAGACTTGGCTTTCTGGTTCGAGCAAGATTTCTAATTTTTAGGGATTTTTCTATTTCGCCCCTATTTGGGAAATAACCAATTTGAGTGAGAAAAAAATTAGTGTTCGATGAACCCAAAATAGTGTAGAATTATTGGGAGTTATTTAGGTGTAATGATTTAAATATTTGGGACGGTGAGTTTACCTTGAAGATTACGAGAAAGAGATAATCGTAATTGTAAATGTGTCGAGTGTATTATGTGATAAATACTTACGATATTAGTTCTGAAGATATGGAACTTATAAGAATAAAAATTAGTGGCTACTTGTGGGACTTCTTAGGATTTTTTATTAAGGATTTTTGGGTGGCATATTATCCTTATATATATGTTACGAGAGAGGAATATCATAATTTAAAAGTACTTTGATATTATTTACAGATAAAAATACTACGTATGAAGTATGACATTTGGTTGTGTGTATACCGTTTGATTGATGGGTTGTGTGTATACCTATATTTGACATTATGTGTATGACATACCTAGCTCCTTGCTATCGCGAGCGGTTGTGTAGAGACGGTCTTATTCTGAGTGACCTTCAAGGGGATATTTGACTTATATCTCATAACATAGGACTGTGAAGACTTTTTTGCGAGTTGATAAGTCAGCTGACTATGGGAGCATAGGTATGTGCATGACCCATAGGTATGTGAACTATGTTCGTCGTCAATATGTCTGATTTGTTTATATGGTTCGTGGGAGATTTTCAAACCGATAGTCCTTATTTGAGTACGAGATGTACCAGGACAAGATAACAGAGTATGCAATGCACTACAGGTGTATCCTTGGGGTGCTGTGTTAGTATAAATAATTAATAGTGGTGAATATAGATGTATACTTGTGTTATACTTACAATGCGATAATTGTAGGCTATTAAGATTGTGTTAGTACATATATATAAAATAGTGAGGAATATATATGTATGCTTATGGTATATCTAAAATGAGATAATTGCAAATTATTAAGATAGTTAAATCTTCAGTAACGTAAATAGTAAATACTTAACTTTAATGTGATAACACTTATTTAAAATGATAAATGTCGAAATCAAATACGGGATACTACTACGTGGGGTAACTAGTAGGATAAGCCTTTTCCTAGTTAAGAGTGTGTCATATGGCTAGGTTGGATTAGGTGTACGTTAGGCGTGCACACTAGTCAAGAGGTGATAATCTAATGCGAGAGTTCGAACTAACATGCGTATGATACTTGCTTTAATGCAATTTTAAATACTTGCTAATAAATCTTTGTAAAATATCGAGCTCTGACCCGTCTCTTGCATCTCTTCTCTCTTTTGCTATATATAAATATATATTTAACAGTACAGGTGCCCAGCCCCAGGGACACCGGTTCTAGATACTTGGATGGTTTGCCGAGCTGCAACTGTTGTGGAAGTTACGGGTCATTTGAGATTAGACGCTTCTCTCATTACATTCAGTTCCTAGTTCAGATATCTCAGTTCGGGCATGTGTCTCCCATTCTCATTAGTGAAGTTGTACTCAGTTTACTTTGAAGTTATTTTAAGTTGAATTGAGTATTTATTATGGTTTGGTTTATGGCTTTGAACTGGAAGATTTTATCCAGACTTAATTATTCAGTAATTGATTCAGTCAACATTTAATTCTTGTGTATTGTTTACAATTACATGTTCAGAAATTTATTGAATTAATTGGTTTCAAGTTTAATTGGAAAATATTTTGACACTAGCTTAATTAAATGTTAGGTAATTAATTGGATTTAAGTTTTCGATAATGATGCTAAGAATGAACCAATCAAACATTCTGTTATAAATTTTATAAAGGACCGTTCACTCGATATTTAATTAGGCGGGGTGTTACAGGTGTTATCAGAGCATCAGGTTCTAGGTTCCTTTAGGATAGGTACGGCTTATTACATTTCAACTTAGCTTTCTTTGAAGTAGAGCCTTATTCTAGGATCGTTGTATTCCACTGCGTATGCAATTTGCGCTCTCCTGCAATTTAGTTTAGTGAATCCAATTCATATATAAGAGTAATTGAATTTCGTACTCCGAGCGATATGGGACAACCAATGATGGCCGTTAGCGGGACTGTAGGAGGAGGAAAATAATTGAAAGTTATGAAGCATTAGGGGAATGGTGATCGCTATAGAAGTCACCAAGAGTAATATCTAAGTGTGATGGGCTAATGCAGGGAGATAATCCAAAGGCAATAATGTAAAGTAGAGTGCAGTAACACTCAGAATTTTAAATTTAGAAGAAATTTTTTCTAGCTCAGAGAAACGACAAAGAGTAACAATAGAAAATCAAATCGAGATATTAGGTGCAGGTTGACCTTTTAATCTTCCACTAGTTGGTCGGGTAAGGACCGACCGTAAAGGATGAGTTAACTTGGTAAGTGAACTTCGTAATCGAAGTAGGAGTCACGAAAGATAAAAAGGGTCCGTAAGTTGAAATGGACTCGTACGTGGAATGCCCTAGCGTGAATGGGAGGTGCGACTAAGGTGACTAGTGTCAATGCCGTCAAAGTATATGTTTATTAGAATATGTCAACGCCCCAGAAGAAAGGAAGCCAATAGTGCTGTGATACCTAACCGAAGGGTAAGGTTGAATTGAATAGTGTTAGTAGGATTTCACCAGAACATATACCTAGCGGGGGAAACCTATTTAAATGTTATGATTAAATCTTAATGAAATGGTGATGGATTTAGTCAAGACCAGCAGGTCGTCCATGTGTTCCATATGCCCTGTAGAGTGCAAGGAACAACGAAAATAACAACTGGGAGTTAAGACTGCCAGGTCCGAGAGAAGGAAATTCCAACAAGGCCAGGAGGACCAGTGAAAGAGAAATTGTCCTGTATGTAGAGATAAGGGTTACCAATGTTGAATGTTATCACTTAAGAAGTGAAATTGATTGTATCGGGAGTAATAAACAGTGCCTGTAAGGCATACCAGTTGGAGAAGTAAAATGTCCAATATAGGAATCGGGCCAAGAGAATTGGGCCCAAGAACTAATAACTTGAGAGTAGTGGGTCTAGTCAGGACCAACATAGTCCTTAGTAACTGTAGGATACCGTATTTCAGGGTCGACGGGCCCCAAGAAATTAGGGGAAGGCCAGTAAGGCCATAATTGAGGCCTAGAGATGTGGGGCCAATGTATCGACGTCGGGTGGGTGAGCCGCAAAATAGAATAATTTAGCCACCAAAAAGGAAGGGAAAATCTAATGAATGGAATATGAAAGGTATAACGATTATAGATAATTTTGGGTCGCAAAATGTGCATACGGGGACCCTACGATCAGGATAAACTGATGGATCTTTGTTTTATCCTTGTGAATAAATGATGAGTTCAAGTGACGTGGGTGTGTCACAACATATGTGAATAGTTAACACTAATAATTTGAGTGTGCATTCGATTTAGTGGGTACGCTGGCAACGACAAACTTATTATGTAAATGACTACCATTTGGTAGTGAGATTTTGTGCCACCTATGGGGAGCAGCAAGTGTGGACACTAAGAGAAATTTATATATGGTATTACGTAACGATTCGTGCTCCTTTGAGCGTTATGATAGTAGAGCATATTATGATTATATTGTACGGATACTGGTTATCGAGGGTTTGAACGGTAGTAAATTGTGTGATACGATAATTTTACTAAAAAATTTAAACTTTAACTATATGGTTTTAGCGAGGCATCATGCGAAAGATGGATGAGCCTGCATATGTGTTGTATTGTATTGTAGACTTCGGTAAGTGTGTTGTCTTACTATGTTGATCCTGGTGATCAGGGATGTTTTACTGATGTGATTCAGGGTATATAGACTTATTATAGAGAGGAAAGGTATGGCTCCTTAATCACATAGTGCTAATAACTTGTGATAGTGAGAGCGTCGCGTTGTATGACATCTTTAGTGACATGAGAGTGGAGGAGTAGACTTTTTATGTTGGTAGATGGGAGTTCAAGGATATAGGTTATGGATTAAGGACTTACAGATCCCAACGACCAACAGTGTTAGGTAGTAGTGTGTTGGGGGGATTCCTTGTTTGGATTTCGCTTTGCGAGACATCCCACGCTTGAAACTTAGCGAACATTGGAAGTTGGGGGAAGTCTTCCTTTAGTACATGGATTTAGTTTCATAATTATTACCCGTATACGTAGTTATAACTGTGAGATAATGGTTATATTACATACTAAGGCCACTGAAGCCGTATAAGAATAATATGTGAAAATGTTACTAATCATTGACATCAGGAGCCGACTGGTGGGACAAACTAACATGTGATTCGGTGGAAAAGGTAGGGTGACTTACTAGGACCCTACCATATAGTCATGCCAAGTATGTGGATGATAATTTTTTATTTATATAACACGTCTAGTAAGGTGGTGCTGCGATGCACAAAGCATAGGGTGTATGGGCGACATAGATATTTTCGTAATAAATTTTTCTTCCTTAACTGAAGATTGTGACACCGTGTGTACTTTTGGAAGTAACGGAATGTAGACGTTTTGACTTCAGGACTTAGTTGATTGATGGTTTAGGTCTGTTAGTACCATTAATTCGCAAATTTGCCAGAAGGATGGTATATAAAGAATTCAATAAATTTTAACTCGGGAAAAGTTGAAACTTACTTGATAGGACATGGAGAGAATATATTTCACGAGAATCTGAAGATTAAAGAGAGGGGGAAGGAGTTGCGACATACAGGGATAACAATGTCGCCTGAGCCATAGATGTGGATGTGGTTGTAAGATAGGTAAAAGCGTAATGATATAAAGCCGTAGTAGTGATGGCATAAGTAAAACAAGACATTACTCAACTCCAATTGGAAGTGGACCATCAGGAAATAATAGAGTTCCTTCAGCATTAGGAATTCCTTGGTAGTAATGGAAGAGTGAATCCCTGGACCATTACAGAGTTAATTACTTTGCAACGAGATCACGACCCTATGTGGGTGAAAGTGGGTCGTGTAAATAAAAAAATAGCTCACGTTATGCCAAGTTAGGACAAATCATAACATGTAACAGTAAACCTCTAACATTATTCCTGGGGTAGTAAGGTCATATGGGGTATAATTAGAGTTTTTGTCCAATATTGTTATGACTCGATTATTGGGAAGAGTTTTTAGGAGGCCATGAATATCGAGATGAAAACGTATCCGGCCTAACACACTCGCAGGTGAACGGGCACACTGAGAGTTCTAGTTACACATTGCAAGGAACATTGTATTTCTAATTATGGGAAGGTTTAGTGTAATATCTTATAATGGTGGAGTTAGTGTACGACTTTCCCCCTCAGCTCATTATCGATAGGATTCCATTTGAGGCGTTATATATCAATCCTTGTCATCCTTGAGCTTATTGGATAGAGGGGAGGACAATAATCTACTACTAGGTCCAGAGGAAATTTTAAGGCCCGTTAACCAGGGTGAAAATGATTGGGAGTTGCATTATTGCATGTTGGAATGAGGAAATCGGAACCGAGTGATGTGGGATCTTTTTCCTATTATTGTTAAGTTTGAGACGGTAGCATACAGGTTTAGGTTATATAGTCCTTTGCGGAGGTAGTATGGAGAAAATGTGTTAACATTTATAGTATATATTGTGTGTAAGATAAATTCGTATATATCTAAATATCAATTAATCTACTAGTGCGAGTAGTAGGAGGCTAGATAGTAACTATCTAAAATTGAAGTGGTGAAACTTAAATTGTAAGGCTTGGAGAGTAAATTATCAGTGAGGTGTTCATTATTAAGGGTATTTAGTAATGTACTGTATGGGCGGTACTGCGTAGATTCATAAGATGTGAAATAAATACCTGGAGTTGTCCTTACCAGAAATGCCTTATTCTCTGAATTTCGGGACGAAATTCCATTAATTGGGGGAAGTATGTAATACCCCGTATTTTCGAAGATTTAAATAATTATGTGATTTATTATTATTGTGGGATTAATTAAATTAAAATGTGAGAATTAATTATTAATTCGGATTAAATTTGAATATTTAATAGCGTGACGAGAAGTTAGTAATTATTAATATTACTGTCAGAATAAGTAAGATGGAATGATGATTTTATATAACTTGTCGTGAGAGAGAAATATGACAGTTTGGTATATTAAGTCGGGGACACGCGTGTGTGTCATGTCAAGACTAAATAAGTGGAATTAAAAGTTAAATTATTTTAAGTAACTCGTATGATCATTTCGAGTGTGCCGTTGAGTCCGTAGGGGTCGAGATAGTCAGGAAACTCTACCCGGGTATTATATTTGGACTCCGGGATATTTTTAGGCCAAGCCGGCACCAGCTAGGGGTTGTTTTGAAATTTGGACTTTTGGAGGAATTAAATGGACAAAAATTGGAGAAATATTATATCAGCTAATTGGGGACCATTAGGGATTAGGTTACACCAAAATCAAGAGAGAGCCACAGTGGGAGAGGGAGAGCAAATTCCAAAGGAGGAGAGGCAATTAACACCACCTTGCACAACCACTACCACCATCGTGTAGATCGGAATACGAGGAATGCATCCATACCAACAACACCAATGGATCAGACTTTCGAAGTCGATGCAAGTGTTTATTGCTTGTTTTCTTTAGAGATAATTGTGTTCATGCTAGTCTAGGATAATAAACCTTTGTTATGAAAGTGTAACACCCCACTTAAAATAATAACAGGTGGCCAGCCCTATACTATAATAAATCGGGAAATCTCAGATGGCTCATTCTCAACATCAACTGGCGGTAGTAAAGTATATAAGACTAACTACCCAATATCATATAAGCGAGATGCTAAAATTAAATAAAACATAGAACAGACAACAGACCAATGCTATAAGCTACTAACAAAGATAAGAAAGATGCATACAAGAACTATGATAAATGAAATGAATAGCAATAAATGAATATGCCATAAAGAAATAAACCCGAATAAGCTGTCGGGTCACAGACACTATAATAACTGTAATGGAATAAATATTAACATTTATAAATATCCCTTGGGTGTAAACCCGATATACAACATGAATCCTACCTAGATTTTTAAAGAAGTAGGAAGCGACTACAAACTAAGTCCCGCAACAGTCCGCACTTGTCACGGCTCCAAAGACTCTAGATAGAGGGCATCCGACATCCGTGCGGTAGGATACCTATAATAGTGTGTGTGTGTGTGTATATATATATATATATATATATATACATGCAGGAGAGAAAAGTAAACGGGTCAGAGCCCGAGTTGTGAAAATATTTAGCAAGTGTGTTAACCGTGCATAATAAATATCAATGCACTTATTTCAGAATTAAAGTGGAATCGCACTCTCGTGAAATCCCAACTCACCTCTCATCTAACGGCGCGCACTTATTCGTGACCTGAAATCTTAGTTAAGTTACCCCACCCATAAGGACAACCTAACATACCATAGGTATAGCCTATACTCAAGAGCCGCCCTCCTATTATTACCCAAGCATCCAACCTTTTCTAATCACAGTTAATTATTTTACAAACATATATGACATACCAGGCTTAATGGATTTTGGTTTATAATTTAATCAATTATAATTCTTAATACGTTACCCAAATGCATTTGGGTTGAATCATATGATTTAATTTCTAAATAACATGCATACAGATTATTAATGAAAAAACTTCTCTCCAATCTCAACATTGCACTACTTTTCGTTCATGGGGCGTCTCGCAAAGCGAAATCCAAACAAGGAAACCCCCGTTACACTACTCCTTAACAATGTCGATCCTAGAGATCCATTATGCCATACATACAATTCTACTAAATTTAGATTACCATATAAGAACCACTCAAAATCTTCAATAATATCCTTGGGATGATGTAACCGAAATATTCCTTAAATGCGATACATCAACCCCATCAATCTACTACATCATAATCATCCAAGATGTACTCCATAAATATTCCATATCCTTTCACCTATAGGATATATAAATATATATATAGGCATTTCTTCTAACCATATATATATATATATATATATATATATATATATATATATATATATATATATATATATATATACAATCATCCATTCCCATAGCCAAGTGTACATACCACATATGATGTACAATGGCCATGCACATAATATACCCGGCTATATATATCGTCGATAAACTGCACCATGATATCATCTTCCAGGGCATTACTCACAGACCATCCTGGGGACCACGGTCGGACGCAATATCACCGACATCGAGGCCAAACACACACACACGACGTCTCGGGAAGCGGTCATAGCTCCTAACCGATCAATGAGACGAGACATACCCACCACGTCCTACCCCAAAACAAATGCAAATCACATAATAACACAATGGATGACTATGACCAGGCGAATATCCACACCTTGCTCCTTGAGCCACGATGCTCATCCTCTGCGCGGAAACTTCCCAACTGATAGCATGAGCGGGGTATGCTTAACCACATAAGTATATATATCATTCTCATGCACAATATATATACATCCATATGATCCCATCATATGATTAAACCATCACATAAGGTTTAGATATTCACAACATAATTAGATCCATATATTCATATATATATATATATATATATATATATATATATATACAGATATATATCCACATATCCATACACACACACAGATATATATATATATATATATATATATATATATATATATATATATATATATATATATATATTTCTCGTTCATATGTATAAGATTTATAAACTCGGCTATAAGTATACGTAATCCTCAATATACTAGTCGTCACCCCAAACTCATTTAATTTACCTCGATATGTGAATACAATCCCTCACTTGAAGCATATTCATCCATTTTTCCTATGATGAATAGTCTCCCAAAAATATATGTTTATATTAAACATTTGGGTTATCACCCAAAGTTTAGTGTAGGAAATCATCGCTACACATCTCCTCTATATTCAAAAGTACATAATTATCTCTAGTACTTTTTGACCATTGGCATATACATGACTAATAGTCTACAAACCTCAACTTATCCGAACTTCATTTCAACTGTTGGAATCCAAATGGTTACTTCCACTCAATTATGTATAAATTATGCTGACTAGAATTGTAGTACCACTCATTCTAAATGATAGTACGATCCAAATCGTTCCCAATTTCACCTATAGTTCGATGGATCATATGAACCGTTACTCCAATTGGGTTACCGATTTTTCCTTAATTTAAATATTTCTAAAGATATATGACCCCTCCCTCTTCGGTCCCCAAACCTTAATCTCAATAGAATCCTATTTACCATAAGGATTTGGCACTACCCTCGGCCTACAATTTCATATCGTACTCTCACCACTCTCTCGAAAGGACCCCAATCCTTACATCATAATTAGGCCCACTTATGACCCTTGATTAGGACTCCCATTCTCAATGAGATTCCCCCTATATCGGTATGACCCTCTCCAATTTATATGGATATAAGTCCCCCAAAATAACTTGATAAGTACCCGCGATCCCATCATCCAAAAACTTTTTCTAAGTCTCCAAAACATCTTTCTTACATCATATAATCATGTCCCAAAACAATAAACCCAACTAAAAAGGGTTTGAAATCATCCTAGGAAAATTCCATAAAATAACCATGTTTCCGAATCGATTCGTCCCTATTTCGAATCGATTCAGCCCAGTGAATCGATTCGTCCTCCAAGGCGAATCGATTCGGGTCCAAATACCCAGGCTTCTGTATCTGGCCGAATCGATTTGCCTTGGGTCCGAATCAATTCGATCAATGCAGACCTACCAATTTTTCTTAGGTCGAATCGATTTGCTGAAGGGGCGAATCGATTTGGGTATACAGAATTTGAAGGGTTCTTCTTCTTCATAGAAACCCACGAATTTAAAACCCTAAAATTTCTTTTCTAACCCCCAAATATTCATCACAACATGATTCTAAGCCCATAAATCAACCCAAAGTTACTCCCAACCATTTCTACACCATTAAACCCATTCTTTAAACATAGATTTCAGGATTTAAACCCAAAAATTTAGGTTTTTAATATTAATACCCAAAATCCATTTCTTTAACCCAAAAATTATGAAATGAAATACAAAAATGACTTATTTAGGAAGATTAAACACTTACCTCGATTTTGTAAAGGTTGAATCATCCTCGATGTCGAGTTTGGGCCGAAATCTCCAAGCTTTTCTTCCCCTTTATCTTATTTTCTTCTTCTTTCCTCTCTTCTTTATCTTTCTCTCTTTCTCTAAATGAGATGGCTTGATTAGTAAGCCTCTAAATCCCTTAAAACATATGCCCCAGTTTTAAATGTTAATACACGCTTAAAATGACTCGTTTACTCCAATTCGAGTCAAACTGACTTAAAAAACATTCCGGAGCCAAAATAAAACCCAATGACAGTCATTTTGACTATCTCAACCCTTCCAGGATCGATGGTACCCTCAAAATCATCATCCGAAATACTTTGAAATGTTCTCTATTTTTGGACCTCAAATCCCAAATTTTAAAATTCTCTAATTTAATTAAATTTTATTTTCCCAAAAATTTAATTTCTCGATCCCAAAATCATGAGGTGTTACACTCTTCCCCCCTTACAAAAATTTCGCCCGTGAAATTTTAAGATATGCATAGGACCTCAATCTCATCTAGTCCTTACATCAACCCTCAAGATCACTATACTGATCCTTCCTAGTTCTCACGTCGAACCATATAGATTTTAAAGCAAACTACTACCCAGGGCGCCCATACACCCCGTACCCAAGCTCCACTCGTAGAATTAGAATCAGGTTCCATTAGCCTCAAATCATAATATAACTCTTAGAAATATAATCTATAGCAACCGATTAACTATATAAGAGTTTAAAAATTCTCAATGGTTGATCTCTCCTCAATTCCTAACGTTGGCTACCTTCGTACGGGGGAGGTCTCGCAAGCGAAATCCAAACAAGGAACCCTTCCAATACACTACTGTGTAACTAGGTCGGGGATTGAGATTAGTTGAACCAGGGTTAAGGTTTTATAAAAGATTTTCATATTTTAGATATTGCCCAAAAGCCTATACAACAATATAATATAAACCAATTCTGCATCTTTCGACACGCCAAACAAACACCTTATGTTTAGGATACAAGGCCTCAACAAATACAACACTCTAACCACTACATAGTTCTCAAAACTAGCCCAACTATGAGCTAAATTATCCGCTCAACATAAATCTACCAAACTTTGAACCTCTCAAGTATAAAATATCTCTACATCACATCAACACCTTTCCATAAGACAATGACCTTATAGTCACCACTCAACAAACCTTGACATTTTGCACTTCCGAAATTCAATAGCACAACTTTCTACTATCTCTTTACAAGACAGTCTATTGTCTCAAAAGATGCCATATGAAGGTCGTACTTGCTCACTCCTTCCTCCAAGGAAATTTTATACACCCTAACGGCGTAGCGGCTAATCTCTCAATATACCTTACGTGCGACATTTCCAATATCGCACAAAGTGTGACTTAAACCTAAAGAAAGGTATTATACCTTATACTTCCATATTCCAATGGTTTCACCTCATCCTTGAATCTCAACTCAGGGTCCTCTACTTCTTCCAGAACAATCATTTTTCCTAAACCTATTTCTCCACAAGAGAACATCTCCCTCAAAATCCTTCCTAACCATTTTGAAGGACAAAACGCGATTGCGACTACCGAAAACTCCCTCAGTCCTACTCAACGAACCTGAGTCTCCAAATTTCTAACACCCTTATTAAATAAAGACAATACCCCTAACAGTTTGATCAATGCCACCTACCTTCCACTGGTAGAGGTAAGCATCACGAGTCTTCCTAACAAAGATTGACGGGTTTCTCAACCTAAATGTCCCAAGGAATACACTATATACCTCTCCTCAGACTTACCTTACTAAGTCCAAGATTCACCATTCGAGTAAATTTCCCTTTCTTACTCAACCACCGATAGAACACCCTGAACCACTGCTAGAGTTCTCTTTCTTATTTCTTCTCGAATCAATGAAAACAAATACCTCCAATCAAAGCGTACCCAAAATATGTTATGGGTATTGTATCTCTAATCTTGTCCTTTACTAGACGACATAATCTAGGCGACATCTGAAATGAGAGCAACTGTTATCAGAACATAGATGAAGTGAATACACTTCACTGAAGAAGATAAATGCAGTGAACACAACAATCCTAATAGTAGGGCTTTACATCAAGAACGTTAACGAAAGAATGCAGAAAACTCGTACAGATCCTAAAGACTCTAGATACTGATGCTCTGATACCAGCTGTAACACCCCGCTTAAAATAATAACGGGTGGCCAGCCCTATACTATAATAAATCGAGAAATCTTAGATGGCTCATTCTCAACATCAACTGGCGGTAGTAAAGTATATAAGACTAACTACCCAATATCATATAAGCAAGATGCTAAAATTAAATAAAACATAGAACAGACAACAAACCAATGCTATAAGATACTAACAAAGATAAGAAAGATGCATACAATAACTATGATAAATGAAATGAATAGCAATAAATGAATATGCCATAAAGAAATAAACCCGAATAAGCTGTCGGGTCACAGACACTATAATAACTGTAATGGAATAAATATTAACATTTATAAATATCCCTTGGGTGTAAACCCGATATACAACATGAATCCTACCTAGATTTTTAAAGAAGTAGGAAGCGACTACAAACTAAGTCCCGCAAGAGTCCGCACTTGTCACGGCTCCAAAGACTCTAGATAGAGGGCATCCGGCATCCGTGCGGTAGGATACCTATAATAGTGTGTGTGTGTATATATATATATATATATATATATACATGCAGGAGAGAAAAGTAAACGGGTCAGAGCCCGAGTTGTGAAAATATTTAGCAAGTGTGTTAACCGTGCATAATAAATATCAATGCACTTATTTCATAATTAAAGTGGAATCGCACTCTCGTAAAATCCCAACTCGCCTCTCATCTAACGGCGCGCACCTATTCGTGACCTGAAATCTTAGTTAAGTTACCCCACCCATAAGGACAACCTAACATACCATAGGTATAGCCTATACCCAAGATCTGCCCTCCTATTATTACCCAAGCATCCAACCTTTTCTAATCACAATTAATTATTTTTGCAAACATATATGACATACCAGGCTTAATGTATTTTGGTTTATAATTTAATCAATTATAATTCTTAATACGTTACCCAAATACATTTGGGTTGAATCATCTGATTTAATTTCTAAATAACATGCATACATATAATTAATGACAAACTTCTCTCCAATCTCAACATTGCACTACTTTTCGTGCGTGGGGCGTCTCGAAAAGTGAAATCCAAACAAGGAACCCCCCCGTTACACTACTCCTTGACAATGTCGATCCTAGAGATCCATTATGCCATACATACAATTCTACTAAATTTAGATTACTATATAAGAACAACTCAAAATCTATAATAATATCCTTGGGATGATGTAATCGAAATATTCCTTAAGTGCGATACATCAAACCCCATCAATCTAGTACATCATAATCATCCAAGATGTACTACATAAAGATTCCATATACTTTCACCTATAGGATATATAAATATATATAGGCATTTATTCTAACTAACTAACTAACTAACTAACTAACTAACTAACTAACTATATATATATATATATATATATATATATATATATATATATATATATATATATATATATATATATATATATATATATATATATATATACAATCATCCATTCCCATAGCTAAGTGTACATACCACATATGATGTACAATGGCCATGCACATAATATACCCGGCTATATATATCGTCGATAAACTGCACCATGCTATCATCTTCCAGGGTATTACTCACATACCATCCTGGGGACCATGGTTGGACTCAATATCACCTACATCGGGGCCAAACACACACACATGACGTCCCGGTAAGCAGTCATAGCTCCTAACCGATCAATGAGATGAGACATACCCACCACGTCCCATCCCAAAAGAAATGCGTATCACATAATAACACAATGGACAACCATGACCTGGGGAATATCCACACCCTGCTCCTTAAGCCAGGATGCTCACCCTCTGCGTAGAAACATCCCAATGATAGCATGAACGCGTTATGCTTAACCGCATAAGTACATATATCGTTCTCATTCACAATATATATACATCCATATGATCCCATCATGTGATTAAACCATCACATAAGGTTTACATATTCACAACATAATTATATCCATATATTCATGTCTATACAGATATATATCCACATATCCACACACACACACACACACATATATATATATATATACACAAACTATTTCTCATTCATATGTATAAGATTTATAAACTCAGCTATAAGTATACGTTATCCTCAATATACTAGTCGTCACCCCAAACTCATTTAATTTACCTTGATATGTCAATACGATCCCTCACTTGAAGCATATTCATCCTTTTTTCCTGTGATGAATAGTCTCCCAAAAATATATGTTTATATTCAGCATTTGGGTTATCACCCAAAGTTTATTGTAGGAAACCATCACTACACATCTCCTCTATATTCAAAAGTACATAATTATCTCTAGTACTTTTTGACCATTGGCATATACATGAATAATAATCTACAAACCTCAACTTATCCCAACTTCATTTCAAGTGTTGGAATCCCAAGGGTTACTTCCACTCAATTATGTACAAATTATCCTGACTAGAATTGTACTACCACTCATTCTAGATGATAGTACGATCTAAATCATTCCCAATTTCACCTATGGTTCGATGGATCATAGAACCCTTACTCCGATTGGGTTACCGATTGTTCCTTAACTTAAACATTTTTAAGGATACGTGAACCCTCTCCCTCTTCGGTCCCCAAACCTTAATCTCAATAGAATCCTTTTTACCATAAGGATTTGGCACTACCCTCGGCCTACAATTTCATATCTTACTCTCACCACTCTCTTGAAAGGACCCCAATCCTTACATCATAATTAGGTCCACTTATAACCCCTAATTAGGACTCCCATTCTCAATGAGATTCCCCCTATATCGGTATGACCCTCTCCAATTTATATGGTTATAAGTCCCCCAAAATAACTTGATAAGTACTCGTGGTCCCATCATGCGAGAAACTTTTATATGTCTCCAAAACATCTTTCTTACATCATATAATCATGTCCCAAAACAATAAACCCAACCAAAAAGGGTTTGAAATCATCCTAGGAAAATTCCATACAACAACCCTGTTTTCGAATCGATTCGGCCCTATTCCGAATCGATTCGGCTCAGCGAATCGATTCAGCCTCCAAGGTAAATCGATTCGGGTCCAAATACTTGGGCTTTTGTCTAAGGTCAAATCGATTCGCCTTGGGTACGAATCGATTCGATCAATTTTGCTTAGGTCGAATCGATTTGCTGAAGTGGCGAATCGATCCAGGTCTACAGAATTTGAAGGGTTCTTCTTCTTCATAGAAACCCACAAATTCTAAACCCTAAAATTTGTCTTCTAGCCCCCAAACCTTCATCACAACATGATTCTAAACCAATAAATCAACCCAGAGTTACTCCGAACCATTTCTACACCATTAAACCCATTCTTTAAACATAGATTTCAGGATTTAAACCTAAAAATTTAGGTTTTTGATATTAATACCCAAAATACATTTCTTTAACCCACAAATTATGAAATGAAATACAAAAATGACTTATTTAGCAAGATTAAACATTTACCTCGATTTTTTAGAGGTTGGATCGTCCTGGTTGTCGCGTTTGGGCCAGAATCTCCAAGCTTTTCTTCCTCTCTCTCTTCTTTTCTTCTTCTTTCCTCTCTTCTTTCTCTTTCTCTCTTTATCTAAATGAGATGACTTGATCCATAAGCCTCTAAATCCCTTAAAACATAAGTCCCAGTTTTAAATGTTAATCCACGCTTTAAATGACTCGTTTACTCCAATTCGAGTCAAACTGACTTAAAAACGTTTCGGAGCCGAAATAAATCCCAATGACAGTTATCTTGACTATCTCGACCCTTTTGGGATCGATGGTACCCTCAAAATCATCATTCGGAATACTTTGAAATGTTCTCTATTTTCGGACCTCAATTCCCAAATTTTAAAATTCTCCAATTTAATTTCTGGATCCCAAAATCATGGGGTGTTACAGAAAGTTAATTTGGATGAATTTTGAGAACTATATTATAAACTGGGGCTCGTTTGATAAGAATTTGAATCCCATATGTAGATAGGATGATGCCTACGAATTTATGATGATTTCTATGAACATATCTGGGTTTAATTTATAATTTATGCATATCAATGTAAGAACTACGGTTCTTGATGATAAATTGGGGCTTTCGAATTATATGGATGATTGGTGATGATTTAATGATGTTAGGTTATGGGAAATCACATATATATGTCAAAATAATGTTTGGTATTGATTCTGGGAAGTTTGGGCTTGATCTTTAGAGGTTTTTAGGAGTAAAAGTGATGAAAAATGGAGCTGTCAAAGGTTGAAGACGAAACAACACCATCTCGCGTGATGTGGCGCCAAGTCATGCGAAGTAGGTCCTTCAAACGAGATTGTATCTCGCGAGAAGTAGATCGAGCGACATAGAGATGTCGCGCGAAGTCACGCGAAGACTGGTTCGAGCAACATTGTAAGTCGTTCGAATGACTTGTCTTTCTGGTTCGAGCGAGATTTATAATTTTTAAGGATTTTCCTATTTTGCCCCTTCTTGGGAAATAGTCAATTTGAGTGAGAAAAAAAAAATTAGTGTTCGATAACCAAAAATAGTGCAGAATTATTGGGAGTTGTTTAGGTGTAATGATTTAAATATTTGGGACGGTGACTTTACCTTGAAGATTACGAGAAAGAGAGAGATAATCGTAATTGTAAATGCGTCGAGAGTATTACGTGACAACTACTTACGATATTAGTTCTGAAGATATGGAACTTATAAGAATAAAATTAGTGGTTACTTGTGGGACTTTTTATGATTTTATATTAAGGATTTTCGGGTGGCATATTATCCTTATATATATATATATATATATATATTACGAGATAGGAAATATCATAATTTAAAAATACGTTGATAGTATTTATTGATAAAAATACGACGTATGAAGTATGACATTTGGTTGTGTGTATACCGTTTGATTGATGGGTTATGTGTATACCTATATTTGACATTATGTGTATGACATACTTAGCTGCTTGCTATCGCGGGGGGTTGTGTAGAGACGATCTTTTCCCGAGTGACCTTCGGGGAGATATTTGGCTTGTATCTCAGAACATAGGACTGTGAAGACTTATTTTCTAGTTGATAAGTCAAATGACTATGGGAGCGTAGGTTTGTGCGTGACCCATAGGTATATGAACTATGTTCGCCGCCAATATGTGCGATTTGTTTATATGGTTCGTGAGAGATTTTCGAACCGATAGTCCTTATTTGAGTACGACATGTACTAGGACATGATAGCAGAGTATGCAATACACTACATGTGTATCCTTTGGGTGATGTGTTAGTATATATAATTAATAGTGGTGGATATATATGTACACTCGTGTTATAATTACAATGCGATAATTGTAGGCTATTAAGACTGTGTTAATACATATATATAAAATAGTGAGGAATATATATGTATGCTTATGGTATATATAAAATGAGATAATTGCATATTATTAAGATAGTGAAATCTTCAATAACGTAAATAATAAATACTTGACTTTAGTGTGATAACACTTATTTAAAATGATAAATGTCGAAAACAAATACGAGATACTACTAAGAGGGGTAACTAGTAGGATAAATTTTTTCCTAGTTAGGAGCGTGTCAGATGGATAGGTTGGATTAGATGTACGTTAGGCGCGCACACTAGTCGAGAGGTGAGAATCTCATGTGAGAGTTCGAACTAACATGCATATAAATCTTTTTAAAATATCGGGCTCTGACCCATCTCTTACATATCTTCTCTATTTTGTTATATATATATATATATATATATATATATATATATATATACAGGTGCCCAGCCATAGGGACACCGGTTCTAGATACTTAGATGGTTTGTCGAGCTGCAACTGTTGTGGAAATTGCGGGTCATTTGAGATTATACGTTTCTCTCATTAAATTCAGTTCCTAGTTCAGATATCTCAGTTCGGGCATGTGTCGCCCATTCTCATTAGCGGAGTTGTAGTCAGTTTACTTTGTAGTTCTTTTCAGATGGATTGAGTATTTATTATGGTTTGGTTTGTGGCTTTGAACTGGAAGATTTTATCCAGACTTAATTATTTAATAATTGATTTTGTCAGCATTTCATTCTTGTGTATGGTTTACAATTACATGTTCAAAAATTTATTGAATTAATTGGTTTCAAGTTTTATTGGAAAATGTTTTGACACTAGCTTTATTAAATGTTAGGTAATTCATTAAATTTAAGTTTTCGACAGTGAAGCTAAGAATGAACCAACCGAACATTTTGTTCTAAATTTTATATAGGACTGATCACCTGATATTTAATTGGGCGGGGTGCCACATGTGGTATCAGAACATCTGTTTCTAGTGTCCTTTAAGATTTGTATGTCTTATTACATTTCTTCTTAGCGTTCTTTGATGTAGAGCCTTATTCTAGGATTGTTGTATTCACTGCATATGCGATTTGATCTCTCCTTCAATTTAGTTTAGTGAATCCAATTCATATATGAGATTAATTTAATTTCGTACTCCGAACGATATGGAATGACCAATGAAGGTCGTTAGCGGGACTGCAGGAGGAGGAAAAAAATTCAAAGTTGTGAAGGATTAGGGGAATGGTGATCGCGATAGAAGTCACCAAGAGTAATATCTAAGTGTGATGGGCTAATGGAGGGAGATAATCCAAAGGAAATAATGTAAAGTAGAGTGCAGTAACACTCAGAATTTTAAATTCAGATGAAATTTTTTCTAGCTCAGAGAAATGGCAAAGAGTAATAATAGAAAATCAAATCGAGATATTGGGTGCAGGTTGACCTTTTAATCTTCCACCAGTTGGTCGGCTAAGGACCGATCGTAAAGGATGAGTTAACTTGGTAAGAGAACTTCATAACCGAAGTAGGAGTCACGAAAGAAAAAAAGGGTCCGTAAGTTGAAATGGACTCGTACGTGGAATGCCCTAGCATGAATGGGAGGTGAGACTAAAGTGACTAGTGTCAATGTCGTCAAAGTATATGTTTATTAGAATATGTCAACGCCCCAGAAGAAAGAAAGCCAGTAGAGTTGTGATACATAGCCGAAGGGTACGGTTGAATACAATAGTGTTAGTAGAATATCACCAGAACGTATACCTAGTGGGGGAAACCTATTTAAAAGTTATAATTAAATCTTAACGAAATGGTGATGGATTCATTCAAGACCAGCGGGTCGACCATGTATTCCATATGCCCTGTAGAGCGCAAGGAACAACGAAAATAACAACTGGGAGTTAAGACTGCCAGGTCCGAGATAAGGACATTCTAATAAGGCCAGGAGGACCAATGAAAGGGAAATTATCCTGTATGTAGAGATAAGGGTTACCAGTATTGAATGTTATCACTTGAGAAATGAAATTGATAGTAACGGGAGTAATAAACAGTGCTTGTAAGGCATACCAGTTGGAGAAGTAAAATGTCCAGTGTAGGAATCGGGTCAAGAGAATTGGGCCCAACAACTAATAATCGGAGAGTAGTGGGTCTAGTCAGTACCAACTTAGTCCTCAGTAACTGTAGCATACTGTATATGAGGGTCGACAGGGCCCAGGAAATCAGGGGAAGGCCAGCAAGGCCATAGTTAAGGATTAGATATGTGGGGCCAATCTATCGACATCGGGTGGGTGAGCCATAAAATAGAATAATTTAGCCATCAAAAAGGAAGGCAAAATCTAATGAAAGGAATACGAAAGGTATAACGATTATAGATAATTATGGGTCGCAAAACTTGCGTACGGGGACCCTACGATCAGGATAAACTGGTGGAGATTTGTTTCATCCGTGTGAATAAATGATGAGTTCAAGTGATGTGGGTGTGTCACAACATATGTGAATAGTTAACACTAAGAATTTGAGTGAGCATTCGGTTTAGTGGGTACGCTGGCGACAGCAACCTTGTTATGTAAATGACTAGAAATTCGTAGTGAGATTCGAGCCACCTACGGGGAGGAGCAAGTGTGGACACTAAGAGAAATTTATATATATGGTATTATGTAACGATTCGTGCTCTTTTGAGCATTATGACAGTAGAGCATATTATGATTATATTTTACGGATACTGGTTACCGAGGGTTTGAATGTAGTAAATTGTGTGATAAGACTATCGTATTAAAAATTTTAAATTATAACTATATAGTTTTCGTGAGTCATCACCCGAAAGACGGATGAGCCTACATATGTGTTGTATTATATTCTAGACTTCGGTGAGTATGTTGTCTTACTATGTTGATCCCGGTGAGCATGGATGTTTTACTAATGTGATTCACTGTATATAGACTTATTATAAAGAGGAGAGGTATGGCTCCTTAATCATATAGCGCTAATAACTTGTGTTAGTGAGAGCACCATATTAAATTCCGTCTTTAGTGACATGAGAGTGGACGAGTAGACTTTTTATGTTTGTAGATGGGAGTTCTGGGATAGAGATTGTGGATTTAGGACTAACAGTTCCCGACGACCAGTAGTGTTAGGTAGTAGTGTATCGGGGGGGGTCCTTGTTTGGATTTCGCTTTGTGAGACATCCCAGGCATGAAGCTTAGTGAACGTTGGATGTTGGGAGAAATATGCCTTTAGTACATGGATCTAGTATCGTAATGATTACACATATACGTAGTTATAACTGCAAGATAATGGTTATCTTACAGATTAAGGCCGATGGAGCCGTATAAGAATAATATGCGATAATGTTGCCAATCGTCGACACCACGAGCCGACTTGTGGGACAACCTAAGATATTATAAGGTGGAAAAGGTAGGGTGACTGAGTAGGACCTTACCATATAGTCATGCCAAGTATGTGGAGCATAATTTGTTATTTATATAACACGTATAGTACACTGGTGCTGCAATGCACAAAGCATAGGGTGTATGTGCGCCCTAGATATTTGGGTAATAAATTTTTCTTCCATAAGTTAAAGATTGTTAGACAATGTGTATTTTTGGAGGTAACGGAATGTAGACGTTTTGACTTCAGGACTTAGTTGTTTGATGGTTTAGGTCAGCTAGGACCGTTAATTCCCAAATTTCCACAAGGATGGTATAGGAAGAATTCGATAAAGTTTAACTCGGGAAAAGTTAAAACTTACTTGATAGGACATGGAGAGTACATGTTTCACGAAAATCTGAAGCTTAAATAGAGGGGGAAGGACTTGTGACATGCAGGGATAACACTTTCGCCTGATCCATAGATGTGGACATGGTTGTTAGATAGGTAAAATGCGTAATGATATAAAGCCGTAGTAGTGATGACATAAGAAAAACAAGACATTCCTGAGCTCCAATTGGAAGGGGACCATCAGGAAGTAATAGAGTTCCTTCAGCATTAGGAATTCCTTGGTAGTAATGTAAGAGTGAATCCTTGGACCATTACAGAGTTAATTACTTTGCAACGGGATCACGACCCTATGTGGGAGAAAGTGGGTCTTGTAAATAAAAAAATAGCTCACGTTATGCCAAGTTAGGACAAATCATAATGTGTAACAGTAAACCTCAACCATTATTCCTGGGGTAGTAAGGTTATATGGGGTACAATTAGAATTTTTTTCCGATAGAGTCAAGAGTGTCATGACTCAATTATTAGGAAGAGTTTTCGAGAGGCCATGAATATCGAGATGTGAACGTATTCGGCCTAACACACTCCTAGGAAAATGGGCACACTGAGAGTTCTAGTTACACATTGCGAGGAATGTTGTATTTCCAATTATGGGAAGGTTTAGTGTAATATCTTCCACTGGTGGAGTTAGTGAACGAATACTCCCCTCAACTCATTATCGATAGGATTCCATTTGAGGCGTTATATATCAATCCTTGTCATCCTTGTGCTTATTGGATAGAGGGGAGGACAATAATCTACTACTAGGTCCAGAGAAAATTTTAGTGCCCGTTAACCAAGGTGAAAATGATTGGGAGTTGCATTGTTGCATGTTGGAATGAGGAAATTGGTACCGCGGGATGTGGGATATTTTTCCTATTGTTGTTAAGTTTGAGATGGTAGCGTACAGGCTTAGGTTCCATAGTCCTTTGCGGAGTAAGTATGGCGAAAATGTGTTAACATTTATAGTATATATTGTGTGTAAGACAAATTCGTATATATCTAAATATCAATTAATCTACTAGTGCGAGTAGTAGGAGGCTAGATAGTAACTATCTAAAATTGAAGTGGTGAAACTTAAATTGTCAGGCTTGGAGAGTAAATTATCAGTGAGGTGTTCATTATTAAGGGTATTCAGTAATGTACTGTATGGGCGGTACTGCGTAGATTCATAATATGTGAAATAAATACCCGGAGTTGTCCTTACCAGAAATCCCTTATTCTCTGAATTTCGGGACAAAATTCCATTATTAGGGGGGAAGTATGTAATACCCCGTATTTTTGAAGATTTAAATAATTATGTGATTTATTATTATTGTGGGATTAATTAAATTAAAATGTGAGAATTAATTATGAATTCGAATTAAATTTGAATATTTACTAGCGTGACGAGAAGTTAGTAATTATTAACGTTACTGTCAGAATAAGTAATATGGAATGACGATTTTATATAACTTGTCGTGAGAGAGAAATATGATAGTTTGGTTTATTAAGTCGGGGATGCGCGTGTGAGTCATGTCAGGACTAAATAAGTGGAATTAAAAGGTAAATTATTTTAACTCGTATGATCATTTTGAGTGCGCCGTTGAGTCCGGAGGGGTCGAGATAGTCAGAAAACTTTACCCGGGTATTCTATTTGGACTCCAGGATATTTTAGGGCCAAGCCGGCACCCGCTAGGGGTAGTTTAGTAATTTGGATTTTTGGAGGAATTAAATGGATGAAAATTGGAGAAATATTATATCAACTAATTGGGGACAATTAGGTATTAGTTTACACCAAAATCAAGAGAGAGGCACAGTGGGCGAGGGAGAGAAAATTCCAAAAGAGGAGAGGCAATTTACCCCACCTTGCACAACCGCCACCACCATCATGTAGATGGGAACGCGAGGAACACATCCATACCAACAATACCAAAGGTTCAGACCTTCAAAATCGAGGCAAGTGTTTATTGCTTGCTTTCTTTAGCGATAATTGTGTTCATGTTAGTCTAGGTTAATAAACCTTTGTTATGAAAGTTAATTTGGGAGAAATTGGAGAACTATATTATAAACAAGGGATAATTTGATAAGAATTTGAATCCAATATGTAGATAGGATGATGCGTATGAATTTATGATGATTTCTATGAACAAATCTAGGTTTAATTTAGAAGTTATGCATATCAATGTAAGAACTAGGGTTCTTGATGATAAATTTGGGATTTTGAATTATATGGATGATAAGTGATGATTTAATGATGTTAGGTTATGGGAAATCTCATATATATGTCATAATAATGTTTGGTATTGATTGTTGGAAGTTTGGACTTGATCTTTAGAGGTTTTTAGGAGTAAAAGTGATGAAAAACGGGGCTGTCAAAGGTTAAAGATGAAACAGTACCATCTCGCGCGATGTCGCGTGAAGTAGGTCGTTCAAACAAGATTGTATCTCACGAGAAGTAGATTGAGCGACATAGAGATGTCGCGCGTAGGCTGGTTCAAGCGACATTGTAAGTTGTTCAAACGACTTGGCTTTCTGGTTCGAGCAAGATTTCTAATTTTTAGGGATTTTTCTATTTCGCCCCTATTTAGGAAATAGTCAATTTGAGTGAGAAAAAAATTAGTGTTCGATGAACCCAAAATAGTGCAGAATTATTGGGAGTTGTTTAGGTGTAATGATTTAAATATTTCGGACGGTGAGTTTACCTTGAAGATTGCGAGAGAGAGATAATCGTAATTGTAAATGCGTCGAAAATATTACGTGATAAATACTTACGATATTAGTTCTGAAGATATGGAACTTATAAAAATAAAAATTAGTGGTTACTTGTGGGACTTCTTATGATTTTGTATCAAGGAATTTCGGGTGGCATATTATCCTTATATATATATATATTACGAGAGAGGAAATATCGTAATTTAAAAATACATTAATAGTATTTAGTGATAAAAATACTATGTATGAAGTATGACATTTGGTTGGGTGTATACCGTTTGATTGATGGGTTGTGTGTATACCTATATTTGACATTATGTGTATGACATACCTAGCTGCTTGCTATCGCGGGGGGTTATGTAGAGACGATCTTATCCTGAGTGACCTTCGGGGGGATATTTGACATGTATCTCAGAATATAGGACTGTTAAGACTTATTTACGAGTTGATAAGTCAGCTGACTATGGGAGTGTAGGTATGTGTGTGACCCATAGGTATGTGAACTATGTTCGCCGCCAATATGTGTGATTTGTTTATATGGTTCGTGGGAGATTTTCGAACCGATAGTCCTTATTTGAGTACGAGATGTACCGAGACATGATAGTAGATTATGCAATGCACTATAGGTGTATCCTTGGGGTGCTGTGTTAGTATATATAATTAATAGTGGTTGATATATATGTATACTTGTGTTATACTTACAATGCGATAATTGTAGGCTATTAATATTGTGTTAATACATATATATAAACTAGTGAGGAATATATATGTATGCTTATGGAATATCTAAAATGAGAAAATTACAAATTATTAAGATAGTGAAATCTTCAATAACGTAAATAGTAAATACTTGACTTTTGTGTGATAACACTTATTTAAAATGATAAATGTCGAAATCAAAGCCGGGATACTACTACGAGGGGTAACTAGTAGGATAAGCCTTTTCTTAATTAAGAGTGTGTCAGGTGGCTAGGTTGGATTAGATGTACGTTAGGCATGCACACTATTCGAGAGGTGAGAATCTCATGTGAGAGTTCGAACTAGCATGCATATGGTACTTGCTTTAATGCAGTTTCAAATACTTGCTAATAATTATTTTTAAAACATCAGACTCTGACTTGTCTCTTGCATCTCTTCTCTCTTTTTCTATATATATGTATTAGTACAGGTGCCCAGTCACAGGGACACTGGTTCCAAATACTTGGATGGTTTGACGAGCTGCAACTGTTGTGGAAATTGTGGATCATTTGAGATTAGTCGTTTCGCTCATTACATTCAGTTCATAGTTCAGATATCTCAGTTCGGGCATGTGTCTCCCATTCTCATTAGCGAAGTTATACTCAGTTTACTTTGAAGTTCTTTTAAGTTGAATTGAGTATTTATTATGGTTTGATTTGTGGCTTTGAACTGGAAGATTTTATCCAGACATAATTATTCAGTAATTGATTCAATCAACATTTAATTCTTTTGTATTGTTTACAATTACTTGTTCAGAAATTTATTGAATTAATTGGTTTCAAGTTTAATTGGAAAATATTTTGACACTACCTTAATTAAATGTTAGGTAATTAATTGGATATATGTTTTCGATAATGATGCTAAGAATGAACCAACCAAACATTCTGTTATAAATTTTATAAAAGACTGATCAACAGATATTTAATAAGGCGGGGTGTCACCCAACTAAGAAATCAATAAAGATTAAACATTTTCAATGTGCGTGTACTTAATTTTATATATGTGTTCCACACATTTTTATAAAGTACACGAACATTGAAAATGATTTTAAATATCTTTTTTATAAAATACATTCATAAAGTACATTTTTTATAAAGTACATTTTTTGTACTGAAATACATTAAATATGGAGAGCACATTTTTGTACATTTTTATAATGTACATTAAATACATTTTTGTACTCAAATACATGTATTAAATATGGAGAGCATGTATATTTTCTAAATTAAGTATATTGTTGCTGGGGTGAACCATATTATAATAATACTCCGATAATAATGTCGTTGGCGCGGACCATAATACACGTAAGAATGTGAAAAATATGAGTGATTTGTTCATTAAATATTGAAAGATAATATAATGGAAGCAAAACCTTTATAAAAATGGTGCCGACAAAACAAATGGAAGACTAGGTTGTGTGTCATAATTGAGAGAAAGATAGTAAATGAACAATTTAGACTATGGGACGAAAATTGAGAATTTAACAATGCTTGTTCTTACATTCTTATTGTAATTTAAAGTACAAGTGAAAATAGAAATTATAAATCTAAAGAAAATGTAATAAGACCTAAAGTACAAGTGAAAATGGAAATTATAAGTTATAAAATTTAAACGAATACTATGAAAATTGACATAAAAATTAGGGTCATTTAAAGCTTGGCCTCCATTTAATTCGCTACAATGAGTCAAACCCCTCCAAATTGACTTTCTTAAGGTTTGACCCTCATTTTTAACATTCCGTACATTCTGCAGTTGACCCACATATTTAATACCGATTATACCCTTACTTTAATATGGGGGCCAAATCTTAAATTAAAAAACTGGTCAGAAAATAAAAAAATAGAAGATAAATAGCAAAAAATAAATAAATATTAACTCCATAATTAATTTTAAAACCCCTATAAATTTATTAAGAAGTCAAAAAATTATTAATTAAGAAAATAAATTAAAAAAATATAAAAAGAAATATATAAAAAATATAAAAAAATATAAAAAATATAAACAAAAAATAATGAAAAAAATATAGGTGATGAATAAAAATAGAAAATAAATATGAACCCCAGAATTAATTTATAAAAAAATAGAGATTTAATAAAAAGTCAAAAATTTATTAATTAAGAAAATAAATAACAGAAAATTAAAAAAGCCATCAGATAATTAAAAAATAGAAAATAAATAAAAATTAAAAATAATAAAAAAATAAAGAAAATGAATAAAAATAAAAAATAAATATTAAAACCATAATTAAATAAAAAAAACCCAAAAATTTATTAAAAAGGCAAAAATTTCTTAATTAAAAAAGTAAATAACAGAAAATTAAAGAAATGCTCAGAGAATTTAAAAACGCTGAAAATGCTACATTTTACAAAATATTTTAAGGATCAATATTATAAAATAAATATTTAGGGTATTGTTTTGACATTAACTCAATTTTTAATTTGATATAATATGGTCCATTAACCTTATGCTTAAGGGGGAATTTTTTTCTAAAAATTAAAGGTCAAATATGTCCTACTTTTTATCAATTTAAGCTTTAACCACTCCATTTTTTACTCAAATCAAGTCAAAACATACCCTTTCGTTAAAACTAAATAAATAAATTAAGTTTAATTTTAAATTCAATTAAGTTTAAATGATGAAATTAACTATTTATTTTAAAAATAAATCTATTCACGAAGTTGGTTAATGTTGCATTACATTAGAAAGTAAATCCTCTCAAATATGAGGTATAAAGTGCAATTAAACTTGAATACGAAATAAATTATTTTAACATTCTTCATGTGTGTCATTTGAACACGTTACACATTATAAAAAATTATTTATTTTTTAAATAGTTTTTCTAAAACAATAAAAAAGTAAAACATTTTTTTCGAATTTTTAATTTTCTGAGCGTTTTTTTAATTTTATGTTATTTATTTTCTTAATTAATAAATTTTTAACTTTTTAATAAGTTTCTGGGTCTTTTTTTAAATTAATTTTGGCGTTAATATTTATTTTCTATTTTTTATTCATTTTATGTATTTTTTTCATCATTTTTGGTGTTTATTTATTTTCGTTTTTTTTTATTTTCTGGCTTTTTTTAATTTTTATTGTTTATTTTCATAATAAATAATTTTTTATATTTTAATAAATTTCTATTTAAAAAATAATAATCATGGGGTTAATATTTATTTTTTTCTAAGCGTTTTTTTATTTTAAGGTTTGGCCCCATATTAAAGTAAGGGTATAATCGGTATTAAATATGTGGGTTAATGATAGAATGGACGGAATGTTAAAAATAGTGGCCAAACCTTAAGAAAGTCAATTGCGGGGGTTTAACTCATTATAGAGAATTAAATGGGGGCCAAACCTTAAATGACCCTAAAAATTATAACTTATACAATTTAAGTCACTTAATATGCAAACAATGTTATTTCAGTGCAAGTACACGCATGATTTTATAAAGTGCACGCACAATGGACCAAACAAAATCAAATTTCAATGTGCGTGTACTTTAATAAAAGTACACGCAAAATACATAAAATACATAAACATTGAAACCGTTTTTGTTTAGTCCATTGCGCCTTTAAAGTACACGCAAAATACAAAAAATACACGCACATTGAAACTTATTTTGTTCAGTTCCTTGTGTGTCTACTTTATGAAAGTACACGCAAGTGTTATAAAGTACACACACATTGAAAATGATTTGTTCAATCCAGTGTGTGTGTACTTCATAAAAAAATGCATGTAGTTTACATTCCATTTACTAACAAATAAAATAGAAATGAACACTCAATAATAAAATTACATTAATTTATTCAAATGTGATATTCATTGATATTATTCAAAATTATTGTTACAATGAATGAATTGAACAATATTATGTGAAATCAAATTGGTTCTTTACACCAAGAGCAAGTCACTTTCCTTACTATGACCTCACCAACAAATTTAATTCTCTTATTTCTTAGCCTCCCTGTCGGTCCCTTTGTTAATGGAGGAAGGATGGCTGGATTTTAGGTAATGGAATGTTTAGGGATATTAAATCAACAAGAGCAACTATAGGTGATAGGTATGATTTTTTATAGAAAGAAACATTTTAGTAATACTCAAGATGATCATAAATACTTCCACATATCTTTCCTATGACAGAAACAACGTGAGAACATGGAAAGAATCGTAACTGTCAACTTTTACAAGAGAAAATTTCTTGTTCTAAATCAGCAGTGGCCCGCACATTTGCATGAACTTTGAATACATGTTGACTTGAGCGGCTAATATTTCAATGTCTACTTCTATTCCAGTTTTCAGCCACTAATTTATCAAAAACATGACATAACTCCTTTGTCCATTTTCAGATATAACAAGTTTCTTTGCATTGAAATTCGTAATCTGGATCCTCATTTTGTCCAGCATATTCAGTATCGGTAAATGCCTTCCCTTTAATATCCAAGAGTTAAACTATTCCACAACACTTAATGCCATGCCACTATAATGTTTGCCTGTGAAATATACACACGACCAATTCTCTGGAAGAAAATTATCAAGAAAATTAGTGACACTGATGTAATACCCCGTAATTTTACTGATTTTATTTAATGGGATTAATTAAATTAAATCAGAATTAATTGGAAATTAATCCGGATTTAAATACTAGCGAGACGTGAGTTGGTATCTGATTATGATAATAATATTAAGTATTACTGAGTATATATGGTAATATATGATTATGGAAATTATTAAAATTATCACGAGTCATAAATACGACAATCTGGGAAATTAAGTTGGGACACGCGTGTCAGTCGCGTCAGGAATTAATTAAATTAGATTAATAAGTAAATTATAATTCTATCGACCGTATGGTCATTTTAAGTGTGCCAACGTGTCCGTAAGGGGTGAGATAGTCAGAAAACACTAGCCGGGGGTTTAGTTTGGGTCCCGGGGCACTTTAGGCCAAACCGACAACCCGAGAGGGTATTTTGGTCATTTTAAAATTTAAGCAAATAAGACCCACGAATTTGAGGGTTTATTTAATTTTTATTGGAAATTCCATTAGTGCCATTATCAGCCAAAAAGGGAATAGTGGGCTACGTGATTTAGAGGATAAGTTGCAGGAGGTTTCCAAACCCTAGCCACCACCTACCACCACCACTTTAGATGGAATTATGATCGGAAAGAAGGAAAGAACCCTCCCTTGGACACCATCAACGATTTTGAACATCAAACTTAAGGCAAGTGATTTGATTCCATTAGTTTCAGCAAATATTTCTTCCATGATTAGTGTAGAAATTGTTATTAACCTTGAAAGATGATGAAAACTCATGAAATTTGGTGGAGAACACTAAATCTTGGATAAGAATTGCATGTAGATTAGTTATGGACGAAATTCAGTAACCAAAAATTGACCCTTGATTTATTAAAAATGAATTAAAGAAGAGAAATATTATGGTTCTTGAAGAAAATAGAAAACTAGGGTTTTTATCAAGATTCGATCCGTATAAGGTTAATTGTTGATGATTTAATTATTTCGGAATGTTAAAAATAATGGATTTAGGTTGTACAATGATCTCATATCCTTAGTTTAGAATTTCATACCTTGTAATGGAGTTTTGGGACAAATCTAGGACTGAAAAACGAAGCAGTTCGTAGCCTCATCTGGTGCGATCGATTGATCAACATTCATAGGTCGATTGATCGACCTTCCCAGAAATTGTGATATTTCCCCTAATTGAATTTTAGTAATTTCCACCCTAGAAAATTATTGGTGGGAACCTTGTGAACACTTTTATATTTAAGGAAGACCAATATACGTGTATATGAGACCCGAACTATTATTAGAATTAAATTTGGGAGTTAGGTTAAACCTAATCAGGTTCGATGAGTGAGGTACTATTAAAGACTACGGTTAAATGAGTTAAATCTATATAGTTGGTAATATAAGGTTAGTGGAAGAAATATGGACCTTATGAGTATTGGAATAAAGTGTGAGAATAATAGGAGACTTAGTAACCTTTATGAGTTAGGTTTTAAGTACTTGAAACTACGACGTGAGATGTGTCGGTGAACTATATTACATAACTGTCCGGAAGTATAAAAATGTACTAATTCGATTAATGCTATATGGATTGAGAACATAACTTTATTAATATTATAATGTATCTAAGTTGTGTTAATTCTTAGTAAATGGATTTATATGTGTATGACATACCTACCATACTTGCTATCACGGGAGGTCAGCTTTCGGAACAGGGCCATCTAATCTTTGTGTGCTTACGGGGGATTTAGATTAGTACCTTAAGGACATATGGTTGTAAATGACTTATTTGTGAATTAATAAGTCAGTTGACCATGGGAGCATAGGTATGTGCATGACCCATGGGTATGTGAACTATGTTTGCCTCCAATATGTGTGATTTTGCTTATTAAAACGGTTCCTGAGAGATTCAGAATACATAGTCCTTATGTACGTGATGTACCGGGATTCGATAGCAGAGTATGTGTGCACTGCAACTTAGCCTATGGGTGCCCCAATTGTATAATTATGTGAAAATTAATATATTGGTAATGATAACAGACTCCTTCTTAATGTATGTGAATATTTGCCACATTTTGAGTAAAGTTAGAGGTGAGAATTTCATGTATGATTTAATATAAATTAATCTGAGAAATGAAAAGGTAGATTCACACAAGTTAGATTGGAATGTCTTGAAAAAAACCCTATATTATCATGTGAGGGCCGGTTGCAGTATAGACTAGTAGTTAGCGACATAACTAGGATGGGTTATGGATATACATTATGCGTGCACATTAGTTAAGAGGTGAGAAACTCATGTGAGATCACGGAACTAACATGTACTTAATATTCATTGTTTAATGCAATTAAACACTTGCTATATTTTAAACTGTTTTCACATCGGGCTTTAACCCGTTTGTTTTCAAATCTATTTTCTTGAAAAACCTTTTAGGTGCCGTGCCACAGGGACGCCAAGCTTGCGAGTTCCATTTCAGTAACGTGCTCTAGCTGTTGTGGAAGTTACAGGATCTTGATGATAGATGCCTCCACATTTTATATTGATTCCATTTCATACTTATTCAGTTGTTAGGGCATGTCACCCCATTTCTTTTAGAGACAGTTTTATCATACTCAGTTTCATTGCAGTTTTGGAGTTAATCCATTTATTATTCAGACGTTGTATTTGGTTTTATTTAGTATTTGGGATTATTCAGAGGAGTGTTACTCCAGACTCATTTATTATTCCATTATTATTTTGATGTGATAGTGGTATCATTTAGCTAATAATTTTACTTGGTTGTATGTTAATTTAATTTAATAAAATTTGACAACTCACTTTTAAATATTAGGTGGCTAGTAATTGTTTATATAAATGTTTTCGACAGTTATGCTATGAACTGAACCAACTTAACATTTTGTATTAATTTGAATAAAGGAGTAGCTACCCGGTATTTAATTAGTCAGGGTGTCACAGGTGGTATCAGAGCATCAGGTTCTAGTGTTCTTAGGATCTGTACGGCTTCTTATGTTTCCGCGTAGCGTCCTTTGATATAGAGCCCTATATTTTAGGATTGTTGTAATCTTTTGATTATTTTACGCTCTTCAACTATTTTAAAATATTAAATGTGGACTTATAAGACTTCTCTCTCATTTTTGATGCCTCCACGACGTGCATAGAGTGTTCCCAGGGGTGCCCAGCCCGAACCACAGCCTACACCAGTTCAGGGTTCTATGAATGCCGCAGAAGTTGCCTTCATTGTAGCCCAAGCGGTAAATGTCGCTTTAGCATTTGTGCAAAAGGCTCCACCTTAGGTACCTGTGGTTTCCCCAGTCCTGGCTCATGCATTCCCGTCTGCTTGGGGATGGGTCCGAGATGCCTTTTAGAAGGCGCACCCTCCGGAGTTTGCAGGTAGCTCCGACATCATTGTGTCAAGTCAGTGGAAGAAGGACATCCAAAGACACTTGAGGATATACGAGTGTACCGATATATAGAGGCAGATACTGGCTACTTTTATGGTGGTAGGATAAGTGTTAAAGTGGTGGGAGTCTATTACCACCGCGGAGGAGAGAGATGTTCTTACCATTCAGGAGTTCTGGGTGCGATTTAACCGCAAGCATTTTCCCTCAGCAGTTCATACCGAGATGAGGAGGAAGTTGATGAACCTCAAGCAGGAGGGGAAGATAGTGGTTGAGTATGAGTCCGAGTTAATAAATCTTTTGAACATCGTTCTCAATGATATTTTGACTGAAGAGAAGAAGATCCACAAGTTCATGGATGGGTTGACGCAGAGGATTCGTCAACACTTGCTAGGAAATCTCTCCTTGGCCACTTATTCTGATGTGGTTGACGCAGCATTACTTCATTTCCAGGACCACCGCTTTCACTTGTCAGAGGGTAAGTGAGCAGGAGAGTCCATCCATCAGGGCAGGACAAGGGGAATGGTGCCAGTAGGGCACAATCAACTCAGGGTCAGCACATGCAGGGTGATCAGAGTTCCCAGGAGGGGGATTCTAAGAGATTTAGATTTGGAGGTTTCATAAATGGTCAGGGAGGTTTTTGGCATGGCTAGCAGGGTCAACACGGCCAGCACGGCCAACAACATCAGTTTTAGTAGGGCCAACATGGTTAGGGTAAGAATGGTAATGACCATCAGGGTCGTGGACAGCACGATCAGAGAGGGGGAAACTTTGTTGGGAAATGTTTTATTTATAGCAAGACTGGCCATAAACGCCAGGAGTGTCCTGAAAGGGGCAGGGTTCCCCAGCAGTAGCAGCAGGGTGCTTGACACGAGCCCTAGAGACCTATGTTTCCCGCTGCCCTCCCAGCACCACTGCAAATGTCAGCTTTACCACTCATCCCAGCAGTCCCAGTCCAGTAGGGACAACTTCAGTACGGGCAATTTTATCAGCTCTAGCAGGCCGGATTCCCACAAGATCCACCCGCTATTGAGGGTATGCTTTCTATTCAGGGGACTATGGGGCATATTTTGTTTGACATGGGAGACACACACCGTTTCATTGCCACGATATTTTCACGCACTATGGGGTTGTTAGATACCGTGGAGAGCACTGTTACTTGCGTATATTCACCGTTGAGTAGGGGTTCAGTGATTTCCCTTATATGTAGAGGTGTGGGTGTATAGATCGGGAGGTTTACTTTACCTGTCGATATGTTAGTGTTAGATATGACTGCGTACGATGTGATTATAGGTATGGATTGACTAATTGCATATTGAGCCATGATTGATTATTTTAGTAGGAGTATTATTTTTGCCATACCTGGGCAGGAGATGTTCCTAGTGGTGATGCCTCGACCTGAGGGAGGATTGTCCACTCACTTGTACAATATAGAGGAGAAGACCTCTAAGGAGGTGGTAATACCGCTAGATTCAATTCCAGCTAGTAGAGAGTTCTCTGATGTATTCCAGGATATTCCGGGATTACCTCCTAGTAGAAAGATAGATTTTATTATTGATTTGATGCCGAGCACTCGGCCAATTGCTCATGCACCTTACCGTATCGCTCTAGCAGAGATGAGGGAACTACGGGATCAGATAGAGCAACTGTTGGGTCAGGGGTTTATCTGTAGGAGTACATCGTCGTGGGGTACCCCTGTGCTATTCGTGAAGAAGAGGGATGGATCTTTGAGGCTGTGTGTAGATTACCGGGAGTTGAATAAAGTCACGATACGGAACAAGTATCTATTTCCCCGAATCGATGATCTATTCGACCAGTTGAGAGGAGTGGACTTATTCTCAAAGATTGACTTGAGATCAGGATACCATCAGTTGCGTATCAGGGAACAGGATGTCTCAAAGACCTCTTTCTTGACGAGATATGGTTTCTACGAGTTTCGGGTTATGCCTTTTGGCCTAACTAATGCCCCAACCGTGTTTATGGACTTGATGAATAGGGTGTTTAAAGAGTTCCTAGACCAGTTCATCATCATCTTCATTGATGACATTCTGGTTTACTCCCAGATAGAGGAGGAGCATGTCGAGCACTTGAGGCAGGTTTTGAATACGTTGCGTCAAAACGAGTTATATGCAAAATACAAGAAGTGTGGGTTTGGGCTGAAGGAGGTTCATTTTTTGGGGCATATCATTTCAGACAGGGGGGTATCTGTTGATCCAGGGAAGGTATCAGCGGTGAGGGAATGGGGATAGCCCACGACACCAACTGAGATACGTAGTTTCTTTGGCCTAGCAGGATACTACAGGAGATTCATTCGGGGGTTCTCTAAGATAGAGGGTCCTTTGACACATTTGACTCGGAAGAGTGTGCCATTTATTTGGAGCGATGCCTGTTAGTTGGCATTCGACGAGTTGAAGGACAAATTAACCTCAGCACCAGTGTTAGCATTTCCTAGATCGGGAGTTGAGTATTTAGTCTACACCGATGCGTCCTTACTAGGACTTGGGGGTGTATTACAATAGGAGAGTCAGGCCATAGCGTATGCTTCCCGTAATCTTAAGCCTCACGAGAAGAATTACCACAGCCACGACTTGGAGTTAGCAGTAGTCGTATTTGCTCTTCAGATTTGGAGACATTATCTCCTAGGGGAGAAATTCCGTTTATTCACGGACCACAAGTTCCTAAAGTACCTCTTCACGCAGAAGGAATTAAATATGCATCAACGTAGGTGGCTTGAGTTCGTAAAGGATTATTAGTTCGATATCCATTACCACCCAAGAAAGGCTAACGTGGTAGCACAAGCGTTGAGCCGTAGACTGGTAGGCGAGGTGGCCGAAGTGTGGAAAGCAAAGTGGAAGGAGTTGGGACACCAGGATGTAGTGGCCCGATCATTCAAGTCTTTGATGGTCGTTACACCCCAAATCGTTACGAGAGTGATACAGACCCAGAAAAAAGACTCGTTATGTCAAGAGCAGATAGTCCGATTACTAGCAGAGGGAGTTGAGCCCTATATCGTTAGTTCAGACGGGGGCTTACGCTTCAATGGGAGACTGGTCATTCCTGAGGGGGAAGGCTTGCGACACGAGGTAATGATAGAGTCGCACGGTTCGCGGTACATCCTGGTGGGGATAAGATGTACCCGGATATGAGGCGATAGTACTGGTGGAGCGGGATGAAGAGAGATATTCTCGAGTTTGTTTCTAAATGTGCCACTTGTCAACTGGTAAAAGTGGACCATCAGAGATCGGTAGGAATTCTCCAGCCATAGGAGGTTCCTATGTGGAAATAGGAGAGCATTTTAATGGACTTCATCACGGGGTTACCCACATTGCAGAGCGGTCATGACTCCATATGGGTAATCGTGGATCGGTTGACCGAAGTTGCTCATTTTTTGCCAGCCTGAACAGACTACACTACGTGACAATATGCCTATATTTTCATAGCGGAGATAGTGAGACTCCATGGGGTGCCTCTCAATATTGTGTCCGATCGAGACAAAATATTTGTTTCGTAATTTTAGTAGAGTTTCTAGGAAGTCATGGGTACAGAGTTACGCCTGAGTACAACTTATCACCCACAGATAGATGGGCAGACCGAGCGAATGAATCAAATGTTGGAAGATATGTTGCGTATGTGCATCCTAGACTTTGGAGGTGGTTGGAAGCAATACCTTCCACTGGTGGAGTTTGCCTATAATAACTCCTATCGGTTCACTATTAGCATGGCTCCATTCGAGGCGTTATACGGTAGACTTTGTCGTTCCCCAGTATGTTGGCTAGAGGTGGGGGATAACAAACTCCTTGGGCCGGAGGTGATTTAGGATACTTAGGAAAGGATAGATATGATACGGAGCCATATTCGGGTAGCTCAGGACCGACAAAAGAGTTATGCTCATGCTAAGAGATTCTTCAGAGAATTCGAGGTGGGGGACCAGGTGCTAATCAGAGTGTCTCCGATGAAGGGGATTATGCGTTTCGGGAAGAAGGAGAAATTGGCACCTAGATACGTGGGGCCATTTCCTATCATCGAGAGAATTGGGCCAGTTGCGTACAGACTTGGGTTACCAGAACACTTGCATAGGATCCATGACGTGTTCCATATTTCCTCACTAATGAGATATCTTAGAGATGATTTGGCCCATACCCATATTGCTTTAGAGGACATCGATCTACAGCCTGATTGTTCCTATGAGGAGGGGCCGATCGCTATTCTGGACCAGAACGAGAGGAAACTAAGGTCGAAGATAGCACCGTTAGTACGTGTTCAGTGGCGGCATCATAATGCCGAGGAGTCCATCTGGGAGCATGAGGATGAGATAAGAGAGCGTTATCCAGAGTTATTCTTGCCAGGTAAACTTTATTTTCCAAATTTCGGGATGAAATTCTATTGTTAGGGGGGAAGTATGTCATACCCCATAATTTTACTAATTTTATTTAATGGGATTAATTAAATTAAATGCGAATTAATTGGAAATTAATTCGGATTTAAATACTAGCGAGATGTGAGTTGGTATTTGATTATGATAATAATATTGAGTATTACTGAGTATATATGGTAATATATGATTATGTAAATTATTAAAATTGTCGTGAGTTATAAATACGACAATCTGAGAAATTAAGTGGGGATGCACGTGGCAGTCGCATCAGGAATTAATTTAATTAGATTAAAAAGTAAATTATAATTCTATCAATCGTATAGTCATTTTGAGTGTGCCAATATGTCTGGAGGGGTCGAGATAGTCAGAAAACACTAACCGGGGGTTTAGTTTGTGTCTCGGGGCACTTTTAGGCCAAACCGACAACCCGGGAGGGTATTTTGGTCATTTTAAAATATAAAGAAATAAGACCGAGGAATTTGAGGATTTATTTAATTGTTATTGGAAATTCCATTAGGGCCATTATCAGCCAAAAAGGGAATAGTGGGCTACGTGAGTTAGAGGAGAAGTTGTAGGAGGTTTCCAAACCCTAGCCACCACCTACCACCACCACTTAAGACGGAATTGTGATCGAAAAGAAGGAAAGAACCAACCCTTAGACACCATCAATGATTATGAACATCAAACTTAAGACAAGTGATTTGATTCCATTAGTTTCAGCGAATATTTCTTCTATAATTAGTGTAGAAATTGTTATTAACCTTGAAAGATGATGAAAACTCATGAAATTTGGTGGAGAACCCTAAATCTTGGATATGACTTGCATGTAGATTAGTTATGGACGAAATTCAGTAACTAAAACTTGACCGTTGATGGATTAAAAATGAATTAAAGAAGAGAAATATCATGGTTCTTGAAGAAAATAGAAAACTAGGGGTTTTATGAAGATTTGATCCATATAAGGTTAATTGTTGATGATTTAATGGTTTCAGAGCATTAAAAATAATGGATTTAGGTTGTACAATGATCCCATATCCTTAGTTTAGAATTTCATACCTTGTAATGGAGTTTTGGGAAAAATTTGGGACTGAAAAATAAAGTAGTCCGTAACCTCATCTAGTGCGATCAATCGATCGACATTCATAGTTCGATCAATCAACCTTCCCAGAAATTGTGATATTTTCCCCTCATTGAATTTTAGTAATTTCGACCCTTGAAAATCATTGGTGGGAACCTTGTGAACACTTTTAGATTTAAGGAAGACCAGTAGACGTGTATATGAGACCCGAATTATTATTAGAATTAAATTTGGGAGTTAGGTTAGACCTAATCAGGTTGAACGAGTGAGGTACTATTAAAGACTGCGGTTAAATGAGTTAAATCTATATAGTTGGTAATATAAGGTTAGTGGCAGAAATATGAACCTTAAGAGTATTGGATTAAAGTGTGGGAATAATAGGAGACTTAGTAACCTTTATGAGTTTGGTTTTAAGTACTTGAAACTACGACGTGAGATGTATCGGTGGACTATATTATATAACTGTTCGGAAGTATAAAAATGTACTAATTGGATTAATGGTATAGGGATTGAGAACATACCTTTAATAATATTATAGAGTATCTAAGTTGTGTGAATTCTTAGTAAATGGATTTATATGGGTATGACATACCTAACATACTTGCTATCACGGGAGGTCGACTTTCGGAACAGGGCCATCTAATCTTTGTGTACCTACGGGTGGATTTAGATTGGTACCTTAAGTACATAGGGTTGTGAATGACTTATTTGTGAATTGATAAGTCAGCTGACCATGGGAGCGTAGGTATGTGCATGACCCATGGGTATGTGAACTATGTTCGCCTCCAATATGTGTGATTTTGCTTATTAAAACGGTTCCTGAGAGATTCGGTATACGTAGTCCTTATGTATGTGATGTACCGAGATTCAATAGCAGAGTATGTGTGCACCGCAGGTTAGTCTAAGGGTGCCCCAATTGTATAATTATGTTGAAATTAATATATTGGTGATGATAACAAACTCCTTGTTAATGTATGTGAATATTTGCCACATTTTGAGTAAAGTTAAAGGTGAAAATTTGCTATATGATTTAATATAAATTAATCTGAGAAATGAAAAGGTAGATTCACATAAGTTAGATTGGAATGTCTTAAACAAACCCCTATATTATCATATGAGGGCAGGTTGTAGTATAGACTAGTAGTTAGGGGCATAACTAGGATGGGTTATGGATATGTTAAGCGTGCACGTTAGTTGAGAGATGAGAAACTCATGTGAGAGCACGAAACTAACATGTACTTAATATTCATTGTTTAATGCAATTAAACACGTGCTATATTTTAAACTGTTTTCACATCGGGATCTGACCCATTTTCTTTCAAATCTATTTTCTTGAAAAACCTTTTAGGTGCCGTGCCACAGGGATGCCAAGCTTACGAGTTCCATTTCAGTAACGTGCTCTAGCTGTTGTGGAAGTTACAGGATCTTGATGATAGATGCCTCCACATTCTATATTGATTCCATTTTATACTTATTCAGTTGTTAGGGCATGCCGCCCCATTTATTTGGACAGTTTTATCATACTCAGTTTCATTGCAGTTTTGGAGTTAATTCATTTATTATTCAGACGTTGTATTTGGTTTTATTTAGTATTTGGGATTATTCAGAGGAGTGTTACTCCAGACTCATTTATTATTCCACTATTATTTTGATGTGACTGTGATGTGATGGTGGTATCATTTAGCTAATAATTTTAATTGGTTGTATGTTAATTTAATTTAATAAAATTTGACAACTCACTTTTTAAATATTAGGTGGCTAGTAATTGTTTATATAAATGTTTTCGACAGTGATGCTATGAGTTGAACTAACTTGACATTTTTTATTAATTTGAATAAAGGAGTAGCTACCCAATATTTCATTAGTCGGGGTGTTACAACCAGCTCCACCTTCATTCTTCAGGGCATTAATGTTCTTTGAAATTCATCAACTATTATAACATAGACACAACATATGAAATATTTCACAATCTTCTTTCATAAGTTCCCACAATTTCCCAATATTTTCTCGTAAATGATGTATAAAGTCGGAATGTGCGGACATTTGGAAGACCTTAAAAACACCTTCAATAAGACCATTGTTTGGATCATATATAAATGTGATGTTTCTATCTTGATGAGCTAGTGCATCATGCAAATTAATGAGAAACTACATCCAATTATCCTCCGTCTCTGAATTAATAAATGCATATGCAAGAGGATAAATGCCTAAAAATATAATGAAATATATCAAGAACCAATAAACTATAGGTCAATATAATTTACTCTACTAATGGTGTCGCTGGAGCAAACCAAACAACATGTAATCTATAGAAAATAATAAATATATTTTAACATTAGTACATGCAGATTGTACGATGTACTACAAAATGGTGTCACTAGCACAAACCATTAAACATGTAGGCTATACAAATGAATAAATATATTTTAATAGTTGTACATGCTGATTGTGTAAATGTTTATGGATTAAACCATGTAAAGTAGAAACATATTATGCATGTACTTTAATATATATGCATGTACTTTATATCATTTTACCATAACAAAGAAATAATCCCAAAGTACAGGCATAACATTACAAAGTACACACAAAATGCAAATAGAAGTTCACGTCTACTTTGTAATGATGTACGTGTAGTTTGCAATGTTTACCCAGAACAAACAAGGAATCCCAAAGTATACGCATAACATTACAAAGTACACGTAAAACAAAGCAGAAATTAATGTGTACTTTTTAATCTTATGCGTATACTTTGGGATTCTATGAAAATAACAAACATGAAACTCAGAGTACACGCATATCACTATGAAGTACACGCACATCTTCTTATGTACTTTATAGTGTTATGCGTGTACTTTCTATTCTATACAAAGAACATATAGAGAATTACGAAGTAAAGGCATAATATTGTAAAGTAAACTTGAATACTTCACATTTACCATTATTCCCATTCCTTGCACTTTTCGATAAAATCATTACACGGTAGGGGCTTTTCAAAAAAGAACAATCAAGAAAAAAAAACAGGCCTACAGTATTGAAACCCATCAATGGATCCTGCAAACATTACAAAATCTTCTTAAATAATTTACTCTATGGTTCCACATCAACATTGCAATGCAATCCTCGATTATACTACAGTAGAGGTTCCTTATAATCATTGATTAATTTATAAAAAAACCTTTTCATCACTATGAAACTTAGCAGCATGCATCTTTTTCCCATGCCATGCATGATGATAACCTATATCAAGATCTTAGTTATTCTTCGTATCTTTAACTACATCAATTTGTCTCAACAATGGTTTATTCCTTAGCTCATCAATAAGCAATGTCGAAACCAACTTGGAGTCCATCATTTTTCTGATGGACTACGATATAAACCCCTACAAGTATTCTCATTGTTCAGACTTCTTATATAAAAGTAACCATTTACTATAAAAAATGAACCATGAAGTCGCCACATGCGATTCTGATTACTCCTTTTAGAACACTCTGCTGCCACTTGAGTTTTATCATTCTTCAAACATATATACTTGAAACCGACCTCAATAGCATTCTTTCGCAACTTATCCCGAAGCTCAACCACACCTCATTCAAAATATTACTATTCATGACTAATTTATGTCTTCCAATCATTAGAGAGATACAATTTTGACGTACTCGACTCCACACCTCCAATATAAACATCATTTTCAACACCAGTACTAATATCAATCATTGTGGTTGTTTATATATAGTCTACCCTTTTTCTACATATACCACTACTGTATGCAACCTCTCACAACTTGTATAACTGTGGTCAACTCGTTCATGAATTCTATATGTGCATTCAACCCATTCGTGAATTGTATTAGTGACCAAAGTTAGTGAATCAAAGACATATATCCAAATAAAATCATCTTTGACAATCACTTGAGACCGTAAAATGCCCGTGAATATCTTTATCACAAACTAACATGAACCGAATTTTATCTCCAAAGCCGTATTTCAACGAAAAAGATCCAATTTTCAAATCCATAAACTTTCTACATAACTCATTGTATATGAAATCTAGTAAGCTGTCTTCAGATATTTCAATGCAAGCCATATTGTTCAAATAACAACACCGATAAATCCTACAACTTTCCATTATGACTTACATTATATTAAAACACAAAAATGCTTTTGTTAAAGCTCAAGATTAATTAATTCCACTGGCGCAGACCCACAAATACATGTCGAACTAAGACATGACTAATCTATTAAGTCATGAAACAAAGTAACAAAGTAAATGACATTAACATTATCCCAAATTAAAATTAAAAAATGAGAATAAGAAAGGTGAAATTCATGTGTACTTTATTGTGACACCCCGCCCAATAAAATACGTGCGATCAATCCAATATCAAATTAAGACATGCATTTCATGTGGTTCATTGTCATCATCACTATCAAAAACCAATTAATTACTAATAACCTATTTGGACCAGTGTCAAAATTTTAAACAATCTAATCTTTGTAACTTAATCTCACAAGTAAATCCATTCACACGGTAATACACATAACAAATGAAATGAATAAATAAATGACCAATAACTCTCGGTAAACATTTATACAACCATATCGAATGAGCGTAACAATAAAATCACTAGAAATAAAGAAAATGACACCAGTTGGGCAACATGTCTGAATATAAATTACAATACCTCCTATCTAGATCACAAATATGGAAGTATCTAAATAAACATCCAAAGCTGCGACAACTGCATCTGACATGAAAGAATTTTCATCTAGGCGTCCTTGTGCCTGGACACCAAAAAGGTTTTTGAAAATATTTGAAAGTGGGTCAGAGCCCAATTCGTTTTGAAAATATTTAGCAAGTGCTTAAAATACTTTAATATTCAAAATATGATATGCTCCATATTTAAACTGGTATAGCACTCACATGAGATACCCCTACCCTCTCATCTAATAGTGCACACCTAATTTCATGCATTTTAAACACCATTGTTATGCTACCCGACCTAACTAGTATCTCCCAAAATCATTTAACACCATTCGCTATCTCAACAACTCTCGTATGTAGTATCCTAAGATTTTGTCCATTTGCATTATATTATTCTCACTTATAATTCATCCGTTCATTATAAATAACTCTCACTAGTTAATACACTATTTACAATTTAGTGTCATTTATCCTGTATATAATATTCTTATCTTATATACATATATCACACATTTTCTATTTCGTATTTTATACTCTCGGATGATCCAGAAATTAGATCACCTTTCATTCTTTATTTTTTCCTTATATATATACACAATATACTATCTGTTGATACCAAATTTAGTCTGCTGACATGGGCCATTCACTTGAAGACACGTGTCAACCTACGTGGCAATTACAAATACTTCCAACGAACAACACACTGTCACCGAGCTACTCAAGTGCCCCGAGCAACTCAATCATACCGAGCATCTTGGGCGCCCTAAGGAACTGAGGGCTCTGAGCAACTTAAGCGTACCGAGCAACTCAGGCAGTCCGAGCTACTTAGCGTGTAGAGCATCCAAATCAAGAGAATCAAAAGACAGTTGCGCATTAAATGCACATTATTATCGTGCATATGTATATGTCTACTAGATAACAGCGCATTATCTTTTCATATGTACAACCTTAAGGATATAAATACATTTTAACCTCCTCACAAGAGGGGGATTTTGGATCTCTTGGTAAACCTATTATCAACATTCCAAATAAACAGTCAACAATACATAAATAGCGGACGTAGGCTATTTTCCTCAGGCTGAAGCACTTTAAAAATCCATTGTCTTATTTATTCATTTTATATGTGATTGATTAATTAGAGATACTATAGTTTTTTACATCAACAGTGATTGATTAATTAGAGATAATCTAGTTTTTTACATTAACAGATTGGCAACGTCTATGGGAAACGACTGTACTTAGCGTTTTTCACTAAAACAATTCATCATCAATGGCCGATAATCTGAAATCCAGTAATTGAAATGCTAGGATCCCTCCAAATCCATCTACTCCCCCAAATGTTCCAGATTTGGATGGCATAATGGCTAATTTAGACCAAGGCCAAACGTCCATGCAAGAAACCATGTGTCAACTTATACAAACTGTTCAAGGCGGAGTGCCGGCCCAATCAGGACAACGAAGTGTTCAAAGAAATACCCGTCTACCCTCTTCACAAACTAGGCAAACGCTATTCCCGAAGGTATCTAAATTTAGATGCACCGAATCATGTCATACTGAGAGATATGATGATCCTTCTTATCAACCTGGTCGAACTTCATCGGTACGAGCTAAATATTCTCAACGAAAGGTCACTCTATCTCCAGAAAGGACTAGCGCTCTAGAAAGGTTGAGTAGAGTCTCTCCTTTTGATCATTTGGGCCCTAGGAGTAATAGAAGTCCTCCTAGGACTGCGTCGAGGAATTCTCCATGACCATTCGATCTAAGGGAAGGCTCCTCCCAATCACGACCAACAGCTCGATCCCAAGAGGAAAACTCAATGTGACCAGTTGCTCGAATAAATAGGCCCGAGTTGGGAAATGATGCATGGAACGACTCAATTCAAATATTGGAGGACTGATTAGGGGAAATGGCTAAGGCCAAGAATCCTCTACAAAGAACTTTTGTCCAAGGGACACCATTTGTACAAGCAATTGTGGACTTTTCCACACCATCAAAATTCAAAGCTCCTACGGTGACGCCTAAATATGATGGAAAAACTGACCCTATCCTTCATATAGAACAATACCAAGCTGCTATCGATATCTATGCAGTTCCAAACGAGATGAGATGCAGGGAATTTTTAGGAACTCTTACCGGATCAGCTCAGATATGGTACAACAACCTTCCTCGGGGAAAGATTGCGACTTTCTTTAAACTGGCAGAGCTCTTACCGGGAACTTCTGTTTTGGAGCGAAATTAGTCAAAGGAGTAGCACACTTACTGAGTGTTAGAGAGAAGGCAGGTGAAAGCACCAGGGACTATATTACTCATTTCAATAACGAGAAACTTGAAGTAATTGATTATGAGGAAAAAATAGCAATTACTGCCCTGATGAGTAGACTGTTGCCAAATAAGTTGTACTACACTTTAGCCAAAGATCCGCCTAGGTTCATAGTATAACTGATGGCAAAAGCAGCCAAAATCATGAATGCCGAGGAGGCCATGGCTTCGAGGAAGAATGTAGATACTAAGGAGACTAAGGTGGAAGATGGTAAAATAAAAAAGAAGGATCAGAAGAATAATGGTGGCAGCAGGCATTCGAAAGGAAAGCAAGCACTGGGGAAGAGGAGGAAATTTAGAAATCATAATCCTTTGAAGGTAGATATAAATCACATTCTGGAGGAGATTAAGAATAGCGAGGAGCTAGCCTAGCCAGCAAAAGTGAAGGCAGATCCTGACAGAAGGGACAAGTCCAAATATTGTGAATTTCACAAAGACCATGGTCATACGACCAAATGTTGCATAGCTCTCCAGAATGAAATTGAAGCACTCATCAGACGAGGAAAATTGGATAAGTATGTTGATCGCTAAAATAGTGGGAAGACCAGCGACCGAGGAAGGTAAAGATCTAAATCTCCTCGTCGAGTAAAAGAAGATAAGAAGAGAGACCATGATGATGATCCAGAAGATAATCTCGACCTTCCTAAAAGACCAAGATAACTAGAGCATAAGGTATTTTCAATCCATTTTGGATCATTTGAATGTAATTTTATTACATGTGGAGATGCAGGAGGTGGAGATCTTACTACGAAGAGGAAAGCTTACCTCAATGAGGCTCAAGTTTGCTCGTACATACAGCAAATAAACTTGGCAGAAGATGATCGCCCGAGGAAGGTGAATAAAGACAAACTGGTCATTGGTTTCTCTAAAAACAACCTGGAAGGTGTAGTATATCCTCATGACGACCCATTGGTAATCAAGATGAGAATGAAGGAAGTGGTGATTTCATGGGTACTGGTGGATAATGGTAGCTCGGTAGACATCATGTTCTACCCATGCCTTGACAGTTTGAATCTGAAGTTAGCCCAGTTGGAACCCTATCATAGAACCCTCCTCGGTTTTACTGGGGAAAAGGTTTTTCCACTTGGGATGATTAAGTTGGATATGCTTATTGGTACATGGCCTGCTTGTCGAACAAAAAGGGTATACTTTTTCATAATGGATAAAAATGTCCAATCAGTTTATAATATAATCATGGGAATGGTAGGTCTGAAGAAGTTCGAGGCAGTACCATCTATTGTACATTAATGTTTAAAATTCCCAACCAATTTTGGAGTGGGAGTTGTGAAAGGCGACCAGAAAGTAGCTCAGGAATGCTACTATTCATCTGTTGAACAGGAGGAACGTGAAGAATACAGGAAGAAGACTACTACCTATCAAATGGATGAAAAAAAAGATGCAGAGATTGAAACGTTAGACCATAGATACAAGTCTCAGCTCGTGAAGGGCCAGGTTATGAAGGCTACTGAAAATATCATTCTAGACGACGAGCATCCAGAACGAAAAACTCAAATTGGTGCATCATTGGATGTATCGATAAAACAGGAATTGATAGCATTTCTAAGGGGAAAAAAGTAGACTTTTGCATGGAGTCATGAAGACATGTCAGGGATAGACCCGAGTTTCCTGTGTCACGAGCTCAACGTGAATAAGGAAATCAAGCCAGTGAAGCAGCGAAGAAGAGTGTTTAGTCCTGAGAAGAACCAAGCTATACAGGAAGAAGTAGAGAAGCTACAAAAATCCTTTTTTATTGAGGATGTCAAATATCCTAATTGGCTAGAAAATGTGGTGATGGTAAAGAAAAAGAATAACAAGTGGAGGATGTGTGTAGACTTCACTGATCTTAATAAATCATACGTAAAGGATCATTTTCCTTTACCCCAAATTGATCAACTAGTGGATGCTACCTCGGGGCACGAGTTGTTAAGTTTTATAGATGCTTATTCTGGTTCAACCAGATTAAGATGAAACCTGAAGATAGGGAAAGTACCTCTTTTGTCAACCCAAGGGGAACTTATTGCTATAATGTTATGCCTTTTGGACTTAAAAATGCAGGTGCAACATATCAGCGGCTGATGAATAAGGTGTTTGTAGAACAAATTAGTCATAACATGGAGGTTTATGTTGACGATATGCTGACGAAGAGCAAGAAAGCCGCTAATCATTTAGTTGACCCAGGTTAGACCTTTGATCAACTAGAGAAATATCAAATGAAGTTGAATCCCACCAAATGCATATTCGGAGTACGAGAAGGCATGTTTCTCGGATATATTGTTAACCAACGAGGTATCGAGGCGAACCCTGAAAAGATCAAATCCCCATTGGAGCTGCGATCTCCAACTATGAAGAAGGAAGTGAAAAGCCTCACAGGGCAAGTCGCATCACTCAACATATTTGTGTCACACGAGCAACAGACAGATGTCTCCCATTCTTCAAAACACTCCGAAAAACTTTTGAGTGTAATGATGAATGCGAGGAGGCCTTTCAAGAATTAAAGAAATATCTGAGGACACCTCCATTGTTATCTAGATCAGTGATGGGAAAAAGATTATACTTGTATCTGGAAGTTTCAGAGAATGCAGTTAGTTTGGCATTGATAAGAGTGGAAGACGGAGTCTAAAAACTGGTCTATTACACCAACAAAGATTTTCGGGGAACAGAGATAAGATATCCAAGGTTGGAAAAGTTGGCACTAGCACTAATCGAAGCGAGCAGAAGGATGAGGCCATACTTCCAAGCCCATACTTCCAAGCCCATACTATAGTGGTGTATACTGATATGCCATTGAGGCCGACCTTGCATAAACCGGAGAAATTAGGAAGATTGATGTACTGGGCAATAAAACTTGGTGAATATGATATAGTGTATGAGCCAAGATCATCACTTAAGGGGCAGGAAGTACCAAATTTTATCACAGAGTTTACTAAATTTGATACCTCCAAAGAATAGGAGTTTAATATAAACCAACCCGTGGATGTTGCAGGATAATCAAATTTAACCCCAGACCAACCTCCACCCTTGGACGATCAAGATAAGATAATCAACGAGCAGCGAGAAGTGTTTGGGGAGGATAAAAGGAAGCATAAAATATTCCACCGAGGAGCTCTGTCTGACCAAAAGTTTGATAATGAACTACCCGTGTGGAATCTGTATGTGGATGACTCTTCGTGCACTACAGGCAGTGGAGCAGGAATTATTTTAAACAGTCCGGATGAGATTGATATGGTGTATGCTCTGGGCTTTCAATTTAAGGCTTCTAATAATGAGGCCGAATATGAAGCTATGATCGTGGGTTTAAGTCTGGCCAAAACCATGAAGGCAGAACAGGTCATCGTATTCAGTGATTCCCAGTTAATCGTAAATCAAATTCTGGGGGTGTATGCAGCAAAAGGAGAGTTAATGATCAAGTATCATGCAAAAGAAATAGAGGTTGTATCGAGTTTTACTGAAGTTCAGTTGATTAGAATACCGAGATTTGAGAATGCAAGAGCAGATGCCCTATCTTAGCTAGCATCAGCCACACGTACCGAGCTATGAAGAACAATCCCAATAGAAATAATAGCTAGTCAGAGCATAGACGAAGATTTGATGATGAAATTCATTGCCCTCGACTTGGGACCATCTTGGATGGACCCCATCTGGGCCTATATTGAAGAGGTGGCTTTGCCAACTGATAAACTCGCAGCCAAGAAACTGAAGTTTAAAGCTGCTCGTTATGTATTGATCAGTGGCATTTTGTATAGACGAGGAGTTATAGCAGGGATACAAAGATGTGTCCATCCCTCCGAAGTGAAAAATTTGATCGAAGAGGTTCACGAAGGGTCTTGTGGAGTCCATGTAGTAGGTCGGACTCTTTTGCAAAGAATAACAATGTAGGGGTATTACTGGCCAACGATGAGAGCTGATTGCATAGCTTATGCCAAGAAGTGCGATAAATGCCAATATTTCTCCTCCATCCAACGAACTCCCCAAGCATTGTTAACACCCATTACGTCCCCTTGGCTATTCGCCATATGAGGGATAGACTTGGCCGGGCCACTTCCAACAACCAGGGGAAGATTCAAATACCTCGTGGTTACTGTGGATTATTTTACTAAATAGATGGAAGCTGGGCCTCTCATGGATATGACATACGACAAAGTCTATCAATTTATTCTAAAAAATATTATTTGAAGATATGTTCTCCCACATGCATTCATTACTAACCATGGAACCCAGTTTGACAACAAGGAGTTTGCTGCATATTGTCATCAATCCAATGTACTAAAGATCCACTCTGCACCAGCCCATCCCCAGAGCAATGGGAAAACTGAGGTGAAAAATAGAACGCTACTGAATGGTTTGAAAAAATGACTAGATGATGCAAAGGAAAATTGGATTAACGAGCTACACTCTGGGTTGTGGGCTTATCGCACCACACCACGAAAAGCAACGGGAGAGTCCCCATACATGCTGGCATTTGGGAGTGAGGCTGTCATACCTACTGAATTGGGTTTACCCATGCATAGGGTGCTTAATTTCAATTCTCCTATCAGTGACTTGATGAGAAGATTAGACCTGGATATGCTCGAAGAAGTTAGGGAAGAGGCAGCAATCAGGAATGTAGCATATCAATAACGAACAGCTTTGTTCTACAACAAAAGAGTGAAGAAGTGTGATTTGAAGGAAGGGGATTATGTGCTGAAGAAATTGATCCAAAAGTATAACAAACTGGAAGACAACTAACACGGACCCTACAGAGTAACATCAGTTATTCGTCCAGGGACATACATGATTGAAACCTTAGAAGGAGAAGAATTCAAGAATGCATGGAATGCAGAGCATCTGTGCAAGTTTTATCAATAGTTAAAATTTCTATGTAACACAGTTCTTTCAAAATGAATTAAGTGATGTTTCACCCCCATTTTCCTTTTTGTTGAATTTTTTCCGGAATATTAGGACTACACACTACACAAACCCAAATTCAGACAACACACCACCAACTCCGGTTGGTCGGCAAATCAATTACCACTAACTCCGATTGGTCGAGAACTAATTACAACCAACTCCGATTGGTCGAGAAATCAACACCACTAACTCTAGTTGGTCAGGAAATCAATTACCACCAACTCCGATTGGTCGGGAACTAATCACCACCAACTCCGGTTGGTAGGAAAATCAATTACCAACAACTCCAGTTGGTCGAGAACTAATTACCACCAACTCTAGTTGGTCAGCAAATCAATTACGACCAACTCCGGTTGGTCGACAAATCAATTACCGCCAGCTCCAGTTGGTCGGGAAATCAATACCACCAGCTCCAGTTGGTCAGCAAATCAATTACCACCAACTCCGATTGGTCGGGAACTCAATTCCACCAACTTCGGTTGGTCGGTACCAAACTAGGCAAGAAGCTGGACAACCCCTCGGGGAATTCACTGTCTAGATTACTACAACTAAGCAGGAACATGGGATGAAAATCATTACATTGCTTAGGCCACAAAAGTGACAAGTCACTGTAATAAAAAAGTTGGATAAGTATAGTGTATATATATATGTTTACAAACCAACAAACAAGGATATTCTACAAATTATTTCGAAGAAAATGAAATGGCAAAAGACAAACTTTTTATTCATTAAATCAAAGCAGATTACACAAAATATGAAATCTACTTCATTAAATAAAAAATCCTATTCTATTGGTTTCTTTCCCTCTGCTTTTGAAACAGGTTCTACCCCAGCTGGAGGATCGTCTAAGGCATAAGGGGAATTTATAAAGTTTAAATCTCACAGTATTCTAACATTCATTAAGGATGGCCGCTCGAGCAAGTGTTCTGGATGAGCTATCTTAAAGTTTGCATGAAGACTGTAATCACCGAGATACTTGGAAATCAGGCATCGAGGAATTTCATGAGCAGGAATCCAACTAATATCAAGATTAAAGGGAGGCATGGGAAAATTGAGCACTCTAGGATCATAATAATCTCATAAGTAGTGTCCTTGCTCCAATTTTAGCACACACATAGCGTTCAACCATCCTTACTTGTCACCCCTTAGTATTCGACTGCTGTATCCGAGCATCAAGATGGTACATAGCTTCATTATACCCAAGCATCCAAAATTCTCTGGGTTATTTGTGAAATTGATAAGTTAACCTCTCTAGTTGCTCATGGAGTTTCTTCACAAGAATTTCTTTACTTTCGAGAGCAGAATTTTGATTAGAGAGTTGCTTGGTAAAGTTTAGAATCTTCTTAGACATTTCTTCCAAGGCTTGGTTGTTAACCATCAACCAAACGGCTTGATTCTCTAAAGCAGACTGAGTTCTCGCTTCTTCAATGGCAACCCAACCAGCCCTTGCTCGTCCACGAGAAGAAGATCTTGATCCTCCATGAGTAGATGTGGAAGGTCCATCTCATTTCAAAGTTTCTAACTCATCTCGTAAGTTACCATTTTCTACCTCCAAGAAGGAAAAACCTTCATCATTAATGGGGACCAAGGCTCCCAAGGAAGAGGCAGTAGATTTGAGTTATATTATTTCCTCCTACAAAGCAATGTTTTCCTGCTCCAACAACTTGGCGATATGCCTATGCTCTTCAATTTCAAGATTCAGAACACTCTCCTTCTTCTCATGAGCAGAGATGAATTTGTCACACCCTTTGTCATCACTCAATTGTTGATATTTTTTCTTGTATCCTTGATGCAAAAGGGTAGTGGATTCTTTATATTGTTGTTGAAGTTCCTCGATCGTTCCTTGAAGATCTTCAATCATTTCGTAGTACGCCACATTATTGGCCACAACACGATCAAGTAAGTACTTCAAGTATTGGTAAGCTTTAACTGGTCGGTCAGAAGCACTTGATCCGAGGATGTCAATTATTTGGGCCTCATTAATATTTGCATGACCAACTTTAAAATAGTCATTGCATTTCTTCATCAACTCTGTATCATGAGCTGATAAGAGCTCTATCCTGTCCATAAACTAACAAAGAGAAGAAATAAAAAGAATCAATAATGATGCAGACAGAGCGAGTAAAAGATAAATTCAAGATGAACAACCAAAGTTAAAATTTTATTCATCATAATTCAAGGTTACATTCAAGAAATCAATCAAACAAAAGACCCGAATAACTTTACACCTTCTTCTTATTTCCTACGACTTCTTCAGAGGGTTTGGATGAAGGGTTTGGTTTCTCGGAGAGCAATGGTAGTTGCTCGACATAAGTGCTTGCTGATTAGAGTTATTCAGAAGGTCGAACAACAGGAATAGTAGGGACCTGATCTCCAATCATCATAGAAGATTCATCTGAATCATCTTCATCATCTTCTTCTTCTTCTTCTCCAGGAGAGGGAGGAGGGCCATGAGTGTACTGCTGGAACAACTCAGAATTCTCAGCAACCTTCAACTCCTGCAAGGCTGCTACCCATCTATCCCTAAAATATTTAACACTGGCATACTCCATTTGAGAAAACATGATAGCCAGGCCCTTGTTTCAGCCTTTGTTCCAACTAGCACTGAATGATTTTTTAACTGCAGTTTTCCTTTTTTCCTTCTCCGAGGAGGTCCTCTCCCTAAGGAGCTCTTCGGTAGACTTAAGATTTTCTTCTACCTCTGTCTTATGTTTCTCGACATCTTGAAGCCTATCAACATTATCCTCATAAAATTTAAGATTGACCTCAAGCTCCTTGTTGCTCTGTTCAACCTCCTTCAATTTTTTCTCCAACTCTTTTGAGGCAGTTTCAGCCTGATCTCGATTTGATTCAACAGACTTCAATTTCTTCTCCCAAGCAACTTTTTCTTCCTCATATTTATGATGAGATTCCTTCAAAGACCGGGTTAGTCCAGAAAAAGCTTCTTCTACCCCACTCGAGGAGCTAGAAGCCTTAATAGCTTCATCCTTCTTCAAAATTCCATTAAAAAACGTCACAAGCTGAAAAAAGAAAGAACTTTAAGTCAATACAAGAATATAGTATTAAAAAATAAAGGGGTCAAGCTAATGATACTTACTGAAGTAATGTGTTGAGCAGCCAGTGTAGTAAGTTTATCGGGAGAAAAGGTGTCTTCAACACCTTGGGATTCTGGAACCATCTAGGATCTTACCAAGCTCACAGCAGAGCTCGGAGAAACAAGAGATGGAACACCACCTTCAACATTTGAAGGTTGAGAGATAGGTTCAGCAAGTCTCTCAGAAGAACTTCTTTTTAATCTCCTCAGAGGAGCAGGAGCATTTTCAATTAAAGATATTATCTCTAGTGGGGAGATGACAAAAGTCTTACTCGGAGGCACAAGGGGGTTCTCGCCAGCTTCCTTGGCAGCAGTGGGAGGGGGTACATCTATAGTCTTTGTCCCTTCTTTAGGGATATCTTGTTTACTTTTCTTTGCCTCCACAGTGGTAGAGGCAGACTTGTCAAAAAAGGTAGGAGCTATTCTCTTCTTCATCAGATCAGTGATGGGAATGCTTAAGTCAGAAGAAGAACCTTCCACACTGGTTTCTGAGGTTGGTACTTGGTTAAGATCAACCACCACAGGACGAGGACGAGCAATAAAAGACGAAGTGTAGCTTCTGTATTGCAGCAAATAAGAAGCAGATCTAACGTGCTCCTCAGCAACAGATTGATGCAAGCCCCAGATAAGTTTTAAATGCTTTATATTAACCTCGATTTCTTTTGGAGATTTCCTTTTACACTCAACTGTAATAAACAAAAATCAAATGTCAGTGATGTATTTTATCAAATACAAAGAAAATAAGATTTCAAAAATAAAAACGAGCTCAAGTGGCTGATTACCTTGCTCAGAGGCCTCATCCTCATTAAGTTTTTTCCAGTACTGACTTTGTATATTTTATATTGAGGTGATGTAAGGTGAATGTTTTGGGCTAGCTCGATGACTAAACATGTATTGCAATCATTGTAAATATGATGAATTAATAAAAAATTTATGTTTTGGGAGAATTTGCCGACTAAACAAGTGTATTATATTCTTCTCATCCTTGTTCAATAATCTTGAGCCTCTCTTGGCTGACTAGATTTGCATGTTTGCATTATCAAGTAAGTGTCCTTCGAGTCCAGTATGCTAACGAGATACCATTTTGCCCCACTTTGCCTTTTAGGTTGTGTCTTCACACTCCCTTAGGCCTAAGCGTGGCAATTGGCGAGGACACACCTGGTGTTGGATGTTTTATCTGATCAGGATTTTATTCAACCAAACATTGTTTGGTGACCAATTTAGACTTGTCCATATTGCCTAAAGATTTCCTGTAGGGCTTCATATATTTCTAGGGGAAATGCTAAGAGAGGTATTTCGTGTTTCATAACAAGAACCCGAGGAGGTTTATTTCCCTGCTATGATGTAATGATCGATGTGCCTGTTACTTGAAAAAGGTGTGTGGGTTATAAAGTTTGTACATTGACACCTCGTAAAATGTAAATTAGTTAACTGATACTATGTATAATGAAACTTCCAAACAACTTTTCATTAATGATAAGGAAATGAACTTCCAGTTTCACAATTAAAGATCAAAAGAAGAATCTAGAAATAGAATTTCTTAAGGTTGGCTGCATTCCATGCTCGGGGCACCTCTCTGCCTTCCATCGTTTCCATGTGATAGGCTCCTTGAAGGTCGTCTTTAGTTATTTTGAATGGTCCTTCCCAGTTTGTCCCTAGCTTGCCGTCTAATGGTTTTACTGTGCTGCCCAGGACTTTCCTTAGGACATAGTCCCCAACTTGGAATGCCCTTGGGTTGACCCTTTTGTTATAATGCCTTACGAGATGTTGTTGATAGCTCGCTAGTTTTACTAGGGCTAGCTCTCGGCGCTCGTCGTCTAGGTCGAGCTCAGCGAGAAATGCTGCATCATTATGGCCCTGGTCGACAAGGCTGGACCTCATTGTTCGTAAGCCTTCTTCTAATGGGATGACTGCTTCCATTCCATATGTCAGTGAAAATGCGGTTTCCCCCGTTGCTCGTCGTGGGGTGGTTCGGTAGGCCCATAGAATATGTGGTAATTCATTTACCCATGCGCCTTTGGCTGGATCTAATTATTTTTTTAATCCGTCGATCATTGTCTTGTTGGAAGCTTCATCTTGGCGATTGCTCTGAGGGTAGGCCACCGAGCTAAAATGGTGTCTGATTTCATGCTCGTCGCAAAAACTATAAAAGCAGCCGCTCTTGAACTGTGTTCCATTGTCAGTGATGATGGTTCTAGGGATGAAAAAATGGGTGATTATATTTCTCCACATGAACCTTATCATATCTCAATCTCGAATGTTCGCTAGGGGTTCCGCCTCAATCCATTTAGTGAAGTAGTCAGTTGCGACCAACAGATACTTGCGATTGCCGGTGGCAGTAGGAAGTGGTCCTAAGATGTTCATTCCCCATTGAGCGAATGGCCATGGACTGAACAGTGATTTTAAGTCGCTAGCAGGTTGGTGGACCATGGGAGCGTGAAGTTAGCATTTCAGGCACTTGTGGACATACATAGCAGAATCCCTTTGCATATATGGCCATCAATAACCTTACTTCATTGCTCGAAAAGCTAGAGATCTTCCTCTGATATGGCTTCCACATATTCCTTCATGAAGCTCATGTAAAACTTGCTCGACACTCCTTGGGTGAACGCATTGAAGTTAGGGACCGAAAAAGGATCTTTTGTATAGGTTGCCCTCTAGAGATAAGTGAAAGCGAGAAGCTTTGACTCTTATCTGGTGGGCGGTCTTCTTGTCATCTGGGAGCGTGCCATCCTTCAAATAGTTCTTTAAAGGGTCCATCCAGCTAGGAGATGATTCTACTTGGAGCACCTGTTTGACACCTGATGGCTTGCTCTTATGGTTAATGCTCAGATGAGCGAGGAAATCGATGGGGATTATTCTTTTTAAGTCAGAATCGACCGCTGAACTCAGGGCTGCTAGGGCGTCAGCATGGATGTTCTTCCCTCTGGGAAACTACTGGACATTGATCTCTTCGAAGCTCGCCATTAGTCTTTTTACTAAGGCGAGGTACGCTGCCATTCTTTCATCTTTTGCATTGTAATCTGCACTTATCTGATTGGAGACTAATTGAGAATCGCCGATCACCTGTAAATGCTTTGCTCCCAAGGTGTGCGCCTTCTGGAGGCCGGCTAGTAAGGCTTCATATTCTGCTTCGTTGTTGGAGGCTGCAAATCCAAGCCTGATTCCTTATTCAAGGATTGTATCCTCTGGAGTAATAAGGACAATGCCTACACCTGCCCCCTTTGAGTTGGAGGCTCCATCAATGAGCAATTTCCAGGTTTCCTTCGCCGCATCATTCCCCTTTTGTCTTGCTGGTGGAGGTTGGTTGGAAGGTTGCTCACCTGTGAATTCGGCTATGAAATCGACTAGGATCTGCCCCTTGATTGCATTCCTTGGTTGAAATTGAATGTCAAATCGTCTGAGCTCGACTGACCATTTAGACAGTCTGCCCGACAAATACGCCTTCCTTAGGATTGCTTTAAGGGGGTGTGATGACACACCCCAACCCACTTACTTATAATTAAGTTTGAAAGTCAAAGTGAGTCAAACCATGATTAATTTAACCAAACCATAAACAAGAGTTTTAATTTCAGAGTCATCATTATAAATCCATATATCTGAAAACCTTTTTACAACATCAGAGTTGTCACACTTATACAAACTTGCTTGAAGGAAAATTTAACTTAATTACATCATTTACATTTAAACAAAATGTTTGTTTCTTCCATTCATGGCTAACCTAACCCGACTTCCTAGATTTGGCAGTGACATCGGGTTACCTAAAAATGTGAACATAGTAACCATGAGCAAAATAGCCCAGTGAATGCATCACTACTACACTACTGCATGAATTTAAATGAAATAAATCATGTCCATATAATTATTTATTAACTTATCCGTCTCATTCATAATGAATGACCAAATTTTTCGAATCATGATTCACATATCCTGTCTAAATAGACAATTCTCCCCCATTCCTGGTCAAGGAGTAACCCCTTGCCATTAATAGACAAATCTCCCCCATTCCGAGTCGGGGAGTAACCTCCCATTTCGGTACACTGAAATGAACAATTTCATATTCATTATGTTCTGATCATATCAATAATACGATACAAATATCTCTTTCCAGTGAGTACACTCACCTTGGTTGACAACTATGTATTCACGTTTCCTTCTGGTGGAGCTGAACTGGGTTGATTAGACCTTACACCTGTCAATCCAACTAGATCAGTATTGAACCTCAATCGTAAATATTATCCTAAAATAATTATGTAACTTTCCATGACTATACAACAACAATATAATTCCAATTAAGTCACATTCCCTAAAACATAGGTAAAGGCAAAACAATGATATACATGTTGATAAAGTTACAGACATTCAACCGTAGGAAATACCTTATAAGTAATTTATAACCAAAGTCAAGTAAACATGAAATTATACTTCTCAATGTATACACACATGAAACATGTACTCAAATTACCCTTTGTAGGGACGAAATACAAACATTCACTCAAGGGGTATCCAGTATGGCCTGAAATTATTGTCCTACATACTTAACCATCCTATATTCCTAAATTGTACAAATATAGGGGTCCAACCTTATCAATATGGAAACATATATGAATATACTTTCCAGTAAAAGTGACGATGTAATTTTTCAAGCTTCCTAGTGAAAGTTATGACCATTTCTTTACAACACAAGAAATCTGTCCTATAAGCTCCTTTATTGTTCCTTCAACTTCCAAGAATTTTCATAATTTTTCTCCAGCATAAATTTCCATGATTTTCAAGACATTTCATTAAACATACTGAATAGTACATAATCAAAGTTTCATAATTTTTTGACTTCATTTGCTATCTCAAAAGCTTGACTAAACTCAGGGCATACCGAAATGAAGAATACAAACAACAACTATGTACCAACTTGAAATCATCGTTACGGCCTAACCACAGGGAGATAAATTCTGATTTTCGTATATGATATGAAAAAATGAGTTTAATTTCATTTCCAACTAGAATTTCTCAATTACAGTAATCACACAAAGATATATACAGATTTGAATACAAGGGGTTTCAATACAAAGCAATTTTAAGGGTTTCTACATTCAATTTAACTTGAACTTTCATCTAACCATATATATATATATATATATATATATATATATATATATATATATATATATATATATATATATATATAGATGAAACTTTAGTAAACAAATGATGATTTATATCATCTAAATCATTAGTATAAAGAAAAAATAACAAGAATTTCAATTAGGATTACCTTTGGGACTTTTTCGTAATTTCTACGGATTTTTCTACACTTTTTCTCCTTACTTTTCCTTCCTAAACTCCCTCATTCTCTTTCCTCAAGGTAAAACCCTTTCATGGATGATTTTTTCTGAAGGATAAGGCTATTTCAAGGGTATAAGTTCGGCCAAGGATGCTTCCCAAGCCAACCAATCAAATTAAACCATTTTGTTTAATAAAAGACAATTTACCACTTAAAGGGAATTGACCAATTTGCCCCTTGTTCATAAATTCGGTATAACTCCTTACTCGGGCATCCGTTTGATGCAACGTTTATTGTGTTAAAACCCTAACTCACATATATACAACTATCTAGTTTTTACATCAAGTCAATTGTAATGTGATAAGGGTCAAAACTAGTCTTAAACAGGAACATTTCTTCTGAAAATAACAAAAATTTGTGTTTGTAAATAATTCGACCTTTCATGATTTATAAAAGTAGGATTATAATAAACATAATCACTTGACATTAGATATACTAATAACACATTATTCATATCACATAAGATAATCATGATTTAAATATAATTTATCATAATTATATTCGGGTTGTCACAACTTCCCCCCTAGAAAATTTCGTCCCCGAAATTTAATATAAAGGTCACTTTCCAAACAAATGAGGATACTGTTTCTTCATGCTATCCTCCGTTTCCCAAGTTGCTTCTTTAATCCCATGGCTCATCCACATAACTTTAACTAAGGGAATAACTTTATTTCTCAATACTTGCTCCATATGATCAATAATTTCCATTGGTTCCTCGATGTACGACAAGTCTTCTTTCAGTTCAATTGGTTGAGTTTTCAACTGATGAGATGGATCCGCCAAATACTTACGAAGCATCGATACGTGAAACACATCATGTAAACGAGACAACTCTGAAGGCAATGCTAATCTATATGTCAGGGCCCCAATTCTTTTCAACACTTCATATGGTCCAATGTATCTTGGACATAGTTTCCCCTTTTTCCCAAATCTCATAACGCCTTTTCATGGTGAAATACGTAGGAATACAAAATCCCCCTTTTGAAATTCCAATGGATACTTCCTCTTATCTGCATAGAATTTCTGCCTTCTTTGCGTTATCTTTATCCGTTATCGAATCATTTTGATCTTTTCTGTTGTCATATCTATCAATTCAGGACCCAAAATTTTCCTTTCACCTACTTCATTCCAACACAAATGCGTTCTACATCTCCACCCATATAAAGATTCATAAGAAGCCATACCAATAGTTGACTGATAACTATTATTATATGAAAATTCCACCAATGGCAAATGATCATCCCAACTACCTTTGAAGTCAAATACACAGGCTCGTAACATGTCTTCTAATATTTGAATTGTCCGTTCTGATTGCCTATCAGTTGGTGGAGGAAACGTAGTGCTGAACTTCAAACTGGTGCCCATGGAATTCTGGAGACGAGGCCAAAACTTAGAAGTGAAGGTTGGATCTCTATCTGATACAATTGACACTGGTGCTCCATGTAAATAGATAATCTCATCAACGTACATACGTGCATACTTGTCAACAGTGTAGGTGGTCTTAACTGGAAGAAAATGAGTTGACTTCGTCAATTGATCTACAATCACCCAATAGAATCATGCCCCTTTGGTGACCGGGGTAATCCTGTAACAAATTCCATCGTTATATGCTGCCACTTCTATTCTGGAATAGGCAATGACTGTAATAATCCCGCCGGCTTCTGATGCTCCGCCTTTACTTGCTGGCATACTAAACATTTAGCTACGAACTCTGCAATCTCACGTTTCATATTGTTCCACCAGTAATATTATTTCAAATCTCTGTACATTTTGGTACCTCCCGGATGCATAGAGTAAATAGAACTATGTGCCTCTTCTAATATATCTTTCTTTAAGGGTGGATCATTCGGTACACAAATCCTATTTTTATAACACAATGATTCATCATTCTTAATTTCAAGGTCACTCTCTTTACCATCCAGGACATCTTGTTTCTTCTTCTCAAGGAATGGATCACTGGTCTGCAAATTTCGTATGCGTTCGGCCAATAAAGGTCTCACTGTGACATGTGCTAATAATCCTCTGCTTTTTGAAAACTTCAATTCAATCCCCATCGATGCCAAGTCAAGAATATTTCCAACACGGGCACACCGTATGAAACCAAGTATCCCTGATGATTTTTGACTCAAAGCATCTGCTACTACATTGGCCTTCCCAGGATTATGATGAATGTTACAGTCATAGTCTTTAATCAGCTCTATCCAACGCCTTTGTCTCAAATTCAGTTCTTTCTGTGTAAACAAGTATTTAAAACTTTGATGATCTATAAATATCTCACAAGTTTCTCCATACAAGTAATGTCTCCACAACTTTAAAGCAAAAATAATGGCTGCTAGCTCCAAATCATGTGTAGGGTAATTTCGTTCATGAGTCTTTAATTGTCTGGAAGCATATGTTATTACCTTCCCATTCTGCATAAGAACACATCCTAACCCTTGAAATGAAGCATCTATATAGATCACAAAAGACTCATTCCCACATGGAATAGTAAGTATAGGGGCTGAAACCAACCGCTTCTTTAATTTTTTAAAACTCCTCTCACATTCTTCATCCCATACAAACTTCACTTCTTTACGAGTCAACTTTGTCAATGGTAATGCTATTGATGAAAACCCTTTAAAATTTCTGCGATAGTAGCCTGCCAATCCTAGGAAACTCCTAATTTATGTCACATTCTTCGGACTTTCCCATTCAATAATTAATTCCACCTTCTTTGGATCAATATATATCCCATTTCCCGAGACAACGTGCCCTAAAAACACAATTTCATTCAACCAAAACTCACACTTGATGAATTTAGCAAACAATTTCTTCTCTCTTAAAATCTGCAATACAAGTCTCAAATGCTTCTCATGTTCCTCCATGCTATGCGAGTAAATCAACACATCGTTTATGAATACAATCACGAATGAATCAATGAAAGGGTGGAATACCCGGTTCATCAAATCCATAAAAACTGTTGGAGCATTAGTTAATCCAAATGACATCACCAAAAACTCATAGTGCCCATATCGAGTCCGAAAAGTTGTTTTGGAAATATCATTATCCTTCACTTTCAGTTGGTGGTAACCCGATCTCAAATCAATCTTCGAAAATACAGTGCCCCCTGTAATTGGTCAAACAAGTCATCGATACGAGGTAGAGGGTACTTATTTCTAATGGTCACCTTATTCAACTGCCAATAATCAATACATAATCGCATTGTCCCATCTTTCTTTTTCACAAATAACACTAGTGCTCCCCATGGCGAAACACTAGGCCGAATGAAACCTCTGCTTATCAGATCTTGTAATTTAACTTTCAATTCTTTCAACTCTGTCGGTTACATTCTATATGGATCAAAGGAAATTGGACCAGTACCTGGAATTAATTCAATGGAAAACTCTACTTCCCTATCAGGTGGCAATCTTGGCAATTCCTCTGGGAAGACATCAGAAAACTCTCTAACCACAATTATATCTTGAATTTTAACTGTCTCTTTATTAGTATCAATAACATAAGCTAAATACCCTATACAACATTTACTCAATAACTTTCTGCTCTTAATTGCTGAGATAAGACAATTAGGGACAACATTCCTTTCTCCTATAAACTGGAACTCGGGTTCACCAGGAAAATGAAATGTAACTTCTTTGCAAAAAAAATCAATGGAAGCATGATACGGTGATAACCAATCCATCCCTAATATAATATCAAAATCCTGAATGTCCAATGGTATCAAATCAACATAGAAATATCGCTCACCCATTCGTAAGACACAATCTTTATAAACATGCTCCACCAGAATTACACATTCCATTGGGGTAGAAATATATAAGGCACAATTGGGAAATGAACATGGTCTACTCAAATATGAAACAATATGCAATGCTTCGAATGAATGAGTAGATCCAGGATCCATGAGTGCATATAGATCTTTATTTGCAATAGAAAGTTTACCTGTAACCACTTTTGGTGTAGCATGGGCATCTTGCAATGTCATCGCAAAGACTCTTCCTCTTTCCTTCGATCCACTTGCTTGTCTTGTATCCCTTACCCTGGTTGCATTCCCTGGAAATGATACTTTATGAGGCCCCACACTACTAACTGAAACTGCTCTAGATAGCATAGGACAATTCTTTCTCAGATGGCCCTTCTGATGACTATTAAAAGATTATATATTCTGTAACTTTAGGCAATTTCTTTTTATATTGCCCGATGTACCACAAAAGAAACAAACATTCGAATCTCCTTGCGCTGAAGCTCCTGAGCCTCTTCCACTACTAGCCTCACCCCGCTGCGAACCACCTCCTATACCTCTACCATGCTGAACTTTCTGCCCTCCGAGTCTCGAATATTCTGTATCACTACCCTTTTGCTAACTTGGATTGAACCTACTTCTCTTTACACCTCGTTCTCGATTCCCTCTCGCTTCATTCACGTCCTTTTCTACTAGCATGGCTTTGTTCACCAAGGCTGAATAGTTAACAGTATCTAAAGTCGACAACCTTGACTTAATAACTAACTCAAGTCCATCAAGAAATCGTTTGCACACGTCTTCCTCATTCCATATAAACCTCGAAGAAAATCGAGATAATGCTGTAAGTTTAGCTTCGTATTCTCTAACTGTCATACTCCCCTGATTCAACATGAAATATTCCTTCTCCTTTTATTTTCGATACATTGGGGGAAAATACTTATCATACAAAGCTTTGACAAAATCATCCCATGAAATCACATTACCACCTCCTGGAGTAATCAACAAATGTTTTATGGCATCCCACCAATATTTAGCTTCTCCTTTTAGCATGTACGTCGCCAAGATCACTCGTTGATTTTCAGGCATCCTCATTACCCCAAAGATAAGTTCAATATCTTTAACCCAGACATCTGCCTCTGCGGGATCAACTGCTCCTTCGAACGATGGTGGGTTCATCTTAAGAAATTTCTCATGTGCAGTACTTCTTTCTTCCCAGTGTATCACCTCCTCAGCCCTAGCTAAGGCTTGTGCCTCCAGTTGTCTGGTTTTTTGTTCTTCCATCTGAGCCATAAATCTAGTATTCTTCTCTTCCATTAGCGTCATAGCACGTGCCATTTTCTGCATATATGTCAGTTGTTCTAGCTCGGGTTCCACATTTATCTGAACAAGTTGCTCAACCTCCTCTTCTGCTGGAATATTTGAAGCCTTGTCTTCTATTCTCACATTAACATTTCGTCCTTCCATACTTTTATATCTGAAATAAATCAAAGATATAACAACATACATATATACATATCTTTCCTAACATAATCGTTAGTATCAAATAAAATATATTTCTAACATTCACTGCCAAATCTAGACTCTTCTCACTCCAGAACCTCTAAAAACCTAGGCTCTGATACCAAAAGCTGACACACCCCAACCCAATTACTTATAATTAAGTTTGAAAGTCAAAGTGAGTCAAACCATTATTAATTTAACCAAACCATAAACAAGAGTTTTAATTTTAGAGTCATCATTATAAATCCATATATCTGAAAACCTTTTTACAACATCAGAGTAGTCACACATATACAAACTTTCTTGAAGGAAAATTTAACTTAATTACATCATTTACATTTAAACAAAATGTTTGTTTCTCCCATTCCTGGCTAACCCAACCCGACTTCCAAGATTTGGTAGTGACATCGCGTTACCTGAAAAATGTGAACATACGAACCATGAGAAAAATAGCCCAGTGAATGCATCACTACTATACTACTGCATGAATTTGAATGCAATAAATCATATCCATATAATTATGTATTAACTTATTCAGCTCATTCATAATGAACGACCAACTTTTTTGAATCATGATTCACATATCCTGTCTAAATAGACAATTCTCCCCCATTCCTGGTCGAGGAGTAACCCCTTGCCATTAATAGACAAACCTCCCCCATTCCGGGTCGGGGAGTAACCTCCCATTTTGGTAAATTCAAATGATAAATTTCATATTCATTATGTTCTGATCATATTAACAATACGATACAAATATCTCTTTCCAGTGAGTACACTCACCTTGGTTGACAACTATGTATTCACGTTTCCTTCTGGTGGAGCTAAACTGGGTTGATTAGACATTACACCTGTCAATCCAACTAGATTAGTATTTAACCTCAATCGTAAATATTATCTTAACATAATTATGTAACTTTCCACAACTATACATCAACAATATAATTCCAATTAAGTCACATTCCCTAAAACATAGGTAAAGGCAAAACAATGATATACATGTTGATAAAGTTACGGACATTCAACCGTAGGAAATACCTTATAAGTTATTTATAACCAAGGTAAAGTAAACATGAAATTATACTTCTCAATGTATATATACATGAAACATGTACTCAAAGTACCCTTTGTAAGGACGAAATACAAACATTAATTCAAGGGGTATCCAGTATGGCCTGAAATTATTGTCCTACATACTTAACCATCCTATATTCCTAAATTGTACAAATATAGGGGTCCAAAATTATCAATATGAAAATATATATGAATATACTTTCAAGTAAAAGTGACCGTGTAATTTTTCAAGCTTTCTAGAGCAAGTTATGACCGTTTCTTTACAACACAAGCAATCTGTCCTACAAGCTCATCTATTGTTCCTTCAACTTCCAAGAATTTTCATAATTTTTCTCCAGCATAAATTTCCATGATTTTCAACCCATTTTAGGTAGACATACTGAATAGTACATAATCAAAGTTTCATAATTTTTTGACTTCATTTGCTATCTCAAAAGCTTGACTAAACTCAGGGCATACCGAAATGAAGAATACAAACAACAACTATGTACCAACTTGAAATCATCATTACGACCTAACCACAAAGATATAAATTCTAATTTTCGGATATGATATGAAAATATGAGTCTAATTTTATTTCCAATTTGAATTTCTCAATTCCAGTAATTACACAAAGATATATGCAGATTTGAATACAAGGGGTTTCAATACAAAGAAATTTTAAGGGTTTCTACATTCAATTTAACTTGAACTTTCAGCTAACCATACATATATATAAATAGATGAAACTTTAGTGAACAAATGATTATTTATATCATCTAAATCAGTAATATAAAGAAAAAATAACAAGAATTGTAATTAGGATTACCTTCGGGACTTTTTCGTAATTTCTACGGATTTTTCTACACTTTTTCCAGCGAAGCCAACCAAAGGGATGGTAGCTTCCTTTAGGTCAGCGATGCTTAATTTCAATTTTCTGAACAGGTCGAGACACATCACCTCAAATGAGCTTCCTTGGTTGACGAGCAATTTGTCGACGTCATAGTTCGCTATTCTTAGAGTAATGATCAAAGCATCGTGGTGTGGGGTTCTTACTCCCACCAGATCTTTATCTGTAAACACGATATGCTTACTATAGTCGACTTCATCTGCTCGCCGACGCTTTCGTGACTGTGTTTTCGCTGGATCAATCTGAAAAGCTTGCATTACTGCTGTAAGCTTTTTTACCTCCATGCGAGCTGAATTACCCCGAATCTATTTCACATCGGATGCCCCATGAATTAATGTGAATTCATGGCCGGCATCGTCTTCGAGTACGTTGTCATGCCTTGCTTCTCTATAGGAAGTAACTTTCTTTATCTTTTTCTCCACGAATTCGTTTAGGTTCCTGGACTGGGCCAGCTCTTCGAGGTGGGACTTAAGAGCTTTGCAATGCTCAGTCTTATGTCCTCCCTCTTTGTAAAAAGCGCATCTCAGCGCATTGTTCCTCTTTGAGGGATCTCCTCCCATCTTCCTGGGCCACTTGATGAATGGTTCGTCATTGATTCTTGTGAGAATTTTGTAAATTAGTTCTTTAAAGACGGTGTTGACCGCCTAAAATGCTTTTGACGCATCATTGTTACCTCCATTTTTGGAGCCATTTTTGTCCACATTCTTTCCCCCATTCTTCTGGTTCTCAATCTTGTCACTGCCCTTGGCAACAAGATTAGTTCGACCGTTTTCCCCTGTGCTGAGGTGGGTCACATCTTCCACCTTGGCATACTTCTCGATGTGTGCCATTAGGTCGTCGATGGTCATGGCCTCTTTCTTCGTCAGGGATTGGTACAGAAGGGAAGAGCTGAGTAGACCAATTTTAAAAGAGGCCACTACCACTTGCTCTGAACAGTCCTCAACCTTGTTGAACAATTCCCAGTACCTCTTCGCGTAGTCTCGGAGGGTCTCTTGGGGCGTCTTTTTCTTTATCAGCATAGCATCCATCCTTTTAGGATGGGAGCTACTGGTAATGAATCGGTTCGTAAAGAGCTTGGCCAGGGATTTGAAACTCCCGATGGATCGGTCGGGGAGCCTTTCGAACCATTTTTGCGCCACGTCATGCAGGTTCGAGGGGAAAATTCAACACATTAGTGCGTCTCGATGGTTCCAGAGGGTCATGGCCTGCCAGTACTATCTGACGTGATCAATGGGATCAGTCTTACCATCATAAATTTTAAACCTTGGAATCGCAAACTTCTTGGGGGCTTCCTCTTCTTCAATTTCCCTCGAGAAAGGTGATTTCATCTGAGTTTTGAGAGCTCACCTTGCGAGTTCTCGGGTTGATCTGGTACCGTGATGAGCAGGGTGTTGGTCCATCTCCCTTCGAACCAGACTTCATATGTTTTTATTGCTACGATTTGGGCTTCTGTGACTGCGATCTAGTCACAATTGCTCGAGCAGGTCATCCTCTGACTCGTTTCCTTCAGCTCTCTGGGATCTGTGCCTGGGGCTCCTTCCTCGGTTGCGAGACTTGCTTGCCTGAGGGCTAAGTGTGTGGTAGGGACGTCTTTTGGTTCCATGATGGAGTTCTATCTCCATTATTTCTAATCTTCTCTTGAGGCAAGCATTCTCGGCTTCATGCCTACTAGAAGACTCCATCTGCTCATGAAGCCTTACCTTATATGCATCAATCAGCCTAGAAATCTGTGTGGACCTCGCTGGTCCTTGGCTTTCTTCGCAGGCTTTTCATTTTAGGCGAGCCCTCTAATTTGAACGCCGAACTTCGGATCTAATCCTGCGAGAAGCATGTGGTTCTTGGATATCTCCTGCATGTGGAGCGTTCCTACTGTGACTAGACATTTCGAGCTCCTTTTTTGGTGTGGTCTTTCTCAGGGAAGATAAATGATTCCCACAGACGGCACCAATTGTGGTGACAATTATTACTCAACACAAAGAGATAAGAGAAGCACAATCACCAAGCAGAATAAGGAATATTAAATGCCAATCACACAACAAAAGATGTACGTGGTTCAGCGAAGATGCCTACGTCCACGGTGGTGTAGTCATTATTATTTTAATATACTTCGGAGAGTGGTTACAGAGAATACAGTGTGTCCTTTGCCCCGGACCTAGGGTTTATTATATACATGTTCATTTTAGTGAGTGGGGATGTTGGACTCCCCCACGTTTTCCATCTCTTCCTAGAACCTCTCTTAATGGAAACATGGTAGGAGACTAAATCATAATCGGTTAAGATATGGAGGGTCTGGACTTTGGTCCGACACAATTGGGCTACTCGTTTAGGCCCATCATTCTAATTTTGGGTACCCACAACTGTGTTTATGCATATATTATATATGTGTAAAAATCATGCCCGTGCAGTGATTCATATCGAATATTGCATATTTTCGCCCGTTATCTTTATGCATTCTAGCACTTTTACGATCCTAAATGCCTATAATTATGCTCATTAAATAGACAACCTTGGATTTGGATATATACATGCTTTGCAAGGGTTATTTGTGCTTTTGTAGGTATTGGAACGCTAAAAGTGAGGTTCGGTTGCATTTCGGAGAAGTTCCGTCATTGAATGCTACTTCAAGGGCAATTTAGTCTTTTTAAACTCACTATTTTTTATGGAATGAAGTTACCAACATGTAGATCATCAAATTAACTTTCCGTGGCCACTGACCGTGCGTCATTCTGACTCCGTATGTTGAAGTTATGCCCATTTTCGGAAGGTTTCGGTATTTTCTTCTACTTCAAGGGCATTTTGGTAATTTCATACTGCATGATTTTGATGGTTTCAAAATATAATCATGTAGAGAATTGAATTAGCTTCGCGCCGGTTCTGACCACGCCTCATTTCAATTTCGTATGAGGGAGTTATGGCCGTTTCTGTGCAACACGTCAAAATTGGTTCGGAGGGAAAAGTGGGCTGCCTACAGCCCAAGGCAAATTCCAAAAGTGCGGTCGACCGGTCCCAAAACAAAGGTCGACCGGTCCCATCAGATATGGACGAAAATTGACTTATTTTGGGTTTTTTGGCTTGGTTTTGTTTGGGGTTTGTTTTGGGGTATAAATAGAATGTTGGTGGCTTTTATTTGTAAGAGATATTTCATTTTAGGTTAGAAGCATTTGGGGATTTTTGTGGAGTGTTTCCCCTCTACTCATTTTTGTTGTGTAATCCACCATTAATGTAAGTTCCTTGCACTATTCATCTTCTTCCTCTTGTTCTTGCTTTGTGCCCTAGATTTATTTCATGCTTTATTTATTTCAAGTCTAGTTTAATTTGTGTAGTGTAATATAATTAGTTGACTTATTTATGTTGTTTATCATGCTTAGTGGCTAATTTAGTTTAGGTTGTCTTGGATTGAACTCACCTAGGGTTGATTTGGTTGCTTTGCTTTGGTGATGGTGTATACGAATTTATTTCAAGTGTGTTGTCCTAGTTATTATGCCTAGGAGATTTGACGGGGTATATCATGTATGCTCCGTGCTTACGACCTTGCGTGCGTAATTTTCGGGGTATTTGTTGACGCCAAAATCTTATTAGGCTTTTATGAAAATTTAGGGGTGTGACAACTCTTGATTTATTTAACTGTCGAAACGAGAAGCAACCTTAATAACTCGTCGACCCATGTAACCATTTTATACTAATTAACTCGGGTGAGGGATATTCAACGCAACCTATAGTTTTTATTATCTTTATTAATTTAGTTTAATTTCCCTCGGCTAGTCTAATATTTTCTCTTTATTATCTTTTCCTTTTTGATAAAATTACCTTTTACACTTTTATTTCGGAATATTCAATCATATAAATTCTAGCAACTCGTCTCTGTGGATTTTCGATACCCGACTTACCGCTATACTCACCCGTTGAGTGTAGTCGTAATTTAGGTTTTTGTATAGTTCAGGTGAGCCAAATTCAAAACGACCGGCGCGTAGGTGACTCTCGCGTCGCGGCAAAACCCTGTCTATCAAATGGCGCCGTTGCCGGGGATGAGTTTCTTTTAGACTTTATTTGATTTAGTATTTCATAGTATTTTCTTTCTATTTGTATTATTTTCTAACTTTTTGTAGGACTTCCACATTTGAGCACTTAGAAACGCTCGAATTTTTTCAGCGCGCACTTACTTTTTGGAATCCGCCACTTCGAACCATTTTTGGGGTAAGCATGGCATATTCCAATTCTTTCGATAATCATTGTTATAATTCTCAAAATTCCCGCAAACCTATGACTTTCGGTGAATACTTGAATCCCAAAAATTTGCAAATTCACATATTACTTTGGGCGAGTATAACGAAAGTCAAAACTTAGGTTATTGGAATTTTGATGATGATGATAATGATTTTGGGCCTTTACCTCCTTATAATAGGAATTTTGAAACGAATTGCAATAGTTTTCAAAATTCCTATAATAATGAGTTTTCGTTTAAGTCCCATGGTAATTTTCAAAGTTCCCATTCTAATGCATCCACACCTCGACCTATGACATTCGGTGAGGGCTTGCGTATGTATGAGAATGAGAAAATTGAAAATCAATATCGGGAAGAAAATCGTTCGTGGGAACATGAGTTGGATTTATTATTTGAGTTCGACGACGATTTTGCTTCCGAGACTTTTGAAGTCGAGGAATGTTTTGAACCAAATGAAGTACTTGTACCTACTTTGGAACAAGCCATTCTAGACTTTGCCCATCTCGTAATAGATATTGAAAGTGAGTATGAAAATGACGTAATATCTATTTGCAATGAAATGATTTCTTCTTTGGCCCCCAAAGAAGAACATTTCATTGAAAATGATATTATTTCCTTTGAAATTCCAACTTCATGCGATGATGATTCATCTCATGAGTTTGAATTTCTTTCATCCTCATTTTCATTCTCTATTACCCCACCGGAACAAGTACCCGATGATTCGGTTTCGAACTTTAATGTTTTAAACCCTATCGCCGATGAGGAGTACTTGCTCGAGTCGCCCTCCACGATCACATCTTTGCCTTTGTGTGCGCCGCCTCCCATTCCCACTTCAAAATCATTGGTAGGATATTTGTCTTTTCTCGGTCCCCACTTGTTTTTGTCACCCGTTCAATCCAAACCCCCCATCGTCCCTCAAAAACTTTTAATTGGCGATGGTTCATTTCTTCCGCCTTACACATGCCTTTCGTTGTTAAAACGGAATTCATATTTTTCGGAAGGCATGCTTGTATGTGAGGGTACACCGGTTATCCTCCAAAGTCGAATCGTTCTTATGGGGGACCCTCAGCTATTTAGACTTCTAGTGTACAGTTAGTGTGAAGTCTAAATAGTAGATTGTATATAGTTAGCTTTTTATTCTTTCTTTTTTTTTTTTTTCCTTCCTTGTTAATTTAGTCTAATGTAATTAGTTAACTTTTTATTATTTGTTTTTGCTATGCTCGGTACTAACTTGTTTTGTAGATTCTTTGGACTTGTTCTTATGGGGATCGCTCCACTTTTGGGTAATATCGCTCTTTTCCTCTCTTTGACTTGGTTCTTAATTTACATTGAGGACAATGTCAAGTTTTAAGTTAGGGGGTGTGGGATATTCTATCCATTTCTTCATTTAGTCCATGTTTTTGCTCACATGTTAGTTACTTAGTATGCTTTTCTTGGAAAAATTAAAAAATTTAAAAAGATTTTCTTTCTTTTTTCTCTTTTTTTTGGGCATTTTGCCTTTGTTTACGATGATAAATTTCAATAATTGCCCGATCCAATAGACATTCCAATGATACATGTTCTCTATTTTAGAAGTTATTAGACTTTAGTCTCGATTATTGATATTATGAATAACTTCATGAATTAAACTTTAATCCCGTGAGCACCTGCACTTTCCTTGCTTTATTGGTTTGGTTTAAGATTTTTATAACTCGATAATCTTTTGTTGCATTGTATATACTTACACCGAGTGAGCTTTGTACCTTTCGTCGTTTGTGAGTGTTATACACTATTCTTTTCTCATTGAAAACGTTGAATTCGTCGGTAATCTCTTTATTCTTTCATTGACCGTTCATTAATTGAGTTCATCCTTGAAATGTGTTACTTGAGCATGATTTTCATATATTGTTTTGACTCGAGAATTGCGTATACTTTGTGAAATGATCATAGGCCATCTTTGTTTTATCGCCCATATGACCTTGACCTCACCTTTTATATGTTCCCTAGTCAACCCACTTGAGCCTAAATACTAACCTTTCTTTTCACTACCCAAAATCCCATATCCAACTCCAAAATGGAGTTTTATACCATATATATTACCTTACATACCCTTGTTTGGATTGTTGCTTGGAATTGAATGTTATTATTGTTGTGTGGTTGCAATTTGAGTATGAAAAGAGTAAGAAGTGAAAGAAAAAGAAAGGAAAAGAGTGAAAAAGAGAAAGTTGAAAACAAAAGAAAACAAAAGAGAAAAAGTGAGAAAAAGGAAGAAAAGAAAAAGAAAGACAAAGTTGTTTATAGTGTTTGTAGTTTTTCAATAATCTTTGATTACTCTCTCGATTGTTATATCTAATGCTCGTTTGGAAATCACTTGTTTTCCATTTTTGAAATTGCCCACTTTTTTCATTATTCCGAGTTTCATCCCCAAACACTTTGAATCCGTATATGCATCCCATTCATTTCGTACCTTAATCTAGCCTACATTACAACCCTATACAAGTCCTATGTGATCTTAAGTTGATGTAATTCAAATGTTTAAATAGTATTGATAATCTGTGAAAATGCATTTCGCCTCTTTTATATGTGCGGTGTCCTTTCACTGAGATTGCAATTTTTATTTCCTATATAGCGTTCTTCTTTTGTGACATGTGTGCGGCCTAGTTTCCATTTACATTTACTCCTTATGCCCGCATGTCCCGTGTGTTACCTCCCTGTTTCGAGTGAATTCGCGTGATGAGAGTAATGCCCTTGAGGATTGAATATATGCTTGCTTTAATGTTTATCCGGTTTATATAAGTTTTTGCCAAATCACACTTTGCATGTGCTCGCTCCCCTCCCACATTTTAAGGTTTCAATTCTATGAGGTGCATTCTATAATGTTAATGATTCGGACTTTTGTGTGAATTCATTCACTTTGCTAATAATGCATATGAAATCTTTTTCGCTTTTGTTGGGCTTGTAGCATGTTGGTTTGGGCATATTTTGAGGAAACCATATGATGTTTGTGGGTATCATCCCTGAAAACCCTCACGAGACGACACTCGTCCACTAGGGTAACCTACGGGTTTAAAGGCTTATTGCATATGCTAAATGCAATCGTGTTCCCTACGAAAGTGGCAATTATATTTCGATGCATATATGCGTTTTTTATTTCCTTCTGTGGACTAGTTTTGTTTCTTTCATCACTAGGGACTAGCAATGTTTAAGTTAGGGGGTGTGATTCGTATCGAATATTGCATATTTTCGCCCGTTATCTTTATGCATTCTAGCACTTTTACGGTCCTAAATGCCTATAATTATGCTCATTAACCAGACAACCTTGGATTTGGATATATACATGCTTTGCAGGGGTTATTTGTGCTTTTGTAGGTATTGTAACGCTAAAAGTGAGGTTCGGTTGCATTTCGGAGAAGTTCCGTCATTGAATGCTACTTCAAGGGCAATTTAGTCTTTTTAAACTCACTATTTTTTATGGAATGAAGTTACCAACATGTATATCATCAAATTATCTTTCCGTGGCCACTGACCGTGCGTCATTCTGACTCCGTATGTGGAAGTTATGCCCATTTTCGGAAGGTTTCGGTATTTTCTTCTACTTCAAGGGCATTTTGGTAATTTCATACTGCATAATTTTGACGGTTTCAAAACAGAATCATGTATAGAATTGAATTAGCTTCGCGTCGGTTCTGACCACGCCTCATTTTGATTTCGTATGAGGGAGTTATGGCCGTTTCCGTGCAACGCGTCAAAATTGGTTCGGAGGGAAAAGTGGGCTGCCTCTAGCCCAAGGCAAATTCCAAAAGTGCGGTCGACCGGTCCCAAAACAGAGGTCGACCGGTCCCATCAGATATGGACGAAAATTGACTTATTTTGGGTTTTTTGGCTTGGTTTTGTTTGGGGTTTGTTTTGGGGTATAAATAGAATGTTGGGGGCTTTTATTTGTAAGAGATATTTCATTTTAGGTTAGAAGCATTTGGGGATTTTTGTGGAGTGTTTCCCGTCTACTCATTTTTGTTGTGTAATCCACCATTAATGTAAGTTCCTTGCACTATTCATCTTCTTCCTCTTGTTCTTGCTTTGTGCCCTAGATTTATTTCATGCTTTATTTATTTCAAGTCTAGTTTAATTTGTGTAGTGTAATTTGTTTAGTTGATTTATTTATGTTGTTTATCATGCTTAGTGGCTAATTTAGTTTAGGTTGTCTTGGATTGAACTCACCTAGGGTTGATTTGGTTTCTTTGCTTTGGTGATGGTGTATACGAATTTATTTCAAGTGTGTTGTCCTAGTTATTATGCCTAGGAGATTTGACGGGGTATATCATGTATGCTCCGTGCTTACGACCTTGCGTGCGTAATTTTCGGGGTATTTGTTGACGCCAAAATCTTATTAGGCTTTTATGCAAATTTAGGGGTGTGACAACTCTTGATTTATTTAACTGTCGAAACGAGACGCAACCTTAATAACTCGTCGACCCATGTAACCATTTTATACTAATTAACTCGGGTGAGGGATATTCGACGCAACGTATAGTTTTTATTCTCTTTACTAATTTAGTTTAATTTCCCTCGCCTAGTTTAATCTTTTCTCTTTATCATCCTTTCCTTTTTGTTAAAATTACCTTTTACACTTTTATTTCGAAATATTAAATCATATAAATTCTAGCAACTCGTCTCTGTGGATTTTCGATACCCGACTTACCGCTATACTCACCCGTTGAGTGTAGTCGTAATTTAGGTTTTTGTATAGTTCAGGTGAGCCGAATTCAAAACGAACGGCGCATAGGTGACTCTCGTGTCGTGGAAAAACCCTATCTATCATGCAGTATCACTGAGGTTACTATGCTGGGACAGTCTTATCTCGATAGGACCTTTATGGAGGATAATGACTGTACCCCAGAACATAGGAAATCTTGGTACGGGCTATCTGATTGATAGTCAGACGGTCCTAAGAGACGTGAGGGTATGTGCTGACCTCTTAGTGACTTGGAACTATGCTTCGCCTCAATTTGTATGTGTTTTGTGTTAATATAGTTCGAGAGTGATTTCGAACTAGTATTTCCCTTAGAACGAGTGATACGGGGACTTGGTAGTAGAGTATGCCAGCACCATAAATTCTATGTGAGGTGCCGATAGCATATATATATATATATATTATATCAGTGATTAATATATTTATAGACTTAAAATTGGGAACTTTCTACTGTGACCAAAAGTAGTTAAGAGATAAAATGATATTTATATGAAAACTTTGCCTTCAGAAGTTAATTATCTTAGCCATATTAATTTTCGGCATGAAACCTTATGAGAAATTTAAGATAAGCTCAACTTATGGGGGTTAATAGTGAGATAGGTGTGCACAATAGAAGAGAGGTGAGAAATTCCTCAAGAGAGTGTCGCATACTAATATGATTGTTGCATTAGCCGGTAAGCATTTAAATACTTGTTAAACTGAATTATTAAACTGTTTTACAATCGGGCTCTGACCCGTTTCCTACTATCTCTTCTCTCTTGTATATATGTATATATATTATAGGTGCCCATCCACAGGGGCGTCATGCTTAGGATCCTTTGGAAGGAACGTGCTGCATCTTAGGTGGGAGTTTACAGGCCTTTTGCTTAGACGACCTCATTATTGATTCCACTCCTAGTTCTGTTTTATCCAGTCGGGCATGTGTTGCCCCTTTTTCTTATTCAGTTGGTTTTTTCAGTGATTGTGATTAATTTACTTTTAGTATTTTTACTTTGGGATTTGTTACTGTCAGGATGTTTTTCCTTTGAAGTTTTAAAGTTGGAATTAGTTATTTGAATACTTAAACTGCTTGGATGATCTTTTCCAGTCTGTTATTATGTGACTCTTAAACTATGAATTATGAAAGTTTTCATTATTGGGCTTAAATTAAATATGGAAATAATGTTTCAAATTGTTTTGACACTTAGTTTAATTATTTAGGGTGTTTAATTTGAAAAGTTATTTTGCGACAATGATGCTAAGAATGAACCAACCGTTCACCTTGGTTATAATTTAATAAAGGACTAATCACCCGGTATTTAATTAGGCGGGGTGTCACAAATAGTACAACACACTTCTTATGCTTGAGATTGAGACCTTTGATGAATTCTATATTAGGTTGACTAACATCATTACAAAACTTCATGCAAATGGTATCGTGTATAATAGGAAAGAAATCATGTCAAAAATTCTAAGGCACCATCCCCCTAAGTTTGATAAAAAAAAAGGTATTCCATTGAGGAGACAGATGGTCCATTTTTAACCCTTGAACTCCTCAGTAGAAAACTTAAGACTATAGAAATGTAACTTGAATTTAAGAAGCATCTTTCTAGTAATCAGAAAAGACAGTCTAGTTCTAATGTAGTTTTTCAGTCTAAAATGACCTCACCTTAGTTAGTCTTGGCAAAATTTAGACTTGGACTCCAATTAAGACTATGATTTAGAGAGTTTAGAGTGGAGTCTCGACTGGACGGCTCGGCAGTTAGTGGCTCGAGTTGTGAAGAGTGAATCAATGGTTTGAGGGTACAGTGTAGTGTTGTAATTCGAGGGAAAACTAATCACATGATGTTGATTTTCCACGCTAAGTGGATTAGAATTAGACTCTTGTGATTACTCAAAGATGAGACACCTACGGTAGTGTTTGGTTCATTAGAATGATCCAGCGAAAGGTGTAAACTGGGCGTTACAACAATAAATTGATCATTTATCCTTCAAGTGAGAGAAGACATGGTATAGTTATCGACAAATTCATGTGAATTATATAGTTAGGATAACCTGAAAAATTATGAAACACGAGGTTTGCGGTCCTAAACTAGAAATTGACTTTGGTGGTATATACGACCGATGGTTGTATCATGATTTTCTTTGGATGAGCGTTGACCTCTAGAAATGGGTTCTTCCGTAGAGGAGACAGTATGCCTTAGGTATTATCATAACTTGTGTTAAGAATGGTTTGTATTTGATCATAAGTCAAGTAGAGACTTAGAGTTGATCGTGAGATGGCAAGGTTAATTGAATAGTGAGACTCGAACATGCTGGCTATTTGTTGACCATAGTCTTATGGATGTCAATGACTTTACCTTGGAAGATTATATGCCTTAGAGTGGAAATTGGTGGACCCAACGAGTTTGAGGACTAATACGACGAGAATTTTGGGACGAAATTCCCCAATGAGGGAAGTTTTTAATATCTCACCCCAATAAATTAAACAGATTAGATATTGGTTATAATTAGAGAGGGGTTAATTATCAATATAGAGGAATTGTGGGTTAAAAGTTAAAGAAAATTAAAAGGGAAGAAAAACAAGGTCGTTGAAAAAACTTTAGATGTCATCCGAACGATAGTACATTAGGTCGTTAGAAGGGTTATTAAAAACGGGGCTTCCAATGACATGCTATTGGTTTACAGTTGCAAGTCACTAGAAGGGTCATTTGAAGTAAATTTGAACAATGTAGCTTCAGTCATTCGAATAACCTATGTTAAGTTGTTCGAACAACCTTAGTCGAGTTTTGAGATCAAATTGCTCGTGTGCACTGTCACAATTTGGATCGTTGATTTGGTGTGTTGTCGAGCTCAAATCAGTTCAGCAAGGGTAAAACGGGATTTTTAGGCTTAATAGGTGTTTTATAAGGGTTTATTTGGGGTTAATGGGTTTATTTTGTTGGGAGAAATGGAAGAAAAATGAGAGATAGAGAGATATAGTGGAAGAGGTGGGTGGTCCTCCACCACCACCCACCACTAAACCACCACTCCTCCACTATAAACCAACCTTAAACCACCACTTTCAAGATATATTTCCCCACATTTGAACCAAAAACACCCATTCCTACCATGGTTGATGAAGTTCCATGAAATTTGGAGTTGTATTTGGGAGGGGGGTGTTTCTTGGAGAAGATAAAGGGAGAATTTGGCAACCCCTTGAGTCCATCTTTGAAGGTGGGGGTTGCTCCTCCTACACCAACACCACCATTAGAGACATTAGAGGTGTGTAACCTTTCTCTTAGTGTAAGAATGCCATTTTTACGTTTTAGTCTTACATTTAGACTATTTTAGTAGGGTGCATTTAGTTTAATGGTATATTGTTGTGTAAGATGATAATAAACATTGTAATGGAATAAAAATGTTGAGAAAAAGGTTATTTTGTTAAAAATAAAGGATGGATAATAAAAGTTGATGTCTTATGAAAATGGCGCATTTTCTAGTAGTTTTGATGAAAAATATTTTATGGAATAAAATGTTTGCAAATGATATGATTTTGTTGGAAAATAGTATTTTGGTGGAATTAAAGAATAAGTAAATATTTTAAGGTTTGGAATATTGAAAGATGGTGTTTTTATGAAAATGGTCATTTTCTAGAAATATTGGTGTTAAAAAATTTATGAAATAAAAAAGCTTGGAAATAATGATTTTTCTAGGTAAATATTTAGTTAATTAATAATATTTCAAGTTCTTACAAAAATGAGATTTAATGAAAAATATACATTTTTGGAATTAAAGAAACAAAAATATCCCATGTGCCTTAAAGATGTAATTTTGCAAGTATAATGATTTTCCATGATGATAAGTGTTGATGTAAAAAATTAGATTGCTTCTCATTATTTAATCACAGATAAATGTAAATGAGACAAAGAATTTTAAAGTGGTTCAGCCTTATAAGAATGGCCTACGTCCACTGTTTCTCTTATTTCCAAGTGTTTTTGGAGTTCTCGATATGTAATTCTATCAAGAAAATCCGGTCCCTTTGAATGAGGGTGATACAATGTATTTATAGCCCTTGGGCTGTACATGTGAAAGGGTAAACAGTTAATGCCCTTTAAGAATATACGTCTACATGATAAGCATTCAATGAATAGTTGAATAGTTGATTATCTGGCAATCAATTCTGTGGCCGAGATGCAGCTCGGACCGCCTTAGCTGCTCGTCGTTCAAGAGTTCCTCGGAGAGTTGGAGCTCCTCGGAGTGTTGGAGTTCCTCGGAGTATTGGATTTCCTCGGAGTATTAGAGTTCCTCGGAGTATTAGAGCTCCTCGGAGTACACTTGCTGCTCGGAGTGAATATAACTTGGTCGGAGAAATAGACTTCCTCGTTGCTATTGTGCCACGTAGATCGACACATGTCTTCTTATTATTCTTCTATATCAGCATATTAATTTTGGTATCAACAGAAGCCCCCAATGTTTCATATTTCGAACTTTGAGGAATATGGAACATTCTTTCTCGGTATATGACAATATTAAATGACCTTCCTGGATTTTAGGAGCATTTTCTCCGTGTTCAAATGTCTTCCAAATTCGCAGAATCCGCCTTTTTGAATTTTTATAGGCGCTTCGATCTTCGCGCACTTTTTGTCCTTTTAGCCGCCGGTAGCGTAATAGTTTCTTTTTGTAATCATTTCCTTCGTCGTTTCCCAATGCAAAGTATTTAAGCTTCATTGGCAATCCCATCATCTTCTACCTTTTCCAATTTCTTCTTTCGAGTTTTCCATAGTCTTTCTCTTTCTTGTGCATTCGTCCCTTTCTTCGTTTGTTTCCAACAGATCTCCTTTTTCCTGTAAGATCCTCTTCCTTCTTCTTCATTTCTTTTATTCACCATGGTTTATGTTATTGAATCTCTTGAGAAATTCCGTTCTGACTTTTCTATTCCATCTTGGGTAACTCTGTAGAATCTTTCTGAGCCTTTAGATAATTTTCGTTTGGCTGAGGGACACTGGTTCCCCGACCTCTTTATTGTTGAATGTGGATTTTCTTTTCCACCAAACCCTTTGTGCTTAGAGTTCTGTCATTATTTCGATGTTGTCCCTGCAAAAATAGCCCCCAACACATGGAGAATAGTTAATGGGGTGTATAGGTTAAACCAAACTCATGGAACTCGTATAAGAATTCCTGAGATTATGTACTGTTATAGATGGGTTGTTCTGATAATGTTTTTTATTTATAAACTAGATTTTTGAATAGGGCCTTAGTAGTCAACCTCCCTAATGCTAATAGGGATTATTTTGAACATGGGGTAGTTATTAAAAACTTTTAACATGCCCCTTTGATTGGAGATGAAGTATATCAAGGTCCCAGATGCTCTCCATATGGCAATGGGATAGGTTATTTTCATCTTATTTTATTTCTGAAATTGTGATTTCATTATGTTTGAAAAAATGTGTGACTGATATTTCACTATGCATTTGTTTGCAGTTGACAGTAAGAGAAAAACTCCAAAAGAATCAGAAGTAAATATTAAGCATTTGAAACATATCTGGAGTTTGCATCAAAAAGTTACAGACGAGCACATCAGGTATGCTTCATATTTGTTGCAGTATAGGAGTTATACAACCTCTTTTACTGCTCGATTTGTAATCATCACTGGTGAGCCAGCACCAATTCCTGAGGATTCTTCATCAGATTCTCATATTCCTTTGAGTCAGAGGATGGGCAAAAGAAGGGTTCCTCCTCTCTTTGAGGAGACTACATCTGCTGGAGATGGGAAAAGAAACAAGATTAATGTCCCAAAGGGGACAAAGAAAGTAGATGCTGCCCCTTCTGTTACTCCTCAAAAGACTGCCGAGAAGCCCCTAGTGGCTCCGAGCAAGAAGATTGCACCTGTGGAAGTGGTCACCATCTCCCCAACCAAAAGCTCTTCTTTGGTTGAAACTGTTTAAATGCCACCGAGGAGACTGAAGAAATCCTCCTCGGTCAATTTGACTGAAACCATTCCCCAGCTCCAAGTTATTGGAGCTGGTGTTCCAACTATTATTCCCCCGAGCTCTGCAATGAGTTCAGTAAAGACTTGGACCATTCCTGAGGTTCAAGGAATTGAGGAGAGTATGTCTAGGGATATTCTTACATCCTTGGATACTCATCACATTGCTTCAGTAAGTTTATCTCATTTTGAATTTTCTTTCCTTTCATCAATATGTATATCTCTGTACCGACTTATCATTATCTTCTTTTTCCAGCTGGTGAGTTGTTTTAACACCATTGTGAAGAAGGATGAAGCAATCAAGGCTTCTAGTTCCTCGTCTGGAGTGGAGAATTCTTTGTTGGGGTTAACCAAATCTTTGAAGGATTCCCGTCAAAAGTATGACGAGGATAGGGTTGAATGGGAGAAGAAGTTGGCTGCAGTCGAGGTAGAAAAGGTGCAGTTGGAAAATAAAGTGAAAGATTTGGAGGGAGAGAAAAAGAAATATGATGAGAAGATCAAAAACTTTGGGGAGCTTGAAGACAAGATGAGAGAGGTAGAAGAAGAATTGTCCCTTCTACGAGAAGTGAACCACCAGAAGGAAGAGGTGGAAGCTAAGTTGAAGGCCACCGAGGATCTTCTATCCGAGAAGATCTCCTCAGAGAAAATGAAAAGAAAGATGGTGGTGAAAAAATCTTTTCGCACCGGTTGGGATAAAGGATGGGACAGGGGGTAGCAGCAATGATGACTCAGGTGCAGTATGGGAGTTTGAAATACTTTCGAGATGGCTGGGTTGCTGCTTTGCAAGAATTAAAAGTTAATGAGGACTCAGAACTGTTTCAACAACATCTCCCCGGTCCTCCCCGAGCCATCGAAGATGAAGAAGAGGACGAAGCTGCCTCCGAAGAATCTTCGATGGTAGTGGGTGATCTCATCCTTACCCAGCCTGGTGACGAGGAGATTTCATCTCTTCCTGCTCCTCCTGAACAAGTTCCAGCTCCAGCCAGCTAACTCGTTGTTCCCACCGAGCAACCGAGCTCCTCATCCCAGACTCCCAAGAAAGTCTTGGGAGACAAGGAAAAGGTGTGAAGTTGTTCGGTATTCTCTTTATATTTTTCTTCTTTTTCAAGTGTAACCAAGATCTTTGTAACTCTGCACTATGATCAAATAAAATTTGAGTTCTTTTCTTCCATATGATTGTCTCTTTTCTCTTCTGTACTCTGTCTTGATCTTCTTTTTGATGATTACTTTTTCTTTCTCTGCTAGTTTCTGGCCATGATGGATCTGCTATCTGCTAATGATACAAAGCTGATGAGGCAATGTCATGAATATTATAATGCTGGTCACACAAACCTTAGTACATCAGAGGTTGCCGACATCCTTGGTCAGGATGCTTCAGAGCAGGCAATCGAAGCTTATCAGTATCTGAAATGCTTACTTGACCGAGCTGTGGCCAATAATGTGGCTTATTATGAAATGATTGAAGACTTGCAAGGTACTCTTGATGAACTTCAGCAGCAGTATAAAGAATCTTCAGTTCTTTTACATAAAGGATATGAGAAGAAACTCAAACAACTTGGTGAAAAAGGCTACGACAAGATGCTTGCTGGCTATGAAGTGAGAGAGAGAACATTGAAAGAAGATTCCGAAGGTCACAGGCAAATCGCTGAGCTATTGGAACAGGAAAACAACAATCTGCAAAAAGAACTAGCTCAGCTGAGGTCTGCTGCTTCATCTTCCACTGCCTTGGTACCGGTCACTGATGATGGATTCTCATTTTTAGAAGTGGAAAATGCCAAGTTGCAAGAAGAGTTAGAGGCTTTGAGAAGAGCTGGACCTTCTACTGCTACTCGGGGACGAGGAAGAGGTTCTCGCGGTCGAGGAAGAGCTGCTCAGATTGTTGTCGAGGAACCAAGTTCTCGACCTGCTCGGGGAGGATCAAGAGTTCTTCGTCGTACTGTTGATGAAGCTCGTACTCGATCAATGTTGGAAAATCAAGCATTCCAATTAATGGCTAAGAACCAATCTTTGTCTGACATGTCAAAGAAAATTAGAGAAATGGAACAACAACTCTCTTCAAAGACATCAGCGTTGGCGACTAATGAACTTTTCATTCAAAGTCTTCACGAGAAGCTTGAAAGGTTGACATTTCAATTTCACAAACAGCCCAGGGAGTTCTGGATGGCTGGATACAACGAAGCCCTATTCCATTTAGATGATCGTATCCAGAATGCCAATAATGAGGGCTACAAGCAAGGTTGGCTGAATGGCTTGGGCGTGCTGAAGCTCGAACATGGACACTACCTGTGGGACTATTACGATCCTGGGGTACTTGACTTGCCTGTGCCACCGTATAATTTGGACATGGAATGGATCCCAGCTCGTGCCATTCCTCGGAGCTTAATTGCAAAATACCTCGGTGACTACAATCTTCATTCTCAGATCGAGGTATCTTGTCCCGAGCATCTACTGGACATACCTTCAGTAAAGAGCGTCAGAATGCTTCTAGATATTAACTTCATTAATTCTCCCCTTTGCCTGAAAGATCCTCCCGCTGGCGAGGAGCCTATTTCAAAAGCAGAAGGGAAAAGACTAGTAGAATAGGAAATTCTGATGTAATAATTAGTACACAATTTAATATCAATGTAATAAATTTGTGTAATTCATTTTGAATTTAATGAAAGAGTTTCATTTTTGTTTGCAAATTTGTATTGCTATTGTCTTGTATTTGTCAAACACTTTATATTTGTGCTTGCATAACAATATTGTGTTGTTCATCGACCAACTTAGTAAAAAAGTTACAAGTATTAGTAATGTTGCTCGATCACTTAATAATAAAGTAATGAGTATAAAAATGTTTAAAAAATTTTCAACCAACCAAGGTTGTTAAATTGTGCTCTTCGACCAATTATAGTTAGTGGGTTTTTATCCCCGACCAGCTATACTTGGTACTGTTTAAAATATTTTATCCTCGTCGACCAACTACAGTTAGTGGGTTTTAATCCCCGATCAACCATACTTGGTACAGTTTGGAATATTTTGTATTTTCTGGAATCTTACCTCCCGACCAACATAAGTTGGCATTTGAGATCATATCTTTTTTCCTAACCAAAAACGTTGGCATTTTTAGGAATGTTGATGTTGTTCTCGCCCTTTTACCAACCGGAGTTGGTCTGAGTTCGAACTATCATGTCCACTTGCCCTTTTACCAAAATTGGTCTGAGCCAGTGTCAGCCTCCTAACCAAAGAAGTATGGTTTGTTCTCGCCATTTTACCAACCGGAGTTGGTCTGAGCTTGAACTATCGTGTTCTTTCCCTTTTACCAATCGGAATTGGTCTGAGTTAGAACTATCATGTCCACTCGCCCTTTTACCAACCGGAGTTGGTCTGAGCTAGTGTACACCTCCTAACCAAAGGAGTATGGTTTGTTCTCTCCCTTTTACCAACCAGAGTTGGTCTGAGCTTGAACTATCGTGTTGTTTTTACTGCCGAGCAGCGTAGTGTTATACACACTAGTATTCCCCAAAAAACTTTCAATAAAAGGAGAGAAGATGGCGAAATATCATCGTTTTATTCATATTGATGGAACTTCTTTACATTTTACATCACTGATAATACTTGCGTAGGTGTTCAGCATTCCATGCATTCTTAAATTCCTCTCCTTCTAGAGTCGCTATTCGGTAAGTTCCTGGTCGAACAACTTCTGTAACTCGGTATGGTCCATGCCAGTTTGCTTCCAACTTATTGTGCTTCTGAATGACCTTCTTTAGCACGTAATCTCCTTCTTTTAAGTAGAATTTTTTCACCCTCTTGTTGTAGAACATGGCTGTTCGTTGTTGGTAAGCAGCATTCCTAATGGCTTCCTCTTCTCTAACCTCCTCGAGCATGTCCAAATCTAATCTCCTCATCAAGTCGCTGACTGGGGAATTGAAATTCAGCACTCTATGTGTTGGAAGACCCAACTCGACAGGTATTACGGCCTCACTTCCAAATGCCAGCATATATGGTGATTCTCCAGTTACTACTCGGGGCATTGTTCGGTAGGCCCACAATACTGACTGTAGCTCATTAATCCAATTAGCTTTAGCCTTACTTAGCCTCTTCTTCAAACCATTTAGTAATGTTATGTTCGTCACTTCAGTCTGTCCATTGCTTTGAGGATGGCTCGGTGCTGAATGAACCTTCAAAATGTTTGAGTGATGACAATAGGCAACAAACTCCTCGTTATCAAATTGTGTTCCATGGTCTGTGATGAAGGCATGAGGGAGACCATATCGACAGATGTTGTTCTTCCAAACGAATTGGTACACCTTCTCGTATGTCATATCAATAAGTGTCTCAGCTTCTACCCACTTAGTAAAATAATCTACTGCGACGACGAGGTACTTGAATCTTCCTCGGGTCGTTGGCAGTGGTCCAACCAAATCAATTCCCCACATGGCAAATGGCCAAGGGAAAGTTATGGGTGTCAATAATGCTTGTGGAGTTCGTCGGATGGAGGAAAAATGTTGGCATTTATCACATCTCTTAGCATAGGCTATACAATCATCCCTCATCGTTGGCCAGTAATATCCCTGCGTCATCACTCTTTGTAAAAGTGTCCGACCTGCTACATGGGCTCCACAGGACCCTTCATGGATCTCTTCAATCAATTCTTTCACCTTGGAGGGATGTACATGATAGGTCGAATTTTGTTTTCCTTCGGATATGATTTGGAATGTCGCTGCGGTCAAACTTCGAGTATCAAAATTCCTGGAATTACCTACAAAACTTGTTAAAAATTCAGTATCGCGGTAAATTCGGGTATCAATCCAATTTCAAGCATCAAAACCGTTATTGTGAAAACTTGCAATTTCAATTTTTATTAAAAATCTTTTTGTGTTTTTATTTTTTATTTAAAACAAATTTTAATGGAGGAAATGAAATTTTACGCAACTAAAGTAACTACGAAATTTTGAAAAGTAACCGAGTGTAGAATTTATGAAAAGAGACAAGAGATGGGATTACTCCACGCAATTACTTTAATTTAATTTTTTCAATTATTCATCTGATACGTTCGAAATAATAATGAAATTTAAGATTTAACTCTCGTTACAATCCTAAATCCAAAATTATTTTTTTTAGCAATTAAATCAGAAAGCGACACAACAAATAAAAATAGATTCATACCCTTTTTTACAAACTACCCGCTAGGATCAATTCATAAAAAAATGTACTTATCTTTGAATTGCATACACATGATTAATATTTGAATTTAAGAATGAAACCTATCTCTAAGTTAAATCCAAAAATCAAATATCAATTTTTAACATTAATTTATTAACTCTCGTTAAATAAACTAATGTGTGATTTTTTTCCAATTTAATTTGCCTAGAACACATCAATTGAACAATTGTTTAATTAATTAATTTAACATACGTGTTTCATCCCACCCCTTGAATGGGGTGTTTAGCGAGACATGATTAAGATTTTAGCACAACACAATCAACAAACAAGAAATTAAAAAGGAGAGAAAGAAATACGATACGAATAATTCCTTGAATCGATTGTGGCATGAACACGCGTCCCAAAATTGTCACAAAAACTGGACTGGATTACAAACTAAAAGATGAAACAAAACCTACGAAAATTTCTAAACCTAATACTAATTTTTTTTGTATTTTTCTCGCTACTTTTTTTTTGTGTCTCCTCTTTTTCTATTTGCTGTTGAGAGATCTCCTTTATGTGAGATTCCATACCCTTCTTTTAAAGCCACGATGCTTTGTTTGGAGAGATATTTGGGATTTGATTTGCCAAGGATTGACTCCGATTTTTGTTGTGGGTTTGAAATGGGGGAGTGCCGATTTTCATGGGATTTTGGATTTTGAACAGGGTTGGATGCGATCGGGTACAGATCGGGGTTTCGAAGTGGGCTCGGGTTGAATGGTAACTGGTTTGGATCGGAGTGGGCTGGGCGGAGGTTCAGTCGGGTTGAACCCGGTTGGGTTTCGGTTTTAGGGCGGTCGCCGGATCTGGATCGGCAGGGGTTGAGGAGGTCGCGACTTTTGTCGCTGGAGATGGAGGGACGAAGGTTGCTCCGGGTGTGATGACGCCGGAGCTGGGTGCTCAGCCCGGTCACGGTTCAGGCAGCTGGTTAGGGAATTTAGAGGTAGGTGGGTTAATAGAGTAGGAGGCTAAGGTGGGTGAGGGTTAATGGAGGTGAGAGAGAGAGTGTGTTGTGTGGAGAAGATGGTGAAATGGGTTTTAGGGGTGTGTTTGGGTATAGGTTGGTTTAGGGGTGTGTTTGGGTGTAGGTTGGTTTAGGAGTGTTATGTGTGTGTGTTTAATTCGTACCCCTAAAAAAATGACACCTACTAAAAAAAATAAAGGAAAACTAAATAAATAAATAAAAAATTAAAATCTAATAAAACTAAAAAAAACTAACACTTCAAACTAAAATAAAATAAAATTTTATTAAACCTAGAAAAATATAATCCTAATAAATTAAAACTAAAATAAATAAATAAATAAAAATATATATATAACAGAATCTAATAAAAATAAATTCCTAAAAAGTTGATCATAATAAAATAAAATAAACACTAAAAATTAAAAACTAATAAAAATCAAAATTAAAAATAAAGAAATAGAAAAATAGAAAATAAATCCTAAAAAATTCTAACTAGATCTAAAATAATTCCTAAAAATAAAACGACTCAAAACAAAAATCTAGAAAAATAATAAAGGTACAAACTCAACACACACCGGGCTCGGGGAATGGTCTAGGCTCGGTGTAGGCTCGGGTTTAGGTCACGGGATTGCTTCGGGGAATCGGATCTCTTCCGGGCAAGCTCAATGAGGATTCTGACTTCGCGGTCTCTTTGATTTCTTCGATGCAAGCTTTTGACCGCTATTGAGTCACAATTGTACTGATTTAGCATTATTTGTACCGCAACTGCGTATTGACCTGAAAAATGATAAAATACGAACATAAGGTCATTTTTATTAAAAACGAGCGACTAAAATGCCTCTATTCGGGGTATAAAATATACACTTTTGGGTGCTTATCACACCACCCCCAAACAGAACATTGCTAGTCCTCGAGCAAAAATTAGAGTGAAAACAGAGATAAGTAACCAAAAGTGTGCCACTTTCGCAGGCACTGGCGATTGCACTTAGCATGTGCAACAAGCCGTTAAACCTGTAGGTTGCCCTACAGGACGAGTGGTGTCTCGTGAGGGTTTGCAGTGAATATACCCACAAAATTCAAAACTTATTTAAATGCAGTTTCTGATTTGACGATGAAACGCTATACAATCCAACTTTAAAAAGAACATTATGGAACACCGTATTCAACTATCAAAATAAGATATGAAATTACTTAATACCAAAAGCGTGATCCTTCCTAAAACTCAGCGTGTGTAATGTGAAATAATCTTAAGTATCATTAGAGTAATTCTGAGATCGCCTTTATAGAATCAACGCTTTGACTTCAATTCTCACTGGATATATCTCTCTGAATCGAACTCTCTGAGAATTGGGTAAGTGTATCTCTCTAGTGTGTGAGGATGTGAGTAAATGTAAACAAGTTCAAACGTCTCACACACTTTATATGAAAGGACGGATACATGAAAGGAATTTGATCTCATGAACAAATGCTAACCACTATGTCGAGAATGTCGAATTATTCACCATATAATCTTCTCGTTTACCCGAACACTTTACCAAGGATGAAAATTGGGGTTTATGAAAGGTATGAGGGGAAAATGAAGAAGATGAATGATGGGGTATTTTGAGAAGAGTGTGACACACTTTGATTGACTATTGCCTTCATCTTTTGAATTTATGATCGCATTTTATTTTGTTCATTTTTTCTTTTTTCTTCTTTTTTTTTTATTGCGATACATTTTTCTTTTCATAGCACAAATGAAGACAATTTACATGAAAATTTCAAACACTCTTTTTCTCAAAAATTATGGTAGTGATGGGAAATGACATATGGATGGTATCTGGGATATATATGGATAAGGAAAATAATGATAGAAAATATAGAGTGAAGGGTAAAAATGGTAAGTGTATGGAAAAATCGATTTAGTGCTCGGGACAAACTACAAGACACATGTTTCTTACAACTCGAAAGTAATGTCATTCTCAGTAATTAAGCCAAATTTGAAAAAATGATGAGATCATACAACGACTAAATGTAGTACCCAAAGAAAGTTGAGTCAACTTGTGACTCTGAGATACGTAAAAACCCTCAAAAAAGTGAAAAGCTCAAATCTCACAGTTTTAAGTCGCCACTACTGATCTTTTAAGGCTCTCTTGAGAATATTGTTACTCTTCAACTTTTGATTGTAAACGTGGTATTGTAAAATTACTGAGTTTAGAAATTCATAGTGCAAATACGCTTTAAGAAGTATTAATTAATTTATGTGTAAAAAGCGTAAGTTTTTGGTCAAACACATGTATTTCGAAATTTCTAAAAGAGGGATGATAGACAATTCATGTCATAAAAAATTATTTTTAACTGCACAAAAAGTTTAAAATCACTTGTTTCTGAAAATTTTCAAAAGAGGTAAGATTTTGATAAATTTCCCACCCCCAAACAAAAGAGAACATCGTCCTCGATGTTTAAAACCATATATAAAAAGGAAAATCACAAGGGAGGAAAGATATTACCATAATGAATCACTAGTGAAAATGTACCGCCTGAGGGAGCAGACATGAAACCTGAAGAACATAGGCGATACAAAAGTATGTACAAGTCTATAAAGCATGTGAAAATCATTGGGTGGTGTGAAACACCACCCCCAAACAGGATAAGATCCATACTCAGAAACAATGAATGACGGGCTGCCTCCCGGTAGCGCTAAGTTTAACGTCTTCAGCCAGACCGAACCAATCTCACCCTAAAGATAAAATCTATGAAAGCACGGGGTGGCAGAAAAATTGGGTGATGAGAATCACCCCCAAACAAGACTGAACAATCAGTCTTCATAAATGGGGTCAACAAGGTCAATTTCTTCAATGGGAGAGGGGCCTAACTCTAAGAAAGGCTTCAATCATTGACCGTTGACTTGAAATAGGCTACCATCCTTAGGATTTTGAACTGTGATGGCACCGTAAGGAGTAACAGATGCAACTACAAAGGGTCCAGACCAACGAGTTTTTAACTTCCCGGGAAAGAGATGAAGACGGGAGTTATATAACAACACTTTCTGACCAGGGTGGAATTCTTTGTGGAGGATGCTTTGGTCATGGATCCATTTCATTTTGTCCTTGTATTTCTTGGACAAATCATAGGCATCATTACGAATCTCCTCTAATTCATTAAGTTGGAGCTTTCGATGAATGCCAGCCTCGTCGATATCAAAATTAAGGGTTTTAACAGCCCAATAAGCATGATGTTCAAGATCGACAGGGAGGTGGCATGGCTTTCCAAAAACCAAGCGATAAGGAGACATGCCAATCGGAGTCTTAAAAGTAGTACGGTATGCCCACAAAGCATCATTCAAGCGTAAGGACCAATCTTTCCGATTAGGATTAACTGCTTTTTCTAAGATTTTCTTGATTTCGCGATTGGAAACCTCAACTTGACCACTAGTCTGAGGGTGGTAAGAGAGACCAACTTTGTGGGTAACGCCATACTTTTTGACGAGATGTTCAAAGACTCGATTACAAAATGTTTACCCCCATCACTAATGATAGCTTTGGGAGTGCCAAAACGTGTGAAGACGTACTCCTTAAGAAACTGGACCACAATACGATGGTCATTGGTGAGGCAAGCTATGGCTTCAATCCATTTGGAAACATAATCAACTGCAACGAGTATATATTGAAAGCCATGAGAAGAGGGGAAAAAACCCATGAAATCAATGCCCCATACATCGAAGAGTTCAACGATGAGAATGGGTGTGAGGGGCATCATGTGATGATGAGAGATACGCCCAGATTGTTGGCATTTAACACAAGCCTGGCAGTAATGGTGGGCATCTCGAAAAAGAGTGGGCCAGTAGAAACCACTTTGCAAAATTTTAGTGGCAGTTTTCTTGGAGCTAAAGTGGCCACCACAGGCACCATCGTGACAAAAGGAGAGTATACTTGATTGTTCATGGTTAGGAACACATCGGTGTATGACTTGATCTGAGCAATACTTAAAACGGAAGGGGTCATCCCAAGAGTAAATTTTCACCTGGGCCATGAACTTAGAACACGCTTGTTTGGACCAATGATTGGGCAGTTGGTCGGTAACAAGGAAATTAACAATATCTGCATACCAAGGAGTGGTGGAAAGAGCAAAAAGTTGCTCATCGAGAAAGGTTTCTGAAATAGGGATAGGGTCAGATGCAAACGTAACAGGAAGGCGGGAGAGATGGTCTGCAACCAAATTTTCTCACCCTTTCTTATCGCGAATTTCGAGGTCAAACTCTTGAAGCAAGAGAATCCACCGTATCAAACGTGGCTTAGAATCCTTCTTCTGAAGAAGGTCCCTCAGGGCAGCATGATCAGTGTAAATGATGATAGGTGAACCGATGAAATATGAGCGAAACTTATCGAGGGCGAAGACAACGGCTAGCAACTCCTTTTCGGTGGTTGTGTAATGAAGTTGAGCGTCATGGAGGGTTCTGCTAGCATAATAAATGACATGCTGGCGCTTATCAACCCGCTGACCAAGTACGGCACCGAGAGAAAAATCAGATGCGTCACATATGAGCTCAAATGGTAAAGACCAATTAGGAGGCTGAATGATCGGAGCAGTAGTGAGCTCGACTTTAAGGCGCTCAAAAGAAGAAACACATGCATCATCAATAACAAAGGGAACATCCTTAGATAAAAGGGTTGTTAAAGGTCGAGCAATTTTAGAAAAGTCCTTGATGAAACGACGGTAGAAGCCCGCATGTCCTAAGAAGGAGCGAATGTCCTTAACAGACTTAGGAATGGGTAGCGAGGAGATTATGTCAACTTTGGCTTTATCTACTTCAATACCATCGCGAGAGACTACGTGACCTAAAACAATCCCCTTTTTGACCATGAAATGACATTTTTCCCAATTGAGGACCAATTTCTTTTCCTGACAACGTTTGAGGACCATAGTGAGGTGAGAAAGGCATTGCTCGAAGGAAGAACCAAACACAGAGAAATCATCCATAAAGATTTTGATAAAACGTTCAACCATGTCGCAGGTGCATTGCAAAGGCCAAAAGGCATGCGAGAATAGGCAAAAGTGCCAAAGGGACAGGTGAATGTAGTTTTCTCTTTGTCTTCAGGGGCGATTGGAATTTGGTTGTATACTGAATAGCCGTCAAGGAAGCAGTAATACGCATGACCGGCTAAACGTTCGAGCATTTGGTCGATATAGGGAAGAGGAAAATGGTCCTTGCGAGTGACAGCATTTAGTTTTCGATAGTCAATGCAAATACGCCAACCCGTTTGTATACGGGTGGGAACAAGCTCATTGTCACTATTTTTTATGACGGTGACACCAGACTTTTCGATACCACATGAATGGGACTGACCCACTGACTGTCTGATATAGGGTAGATAATACGAGCATCGAGCAATTTTAAAATTTCAGCGCGCACGATTTCTTTCATAGCAGGGTTAAGTCGACGTTGGGGTTCACGAGAAGTCTTGGCGTGGTCCTCCAAATGAATGCGATGACTATAAAAATTGGGGTTCACGCCATGAATGTTGGAAATGGTCCATCCTATAGCAGTGCTATGCTGAGTAAGAGTGTGAACTAATTGCTCTTCTTTATCAGTGGTCAAGTCGGAAGCAATGATAACTGGGTGATGGTTGTTGGGGCCTAAGAAAGTATATTTCAACTCGGAAGGTAAGGGCTTAAGCTCCAAAGTAGCAGGTGGTGCAGGAATGACATCGGACTCAGACACAGAAACAGAGTCCTGAGGGTTCTCGGTGCATAAAATGGAGGAATCTGATGTGGCAGAGAGCTCAGAAAGTGGAACAGGATGATCCAGAGAGTGAATAGTGTCATATAGAGGCTCGAAGGGAGGAACCCTAAAGGAAGTATCCATCAGTGGAGTGGAATCGAGCAAGGCATTGAGTTCAGAGATGGAGGAGTCAATGTCAAAGTCGGAGCCAAAATGGGCCAAACATTGTTGGAGAGGATCGACAGGGTACGTGTGGTCCAACATTTCAGTAACTAAGGAGTCAATCACACATACCTCATTAATATAATCGACATCAGCCGGTTGTTGCATAAGGTGGAATATATTGACTTCTACAGTCATGTTGCCAAAAGAGAGATTCATGGACCCGTCGCGACAATTGATGATGGCATTGGCAGTGGCCAGAAAGGGGCGACCCAATATGATAGGAGTATTGGTAGGGTCGGGCGCAGGAGTGTCTAAGATGATGAAATCCACAGGATAGTAAAAGTCGGAAACTTTCACCAAAACATCTTCAACGATTCCTTTAGGTAATTTCACGGAACGATCAGCAAGTTGAAGAGTTACTCGTGTAGGTTTCATGTTCTGTAAACCTAACTCAAGGTAAAGGGAGTAAGGTAACAAATTGACACTAGCCCCAAGATCAAGTAAAGCACTAGTAGTGAACTTGTCGCCTAGCCTGCAAGAGACAGTTGGACGACCAGGGTCTTTATACTTCACAACACCGTTATGATGGAGTAGGGACGTAGCTTGCTCAGTGAGGAAAGCATCACGTGGAACATTTGTCCTACATGTGAAGGATCCTCTACATACTTTATTAGCATCCAAACATTGAAAATATCATGTAATCGAGCTAACTCTAGTGGTAACGCTAACTTGTAGGAAACCATCCCGACTTTCTCAAGAATTTCATAAGGTCCAATGTAGCGTGGACTTAATTTCCCTTTCTTTCCAAACCTCATAACTCCTTTCCATGGCGATATCCGAAGAAACACATAATCCCCTTTATGGAATTCCAAATCTTTCCATCGTTTATCCGCATAACTTTTCTATCTGCTTTGAGTTGTTATCATTATATCTTGAATAATCCTCACATTTTCAGTGGTGACTTCAATCAATTCTGGACCCTCTATCGTCCTTTCACCAACTTCACCCCAACATATCGGTGTACGACATCGCCTACCGTACAATTCTTCATATGGAGCCATACCAATAGCGGATTGGAAACTATTGTTATATGCAAATTCTATTAAAAGAAAATATTCATCCCAGTTACCTTTTAAATCAAGCACACAAAATCTAAACATATCCTCCAAAATCTGTATGGTTCTTTCAGAATGCCCATCCGCCTGAGGATGAAAGGTTGTACTAAACTTCAAGTTAGTACCTATAGCATACTATAAACTATCCCAAAATCTGGATGAAAAGTAGGTTCCATATCTGAAACAATAGAAGTAGGAGCTCCATGCAATCGAATAATCTCATTAATATACAATATAGCATATCTATCAACTATACACATAGTCTTGACTACTTGAAAGTGAGCTGACTTGGTTAACCTGTATATCACCACCCAAATTGAATCTGACCCCTTCTGAGATCGAGGAACCCAAACCACAAAATCCATCGTTACATGATCCCATTTCAACTCCGGTATTGGGAATAGTTGAAGCAAACCCGCAAGTTTATGATGTTCCACTTTTACTTGCTGACATATAAGGCCTCTAGCAGTGAAATCAGCTATGTCCTTCTTCATATTATTTCACCAATAATGCTCATTCAAATTCCTGTACATTCTAGTACTACCAGGTTGCATAGCATAAATGGAATTATGAGCCTCATCTAAAATTTCCGCTTTCAATTCATTCACATTAGGCACACATAATCGCTTCTTACACAATAAAGTGTCATCATTAACAATACAAAAATCATCAGACTTACCATCTAGGACATCTTGTCGTTTCTTATCAAGAAAAGGATCTTGAATTAGCAAATCATGAATAGGGGTAGCTAACAAAGGCCTCACGCTTACATGAGCAAAGAACATGTCCCCATCTGCTAGCTTCAATTCTACTCCCATCAATCTCAACTCTATGATGTGAGAAACTCTAGCACATCGAATACAAGATATCCTGCCTGAATCCTTTCTACTAAGAGCATCTACAACTACACTTGCCTTCCTTGGGTGGTAGTGAATTGTACAATCATAATCTTTAATTAACTCCATCCATCACCTCTGCCTCAAATTCAACTCCTTTTGAGTAAATAAATACTTAAGGCTTTGATGGTTAGTAAAAATTTCACATGCCTCACCATATAGATAATGATGCCATGATTTCAAAGCAAACATAATAGCAGAAAGTTCCAAATCATATGTAGGATAATTACGTTCTTGTGTACGCAACTACCTAGAAGCATAAGCAATAACTTTACCATGCTGTATAAAAACACAACCCAACCCCTGATATGAAGCATCAGTATAAATAACAAAACCATCTCCACCATGCGAAATAGTAAGAATAGGTGCAGTTACCAATCTCTTTTTCAATTCATCAAAACTATTTTTCCAATCAGAATTCCATTCAAACTTAACATCTTTCCGTCTTAGTTTAGTCATTGGCAAGGCAATCGAAGAAAATCCCTTAATAAACCTTCTATAATACCCAGCTAAATCCAGAAAACTCCTCACCTCAGTCACATTATTGGGCCTCTCCCATTTTATAATAGCTTCTACCTTTTTAGGATCAACACATATACCATCTCCAGAAATAACATGGCCTAAAAATACAACTTATGATAGCCAAAATTCACATTTGCTCAACTTGGCATACAACTGCTTATCTTTCAACACATTCAAAATAGTTCGAAGATGCTTTTAATGTTCAATAATATCATGTGAGTAAATAAGAATATCATCAATAAAAATTATCACAAATGAATCAATAAAAGGATGCAGTACCCAATTCATAAGATCCATAAATACAGCTGGAGCATTAGTCACTCCAAAAGGCATCACTAGAAATTCAAAATGACCATACTGAGTACGAAAATAAGTTTTAGAAATATCACTCTCCTTGACCCTCAACTGATGATAACCAGGTCGCAAGTCTATTTTTTTAAAACACTTTAGCACCCTGTAACTGATCAAACAAATCATCTATACGAGGTAAAGGATATTTGTTCTTAAATGTAGCTTTATTCAGTTTCCTATAATCAATACACAAACGCATAGTACCATCTTTCTTTTTCACAAATAAAACTGGTACACCCCATGGAGATACACTAGGTTGTATAAACCCCCTATCAAGCAAATCCTGCAACTAAATCTTAAGTTCTGTAAATTCTATACGGCACCATAGAAATAGGGTATGTCCCCGGTGCTAATTCAATACTAAATTCAACTTCTCTTTCTGGAGGTAACCCATGCAACTCACGAGGAAACACTTCTGGAAAATCCCGTACAATAGGAACATCGACTAACTGTAAAGTCCCCTTCCTAGTGTCAAGAACATATGCAATAAAACCGTCACAACCCTTACTCAATAATTTCCTCATCTAAATAGCAGAAATGATGCAACTAGGAATAATTTTTTTTCCCCCGTAATTTAAATTCAAGCTCACCAGGCATAATAGAAACAACTTCCTTACAGAAACAATCCATAAATGCATTATATTTAGATAACCAATCCATTCCCAGAATTATATCAAAATCAGAAATATCCAATGGAAGTAGATCTATAACTTTATCTCTAATCCACGCAGTCAAAATGCAATCACTAAATATTCAACTACAACCATATCCCCCATATGCATATAAATACCCAACCCCACATCTAAACGAGTACACGGACTATTCAGGTATGTACCAAATGCATAGGACACAAAAGAATGTGTGGAACCAGGATCAATCAAAACATAAACACTTCTATCAGTAACAAAAAGTGTAGTTGTCACCACATCCAGGGTAATATGAGCCTCTTTCATCGTAAAGAGTCGTCCACCTGGTCTGGAACCACTGGCTTATCCCATGCCCCAGGTTCCATCTATAATAACTGAGTTATAACAACCAACACAAGCAATTTATAATACTAAATTATTGGTTAGTACATAAACAATTCATAAATATCATATCAAACCAACAACTGTCATCTAATCATCACACACGTCCAGAATTAATAACCTAGACGCTCTGAAACCATTAATTGTCACACCCCAAACCCAAATATATTCTAATCATTTCATTTATATTATGATTAAATCATAATCTTCCGTTCATTCGAAATATAATTCATTTATTAATTTTTTTTCAGGTATAATAAACATAATCATGTTCTTTATACCATAACGTAATTAACATTAGAGTCATAATTAAACGAACATATTATACTACGATTGACTATGATTAAATATTACAATCATCAAATCAACCCATGCTAACTCAATATATAAGATTTGCGAGTGTAGCAAAACCTCAGTGTGACAATGACAAAATACCCACGTCTAATCCCCAGATCCTTCTAACGGTGCAACTCTAAAATCACCGATCATATGATATCTTAACTGGCAGCGTACAGACCTGAAAATGTTAAAATATAAATCATAAGCATTAAGCTTAGTGAGGTACTCCTTCCCTGAAATGAAATAACAGTTCTTTATCAGATATATGGATATAAAATCCAATTAATCCTGCCCTGCTATGAAATATCAATATTATATCAAATATCTAGATATAAAATCCAAACAATCCTTCCCTACAATGAAATGACAATTCTATATCAAATCTGTGGATATATAATCCCAGTAATAATAATTTTATATCAAATCAGTGGATATAAAATCCAAAAAATCCTTCCCTGCTATGAAATAATAGTTTTATATCAAATCTGTGGATATGAAATCCAAACAATCCTGCCCCTTGGCAATAATAAATCCTGGAACATAAGTTCCAACAAATCCTTGTCATAAGACAGATCAAATTATTAGATCTTTGTCCAATTCCAATCCTGGATCATAAGATCCAAACAAATCCTGGATATTTTAATATCCAAACAAATCCTGGATATTTGAATATCCAAACAAATCCTGAATACCGAAGTATTCAAATCAATCCTGGATCATAAGACCTAAACAAATCCTGGATATTTTAATATCCAAACAAATCCTGAATAGCGAAGTATTCAAACTAATCCTGGATCATAAGACCCAAAAAAATCCTGGATATTTTAATATCAAAACAAATCCTGAATACCGAAGTATTCAAACAAATCCGCTCTTAGAGCTATATCCATATTTATATATGAAACAAATCACAAGTACACTCACCTTGGCAACTTATCAGGCTTTTCCTTTTCTTTTGTTCGGAAATTGTTTAATTGGTTCTTATTCCCTTCCTATCATTCTTACACTATTAGTATCACCATAAGAATATCAACAATCCAAGTACTATCTCAAACATAACTCAATTCATAAGCATCATATGATTCTATTCAAATCATTTATTACAAGTGAAATTCCATCCAAATTCATGTTAATATATTTGTCATATCCAAATCATAGACCAAACATATATTTATTTATTCTTAGTAATTCAATCCTTATCATATCAGTATTCCAATTCAAAAGACGGCACATCATTTCAAGTTTCCTAGAGCAAGATAGGCCCATTTATTTACTACATAGCAAATCTGCCCTATAGGCTCTTTTATCGTTCATTCAACTTCCAGGAATTTTCATAATTTTTATACATCATAAATTTCTATGATATTTCACCCAACATCAGTAAACATATTGAAAAATACAAAATTAAAGTTTCATAATTTTTAAGGTTCATTTTCTATGTCAAGAAAAACATCGAACACATGGTGTGCATACTTTCACCCTTGGGGCAGATTTTATACCTGAACTTAAAATTCTCACCAAAGATTCATTTATTGGTATTTTCATATTATTTTAGGATATTTCAAACATATATGAGTATATTTTAATATTCAATTGGAATAAATAAATTCTAGTAAGTATACAAAAAGATATGGAAGTTTGAATAAACAAGGTTACTAAACGAAGTAATTTTAAGGGTTTGTACATTCAACTTAACTTAAACTTGCATCTAACCATACATATACATCAAGGGCTGAAATTTTAGTAAAAAATGATGATTTCTATCATAAAAATCAGTAATATAAGAAAAACAACAAGATTTGGGGTTAGGATTACCTTCGGGACTTTTACGTAATTTCCACGGATTTTTCTTCAAATTTTCTCCCCACTTTCTTCCTAAACTTTCCAATTCTCTCTTCCTCTCAAGCCAAACTCTTTAATGGATGAGTTATGCTGAAGGAGGGGCTTATTTCAATCCTTTAAAGTAGGTCAAAACCAACCTCCTTCTTTAACCAATTAAATTCCACCATTTGTTAGCCTTATAAGACGAAATATCATTTAACGAATGGGCAAATTTGTCCCTGCTTCGTAATTCCATCATAACTTCTCACTCGGACCTCCGTTTAACAGACCGCTTGTCATGTTACAAACCCAACTCATGTAGCTACAACTATCTAGTTTCCTCATCAAGTCAGTTGTTATTTTATAAAGGTCAAAACTAATCTTAAACATGAACATTCCTACTAAAAACTTCCAAATTTTATATTTGTAACTAATTCAATATTTCATTCTTTATGAAGGTAGGGTTAGACTAAACATAATGACTTAACATTATATATACTAATAACATATTATCCATATCACATAAGCTAAGCATGATTTAAACATAATTTATCATAATTATATTCGGGTTGTCACAGAAACCTCCAACCATAACTGACCGTTCATCAGAGGAAGAGTAAGTCAGTATTGTGAAGATGAACTTTCTATCGCATATAAGATATACCATGAATATTCAATGTTATCCTCATTTCATAGACCTCCGAGATGATATGCCATATATGTACCCAACAGCTCAGAGGCGTCATCCTCGACCAGGGAGATGGCTGAGGACAGAGGGGCCTTAGATTAGTAACCTGCAGTCTCATCCTGAGAAAGGTTATCCATGGCCGACGTTACTAGTTGCCTCATAGTCAGACAGCAGTTGAGGTATTCATGGTCAATGGGGGCAGTTATTCATCAAGCCATCCAGGGTTGACAACCTCGGCTGGGTTCAAGCCGAGGTCACAAGAGCTACACCATCATAACCAACCTCGGCAGAGAATAAGCCAACGTGCCTAACTACACCTGCTGAACCTCAGCCCCGGCCGACCTTATGACTTCACTGCCTTATCTCGGCTTCACATGACCCGAGGCCATCATGATTTATCTCAGATTGGGCAACAGCCATACCTCACAAACCTCATACTCTTCCAGGCCGAGGTTGGACTCAATTGAAGATGGTCGAGCCTTTACTCCCATATGCATGACTGGGAACACGTGTACACAAATCAGTTATAACAAATCATTCCCCTCACGTGGGGGGAATATTTCATCATCATTATCTACATGTGACAGTGATAGATGTCTTTATCATATTGGCTATATCAGCACACACATGCTCATTACATGCATAGGGGTGCATTACACCCCCCACATACTATATATACTTACCTTCTCCTTCTTGGAGAAGGATTCGAAATTAAGAGCCCTAGCTAAAACTCTATCTAAATACACAGTAGAGAGAGAAAGCTTGAGAGATTTGTATTCACGGCCATTAGAGCCTTCATATAGTGATATTAACCATACACCTTCATAGTGGACGTAGGCCTGATTGGCTGAACCACTTATATGACTGTGTTCATCCTCCTCTCCTCACCTCATTCTCTTATACTTGATATACTTGTGCTATAATTGTTATAAACTGATTAGAGCTCACAAACACCTTACCTGGTGATGTTATTTCCAGCATCATCATTTTGGTGTCGTCTATGGGAATCGAGAAGCTATCTCTTCCTCATCTCTTGCTTAACCTCGTCGGAGACTCTGGTGGTGAACCAGGCCTCACCCCTTGCGTGGAGCTGTTTCACCATTGAAAGAGGTCCTCTAAGGTATTAAGCTCATCTACTACACCAGTTCTTTAGTGCTAACACATGGCACCGAAATTACCACCACCTCTTTCGCCGCTTGGGGCTGGTGGACCTGGCTCCAGCCAGGCACCACCTCAATCTGAAATGGAGGAGGTGGTCGCAGCCTTGAGGTCTTTGGCTGCAACGCAACAAGCAATGCAAGAGAAATTTACACAGCTCAGTCAAAATATGATGAGGCCACCCGGAGTCTCACCGAAGATGATTACTCCGGCGGCTGTCCAGGCGCACCCTGAACCAGGGGACCACCCCAGATACCGCGTAAGGATAACCCTACGCCCCAGCGAAAGAGGGACATTGCTGATCCTAGGCGCTTACGCCTGGGAGGCAAGGACACCCTTGCCCTGAGGATAGTATGATGATCTAGAGGCGAAAGATGTCCTGAAAGATTGTTGGGAGCCATATGAGGTTTCGAATAACATAATTTATCCTATCCAGTGGAGCCAAGGTTGTGGAGGCCAAGAGGTGGAGAAGCCCAACAACGAGGATCAGCTTTTGATCGATTGAGTTGAGGGTCAGCCTTTGAAAGGATCGGCCCCATAAATGACCTGAGATAGAGGTTGTCAAGGTCGATAAGTGCAGCCGGCTCACAAAGGGAAGAGAGGCAACATTAGCCTCATCAAGGGCGAGGAAGAGAACAGGAAGAGGTCAACAGCCGACGTTGTGCTGCAGCTGGGGAACCCTCAATCCACCCCTTGGAGGTGGCAGGGGATAACCTCGGTCAGGACAAAATTGCAAGACCATGGAATGACTCCATCCAACGTCTTGAAGACAAGATAGGAGACCTCATCAAAAGTCGGGATCCACTGCAAAGAGGTTTCTCAGAAGGCTCTCCGTTCGTGGCTAAGATAGTGAGCTTCCCTACTCCAGCCAAGTTCAAACCGCCCACGGTGTCTCCTAAGTATGATGGTAGCACCAATCGTGTACATCACATTGAGATGTACCAGTTACCGGTGAACATTTATTTAATACCAGATGAGATGAAGTGTCGGGCCTTCTCCGGGACTTTGACGGGAGCAGCACACATCTCATTTACTTCTCTTTCGAAGAATTCAATTGAGAACTTTAAGGGCTTGGTTGAACGATTCATTCACAATTTCTATTTCGAGTAAGACCTCAAAATAAGACCACCCATCTATTATATGTCAAGCAAGGCAAGCACGAGAGCCTAAGAGACTACATCACCAGGTTCAACAAAGAAAAACTTGAGGTTGAAGATTACGAAGAGAATATTTCCATGACTGCCCTTATAGGAGGTCTTCAGAAAGGGAAGTTATTTTGGAAACTTGCGAAAGACCCTCCCAAGTCCATGGCGAAGCTATTGGCAACTGCGCGGAAGGTGATGAACGTTGAAGAGGCCATGGCCTCTAAGTATGAAGACGAGAACGGTGGTAGAAGCAAAAAGTTCCAAAGAAAGAAAGATGGAAAGAAGAGGTCAATTGATGACAAGTTTGCACGTTATACCCATCTTACTGTAAGCTGAGAACACATCCTCAATGAGATCAAGAATGATCGGTCCCTAAGATGGCCAGAGAAGCTGAAGGCTCCTCCACATAAGAGGAACCAGAACTTATGGTGTGAATTCCACCAAAACTATGGCCATGTCACAGACAAGTGATTCTCCTTAAAGGATGAGATCGAGAAAATGTTAAAGAGAGGAAAGTTGAGGAAATATGTTGATGGCAAAGCTCCTAAAAGGGGAAGAGATTACCCCAAAAAGAAGAGAAACGATAGGTGTCGTGACGATACCCCAGCAAGAAGAGATGGTGACTCAGATGGTGATGACAAAGACGATCCCGACCTCCCACCAAAGGATGACAACACCCCAGTAAAGAAGGTTGGTATGATCTCCTTTTGTGTTAACACCATATACGGAGGACTTGCAGGGGGTGGTTCCAAAGTGGCTGACCGGAAAGCTCATGTGGCAGAGGCCAAGTCAGTGGCCAAACTTGAAGTGGTAAATCTGATGTCTTCTGAGACAACGCAAAAGAGAAAAAAGGTGGACATGGACACTCTCGTAGTTGGGTTCTCCCGACTCGACTTCAAAGGCATCATAGCTCCACATGATGACCCTTTGGTAATCACAACAAGAGTTCATGGATGTGAGGTACAGAGAATTCTTGTGGATGGAGGAAGTTCTGCAGATGTGATGTTCTGGCCCTGTTTCAAAAGCCTAGGCCTTAGCAGAGCTAAGCTAATACCCTATCATCATCTGTTAATGGGCTTCAGCGGAGAAAAGGTCCATCCATTGGGCATGTATGAGATGCACGTTCGAATGGGCGATGAGTGGCCTGAGAGGTTAACCCGGAAGATCAATTTTTTAGTTATGGACAAAAACGTCTTCTCGGCCTATAACCTCATCATATGAAGAGTAGCCCTTAAGGATTTTGAGGTCGTGCCATCAATGGTCCACCAGATGCTAAAATTCCCGACCCCTTATGGGGTAGGGGAAGTGCAGGGTGACCAGACCATAGCACAAGAATGCTACTTCAACTCAGTCGAAGAGAGAGAGTCCCATAAGAGAGCAACTACCACTTATAACATTAATACACTTGACCCTAGAGATGAAACAAAGTTGAAGAAAGGAGAGGCCATGGAAGAGGTAGAATCCATCATCCTCAATGAGGATGAACCGGAAAAAATCATCCAGGTTGGCAAAGCCTTAAAAGCGGAGATCAAGGAAGAGCTGATAAACTTCTTGAGGAAGAGGCAGAGTGTCTTCGCTTGGAGTCACGCAGACATGCCTGGCATTAACCCCGAGGTCATGAGCCATAAACTCAACGTATCTAAGGATGCTAAACTAATCAAGTAAAGACGAAGAGTTTATTCGAGGGAGAAGTACGAAGTCATCCGGGAAGAAGTCAGGAAGTTGAAAGAAGTTGAGTTCATAAGGGAAGTCATATATCCGGAGTGGCTATCAAATGCAGTCATTGTGCCCAAAGCCAACGAAAAATGGAGAATGTGCATAGATTTTACTGACTTGAACAAGTCTTGCCCAAAAGATAGTTATCCCTTACCTCGGATCGACCAGATGGTAGATGCAACTGCAGGACATGAGCTCATGAGCTTAATGAACGCGTACTCAGGCTACAACCAGATCTTCATGGATGCTAAAGACTCAAAGAAGACAGCCTTTATCACTGATAAAGGGACATATTGCTACAAGGTTATGCTCTTCGGATTGAAAAATGTCGGGGAAACATACCAACATCTTGGGAATAAGATGTTTGAAGACCAAATAGGCAAGACTATGGAGGTGTATGTAGACGATATGGAAAAGAAATTCAATACCATGGACTTGTATAGGATGAAACTCAACCCTGCGAAGTGTGCCTTCGGGGTAGGAGCTGGAAAATTTCTTAGTTTCATTATCAATCAGAGGAGAATAGAGGCGAACCCTGAGAAAATTAAAGCTTTGCTCGACATGAAGACAACAAGAAGCATCAAGTACATTCAGAGACTAACTGGAAGAGTAGCTGCACTCAACAGATTTGTTTCAAGAGCGACGGACAAGTGTCTTTCGTTCTTCAAGGTGCTTAGAAAGGCCTTCGAGTGGGACAAAGAGTGTGATGAGGCATTTGACCAACTCAAGACCTACCTCGGATCTCCCTTACTCTTATCTCGGCCCATAATAGGTGAGAAGTTGTATGTTTATCTAGCAGTTTCTGAATCGGCTATAAGTGCAGCCATAGTAGGGGAGGACGTTGGGGTCCAAAGGCCTGTGTATTTCAACCGTAAGGTCCTTCAAGGGTCTGAACAAAATTATCCTCGGATGGAAAAGTTAGCCTACGCCCTGATACATGCTTCTAAGAAGATGAATCCTTACTTTCAAGCCCATTCCATAGTCATCCTCACCGACTCCCCACTAAGACTGGTCCTCCATAAGCTTGAGAAGTCGGCTAGATTGATGACGTGAGCCATTGAGTTGGGGGAGTATGACATTACTTATCATCTTAGGATGGCCATCAAAGGGCAGGCACTGGCAGATTTTATCGCAGAGTTCACATGGGAAGAGGCTGAGGTTGAGAATGACCTAGAGACTACGAAAAGAGCAAACAACAACGTCTTTCGAGACCCGGAAGAGGTTATATCGAAGAGAGCCAAAGATGGAATAGCCGAGAATAAGGAAGACCGGTACCTCTTCAGACAGGGAATCATGTTAGAAGGGGGTTTCTCATCAGATAAAGACATCTGGAACCTCTTCGTCGACGAGTCTTCTTGCGAAAGTGAAAGCGGTGAGGGGATGATACTCTCAGCCCCGGATGGTACCAACATCGAATATGACCTAAGGTTTAACTTAAAGGCATCAAACAACGAGTCGAGGCCATGATAGCAGGCCTCTCCTTGGCAAAGACCCTTGGGATAAGATGACTCCTTCTTCACAGTGACTCAAGATCGGTTGTTAACCAAGTGTTGGGGGTTTATGAGGCCAAGGACGAAAGGATGGCCAAATACCTGAAGAGGGTAAGAGTGACATTAGAAGGTTTAGAAGAGGTAAAACTGAAGAAATTACCTCGGCAAAACAACAGCCATGCAGATGCATTAGCAAGGCTAGCTTCGGCGACAAGGACAGATATCAGAAGGACAGTCCCAGTTGAGATCTTGCCCAGGGCGACCATTAAAGAAAAAGAGGTCAGTAATTCTTGCCTCAATTTGAACCTAGGAAACTCATGGATGGATCCCCTTCTCAGATATATTAGAGAAGGAGAGCTATCGAAATCAAAGTTAGAGAGGAGGAAACTGAGGTACAGAGTTGCAAAGTTCTCAATAGTAGGAGATGTCCTATATAAGAAGGGATTCCTATTACCTCTCCTCGGATGCGTTTATCCCACATAAGTTCCCCGCGTCCTACAGGAGGTACACGAGTGTTCTTGCTCCTATCACATAGGAGGAAGACCTTTGGCGAAGAGGATTATCACACAAGGATATTGGTGGCCGACCTTGGCCAAGGATGCTGCAGCCTACGTAAAGAGGTGCGATAAATGTCAGAGATTTTCCACTATCCCCCATCAAACTCATCATCCTATGATGTCAATCAGTTCCCCTTAGCCATTCGCAGTATGGGGAATTGACTTAGTGGGTCCCTTGCCAAGGGCTACAAATAACTACCGATTTTTGATAGTCGTCATTGATTACTTCTCCAAGTGGGTAGAGGCAGAGCCAATGATAACGATTACAGAGCAGAAGACCTTCCAATTTATTTGGAAGAACATCATATGCAGATATGGCCTCCCAAACACCCTCATCTCGGACAACAGAACCCAATTTAAAAACTCTTCCTTAGAGAAATATTTCGAAAGAGTTGGGATAAAGCAGTTTTTCTCTTCTCCTGGCAGACCTCAGGCAAACGGTCAGACCGAAGTCACAAATAGAACAATTCTCGATAGAATCAAAAAGAGGGTAGAAGAATCTAAGGGAAGATGAACTAAAGAGGTTTATGTTGTGCTTTGGGCCTACAGAACAACGGCTAGGACACCGACACGGGAAACCCCATTTATGTTAGCACATGGCTCAGAGGACGTCATACCGACAGAAGTAGGTCTTCCTACTCATAGGGTTCAGACCTATGACCCTGAGAGGAATGGTGAGGAGAGAAGACTTGACCTATATTTGATCGAAGAGAGAAGGGAGGACGTAAAAATTAGGCAGGCAGCTTACCAACAAAGAACAGCAAAATTGTACAATCAAAGGGTAAAATCAAGACCCATAGTTGTAGGAGACCTGGTGTTGAAGAAGACGTTGCAGAAGGTGAATAAGCTTCACCCAAATTGGCATGGTCCATACAAAGTGATTGAGGAGGTTGTACCCGGGACCTACAGGCTAGAAAACCTCGAAGGGGAACCTTTGTCCAACCCTTGGAACGCTGATCATCTAAAAAAGTATTACATATGATGTTACCAGGGCTTTCATGTAAATGTATCATCTTATGAAGAGATCATTAATGAGAAGATCAGTTTCCATGTCAATTCTTGGTTCATTGTGCTCGAATGGTAGAAATTTATGGGGATAACATCTTAGTTGATAACCTCAGACCATATAACATCATAATTTTGTGACAGGGTCTGAGGTCAGACATCATACTTGGATGACCTCGGACCCTTAACATCATTAGTTTGGTGAATAGTTATTTATGGGGATAACATCTTAGTTGGTGACCTCAGACCTTATAACATCATAATTTGGTGACAGGGTCTGAGGTCAGACATCATACTTGGATGACCTCAGATCCTTAACATCATTAGTTTGGTGAATAGTTATTTATGGGGATAACATCTTAGTTGATGACCTCAGACCTTATAACATCATAATTTGGTGACAAGGTCTGAGGTCAGACATCATACTTGGATGACCTCAGACCCTTAACATCATTAGTTTGGTGAATAGTTATTTATGGGGATAACATCTTAGTTGATGACCTCAGACCTTAACATCATAATTTGGTGACAAGGTCTGAGGTCAGACATCATTCTTGGATGAACTCAGACCCTTAACATCATTAGTTTGGTGAATAGTTATTTATGGGGATAACATCACTTGGATGACCTCAGACCTTATAACATCATAATTTGATGACAAGTTCTGAGGTCAGACATCATGCTTGGATGACCTCAGACCTTAGACATCATTAATTTGGTGAAAAATATATTATGGGGATAACATCTTAGTTGATGACCTCAGACCTTATAACATCATAATTTGATGACAAGGTCTGAGGTCAGACATCATGCTTGGATGACCTCAGACCTTAGACATTATTAATTTGGTGAAAAATTATATTGAGACTTCAGAACTGCACACACATTGCATGGCAAAGAAAATCATTCAAAGAACATTCAGCAAATAAAGAAATAAAGCCCTCCTCAGAGGTGGATAAAGATTAAAGTTAAAGAGTTACAAGCTATAAGCTAGTTGAGTTTGCAATCAGAGGTTACAGTTTAAATGCATAATAAAAAATGACAAAAAGCTTCACAAAAAGAGCCTAAGGGTTTGCAGTTACAGTGTTGGCATCCTCGGCCTCATTTCCCTGGCTGATGTTGGTCACCTCGGCCCCATCATCTTGGAGGTTAGCACCCTCAGTCTCTGTAACATCCAAGCGTGCAGTATCTGCAGGAGCCGCATCTTCCTCCTCAACCTCTTGAAGGGCCTGGGCAAATTAAGGGTTGGCAAAGCCCAGACCAATGAAGTCAGAGGCCGTCAAGCTCCCTGACTCCTTCTCTTTAGCAGCCGCCCATTTTCCAGTTGCCTTAATACCTATTTCGAGTTACTCAAAGCCAAAAGTGATGAATTCATCAGAGACTTTGTAATCATCCAGGATCCCCTCAGAAGTGTCCTCAAGGGCAGCTTTCACTGAGGCATCAACCTTCTACTGAAGAACGTCGTCCTTATCCTTAAGGGCAGAGGTGTGCTCCTTCTTAAGCTTGGAGATCTCTTTCTCCAACTGCTTGACCTTCTTGTCAGACCCTTCAAAGGCAGACTTCAGACGATCCACCTCTGCATTCAGAGAGCTTTGCACCTTCTCGGCCTCTTGGCCTTTCTCGATGAGGGGTAGCCTCTTTAGAGTCCAGTTGGAAAAAGAATGCATAGCCACGATGCCCTGCAAATCAAGAGGCAGATGTGTAAGTTCAAATTCAAAGCAAAGGTTACACTTCAGAATAAAATTGAAATTCAAATCTTACCTTGATAGTCCTGTGAAGGCCAAAATCAACCAGAAGGGGAGTATCCATGGAGCGACAGAAGCGTTTGTCAGCATCATCATAGAAGAGTCGATGGCATCTAATGCCTGTACGCTATGGCCTATAATACTATCATTAATTTTTAGCTGCTCCATACGAGCAGCCAGTGCATCTTCAGAGGATATGGGGATGGCTTTTGGGCCTTACTTTTCCTCTGATCCTCAGGGGAAGTGGTTATAGTTTTCCTCTTTCTTATGGCGTCGGCCTTGGACGTGCTGACACTCTTCTTCGGTGGGGGAGGAGGGGGTCCACTCAAGCCTGCCTTCTTCACCAGCTTCGTGATACTTGGGGCAGACATCTCCCAGATATCATCTGAGATGCCTTCAGGGCATTCTGTAAATGGAAAGGTCTAAGTTAGAAGATCAGAGACATAAAAAGTCAGAGGTTTAACTTGCTGAAATAATTAAATAAGCACTTACGGAGCTCGATCAAAGGACTCCCCCCAAGGCCATTCTCAGAGAGATGGTAGGGGGTCATAAGATGTTCGAACTTGACCAACAGACCATGCTCCCCCTAATATTGAAGGTCTTTCACTTTTTGAATATTATTTTGGCTTAGCCCAAGGTCGGCCCTGGCAGCCATTGACACCTTGCCCTATCTCAGGGGTATCCTCGGCTCTAAGTTCGAAGAGGGGACACAGGGACCAAATTCTCATGCCCCTGAGATGAAGAAATATCGCGGTTTCCAATTGAGATTTGAAGTTCGGTTAACCTGCAACATCTTATTAGTTGACTTTCGAGCTAAGAAATGGTAATAGCTCGGATGATTCCTTGCAGATTAAGGGATGTAGCATCGTGTGAAGACCTGGACGGGAAGGTCTGAGTGGTGGACTGCCCTCCATAGAAATATAACTCCAATTATCACCCTCCAGGCATTGGGGGATAACTTGGAAGGAGCTAAGTTGATGTAGGAAAGTATGGCCTTAATGATGGGATGAATGGGCAGACGAAATCCTAACTTGAACATCTACTCGTAAAAGCAGATCTCACCATCTTGGCCATCGAAAGCCCTCTCTTCCCTCGGAGGTCTCCTGAGTTTTACTGAAGGGCTTATGGAATAAAGATGTCTGAATGCAAGAAGGTCGAGCTCGCTGACAGTGCTCTCAATCTCGACTGCCTTCGAGGTATCAACATCACTTCCACTATCATCATCCTCATCGTCCTCAACGTCGATCGGAGTAGACAAGGGATTACCATCAGGAAACCTTTGAGCGAACTCAGTCCCTGTGGCAGCTGATAGGGGGATAGCATTAATGGGAGGAGGAAAATCCACATTCGATTTGACAACTTCAACATCTGAAGAAGTCCGTGATGTGCTAGACTCGTTATGGGATGAGACGCGGCTCGAAACCTCGGCTTGATCAGGGACCTAATCCTACCGAATGGAAAAGTCCATGGCCTCTTGAAAAGAATCCACAGATATAGGGTTTGAGGTGGATGACTCAGACTCAGACATGGGAGTAGGTTCAACTGGGACCTCTACTTGGGTAGATGGTTCGGCTGGCTCAGGGTATATGACCTTCAGAGGGGGCAAAAAGATAGGTCTGAGGGGGAAGGCCTCAGCCCTACGAGCTTCCTCTTGGGCTCGCTCTATTTGCCTAATCTTTTTTAAAGTCTTTTCTCTTAGAGAGGGGAATTCTTCCAAAAGTTGCTAAAGAAGTCTGAGCATGTAGGGACGACCTTACACTAGTGGATTCAAGATGAAAGCAAACAACTTGAATCAACTTAACTAAGGATCAAACTATTAACTTTGAGCAAAAAGCAACCAAGAACAAGAAGAACCAGGGCCACCAGAAAACACAAGCGATGGCCAGAAAACTCAAAGGACTAGACGGAAAATGCAAAAAAAAATAGGAACAAGGCAGGAAAAAATGGAGAAGAAGGGATGATAGATGGTACCTAATGGAATGCGATGAGAAAAGAGGATGACTTGGCAACGAAAATCCACCCAATTCACTTCTAACCAAGCTCTTGCAGAGAGAGAAAGAAAGTAGAAAATTTCAGGCGAGAAAATGAAGAAGTGGGGAAGAAAGAGAAAGGAAGGGGGTATAACCCTCAAAACCTAATGCACACATCCTAAGGCCCATCATTTCTTTGGGAGCCCAAGGGACAACTGACATCATTAAACTTGCCAGGAACGCTTCCCACTTCAGTAATTGATAAGTGTAAAAGGAATATGGGTATAGAGAAGAAATACCTCGGAGTTGTACACCCCATAGTCACCAGTTACCACATGCAACTAAGGGCTAGGGGTAATTGATATGCCATATATGTACCCAACAACTCAGAGACGTCAACCTCGGCCAGGGAGATGGTCGAGGACAGAGGGGCCTTAGATTAGCAACCAGCAGTCTCATCCTGAGAAAGGTCGTCCATGGCCGACGTTACTAGTTGCCTCATAGTCAGATAACAGTTGAGGTCTTCATGGTCTATGGGGGCAGTTATTCATCAAGCCATTAAGGGTTGACAACCTCGGTTGGGTTCAAGCCGAGGTCACAAGAGCTACACCATCATAATCAACCTCGACAGAGAATAAGCCGACGTGCCTAACTACACCTGCTGAACCTCGGCCCCGGCCGATCTTATGACTTCACTTGCCTTCTCTCGGCTTCACATGAGATGAGTCCACCATGATTTATCTCGGATTGGGCAACATCCATACCTCACCACCTCATAATCTTCCAGGACGAGGTTGGACTCAATTGAAGATGGTCGAGCCTTTACTCCCATACGCATGACTGGGAACACGTGCACACAAATCAGTTATAATAAATCAATCCCGTCACGTGGGGGGAATATTTCATCATCATTCTCTACATGTGACAGTTATAGATGTCTTTATTATATTGGCTATATCAGCACACACATGCTCATTACACGCATAGGGGGTGCATTACACCCCCCACATACTATATATACTTACCTTCTCCTTCTTGGAGAAGGATCCGAAATTAAGAGCCCTAGCTGAAACTCTGTCCAAATACACAGTAGAGAAGAAATCTTGAGATATTTGTATTCATGGACATTAGAGCCTTGATACAGTGATATTAACCATACACCTTCATAGTGGACGTAGGCCTGATTGGCTGAACCACTTATATGACTGTGTTCATCCTTTTCTCCTCACCTCATTCTCTTATACTTGATATACTTGTGTTCCCATTGTTATACACTGATTAAAGCTCACAAACACCTTACCTGGTGGTGCTATTTATAGCATCATCACGACAGGCTGGGGTCAAAATTAAAGAAAGCGTCATTAGTCGAAATATAAAGACAGAATCAGAATAAGTAAATCAATCAGTTAGTTCACTCCCCATGAGTTTGAGAAGCCAACTACTGCCATCCATAACATTTCCTCCAATCTAATGGCTTCCTGGGCCTAGAATCCCACCACACTACTGTAAAAAAAGATTACACCGGACTCCATGTTCCCCTCTTTATGTTATATTAAGCCCTTATCTCCCAAAATCTTATCAAACCATTGGACCCTCGTCCATTACCTGATCATCTTCCTAGATAATTCAAGTATGATGTCCACTATAATTTTCACCAAACAACGAGGAGTACCACTGATCAGTGCCACCATCTCAAGAATGTTGTACAAGATCTCATAGATAAAGGTGTCATATCCCCTCCTACGGGCCCAAAGCCAAATAACACCTAAAATCATCTACCTTTTCTCTAAGATGGTGTAAATGTCATCTTTATTGATAAACACACAAACTTTGATCCTTAAAAAAATTAAACCCATAAATAATCTTATTTAATCCACTTCCTTAAACGCATTTGTGGTTCCCTTCCGATCATGCCCAACATGTCAATTATATCTTAAAAATGCTTATGACCAGGCCCTCACCCTGATGATAAGGTCTTATATAGCTGTCCGAACCAAATAAAAAATATAGATCATGGATGTACTATCCATACTCGAACAATTAAAAGAATTTGGAATGAAATTTCTGCCAAAATTGACCCTTAACGAAGACAAATGTGCAAGAATAAGTGATCTTTATATGGAAGCTCAGAACTGTGCACGTCATTCTCGTAACTGGTTCGTATCCCCCCAAAGAGTTCAGCTTGAATAGCGTTATTCAAGTCCTAACAGAGGAAATTCTCAAGAAAAGAAGAATTTGTGAGGCTCCCTATCTTCTTGTTGTTATGAAGCTCAAATGGTATTTAGTTAAGTCTTAAAAACACTTATCCTCAGCATGTGAATATTCATTTTTTGAAATAGTGGAAGTCTTGTAATGCGTAGACTTTTCTGGTAACAACTGGATAGTTATCACGAGATTGGGCGATAACTCTAATGATTCAGATGAATTAGAAAACAAACCTAATAATGAAGTTGTCAACATGACCACCTCCTTTGGGGGGTAATATCTTTTGAAAAAATCATGTCTGAAATAAACAAAGACTCTAGTATCCCCAAAGTCAATGATGAAATGGGATTCCTCTTTTTTCCCTCATTAGTGAAGCCGTTAGCCATTAAATCCTCTAACTTAATCTCTTTAAACAGAGAAATCATTGATAATAGCACTAATAGTGATGAATACTTTGGCCTCACTGAACTGGGAATGAATATTTGCATGCTCCGTGTTAAATTTGAGTCATCCGTCCCCACTAAGAAGTTATGATCTACTGACAAGCCTTTCCTTAATTAGTGGAGCATCTCATGCAGTTCAACCCTACTAACCTACAACCCTACCATCTATCAACTTAAAACCAAACCTATCCTTATATTTCATTTTTCTTATGTTAATGTAAACGAAGCCTCCTTTAAGGAGGTCCTCACTACTATTTTTCTAAAAGATGATACTAATGAAATAAATGAATATTTTGACTACCTTTTGTGTCTTATATTAATTGCATTGATTTTATTATTCAAATAATTGATAAATATGATTTAATGAGTGAAAAATTATTAATTGATCTCAATAAGGAAAAAATAAAGCAATGTAATCGCGTTCAAGTTAATGATGACGAAACTATTATCATTAATATTGGTTTGCCAATACGCGTTCAAGTTAATGATGACGTGGTCAAGAAATTAAATTTGGGTTTTATCCGTATAGTCGGATACCCAAATTGGCTCTCCAATACAGTCCATGCACTGAAATTTGGAGGGAAAGTTCGTACGTGTGTCAACTATTGAGATTTGAACAAAGTTTTCCCTAAGGGTGACTATCATCTGCCCAACATCGATATGATCATCAACAACACTGCCAATGACACCCTCAAGTCATTCATCGATGGATATTCTGGGTATAATCAAATTAAGATGCACCCCGATCATAAAGATAATACTACTTTCACTACCTCGTGGGAAAACTGTTGCTACATTGTTATGCCTTTTGGTCTCAAGAATACTGGAGCAATATACACTTGTCAAGCCACATGGATCGATTGTCATTTCAACGTTGTCTACGTCATGCAAAAATCCATCAAAGGAAGGGTCATTTCTAATTATCTCGCAGATTACCCTATGGAAGAAGTCAATGTATGGATCTTAGAATTTCGACTAAGTAAATTCTTTGCACCATCCCCGAGGAACTACAGTGGAAGATATTCTTTGATAGAACCACCAACAAGAAGGGTTATGAAATTGGGATACCTTGAATCTTACCTAATGATTCACATACTCATATTGCCATCAAGCTAGGCCTTCCTTACACTAACAACATGTCATAATAAGAGGCATGCACTTTGGGCCTCAAAATTTCTCTTGAGAAGAGAATTCAATATATCGATGTTTACAGAGACTCATCCCTCGTCATAAAATAAATCCTATAAAAATGTAAATTCAAAGACAAATTTTTTTACCCTCCCACTCGCATCTAGAAAAGCTCTCTTCAGGATTAAAAGATATCACCTTATATTTACTCTCTCGCTCTAGAAATATCGTTGCCGATGCATGGGCAAATCTAGTCTCTATTATAGGCTTGCCCGAAGGAATAATTATTTCCCTTTGTACATTTAGAAACAGTCCAAGCCAACCCATTGCTACCATATTGAACTTGCTACGGAAGAAGACACAAATAAGGTCGGAATGTGGTATTACTATATCTAGTTCCTCCTCAAATATAACTGATATATTCAAGGGGATAACAAAAAAGAACGCATAACCCTTCGAAAACTCTCAACCCAATACATCATTTGTGGCAAAGTGTTGCTCAAGAGGAATTTTGACGATCCCTATTTATACTACATAGCACGGGCTGACCTTGAAGAGATTATACAGAAAATCCACGGTGGGGAGTGCAGACCCCTTATGAATGTCTACATGCTTGCCAAAAACATTATTTGACATAGATACTAATGGACTATGTAAGGACAAAAATTTCCAATTGAGTCCATATATAGTTTTGGCTCAATTCCGGACAAAAACATTTATTCATAGGATAGTATTTATTTGTAATATTCTCAAGCCTATGAAGTATGTATTGAAGACGTAGCGGCAAAGAATTTAAAGCTTCATCAAAATGCCGGTTTGCGTGCCTCATTTCTACGTCATCAACTAAGGTTCCATGCTCCCAAGGTATGAATGTAATTATATTTATATAGGAGCTTGGAACAATTTTTATTGGGTGTTAGGTTTAATAAAAACTGCATTTTATTTTTAGAAAGAATCAAATAAGAACTATAATATAAGTATATAAAAAGTTTCTGGGCCAAAATCGAATTTTTCAATCTTTCTGGTCGTTCGTTAGAAATGTCGTTCGAACGAGTTTTTTCGTTCGAACCAGATTTCGTTCGAACGAGTTTTGTCGTTCGAACGAGTTTTTTCTTTCAAACCAGGTTCGTTCGAACGAGTTTTGCCAACGACCCTAACTGGTCAGTCGTTCGATATGTCGTTCGAACGAATGTTTGTTCTAACGAGGTATCTAACGAACTTCTAACGAGCCCAGGCTGGTCACTCGTTAGAAGTCTCGTTCGAACGAGAATCACGTTCGTTCGAACGAACTTCCAGCGGGAACAGTTATTTGGCAGTTTTTTGCAGTTTTTCCCCACTCTTCCACTTGGTTTTCAACTAACTTTTTTCATACATTATTATGTGCGGGAAACACATTTTCCAAGAGAACTTTTCCAACTTAGTTTATCTCCTAGAGAGAGTTTGAGAGCAAAAATAGTTTTAGGAAAATGTTCATGTTTTGAGTGTAATTCTTTCAAGAAAAATTTCATACACACTCTAGTTTACACCCAATTTTTTATCCAAGCTTCTATATATATACATATCCTTACTTGGAGTTTTTGGCACCGGTTTTCTCTACCGAATTCAAGAGACGTTTCGGGTTTGCTTCTACACCCCATCACAAAGAAGACCTTTGTTGAGATTCTATCCACAAGGAGAAAGGCTCCATGCTTGGGTGACGGTGACCATATAAAGTCCCATCGGTGTATTCCGAGACCACGGTGGAGCTCCGTTGGTTATCCGCTAATTGGAAGTTGATACAAGAAGGAGCATCACGGCTTAAGAGGGTTCGAGTTTAGGAAGTAAGTCTTTTGTCTTGTATTTTGTAATACCATTTTTAGTGGATTTGAGGCTAGGGCCGTCCCGAGGTTTTTTCCCGTTAGTGGGTTTTTCCTCGTACTTCGCGCTGTAGTGTGACATTGTTTATTTTTATCTTGCACAAAATTTAGAACGCATGCTTAAGGTTTAATTCAAGATAAAATTTGGTTTAATTCTCACACTATATTAAAATTGGACTTTAGTTTAATATTGGGTAAAATTGTGTAATTCTAGTCTCTTGCATTAATTTGGTTTCGCCTAACTTTGGATAATTGTTAATCATGACTTAGGCAAATTCTAGGACTTGAATTATGTTTTAATTCGTTTCTTAAGATATTAAAACTCAACCTTGTTTATTTGTTGAACCATCTCAACGCTTCCGCATTTATTTAAAAGGAAATTATATTTTAATCTGTGATTAGTAAAATCCGGGACTTTTCAAATTGGTATCAGAGCCAAAAACGATAAATTATTTCGTTAAGATCCTTTAATTTTTGGCTAAAATGGATTTTTCCCCATTTTCAAAATTTCCTATTTTTGATGGTTCTAACTACGCGTATTGGAAAGCGCGAATGAAATCGGCACTTAAATCTATCGATGAACGTGTTTGGATGTCTGTTGTTACCGGGTACTCCCCACCAACTGATCTAATTGAAAATGAACGTGTTCCCAAACCCATCGATAGATGGACCGAAAATGAGTTTAAGCTTGCAAATTTTAATTTCCGTGGTTTAAATGCCTTATTTAGCGTTGTCGCACCGGATGAATTCCGACGTATTATGATGTGTGAAACCGCTGAAGAAGCTTGGGATATTTTACAATTAACTCATGAAGGAACTAGTGTCGTTAAAGCTTCTAAACTCCAGAACCTCACCACTCAATTTGAAACTATCAAAATGGATGAAAAAGAAACTTTTGATAAATTTTATGCTAGACTTTCTGATATTGTTAATTCATCCTTTAACTTGGGAGAGAAAATACCTGAAGACCGTGTTGTAAAGAAAATTTTGAGGTCACTACCCGATAGATTTATTCCTAAAGTGACCGTTTTAAATTCTTTACCCACTTTAGCCTCTACGAAATTAGAAGAGCTTGTAGGTGATTTACAAACCTATGAACTAGATATGTTTCCCTCTAAAACTGAAAAGAAAATTGAAAAGGGCGTTGCTTTAAAAGCCCGAAAAGAGGTCAAACAAGTAGTAGAGAGCGATAGTGATAGTGACTCGGAAGACATGGCTTTGTTTGCTCGTAAATTTAGAAAATTTCTTAAATTTAACAAAGATAAAGTTAAAAATGATTTTAAGAAATTTGAATCTTCTAAACATGATAAAAACGAGAAGATTTCTAAAGCCGATAAGATCCCTAAACCTAGTAATGAAAATATTGATAGGGACGAGTCTAATTAATGTTTTGGTTGTGAAGGTTATGGCCATAGGGCTTATGAGTGCCCCATTAAACTAAGGAAAGATGGTAAGCGACCTATTTCATATAACGCAACCCTTAGTGATAGTGATAAGGAAGAAAAGCTCGATTCCCCCACTAAGAAAAATTTTGTGGCTTTTATGGCTAGTCATGTGAGTGATAATGAGAACTCATCGATTGATGACACGATTGCACATGCCACTTCCAAGGTCATTGTTCATGATTCCCTTGTTTTTAATGATAGTGAGAGTGAAGGAGAAAGTGAGAGTGAAAATGAAGAAGAGGTTGATGTGAGTGAACTTCAAAATGCTTTTCATGATTTATATAAAGAATCTATTAATTTGAAAAGAACTAATTTGAAGTTAGAAGCTTGTTTAAGAAAGAGTGTCAAGGTCGTTGATGATAGTGCCTTAATAGAAGACCTTAGGACACATGTGAGGACTCTTCAAGAGAAGCTTGAATATGTAGAAGGCGAAAGAGATAGCCTTAGGGGTTTAATGGAATCCTTGAAAAAGGAGCTTCTTGCTTTTGAAGAGCGAAATTTTTTACTAGAATCTAACATTGTTGAGTTGGAAAATAAATTAAAAGATTCTAGTATTGTCAAATTTGATTTGGAGTGTCGTTCGGAAAAACTAGATAAAATGTTAGGAACGGTCCAAATTAAAAATGACACTTGTGGTTTAGGCTTCAATCCTTGTAATGAATTTACTCATAATGCCCAAACCAATGCTTTAGGAGAATCAACTAGGAATACATTTAAAGATCACTCCTTAAGTAAATCTTTTCGACATGTTCTCACTTGTACACATTGTGGTCGACAAGGTCATCTTAGGAAATTTTGTTTAGATCTTAAACGAATTCCTAGAAAACCCCATAGTAAAGTAACCACGGTAGTTAACGTTAATACACCCCAAGATAGTAATTCCTCAATAATTTGGGTTAGGAAATCCGACTTGGTTGCCTTACAAAATAGGGTTGTTGATTCTCATTTACTTACACATGCTTCCTCCCTTGCTAAATCTATTGGATGAATGTGTGAGTTTTTTTTTGCATACTTTAGCGTTTGTACTTCATGCTATATTCATATGCTAAATGTATGCTTGTTTAGTCATTTTCTAGTCATTTCACCATTTCATATCATATGCTAGAAACTATGACTTGTTTATCTTTTTGTATTATATTTTGTGTTTGAATTGACTGCATAATATAAAAAGATTTTTTGTTTATCATTTGTGTTTTATATATTTCATTTAAGCTTAATGAAAAATACAAATGATTTTTGTTTATCCTTTTGAGTAAATATTTATTTTTGATTAAAAATGTTAAAAACTCAAAAAGATTTTGTTTTCTGTGTATTTTTGTTTGACACACTTTATGTGGCATATATTTGTGTTTGAATCCTGTCGTTTACGCTTCCATGTGGCTAGAACTTTTGGTTTAGATTTTCAATCCTTATTATGTTCTTTACCATATTTTATGGAGTAGTTGGATTTTGTATTGTTTAAATGGATTCTATTTCTATATGCCTCTATTCACACATGCACAGGCTCTTTTGAAATCTTAATGTCACATGTTATATTTGAGCTTTTTGAGGTGTTCTCCTATCAATCTAGTCATCTACATATCTATGACCTAGGAGGACTAGTGCATGTCAAAATCCCTTGCATGTGAGATTTGTGCGAAAAATGAAAACATGATAAATTAATATATGCACGGGGAAGGGCTCCGAAAGGATGAATTAAATCCTTTGCGATAGTAAGCCACCGTTGATTGGATCTAAAAGAAATACGTGATCCAAAGGCCTAAAAACAGAATATTTGGCATTAAACAGAAAGCAATTGCCAAGGCCTATGTTTGTATGATATATTCATTCAAAAACAAAAGAATATATATGCTCATTGAGGGAGAATTGGATGGTATATCAACGGTTTGCACAATGTCCGTTTATCCTAGTTGTCTTTAATGTCATGACTCTATTTGGTTTGAAGAATCATCATCATGATAGGCTTGTATGCATTGTGTATGTTTGTTCATTGATCTCAATCTATATTGTCACATGAGGTTATATTTCAATGTGATGAAGTTTGCAATCAAATGAGAACTCCGTGAACGTTTATTAAGTGTTTGGGTCTAAATTTAATTGTTGCTAGTACACACCCCTACACTTCCGTTTCCATATGACACATTTTTGCCATACGAGTGTGCAAACTTATTGTTTTTTGTGTCATGTGTGTGTTTATATCTATCTATATATGCTCGTAATTATTGGTATATTTATAGTATATATATATATGATATTTGTTTGTCTTTGCCTTGCTTTAATTGCCCATATGCTTTCATGTCTTATCACTTTAAGCTTTCACATGCTGTTTATTAGTTCTTTATCCTTTGCCTATTCCCGAACAAAAAGGGGGAGAATGATGATAGGGGGAGAAATGGTATCTAATCCTATTATTATCGTATCTTCGTTTGAGGGAGATTTATCTTAGGGGGAGACGTCTTTCTAAGTAGGTCATGTGTTTAAAGGGAGAATTAATTTAGGGGGAGTAATTAATTAATTGCATTTAATATTTTGATATTCCCTATGCATTTGATGAGTTTGCTTAAGTGTGCAGGATTTATTCTAAAGCGGCATCTTTCTATGGCAAAGCGTTTTGATCCTTGGGTTGAGTCAAGATTGGGCGGGTTATGTTTTGAGTCTAGTAGAGCTTGACGGCCCTTTAGGATTTTTTGTTTGGTTTTTGTCCCGGAATAGCCAAAGGGGGAGATTTGTAAGGACACAAATTTTCAATTGAGTCCATATATATTTTTGGCTCAATTCCGGACAAAAACATTTATTCATAGGATAGTATTTATTTGTAATATTCTCAAGCCTATGAAGTATGTATTGAAGACATAGCGGCAAAGAATTTGAAGCTTCATCAAAATGCCGGTTTGCGTGCCTCATTTCTACGTCATCAACAAAGGGTCCATGCTCCCAAGGTATGAATGTAATTATATTTATATAGGAGCTTGGAACAATTTGTATTGGGTGTTAGGTTTAATAAAAACTTCATTTTATTTTTAGAAAGAATCAAATAAGAACTTTAATATAAGTATATAAAAGTTTCTGGGCCAAAATCGAATTTTTCAATCTTTCTGGTCGTTCGTTAGAAATGTCGTTCGAACAAGTTTTTTCGTTCGAACCAGATTTCGTTCGAACGAGTTTTGTCGTTCGAACCTGTTTCGTTCGAACGAGTTTTGTCTTTCGAACCAGGTTCGTTCGAACGAGTTTTGCCAACGACCCTAACTGGTCAGTCGTTCGATATGTCGTTCGAACGAATGTTCGTTCTAACGAGGTATCTAACGAACTTCTAACGAGCCCAGGCTGGTCACTCGTTAGAAGTCTCGTTCGAACGAGAATCACGTTCGTTCGAACGAACTTCCAGCGGGAACAGTTATTTGGCAGTTTTTTGCAGTTTTTCCCCACTCTTCCACTTGGTTTTCAACCAACTTTTTTCATACATTATTATGTGCGGGAAACACATTTTCCAAGAGAACTTTTCCAACTTAGTTTATCTCCTAGAGAGAGTTTGAGAGCAAAAATAGTTTTAGGAAAATGTTCATGTTTTGAGTGTAATTCTTTCAAGAAAAATTTCATGCACACTCTAGTTTACACCCAATTTTTTATCCAAGCTTATATATATATACATATCCTTACTTGGAGTTTTTGGCACCGGTTTTCTCTACCGAATTCAAGAGACGTTTCGGGTTTGCTTCTACACCCCATCACAAAGAAGACCTTTGTTGAGATTCTACCCACAAGGAGAAAGGCTCCATGCTTGGGTAACGGTGACCATATAAAGTCCCATCGGTGTATTCCGAGACCACGGTGGAGCTCCGTTGGTTATCCGCTAATTGGAGGTTGATACAAGAAGGAGCATCACGGCTTGAGAGGGTTCGAGTTTAGGAAGTAAGTCTTTTGTCTTGTATTTTGTAATACCGTTTTTAGTGGATTTGAGGCTAGGGCCGTCCCGAGGTTTTTTCCCGTTAGTGGGTTTTTCCTCGTACATCGCGGTGTAGTGTGACATTGTTTATTTTTATCTTGCACAAAATTTAGAACGCATGCTTAAGGTTTAATTCAAGATAAAATTTGGCTTAATTCTCACACTATATTAAAATTGGACTTTAATTTAATATTGGGTAAAATTGTGTAATTCTAGTCTCTTGCATTAATTTGGTTTCACCTAACTTTGGATAATTGTTAATCATGACTTAGGCAAATTCTAGGGCTTGAATTATGTTTTAATTCGTTTCTTAAGATATTAAAACTCGGCCTTGTTTATTTGTTGAACCATCTCAACGCTTCGGCATTTATTTAAAAGGAAATTATATTTTAATCTGTGATTAGTAAAATCCGGGGCTTTTCAGACTAACATGGTCCAAGACTGTAAAGCATATGCCAAGAGGTGTCTCAAATGCCAACGATTTGTCAATCTTCTACATCTACCTCCTCGCGAGTTATATAACATTACCCCTCTACGACCCTTATCGACTTGGGGAATAAACATCATTGAGAAAGTCACTCCTAAAACATCTAATGGACATGAATTTATCTTGGTCACTATTGATTACTTCATTAAATGGGTCAAAGCAAAGTCATATACAATGTTGAATGCCGAAAAGTGCCCAAGTTCATCGAAACGAATATCATCTGCCACTATGGGGTCCCTCGTGATCTCGTGTCAAACAGTGACCGCCATTTTGAAACATAAGTCATAAAATTAGTGAAGTAGTATGGAGATATACATTCCTCACCATACAGGCCACGAACCAATGGGGTTATTGAAGCTGCATATAAAAGCCTCAAATCCATCATCAATAAAATGATCAAAAGTTGTAAAGGTTGGTACGATAGGATTCCCTACGCTCTCTAGGGATACCGTGCATCTATTAGAATTCCCATTGGGGCTACCCCATATTCCCTGGTGTATGGCATGGAAGCAGTGTTACCTATTGAAATCGAAATACCTTCCCTACGAGTCATGCTTGAGAGTCAAGTTGGAGAAGTTGATTGGCACCAAAGTCATTATGACAAGTTAAAAATATTGGGTGAAAAGAGGCTAAAAGCTATATATCACATATAAGGATATCACAGTCACATTGCATGATCATTCAACATGAAAGTCAAAGACTGCAGTGTATGAGAAGGTAATCTCGCTCTCAAAAATATTATGGAACCCATCTGGGACCCCAGAGGGAAATTCACTCCCATTTGGAGTGGGACATACCTTGTAAAGAAGATTCTATCAGAAGTTACCACTATGCTCACTGATCTTGATGGAGAGGAGATGGCACTCCCAATCAACCTTGAGCAACCCAAGAACTTGTTCCTTAATCCGAATCTTGACGCGCTACACAATTATCGTATTTATTTTATTCTAAAAAACTCTTCTCATCTTCCTCTATAAGAACTACATAGGACTTGATCCTCTCAAAATATTTTTTGAACACTTTAACCCTTTTATCCCAGTGGAGGTATGATGCGACTCAAAATGTGTCTCTAACGCATGTAACTATGGCCCAAGTGTAAGTAAGTCGCTCAAGTAATACTTCGATAAATCAGGTGTCGAACACAGGGACTAAGATGATCGCGCGTGACAAGATTGTTAACTCGCATGTTGAATTCTTAAACACCTTGGTTTCCTAGGGAAAACGGAGTTAAAAGTCCTACAATGGTTGTATTAACAATTTTCTGATTTTGTTTATACTTTTTGATTTTTTGAATGTTTTTGGATTTTTTTATTTTTTTTAAAAATTAGAGCCAAATTATAGGATAAATTTGACCTAACCTAGTATATCTACTTAGTCCCCGGCAACGGCGCCAAAAAGTTGACGCGACTCAAAATGTGTTTCTAACTCATGTAGCTACGGCTCACGTGTAAGCCGGTCGCTCAAGTAATAATCCGATAAATCGAGTGTCGAACACAAGGACTAAGACAATTGCTCGTGACGACCACTAAGTAAGATGACCAACTCTAACGAATGACTCACGAAAAAGAAAGAAGAAAAGATGATTATGATGAGAATCTGTATACTACTTCTAACTAAATCAATTAAATCCTATTAAATAAACAACGCATGCAAGACTGGAGATTGACTGATTAATTAATATGAAAGAAAGACAAGGTTGGAATAAAATCTCCCAACCCCTAATAATCTCACCGGATACAAAACTAGTCGAGAATTAAACACTTAATCGAAACAAAGACTTATTTGTTTCAAGCATTACATATATGAAGGAATTAACTCGCACGATACATAATCAAGCATAAAAACAAAGTGCGTGATAAGATTCTTAACAAGATGTTGCATTCTTCAACACTTGCCTAGGGCAAATGGAGTTAAAAGTCCTACAATGGTTTTATTAATAAAATGCCACATTTTTAATTAATTATTTAACTCAAGAACGTGTTTTATATCCACCAGAACACTTACGGTTGGGTTTATGCATCCCAACCCTTGGAAACCTAGCCAAACTTAGTGTTTCTAATTAAAAACGTGATTTTTAAGTTGCATGTGAATCTATACATCGTTAATATGTAGCTAAGCATACATATTTCTGAAATTTCTCTTTTGCCCCTGAATTTTCTTCTTAACTTTGAATTCGCATAACTTCTTCAACGTAGCTCGGATTAAGGTGTCGTTTCTTCCATTGTTCTTGTGATTTCATATTCTTTAACTTTCCAGTTGGCTCCACCTCCGGACTATAGCTGTAAAATTGTGCAAAGGCCCTTCAACTTCTTTTCTTTGTTTATTTCATTGTTTCGGTTTCTCTCCCCCATTTACTTGCACAAAATGCGTGTAAAACACACAAGAAATACAAAAAACAAGAAATAATTGTAAAAAAAGGTTAGTATCATAAATACGAGATAAACTCGGGTTAATTACAGTGCACGGTATCATAACAGAACAAAAATTAAGGGGATAAATATGAAATATTTATGCCGAATCTAATCCCCCTAATTTTGAACGTTGCGCATCCCGAGAAATGTAAAATAATAAGATTATGAGTGAAATAAGTTTTTAATAACATTATTGTGATAAAATACCTCTTTTGTAGGGAAGCAATTGCATTTAGCGTATGCAACAAGCCGTTAAACTCATAGGCTACCCTAGTAGGACGAGTGGTGTCTCATGAGGGTTTGCAGTGAATTTACCCACAAAATTAGTTTTCGACTCAAAGAAAAAAAATATCAAAATAACTAAAAACCACAAAATTTAAATTTCTTAAAAATATTCACCTTAAATGTCTATTCAATAATCTCAATTTATTTTGTGTGTGTGTGTGTGTGCGAAGTCGAAAATCAATCCGCTAACTTCCATCGATTGATCATTACGCTACGTTTTTGAAAAAAAATAGATTCAATTTCTCACAGGATGCTCTCACAAACGAAACTATCAGAAGGTGGTTCTTTTATCTCGATATGCGTGATAAAAAGAGTAAATAATGGACACAAATTCATGCACACAATTAAAAATATGTAATATTTGGGGTGAATAGATCTCATCATCGAAATACGATTATCGAAAAATGGAAAACATTTACTCTTATCTGCACCAATTAATCTCTCTTATTATCTTTTTATGTCTTAGCTCTCCATGCCATAATTAATTTCATTATTCAAAATCAGTTAAGACTTTCTTGGGTTCTAAAGTGTATTGGGTGAGAATGGGAATTGTCGAAAAATTCGGAGTTGGAAAATTTGCTTGTATACGATGTCCTTAGTCACTTTTTCGGGCACTTGCTCATTTTCTCTTCTTTTTCTAAATTTTTTTGCTGTTTTTTCTTTTTCTTTTTTTTTTTTACTATTTTTGTTGAGCATTTTGCTATTTTTTTTCTTGCCCCTTTTTATTGCACCATTTAGAGTTGCTTGATGAATTTGAATTTTCGCAACTGGGCTAAATGGGTGTTTCAATTTATCAAATGAAATTGAAAATTTTTATTAGGCTTGAAATGTCTAGCAAAAGGATAATTTTTGTATGACTTTTTATGGCTAATATTTTTGGACAACAATCGATGGCTGATTCGTATCGAATATTTCATATTTCCTCCCTTTATCTTTATGCATTCTAGCACCTTTATGGTCCTTAATGCCTATATTTATGCTCATTAACTAGACAAACTTGGATTTGGATATATACGTGTTTTTCAGGGGTTAATTGTGCTTTTGTGGGTATTGGAACGCTAAAAGTGAGGTTCGGTTGCATTTCGGAGAAGTTCCGTCGATGGACGCTGCTTCAAGGGCATTTTAGTCATTCCACATTTCATCTTCGGGTCATGGAAATTCCACGAATATGTAGTTCAATTATTTAGCATCGAGTGGCCACAAACGGCGCGTCGTTTGGAGTTTGAATGGTGAAGTTATGGCCGTTTTCGTTTGCATCCTTCCCCCCTCTTCTTGGACCAAACAAGGCTGAGAAACAGAGTACCGGTCGACTGCGGTTTGAACTTTTGTCGTGAAAAGGAGACAGTGGGCCTTAACTCAAAGGTGCAGTCGACCGCGCCCCTGCGACCGATCGACCGCGTGTACCAGATATTTGTTGCCTTTCTCCTTTTCTTTTCTTTTTCCTTTTCTTTTCAATTTTTATTCCAAGTTACTATATTAAGGATTTTTGTTGTAAAATTAAAAAATATTAGATTTTAGATAGTTTAGGTTAGGGTTTGGAGGTGGAGAGTTCATTTCTTATTCCTCTCTTGGTTTGACACCCATTTGGGTTTGTAAGTGTGCACTTTTCATCTTCCCTACCAATTAATATAGTTTGTATTTCCTTAATTTCTTACGTTCTAATTTATTTTACTTTCTTTCATTTACTTGCTTTGTAGTGCAGTTTTATTGCGTTTATTTACTGTGTTTATTTACCGCGTTTTTAATATGCTTTCTAGCTAAGCTAGTTTAGGTTGTGTCGGATTGAACTCACCTCGGGTTGACATGTTGCTTTGCTTTGGTGATGGAGTTTATGGTTCTATTTCGGGTGCGTTATCCTAGTTATTACGCTAAGGAGATTTGACGGGGAATATCATGTATGCTCCGTTCTTACGACCTTGCGTGCGTAATTTTTGGGGTATTTGTTGACGCCCAAATCCTATTAGGATGTTATGCGAATTTAGGGGTGTGACAACCCTTGATTTAATTAATTTTCGAAACGAGACGCATTCGTAATAACTCATCGACCCATATAACCATTTTATACTAATTAACTCGGGTGAGGGATACTCGACGCAACCTATAGTTTTTACTCGCTTTATTAGTCTAGCTTTATTTTCCCTCTCCTAGATTAATATTTCCCTTTTGTTCATCTTTTCCTTTTTGTGTATAATCACCTTTTACGCTTTTATTTCAGAAGTACTAAACCTTATAAATTCTAGCAACTCATCTCTGTGGATTTTTGATACCAGACTTACCGCTACACTTGTATCGCAAGTGCAGTCGTAATTTAGGTTTTTGTATTGAGGCAGTGAACAGAAAACCACGATTGGCGCTTGACGCGCGCCTCTTTTCACCCTCGAACAATGGCATAAGATCATTTTTTTCGAATTACTAATTATTTTACCATATGGGTCTCGAGATTATATTTAATTTAGAGATATTTTTAGCGCTTTTTCAATATAACATCTTATTCGTTTCCCGTAACCGATAAAAAAATTAGAGATCTTCAACAACTTATTTAATGCTAAATTGAACTTTGAGTTAATTTTTAACTCGAAGTGATTTAATTACTCACAAAAAGTGATAGGTTAAAAATCTCACTGGGTTAATAATCTCCACACTTATTCGTAAAGTCGTCAATTATCGTTCAATTTCTGTTTTTTGTCAATTTCGACTTTGTGCATTCGTAAAGACGCACTTGTCACCCCCTCCCCCCCCCCCCCCAAATTAGATTTTTGCATTGTCCTCAATCAAAAGGACTAAAATCTAAAGAAGAAAAAGAATAAGGGCAAAAATAAAATGAGCAAATATTTTATTAAAAGCACCACACAATTAGAAGAAGAAAGGAGATAGCAATTACATTGTTCTTTACAAGATAACTTTCACTAAAATCCAAGATCTACGTAAAGAAGAACCAAAAGTAACCCATTAATATTTATTGAGACGGTCAGGGAGCGTTGGGATCATGAGAGTAGGGGTCGTAGAAGTAGGATGGGAATTGTGCGTCGGGGCCTAATTGCAAGCGGTACATGTCGGCTTGTAGTCACATCATCATGCTCGTGGCCCGCCTATTCATCTCTCTCTCAATACGAAATTCGATTATGAACCCATTTATTTGTGTCTCCAACTCATCAATTCGGTGATTAATGACCGACGTTTGAAAATTACTTTCATCAAAATTGGGCTCATAGTCCGAGTCGCCCTCTTCGTCCCCCTCTCCCTCTTCGGTTTTGCCCCCTTTGTGCATAGGGGCATACTATTCCATGAACTCTTCTTCTTTCACCACCGGGGGTAGACGGTGGGCCACTCACATTTTATGGTCACTTAGATTAGTGGAAGATAGACCAATCGGCTTTGAAAATTTGGTGTGCGAGTCAGGGGCCCGCACCCCAGCATCATGCATAACTTTGGTAATGAGGTGCGCATAGGGAAGAGAAACTTTGTCGATAATTTCATATCCAGCATGGATAATTTTTGTGTATAATTTTCGTGTAAAATTTGATTGCGCTCTCCTCATGAAGGAAATGGTATAAAAAATTACCATGGCGTAGGCGTACCACCGAGTCGTTGGTGGTTTGAAGGATGGTGCCACAAGTAATTAGGTGGGCGTAGCGCACCGGCTCGGGAAGTTTAACCACTGGTAAAGTGTCTTGGATCCATTCCTCATTTGGGGACATCGGAGCGATGCACTCGGATTTGGTGCGGGGGGCATTGTTCGAGTAGGCAAATGGTTGGGTAAGAATCATCCCTTTTTCATGCATCTTCCTTTGGATTATGGAGAGGGAGAATAATGTCTATCTCGTCCACCTATGCTTCTTGGAGCGTGGAGGATTTACGGAGGAGTGTAGCATAGAAAATGCGCACTTCCTCTTCATAAACCCTATCGAGTGGTGGGTTGAAGAAATTACACCACCCTTGACGGTTGAATAGGGCGGCGGTGACCTCGGTCGGGAGATCCTCCCACTTGACTCAACGTTTGATGTAAATAATGCGTGTTGGCCTGAAGAAGGCGTCATACCAATCCCTTTCTTGGTTAGAATGAAAAGTGTGGTCGACCCCTCATCTAGGATTTCGATTGAGTCATATTTAAGGAGGCGAGGAACGGGATGAGGTGCCATGAAGAAGTGGAGGGGGGACTTGAGATCAATTTAAAGAAGTAGAGAGTAGGAGTTTTGGTGTGGAGTAAAGGGTGGGAGTGGGGGTTATAAGCAGGAATGGATGGGAAATATAAAAGGTGGAGGTGGGAAAAGGTGGAGGTAAGGGAAAAGTGTGAAAAAATGGGTGGGGGAGGTTTGGGGGGGAAAGATTTTGTATGTAAGGAAGGATTAAAAATAGGGGATGAATTTGGTGGGAAAACAAAAGGGAGGAGGAATCTGCACGCGGGTGCTCCGAACCGATTCGGAGGTGCAAGTGAACCGGTTCGCCTGCAAACCGATTCGGCCAATGTGGTCTGCCTCAAACCCTATTTTTTCATGTAATTCAACCTCTTGATTGCCCAGTATGCTTTGTGCTCAAGCTCAACGGGGAGGTGTCAAGGCTTTCCATAGACAAAGAGAAATGGAGACATCCTGAGGGGGTTCTTATAGGGGCTCCGGTAATCCCATAGTGCATCGTTCAATCATGTAGACCAATCATTTCAGTTAGGATCAACGGTCTTCTTGGGAATGTGATTTATCTCACGATTCGCTAACTTGGCTTGCACGTTTGTTTGTGGGTGATAAGTCATCCTAAACTTGTGGACGACGCCTTACTTCCTCATTAACTTCTCAAAAGGCTATTACAAAAGTGCTTGCTATTGTCACTAATAATCGCCTTCGGAGCACCGAACCGAGAAAGTATGTGTTATTGGATAAAGTTTATCACCACCTTATTGTCATTCATCCTAGTAGATTTGGCCTTAACCCTTTTCGATACATAATCTATCGCTATGAGGATGTATAAGAAAGCAAAGGAGGGGGGAAAGGGTCCCATGAAGTCGCTGCCCCAATAGTCGAATATCTCGATAATGAGAATAGGGGTCAACGGCATCATGTCTCGTCGAGTGATGGTTCCGGTAAGACCATAGTGAATCGTTCAATCATGTAGACCAATCCTTTCAGTTAGGATCAACAGTCTTCTGGTGAGTGATGGCTCCCATCCTTTGGCATCTATCCCATAATTTGAAATGGGCATTTACAACTCGAAAAATTGTGGGCCAATAGAGTACGCTTTGGAGGATCTTAATGATTGTCTTATTCGTGGAAAAATGGCCTCCACATGCTTTCGTATGTCAAAAGCGGATGATACTAGGAATCTCGTTATCTATTACACATCTTCGGATGATTTGGTCCGTGCAATATTTCAACAAGTAGGGGTCGTCATAAAAGAGCATACATCACTAAGTAAAGAACTTCCTCTTCTCTTGCAGTGTCCAATCGGGGGGAACAGACCTCGTGACAAGATAATTCACTATATCTGCAAACCAGGGGAGAGAAGAAGTGGCAAATAATTTCTCATTAAAAAAATATTTGTCTATGGGCATAGGATCGGTAGGTACATCGGACGAAAACCTCGATATATGATTGGCATAACGTTTTTTACTCCTTTTTTATCTTTAATGGAAATATTAAATCCTTGGAGGAGTAGGATCTACCTCATGAGGTACGTCTTCGCATCCTTTTTCGAAAGGAGATATTTCAGAGCCACATGGTCAGTGAAGCAAGTAATGGGTAAATAGATGTGGTAGGAGCTAAATTTATCTGGGACGAAGACTGCCACTAGCAACTCTTTCTCCATGGTAGAGTAGTTAAGTTGGGGTCCGATTAAGGTTCGACTAGCATAATAGATAACGTGTGCCTTCTTATTCTTTCTTTTCCCCCAAACATCCCCAATCGCGTAGTCACTCGCATCACACATAAGCTCGAATGGATGGGACCAATCTGGAGCTTGCATAATGGGAGCGGAGGCGAGCATGTTTTTTAATTTTTCAAAATCTCTTTGACATGCCTCATTCCACTCAAAGGGGACATCCTTTACTAGCAGGTTGCTTAAGGGCCTAGCGATGGAACTAAAATCCTTAATAAACTTAAGGTAGAAACCCACGTGGACCAAGGAAGAGCGCACGTCCTTTAGTGACTTAGGTGGAGGAAGATCAGTAATGAAGTTAATTTTTTCCCTATCAACCTCCATGCCTTTGGACAAGACTATGAGGCCAAGAACTACGCCTTCAATAACCATGAAGTGCCATTTCTCCCAATTCAGTACCAAGTTCTTTTCCACACATCGGGATAACACCTTCTCAAGATTAGCGAGGCGATGGTCAAAAGAGGTGCCAAAAATGCTGAAATCGTCCATAAAAACCTCTATTCCTCTCTTGACCATATCACTAAAAATACTAAGCATGCATCATTGAAAGGTCATGGGGGCATTGCATAATCCAAATGGCACACGTTTGTAGGAAAACATGACAAAGGGACATGTGAACATCGTCTTTTCTTAATCCATTACGTCCACCTCGATTTGGTTATATCTGGAATAACCATCTAAAAAGCAATAAAATGGGTCTTTCTCAATCATTTGATCAAGAAACGGTAACAGGAAATGGTCTTTCCTAGTGACGGTATTGAGATTCCAATAGTCAATGCAAATGCGTCACCCGATGGTGGTATGTTTTGGGATAAGTTCACCCATAGCGTTCTCGACCACATTCATCCTTGACTTCCTCGAGACGACTTAAATATGACGAACCCATTTGCTATCTGAGATAGGGTATATGATGACCTCATCCAATAATTTTATAAATTTCGCTCTCACGACTTCTTTCATCATGGGGTCCAAATGCCTCTGCATCTCCCTTGAGGGCCTCACGTCCTCCTCGAGTTTGATTTTATGTGTATAAATTAGGGGACTTATACCCTTTAAAATTGTAATGCTCCAACCAAAACCACTTTGGTGCTTCCTCAAAATGGCCATAAGCTTTCCCTCTTGATCTTTACTTAGGCTCGAGGAGACAACAATAGGAAATGTCTCATGCTCTCCCAAATAAGAATATTTAACGTTCGAAGGAAGCTTTTTCAATTTGAGGGTTGGAAATTTCTCATCGGAGGGAAGATGTGCGACTCCCTCGATGGTAGTTCTTCGAATCGAGAGACCCAACTAACATCTCTCATGTCCTCATCACTCTCACTCCTGTATAACAACTTTCCACCTCTCTCATCTCTCTCTTGAACTCGGTGTATGCACTAGCGCCCACACTCACCATAATAAGACACGCCTCTAACAGAGCCCTTGTGTGATTACCCAAAAAAGGTTATTATACTAACTCCTTAATAAGATCCATCTTACATAACTCGTCTGCATCACCTATTTACTTGGTGATGTTGAAGATATTAGTATCGAGTGTCATATTCCCGAAACATGAGTTGCATTTGCCCATTATGTGTATTAATCAAATCATTAGTCATAGCTAAGAATACGTGACCAACGATCATGAGAACTTTATGGCTCGAGGAAGAGGAGGGCTCCGTGTCCCAAATGACAAAATCTACCAAGAAGTAAAAAGTGTAGACTTGGATGATCACGTTCTCAATAATCCCCTGAGGTAACTCCATGAAAAGATCCGTAAGTTGGAGAGTAATCTTCGTGGTATTAAGGTCTCCCAAATTGAGTTGCCTATAGATATAATATTAATACTCACCCCTAAATTGTAACACCACGAAATAGGGCCATCTAATCTTTGTGTGCCTACGGGGGGATTTAGATTGGTACCTTAAGGACATAGAGCTATGAATGACTTATTTGTGAGTTGATAAGTCAACTGACCATGGGAGCGTAGGTATGTGCGTGACCCATGGGTATGTGAACTATGTTCGCCTCCAATATGTGTGATTTTGCTTATATAAAACGATTCCTGAGAGATTCGGAATACGTAGTCCTTATGTACGTGATGTACCGGGATTCGATAGCAGAGTATGTGTGCACCGCAACTTAGCCTAGGGGTGCCCCAATTGTATAATTATATTGGAATTTATATATTTGTGATGATAACAGAATCCTTGTTAATGTGTGTGAATATTTGAGACACTTTGAGTAAAGTTAGAAATGAGAATTTCATATAAGATCTAATATAAATAAATCTGAGAAATGAAAAGGTAGATTCACATAAGTTAGATTGGAATGTCTTGAACAAACCCCTATATTATCATATAAGGACACGTTGCTGTATAGACTAGTTAATAGCGGCATAACTAGGAGGGGTTATGAATATACGTTAGGCGTGCACATTAGTTGAGAGGTGAGAACTCATGTGAGAGCACGGAACTAACATGTACTTAATATTCAATGTTTAATGTAATTGAACACTTGCTATATTTTAAACTGTTTTCACATCGGGCCCTGACCCGTTTGCTTTCAAATCTATTTTCTTGAAAAACCTTTTAGATGTCCAGCCACAGGGACGCCAAGCTTAGGAGTTCCATTTAAGTGACGTGTTGTAGCTACTGTGGAAGTTATAGGATCTTGATGATAGATGCCTCCACTTTCTATATTGATTCCACTATAGACTTATTCAGTTGTTAGGGCATATCACCCCATTTCTTTTAGAGACAGTTTTATCATACTCAGTTTTATTGCATTTTTTAAGTTAATTCATTATTCAGACGTTGTATTTGGTTTTATTCAGTATTTAGGATTATTCAGAGGAGTGTTACTCCAGACTCATTTATTATTCCATTATTATTTTGATGTTACTGTGATGTGATGGTGTTACCATTTAGCTAATAATTTTAATTGGTTGCATGTTAATTTAATTTAATAAAATTTGGCAACTCACTTTTTAAATATTAGGTGGCTAGTAATTGTTTAAATAAATGTTTTCGACAGTGATGCTATGAACTGAACCAACTTGACATTTTGTATTAATTCGAATAAAGGAGTAGCTACCCGGTATTTAATTAGTCGGGGTGTCACAGGTGATATCAGAGCATTAGGTTCTAGCGTCTTTAGGATCTGTACGACTTGTTATGTTTCCGCATAGCGTATTTTGATATAGAGCCCTATTATTAGGACTATTGTACTCCTTGATTACATTTTGTAGACTACGTTCTTCTGCTACAATGTTATTTATGGTCAATGGACTTATATAATTCATTTGAAATTTCAGATGTCGCTCATGAGGGAGGTACAAAACAACACTATTGAGGGAATAAATGCGGGTCAAGACCAACAAGTGCCTCAGGTACACCAAGAAAGAATAGAAATCACTGAGATAGCGAACATCGTGGCACAAGCAGTGACTATCGCAATATTGCAGTACCAAAGTAGCAGTGTGCAGCTTGTAGGCAGCAAAATAATGAGAGAAGTTGATCAACATGACGTTGCTAAAGTTAGCAACAAAAGGAAAATACCGCCACGGCAACTAGTGCCTCAGAGTCGTCAAGGACATAAGGGCAATGGAAATGGAGGGAAGAGACAAACCCGCCAGAGCTAACAAAAACAAGGTAAGAGGGATACCACCAAGAGGTGTTTTAAATGTGGACTAAATGGCCATACATGTCTGGCCTGCCCAGATTCGGCTGGTGACAAATCTCATCCCAATCGACAAGGACAACAAGGCATGAAAAGGGAAGGGTTTAAGGGTCAATGTCATAAGTGGGAACAGCAGGGTCACAGGTGGAGGGACTGCCCACAACCAGATAAAGTGCCAGGGCAGGATACCCAACATAAGGAAGCCTGGATAGTTACCCCAACATCGCAGGCACCACAACAACATCCAGGAGTACAGTATGGATGTGTCTATAATGCTCGATATGCGGTTATGCCGTTGATACCGCAACTACCACATGCGTTTGGAGGTACGATACGTCATTTTTAATTTTATCCTTTAAGATAAAATAGAAATCTTGAATAACTTAGATGTGTTACTGTTTATTCCTATGCATTAAGAAACGTGAATGTAAAATGCATTCTTATACTATTATGTTTTCAATTAGCTACAACGGTTTGAGTGTTACCATTATAGTGATATTATAGCGTTCATTAGAAATTGTACTAAATGTCACTTGAGTGGAGGCAAAGCCATATTTCTATTTGTATATTTTCATATGGTGGCATATAAAGTCTTCGTAAAGTATGTCGTCTGGTTATATTTAATTTCGTTGGGTAGGTATGTCTATTAAGGAAATTCAAGATTTGTTAAAATGTTTTTGAGCGTGGGGATTATCCCGTAGTTATATTAGAGTCTAACGCGAAGATAATAGGAGAAATGTGTTGAGTGTAGCCTCACGTGTTATGAGAGGAGGTAAGTTAACTTCTTAGCAACAAGTAATGATAAGGGACATAAGTCAGATACCGAAGGCCCCAAATCTCATTCACCAACAATGCTAGTTAGTAGTGTATCGGGGGGGTTCCTTGTTTGGATTTCACTTTGCGAGACATCCCACACATGAAACCTAGTGAACGTTGGGAGATGAGAATAAGTGGCCTTTAGTACATGAATTAGTACCCTAGTTGTCATCCACAAAGAAAAAGATAACTTAAGTGTTATCGAATGTCTTACCTCGTGAGTGAATCGAAGCGACGAGGAGGATTATAGCTACAACTATTAGGCTGAATGAGCCTAACCCTATCGAACCTTCGGAGTTACAAGTCCATACGGGGAAGCTTTTGGGTCAAATCTCCATCTGGAGGAGTACCTCACCTTAGGGGGTTCTCGTGTTATTTGTAAGGGGAAAAGGGATAGACCTTTACGGTTGTGTGGCGATTATCGAAAATTAAATAAAGTCACGATACGGAATAAGTATCCTTTGCCCTGAATCGATGACTTATTCGACCAGTTGAGAGGGTCCTCTTTCTTCTCAAAGATTGACTTGAGATCGGGATACCATCAATTGCGAATCAGGGAACAGGACGTCTCGAAGACTGCCTTCTTAATGAGATATGGTTCCTACGAATTTCGGGTTATGCATTTTGGCCTAACCAATGCCCCAACCGTGTTTATGGACTTGATGAATAGGGTGTTCAGAGAGTTCTTATACCAGTTCATCATCGTCTTCATAGATGACATTCTGGTTTACTCCTGGATAGAGGAGCAGCATGACGATCACTTGAGGCAGTTTTGCATACGTTGCGTCAGAATGAGTTGTATGTAAAATAGGAGAAGTGTGGGTTTTGGATGAAGGAGGTTCAGTTGTTGGGGCATATCATTTCAGACAGGGGGATATCTGTTGATCTGGGGAAGGTATCAGCAGTGAGGGAGTGGGGACAACCCACGACACCGACTGAGATACGTAGTTTCTTAGGCCTAGTAGGTTACTACAGGAGGTTTATTCGGAAGTTCTCTAAGATAGATGGTCCTTTGACACATCTAACTCGAAAGGGTGTGCCATTTATCTGGAGCGATGCCTGTCAGTTGGCATTCGACGAGTTGAAGGACAAGTTGACCTCAGCACCAGTGTTAACATTACCTAGACCGGGAGTTGAGTATCTAGTCTACACTGATGCGTCCTTACTAGGACTTGGGGGTGTACTACAACAGGAGAGTCAGGCTATAGCTTATGCTTCCCGTAAGCTTAAGCCTCATGAGAAGAATAATCCCACCCACGACTTGGAGTTAGTAGCAGTCGTATTTGCTCTTCGGATTTGGAGACATTATCTCTTAGGGGAGAAATTCCGTTTATTCACGGACCACAAGTCCCGACAGTACCTTTTCACGCAGAAGGAACTAAATATCCGTTAGCGTAGGTGGCTTGAGTTCATGAAGGATTATTAGTTGGATATCCAATACCACCCAGGAAAGGCTAACGTGGTAGCAGATGCGTTGAGCTGTAGGTCGGTGGGTGAGGTGGCCGAAGTGTGGAAATCAAAGTGGAAGGATTTATGACACCAGGACGCAGTGGCCCGATCATTCATGTATATGATGATCGTTACACCCCAAATCATTACGAGAGTGATACAGGCCCAGGCAAAAGACTCATTCTGTCAAGAGCATATAGTCCGATTACTAGCAGAGGGAGTCGAGTCCTATACTGTTAGTTCAGACTGGGGATTACGCTTTAATGGGATACTGGTCGTTCCTGAGGGGGAAGGCTTGCGACTCGAGGTAATGACGGAGTCGCACGATTCGCGGTTCATGGTACATCCTGGTGGGGATAAGATGTACTAGGATATGAGACGACAGTATTGGTGGAGCGGGATAAAGAGAGATATTTCCGAGTTCATTTCTAAATGTGGCACTTGTCAGCTGGTAAAAGTGGACCATCAGAGACCGGAAGACTTCTACAGCCATTGGAGGTTCCTATGTGGAAATGGGAGAGCATTTCCATGGACTTCATCACGGGGTTACCCACATTGCAGAGGGGTCACGGCTCCATATGGGTAATCGTGGATCGATTGACCAAAGTTGCTCATTTTCTGCCAGCCCGAATAGACTACACTACGGAATAGTATGCCCAGATATTCATAGCGAAAATAGTGAGACTCCACGGAGTGCCTCTCAATATCGTGTCTGATCGAGACAAAATATTTGATTCGCAATTTCGGGAGAGTTTCCAGGAAGCCATGGGTACAGATTTGCGCCTGAGTACAGCATATCACCCGTAGACAGGTGGGCTGACCGAGCGGACGAATCAGATATTGGAAGACAAGTTGTGAATGTGCATCCTAGACTTTGGAGGTGGTTGGGAGCAGTATCTTCCACTGGTGGATTTTGCCTATAATAACTCCTACCAGTTCACTATTGGCATGGTTCCATTCGAGGCGTTATACGGTAGACCTTGTCGTTCCCCAGCATGTTGGCTAGAGGTGGGGGATAACAAACTCCTTGGGCCGGAGGTGATTCAGGATACTTCGGTGAGAATAGAGATGATACGGAGCCGTATTCGGGTAGCTCACGACCGACAGAAGAGTTATGCTGATGCCAAGAGATTCTTCAGAGAATTATAGGTGGGGGAACCAGGTGCTACTCAGAGTATCTCCGATGAAGGGGATTATGCATTTCGGGAAGAAAGGGAAATTGGCACCTAGATACGTGGGGCCATTCCCTATCATCGAAAGAATTGGTCCATTTGCGTACAGACTTGGGTTACCGGAACACCTGCATGGGATCCATGACATGTTCCATATTTCCTCGCTAAGGAGATATCTTAGGGATGATTTGGCCCATACAAACATTGCTTTAGAGGACATCAATCTACAGTCTGATAGTTCCTATGATAAGGGACCGATTGCTATTCTGAACCACAGCGAGAGAAAACTGAGGTCGAAGATAGTACCGTTAGTACGTGTTCAGTGGCGGCATCATAATGCCAAGGAGTCCACCTGGGAGCGCGAGGATGAGATGCGAGTAGGGGTGGACAAAAAAAAGACCGACCCGATTGACCCGATTGGATCGAATCGGACCGGACCCACATTTATAGGCTTTTTTGTAATTCAGTCCTAATTCGGTCCTCAACTAAGAGACCCGAATATATTCGGGTCGGTCCAAAATATTTTTTTTAAATTCGTTCTTAGGACCGGACCGGACCGCTTATTTTAATATTATATAATATATATTATATGTTATATATTATCATATACGTTGGTCACAAAAAAAATCTCACGCTGAAAGTTTAGAAACATTCTTCCCTCTCTCTCACTTCTGTGAGGTTCCTCCTCTTTGGGAGGCTCTCTCCCATTTACACAAAGTAAGCCGGAGGTCACAAACATCCGACATTTTCACACCTTGGAATCATCAGATCCGACGATCGTACACCTCAACAAAGCCTCAACACAGCCTCCGGTTTGAAGCTATGCCGGCGCACCTTCACAGCACAACCTCAACATAACCTCGGTACAGTTCTTTTCTTGACCGAACTTGTTGTTCACCATGTTGTGATTTTTTGACTGATTTCTATTGTAAAATAAAATTTTATTGTGAAAATAGCCCGACCGATTATTGAACTATGTTTCTTGAACTGTGAAAATTTCTTGAACTGTGATTTTGAACTGTGAAAATTTCTTGAAAATAGCAGGACTGATTTCTTGGATTGTGATTTTGAACTGTGATTTCTTTAACTGGGAAATTTATTAAACTGTGATTTCTTGGATCGATTATTAACCGAACCGGACCGAAAATAGTCTAGACCGAATAAATAGGTTAAACCGATTAAATCGGTCCGATTCCGATCTTCTCAAATATAGGACCGAATAATTCGGTCCGGCACTTAAAATGGTCAAAAACCGGACCGGACCGGACCGCGCCCACCCCTAGATGCGAGAGCATTATCCAGAGTTATTCTTGCCAAGTATACTTTATTTTTCGAATTTCGGGACGAAATTCTGTTATTAGGGGGAAGTATGTAATACCCCGTAATTTTACTAATTTTATTTAATGGGATTAATTAAATTAAATGAGAATTAATTAGAAATTATTCCGGATTTAAAAACTAGCGAGACGCGAGTTGATATTTGATTATGATGATAATATTGAGTATTACTGAGTATATATGGTAATATATGATTATGGAAATTATTAAAATTGTCGCGAGTCATAAATACGACAATCTGGGAAATTAAGTTGGGACGTGTGTGTCAGTCGCGTCAGGAATTAATTTAATTAGATTAAAAAATAAATGATAATTCTATTGGCCGTATGGTCATTTTGAGTGTGCCAACGTGTCCAAAGGGGTCGAGGTAGTCAGAAAACACTAGCCGGGGGTTTAGTTTGGGTCCTGGGGAACTTTTAGGCCAAACCAGCAACCCGGAAGGGTATTTTGGTCATTTTAAAATTTAAGGAAATAAAACCAACGAATTTGAGGGTTTATTTAATTTTTATTGAAAATTTCATTAGGGCCACTATCAGCCAAAAAGGGAATAGTGGGCTACGTGAGTTAGAGGAGAAGTTGCAGAAGGTTTCCAAACCCTATCCACCACCACTTTAGACGGAATTGTGACCGGAAAAAAGGAAAGAACCAGCCCTTGGACACCATCAACGATTCTGAACATCAAACTTAAGGCAAGTGATTTGATTCCATTAGTTTTCAGCGAATATATCTTCCATGTTAGTGTAGAAATTGATTTTAGTCTTGAAAGATGATAAAACCCCATGAAATTTGAGGTAGAACTATAATTCTGGGATAGGAATTGCATGTAGATTAGTTCTGGATGAAATTCAGTAACCAAAATATAACCCTTGATGAATTAAGAACGGATTTAAGAAGAGAAATATCATGATTCTTGAAGAAAATAGAAAGCTAGGGTTTTTATGAAGATTTGATCCATGTAAGGTTAATTGTTGATGATGTAATGATTTTTGGAACGTTAAAAATGTTGTATTTAGGTAGTATAATGATCATACATTCTTAGTTGAGAATTTCATACCTTGTAATGGAGTTTTGGGACAAATCTGGGACTGAAAAATGAAGCAGTCCGTAGCCTTATCTAGTGCGATCGATCGATCGACATTCATAGGTTGATCGATCGACCACCATTGATCGATCGACATATCAGGGTCGATCGATCGACCTTCCTAGAAATTGTGATATTTTTCCCCTTATTGAATTTTTAGCAATTTCGACCCTAGAGAATTATTGGTGGGGACCTTTTGAACACTTTTAGATTTAAGGAAGACCAGTAGGCGTGTATATGAGACCCGAATTATTATTAGAATTAAATTTGGGAGTTATGTTAGACTTAATCAAGTTCGATGAGTGAGGTATTATTAAAGACTACAGTTAAATGAGTTAAATCTATATAGTTGGTAATATAAGGTTAGTGGTAGAAATATGGACCTTAAGAGTATTGGATTAAAGTGTGAGAATAATAGGAGACTTAGTAACCTTTATGAGTTAGGTTTTAAGTACTTGAAACTACGACGTGAGATGTGTCGGTGGACTATATTATGTAATTGTCAGGAAGTATAAAAATTTACTAATTGGATTATTGGTATAGGGATTGAGAACATACCTTTAATAATATTATAAAGTATCTAAGTTGTGTGAATGCTTAGTAAATGGATTTACATGTGTATGACATACCTACCATACTTGCTATCATGGGAGGTCGGCTTTCGAAACAGGCCATCTAATCTTTGTGTGCCTACGGGGGGATTTAGATTGGTACCTTAAGGACATAGGTTAATGAATGACTTATTTGTGAGTTTATAAGTCAGCTGACCATGGGAGCGTAGTTATGCGCGTGACCCATGGGTATGTGAACTATGTTCGCCTCCAATATGTGTGATTTTGCTTATATAAAATAATTCCTGAGAGATTAGGAATACGTAGTCCTTATGTACGTGATGTACCGGGATTCGATAGCAGAGTATGTGTGAATGGAAGCTTAGCCTAGGGGTGCCCCAATTGTATAATTATGTTGGAATTTATATATTGGTGATGATAACAGAATCCTTGTTAATGGGTGTGAATATTTGCTACACTTTGAGTAAAGTTAGAAATGAGAATTTCATATAAGATCTAATATAAATAAATTTGAGAAATGAAAAGGTAGATTCACATAAGTTAGATTGGAATGTCTTGAACAAACCCCTATATTATCATATGAGGACAGGTTGTGATATAGACTAGTTAATAGCGGCATAACTAGGAGGGGTTATGAATATACGTTAGGCGTGCACATTAGTTGAGAGGTGAGAACTCATGTGAGACCACGGAACTAACATGTACTTAATATTCATTGTTTAATGTAATTGGACACTTGCTATATTTTAAACTGTTTTCACATCGGGCTCTGACCCATTTGCTTTCAAATTTATTTTCTTGAAAAACCTTTTAGGTGTCCATCCACAGGGACGCCAAGCTTAGGAGTTCCATTTCAGTGACGTGTTGTAGCTGCTGTGGAAGTTACAGGATCTTGATGATAGACGCCTCCACTTTCTACATTGATTCCACTACAAACTTATTCAGTTGTTAGGGCATGTCGCCACATTTCTTTTAGAGACAGTTTTATCATACTCAGTTTTATTGCATTTTTGGAGTTAATTCATTATTCAGACGTTGTATTTGGTTTTATTCAGTATTTGGTATTATTAAGAGGAGTGTTACTCCAGACTCATTTATTATTCCATTATTATTTTGATGTGACTGTGATGTGGTGTTGGTACCATTTAGCTAATAATTTTAATTGGTTGCATGTTAATTTAATTTAATAAAATTTGGCAACTCACTTTTTAAATATTAGGTGGCTAGTAATTGTTTAAATAAATGTTTTCGATAGTGATGTTATGAACTGAACCAACTTGACATTTTGTATTAATTCGAATAAAGGAGTATCCACCTGGTATTTAATTAGTCGGGGTGTCACATAAATCTACTAACATTCTCTCAATTTTTAACTCTCTAATGGTGCATGAAATGGTGGGTGCACCCGGATCTTTATACATAGGCAAAAGGTCTCTCAAAAGTACCAAACTTACATTTTGTGCTAGAAATACTTTCTTCTTTGCCTTTAGTCTACGTTTCACCATTAGCAAGTCCTTAAGGAACTTTGCATAAGCGGGAATTTGATTTATTGCCTCGAGAAAAGGTAAGTTAATATTTACTTGTTTGAGTACCTTTGAGGGGGGGGGGGGGGGGGGGAACCAACCGTTGAGGGTAAGGAGTGACATTAGGAGTTTCACTACCACCTCGGGCCTTCCTCGTGCAGAAGGCTGAATGGATGCCCATTTGCACTTAGATGACACTAAATATGAGTCCTATAAGTATGGTTGGCTCAGTATTTTAGTTATTCTAAAGGTTCCCAAAGACGCACAATTTTTGTACTGGTACCAAGTAGACTGACCTCAAGTTCAGCCCCCACCCCTTGCAAATGATCAACGTTGGACACCTATTAATGCCATTACTCTCCAGCTAGTGAAGAATGATCTTCTGACCTATGATAATGACGATGAGTTCCAATCTAATCCTGACAATGGTCGCTGAGCTACAATAACCAAGCTAGTGACTAGACCAAGATGATGATTGTTTTCTCTGCTTCATGTCTATGTATATATATCCATTTTGTAATATTGTTAACCAGACCTTTGGTAAAATGAATTAATGAAATTATTAGTTAATTCCATGTTTTGCACTTTCCTATTTTCAATGTCGAACTTGTTTTTTTATTATTTTTTCTACCTTTTAGGGAGGTGTCATCACACCCCCTTAAGCCTAGAACAGATTATGGTGAAAATTCACCTGATCACAGTGCTATCCACCTATTAAATATTTTAATCGACCAAAGTCAGAACACTTAGTGGCTAAGGATTCCCTGTATGTATTTTTCTTTCCTGGGAAATTCTTGATATTTCCATGCTTACTAGTGATGAAAACATGAAACCTTAATATTAATTAAGTGTAATCTCACTAAGGCATTAAAAGGGTGATCAAAACTTGATCGGACAAATTTGAACAAACTTGAAATGATGATGGACATGCCATAATGATAATTTTCAATTAACGATGTTAGCCTGTCATTTGGAATAATAAGAAAGATAATTGCTTTAATTGAACTTAAAATATCCAAGAAGTTGGAATAACAAAATTAAAATTCGCATAAAGCTAAGATTTTAGAAATTAAATCTCCTAAGGTTGGTCGCATTTCAGGCCCTGCGTATATCCCTGACCCCCATTGTTTGTTAGTCTCCTTGGAGGTCGTCCCTGATGGCTTTAAATGTCCCTTCCCACTTAGGACCCAATTTTCCATCTGACAGCTTCTTTATATTGCCGATAACCTTCCTCAACACATAGTATATGACCTATAATTTCCTCAAATTGACACCTTTGTTGTACTTCTTATCCAACTATTATTGGTAGGTCACTAATTTGATACGGATTGTTCTCTTCTTTCCTCAGATCGGTCGAGCTCAGTCCTTATGATTTCTTCATTCAAGCTTTGATTGACAACACTCGTACTCATGGTCGGTAAGATAACTTATAGTGAAATTATGGATTTCATTCCATAAGCCAAGGCAAAGGGCATTTCCCCAATCTTCCTCATGTGCGTTTATCGATATGCCCATAGGACATAGGGAATCTCATCCACCCAATCACCTTTTTCTTTCAATAATATTTTCTTCATTTCATTAAGCATTGTTTTGTTGGACGCATGCCCATTACTTTGAGAATAGGCTGCTAAACGGTAATAGCGCTTAATGTCGTGACTATTGCAGAAGTCTTAGAATGATCCGCTTTCAAATCGCACTCCATTATCCATAATAATCGTCTTTAGAACACCAAAATAAGTCACAATATACCTCTAGACAAATTTGATCATATCAGTGTCCCTTACGTTCGTCAAAGGCTAAATTTTTATCCATTTTGTGAAATAGTCCATCATGTCTAGGAGATACTTTTGATTTCTCAGTGTTATAAATAGGGTACCCACAATATAAATCACCTCTATGAGAAAGGCCTCGAATTAGTCAACTATTTGAGGTCGTTGGCGAGAAAACTTGACATTTTTTTACACTTTCTCACATTGAAAACTGGATCTTTTTACATATAAGGATACCAGTATCCTTCCTTTATGGCCCTAAATGCCAGAGATCTACCTTCAGTATGGCTTTCGCATATCCCTTCATGAAACTCATAAAGGACGTGATCGACGTCATTGAGATGCACTCATTAGAAGTAAAATCTAGTGAAAGATTTCCTATATAACTTTTCGTCAAAGGAGAGGTAAAACCAGACAGCCTTGACTTTGACCCGGTGAGCTTGCTTTTTATCGATTGGCAGTGCATTTCCTCACAAGCATGACATAATTAGATCCATCTAATTAGGATCTATTTGGGCAGTGAGGACTGGCTCGACGACCTTTATTTTTATAATACTTGGTTGGGACAGGTACTCTAACTCAATTAGTATTTTGAGATCAGAGTCAACAATTGAGGCCAAAGTGGCCAAGGCATCTACATAGTTATTGTTTCCTTAGAAAAATTACTGGATTTGAATTTTCCTAAACTTAGCGATCATGTTTTAGGAGACTTGTAGATATGCCGGCATGAGTCCATCCCTGGCATTATAGTCTCTTGATATTTGGTTGGATACCAGTTTTGAATCACAAAAGACTTCAATGTGACTTGCACCCAGAGATAGGGGCTTCTTTAATTCTACAATGATTGCTTCGTATTCAGCCTCATTGTTAGATGCTTCAAAGTTAATCCTGATTCTTGCTCGCGCATATTTTGATCAAGAGTTACGAGGAAAAGTCCTACTCCTAACCCATTTAAGTTTAAATCCCCATCAATATAGAGCAACCATTTATTAAGATGGTCGAGCTCTTAGGTCATTACTTGATCGGTGAGTTCTTTTCATCGGGCTCCTAAAACTTGTCCTTTGATCATATTTCTTGGATGATAGTGGATATCGAACTTCCCTAATTCCACCAAACACTTGTACATCCGTCTAGAGAGGTTAACATTTCTGAGGACTTCCTTGAGTGGGAAGGATGTGATAACTATGACTAAGTGGTCTTCAAAGCAATGCATTAATTTTTATGAAGTGATTATCAAAGAGTAAGCTAGTTTATCTCGAGGAAGGTATCATCTCTCAGCGTCTAGTGGTATCTTGATAACATAATATATTGGGGTTTGATGCCCTTTTTTTACACATTTAGGTCGAGATGACTGCATCGTCGGCCATCACGATATACTGGTAAATTGGATTACCCGAATTTGGGACAGTGAGTAGAGGTGGTCATCTTAAGTAAAACTTAATTTCCTCAAGTGCCTTTGAGCATTCTTCGTTCCATGACTGACCATTATCCTTCTTCAAGAGCTTAAAGAATTATCGATATTTCTTAGAGGACTTAAAGATGAAGTGATTGAGTGTTGCTAACATTCCAGTCAACTTTTGTATGTCCCTAACGGTTTTAAGCACTATTCTAAAAAACTCGCCTAAGCTCCGCCTAGGCTTAAGGCTTGGGAGAAACGCCTCGCCTTACGATTTTCACGCCTTATTCTTGGTAAAACCCTTAAGGCGCACTTTTTTCTAAAAACAACAATGATTTAGTGAAACGATGCCATCTTTTAAAGAATTTGTTTACAAATCGGACCATTATCTCATCCAAAATAATCAAATAGTATTTTAATTTGCATATATTCAGACATATTTTTATGATATGCGCAATTTTTGTATTTTAATAGCCTTGTTATGGTTAAAAAATATTAAAATATATTAAGAAGGCCTAAACGCCTTTTCACGCCTTTTTACGCCTAGGCCCGCCTAGGCTTTTAAGGCTTAAGGCTTGGCCTCCACGCCTCAATCACGCCCCGCGTTTTTTAGAACCTTGGTTTTAAGTGAAAGAACATAGTTGATCTCTTCAATCTGGTCAACATTTGCTTTGATTCCCCTTTGGTTGACCAGGTAGCCTAGGAACTTCTAGGATTATACTCCAAAAGAGTATTTGAAAGCATTAAGATTCAGCCTGTAGTATTTGAGAACCTCAAACGTCTTTTTTCAGGTCTTACAGATGGTCGCTTTTATGCTTAATTTTTATGAGCATATATTTTATGTAGACTTACATGGTGTCACCTAGCTGGTGCTTGAATATCTTGGTGACCAACCCTTGGTAGGTTTTTCTAGTATTCTTAAGACCAAATGGCATGACTTTATAAAAGTACAAATAAGGGTAGTGATGAACGAAGTCTTCTCTTGGTCGGGTTCGAATAAAAATCTTTGATGATACTCTAAATAAGCGTCCAAGAAGGTCGTCCGCTCATGGTTGGTTATGGCGTCGACCAACTAGTCAATCTTTGGAGAAGAAAATTTTAATTTAGGACATGATTTGTTCAGTTCGATAAAGTCTATGTAGGCTCCCTACTTCCCATTAATCTTTTTAACGATAACTAGGTTAGAGAAACACTTGGGAACTTATTTAATGGACCTCACCTCCAAAAATTTCCCCATTTCTTCCTCCATTACTTTCACCTTCTTGAAAATTATTCGACGGGTCTTCTACGTGATCAATGAGAGTGCCAAATCCACGTGAAGTCGCTAGCACATAACTTCATCATATGGCCACCAAGTAAACACAACATGATTCCCTTTTAGTAAAGAGATCATTCATCTCTTTTCACGATCAGTAAGTGAACTGTCAATCATAAATTTCCTTTTTAGGTGAGATTCATCAAACATGACTTCTTTCAATAGTTCTATAACTCTGTCTACAGGGGCCACTCTTATTTTTTCCACCTTCGATCTCATATACTTTAATTGCTACTTTGAGGGGGCAGTTCCTTTTATGGTAACCTCTTTCGTGATCACTTTCTCTTTCTATTTTTCTTGCTTAGGCCTGATGGCAGTAATAAAGCATTACCGTGCAGTAGCCTGATTTCCCCTTATCTCTATCATTCCCCGATTAGTGATGAATTTGAGCTTTTGGTGATAAGTGAAGGGGAAAACCTTCATGGCATGAATCCATTTTCATCCTAGGATTATTTTATAGGGGAACTTAATGTCACAACTAAAAACTCAATTAACTTTGAGATATTTCCAGTTCATATTGGGTGTACCACTTTTCCTAAGGGCATGGTCATTTTCTCTAGCAAAGCCGACCAAAGGGAAGTTCATTTACTTTAAATCCTCCACTTTGAGATTGGGCTTATTGAATAGATTGAGATACATGACTTATAATGAGCTACCCCAATCGACTAGTAGCTTGTTCGCATCCAAGTTTGTAATTCTAAGAGTAATTACTAGCTCATTATGATGCGGAGTTCTGACTTCGATCATATCTTCCATGGTGTAAACTATATGTTTCTAATAATCAACATCTTCTAGTTGACGGTGCTTGCCCACTGAGGTTTTATCGAGGCCAATTTGAAAAGCTTCCATGACTGTAATGACCTCCTTCAATTCCATCTGAATAGCATTACCTTGAATCTAATTTGAACTTGAGGCACCGTGGATGAATAAACGTGTGCTTGATCTCGTCGTTGTCAAGGACATTATCAGGATTCTGGTCATGCTCAATAATGGTTTTTGCTCCCTTCTTTTCCACCTAGTCATCTAAGTGGCTTATTTGAGACAACTCTTTCAGTTGGGATTTTTTAGCTTTATAATTCTCTATCTTGTGCCCATGCTCCTTATGATAGAAACAACTCTGGGTAGTGTTTATTTTCAACGAATATCCTGTCATCTTCCTCGACCATTGGAAATATTATTAATCTTTAATCTTATTCAGTATTTTATAGATTGGTTCTTTGAAAAATGTATTGATCACATATTGGGCCTTAATGGGATTCGCTTTGTCATTTCCTTTAGACCGTCCAATCTATTTCTTACCCATTTTTAAGGGTTTTCTCTTTGTCCCCGTTCTTTCTTGTCTTTTTTTTGGCCATTATCGTGTTGGGTGTTAGACAACACGTCTTACACTTTCTCATATTTCTTAAATCTTGACATGAGGTTTTCAATAATATTGTCCTCTTTCTTCGTGACATGAGGGATTGATGTAGCATAGAGTTTCTTAGTAGGTCGATCCTGAATGAAACCACTACTACATGCTTGAAGCAATCCTCCGCTTTGTTGTAAGTTTTCCATTACCTTCAGATGTATTTTTGCAAGGTTTCCTCTGTGTTTTTCTTCATGGTGAGGAGTGATTTCATCCTCTTTAGATGGGAACTATTGGTCATAAATCTTACGGTGAAATCCTCTGCAAGCTGCTTGAAGCTCGTGACTGATCTGTGTGGTAACTTTTTAAACCACTTTTGTGTGATATCTTCGAGGATCAAAAGCAATACACGATACATGAGGGTCTTATTATCTCTCCAGAGTGTCATAGCTTGTCGGTATTGGAAAACATGATCGATGGGATCAGTCTTCCCATCATAGATTTTGAATATGCATATGGAGAACTTTTTAGGATGTTCTTGTTCTTATATTGATCTTAAGAAAAGAGACTCCATATGACTGATGAGATTTATATTGTATAGTTCCTTAGTGGATATATCCCCCTGATTATTGGGGTGCTTGTCCATCTCACTTTGGATGAGGTTGTAGATCTCTATCTTGTGATGACCTCCTTCTTAGTCTTTATGTCTGGCGAGCTTTTGTGCTTGAAGTGCTCCTGATTGCATCATGAACTCTTTCCTCAGTTGTGAGTTTTTCTTGCATGAGGTTTAGGGGTTTGAGCATGGTATTTGCATTTATCCTCGTGGAGATCTTTCTCCATTCTTTCAAGATTCGTAATTTATAGGCATCCACCAGCCATAAAATTTGGTTGAATTATAAAGGTTCATTATTTCCCACGATTTGTTCCTCTTGGGGATGATAGCATGAGCTAGACTTGTTATGACTCCGATTAGGGTGAACTTCATACCTGGCTATTGGTGCTGGAGTCCGTTTTAATAATTATGATGATTGTAGTTAGATGGAAAGTTTGGGCTATGTGAGTGAGACATAACTACTCGCTGGCTTTTCTTGTCTGAGAAAAGGAAATTGATTCCCATAGATAGTGCTAATTGTAGGTAGAAAAATCCTATTGTTATGAAATCAAAATAATTAATCCGAGCAAGAATTATAATCATAATCACATAATGACACAGTATGTACGTGATTAGGCAATGTGCCTACGTCCACGAGGCGTTTCTCTACCTTTTTATTGATCAATTCCTGATCATAAAGATTACATGCCCCTTTCCTAGGGTTGTGGGTAAAATTTATAGAGAACAGAATGATACTGAATCGTGTGGTACTCCATGACCTTGGATTGCTATTGTGACTTGATCGGGTGAATCCAATTTTGATATATCCATTGATGGACCTCAATTCGTTCTTATCTCTTTGAGTTATGATTATTACTAACTCTTCCAGGCACGTGTCAGCTACTCCTAACCAGTCAGATAATTTCCCCACAAATATATACCATGTTTATCTAATATATCAACAAGATAAAATATATAAACTTCATTTCCTTTGTTATCTATCACTATTTAATTTCCATATAAACTATGTCATGATATCACATAATGATACTTCCTCTTGATTAAACAATCTTTCTCTTAAGGAAATACTCTCCTTTTGTGAAGGATTCTGTCCCTTTTGGAGATACTCTCCCCCTTTTTGTCATGGAATTGATAAAGGAAAAAATGATAAAATCAAGAAATAGTGTCATTAAGAACATAATGAAATATTTTATAAAGAAATTGTTATCGCTAGAAATTGGTATACTAGTTATCTTAGCCAAAATATACCAATTACCAGCAGATAAATAGATAAGAGATCGTATTACTAAATACTAACACGAGAACTAATTAAAGAGTGGGGGAGAGAGAGAGAGTTGAAACCAAATTTACATGGTTCGGCCTAAATTGGTGCCTACGTCCACAATTGCAGTGTTGTTCGTATTGATTAATGGGAAATTTCCCTTAACAAGTACAAAAGGAAGCTCTCAAATTCTCACTATATTTTGGAAGGAAGGATAAATCTCATAAGTTACCCATGGGTGGGTGGCATGTGCTATTTATAGGTTATTAGAAGATAGAGAGGGGGAGGGGGGGAGAAAGAGAGAGAGAGAGAGAGAGAGAGAGAGAGAGAGAGAGAGAGAGAGAGAGAATAGGTATACATAGCTTATCTTTATAGGTTAGGTAAGTACATGCTTTACACACATGGTGAGAGAATAATCACCAATTAGTTATTAGCAAATGGGGAAATATATTTGCATATCTTCTTCATGTGCACATGCATAAAGATTGTTGATGTCATCCAGTCATGAAGTACATGCCTGCTATAACGGTGTTAGCTAAGAGTGTCAACTGACAGGGTTAACTATCTTGTCAGTCTAATATAACACCCCATATTTCTGAGTAATTAGAATTTTATTAATTCGATGATTTTTAAAATTACACGTGTGTCATAATTTAATTGAATTAAAATATTATGTGTTTATTTAAAATATTAATCGGGAGAGATAATGATTAATATTTATGGAATAAAGTTACTAAGGGAATAGTAAATAACCAGTGATAATTACTATATGTCATAGTGAGTGATATCGATGTGACTACGTTATATCTCAACCGGGACTCTCGTGTAGACTATATTGAGGTCGAGATAGGAAATTTATGTTTAGTGACTCAGATGGCGATTTTGAGGTCACGATTGATTCCGAATGGATCGAAATAGTCAAAATAGTGTACTTCGGTGTACTGTTTGGGTCCCGGGAGGATTTTAGAGTAAATCGGCACCACGTAAGGGCGTTTCGATCATTTAGGAGTCTAAGGTAGAAGGAACTCCAAAAATTTGAGTGGTATATCAGCCCCTTTGAGTTGTGGGCTAACGTTACAATACTTGAGATAGATAGGAGGCCATAGGAGAGGGAAAAAAGAAGAGATATAGGACATTCCCCACCGTTCCACACCATGAACATTGTTGGATTCGAGATCAAAGCAAGGAAAGGAAATTCTCACCATCCCATAATGTAAATCAGACCTATATAATCAAGGCAAGTGTTTATCTTGCATTACTTTGAGCATTTTAAAATACCCATGTAGTGTAGGGTTGAATTTTATGATTTAAATGATGATTCTTGGGATTTGGGTGGGTAGAATTCATGATTCGGAGTAGGAATTCGTGTAGAACAAATCCATGTATGTATATTACACGAAATCATAGGATATGGGATGATTAACATGAAATAAATCTAGATAAATTGATGTATATGCGTGAAGAGCACAGAAACTAGAGTTTAATGACATATGGGTTTTGATTTTTTCTTAGGTAGATTTCTTGTAGTCTTGATGTCTTATTTACGTTAAAAATTGTCCCTACACGTATATTTAATGTTTGGGTATGTTGGATCGGTGTTTAGGGAAGTACTATGGAGTTTTGATAAAGTTTTAATGGTGTAAACTCGTAACAGCAACGAAGAAAATGATATAGTCAAGTGCGAATTGATTCGGTTTGAAGACCGAATCGATTCGATGGGTGTATCAATTTGGAATCCCTACTGAATAGATTCGGCTGCCTAGTTTTGATGAGCTTTTCCTTTTATGTTATATTTCCCATGAAATTAATTACAGGAAACTTTGATGATAGCTTAGTAATTATATAAAGACTTAGAGGTGGTTAGTAGACATTTATTTAGGGCTCGGTTAATCTTAATGAGGGTAAAATTAGGATTAGGATCGACGATAGTTAACCGATTGAGATGCGTGTCGAAAATTTATGATTTAGGTTACGGGAAGAGTAAACTACGACCTAAGGCTAATACCAGTAATATAGTGATGTGTTAACTACTGAACTAACTTAAGGAATAATTGGGACCCTTCGGGTTGTGAGTGATACTCGAAAAATACAAGGATAATAATATGTGTAAATTATTAGTACGTCGAGTATTCGAGAGACATAAATACTACATACGATATATATTATAGGTTGTGTGTGCCTATGATATATATATATATATATATATATATATATATATATATATATATATATATATGTTGTCTGAATTATGTGTGTGGACATACCTAACCTGCCTGCTATCACGGGAGTCTCCACGCAGAGGGCGATCCTACCTTGGCAATTCCAGTGAGGCCCGGATGAGTGCCCCAGAACATAAAACTTAGGGTGGCTCGCTATGTGTTGTGTATTAGTGGAACCAGTGTGTCATTTTGATATGTTAGGTATGTGCGTAGATTAAAGTCTTAGAACTATGTTCTCCTCTATTGTGTGTTGTTTGATTTATGGTTCGAGGAGGCATTCCGGACTGATAGTCCCTGATTTGGTACGAGAGGTACATAAACTTGGTAGCAGAGTATATCTGCATCGCCATGGCCATTCCGAGGGATATTGTAGTTGTATATATTATAATGTGATAAATATAGACAAGGGTGATTATTTTACTTATGTGTGATGGTAGAAAAGATAGATAGTGTATATTTAAAAGAAATTTAAATATGACAAACTCAACTAACAGTGCAATGTTAATATTCAATTAATATTAATTATTAGTTTTATGGTAGCGTATCGTATGGGAGGTATGGCGGAGCTAAATATGTTGTGGTTAGTTAGATACTTATGTCTAGTTAGGCTAGGCAGCATAACTAGGTGGGTAAAATAGGAGACGTTAGGTGTGCACTATAGATAAGAGGTGAGGTACTTAAGGGAGTGTACGCTAGACTAACGTGTGTTTTTAATAACTACTTTTATAACTGCAATTTAAATACTTGCTAAATGTTTTTCAAAGGTTTTGGTCTCTAATACGTGTTAAATTTATTTTCTAAAATATATTAGGTGTCCAGTCATAGGGACGCCGAGCTTGATGACTCATTCCAAGGATGCGTAGTTGCAGCTTTTGTGGAGGCTTACAGGATTTGTGTAGACACTTCAGATATTCATTCATAGATTAGGATCTATGATTCAGTATTTGATTTGGACATGTTTCCCCTTCATTTGATACATTCTTTCAGCTTTATTTATCAGACTATGTAATTGTATTCAGTTTTATTTCTGTAGACTTATGATTTGGATTGTATTTAGGAACCGGTGGTTTATTCAGTATTCAATATATATTTATTTATCGTGTGATGATTCAAACTCTTATATTTGTATGGATGGTTGAGTTATATTATTTATTCCCGCATGTTGTTACGTTAATGAAAGAGAAAATTTGTCACCAACTTAATTTAACATAGGTGGTCGGTAATTTAAAAAGTTTTCGGCAGTGATGCTAAGAATGAATCAAATGAGATTCCTGTTTATTTTTAATAAAGGACTGATCACCCTTGATTAAAATATGCGGGTGTCACATCTGGGTCGAGTCGTCCTCTTGATGAGCCGACTAGGCTCCTAGCTACACATTCCCAGTAGACATGTGGGTCCAGGTGTCATCTTCTAATAGGTCCATGATTCATCCCATATTTATAGTATAACATAAATGAATGAGTAATGCTAAACCAAAAGAATGAAACAAATATACCACAATATATAAGTGAGATAAAAGCTAAAATAAGTTATGAACACAAGGATAACAATATATAAGGCGTCAAAGATAACTATGATATGAGCAATAACCTTAATATATATGTTAACAAACACTAAAAATCTATTATCCCTAACTAAACTCTCCCTAACATGTTATAGCATTTGATAATAATCTAAGAACACAAATTTTCTCTCCTTTTCTCCTATACCTAACTTTCTTTTGTCATAAATTGATTCTCCCCCTTAATCAAGGCATCTCTCCCCATAAGAAACCTCTCCCTAATTATTAAAGATAAAAAGATTAAGAAACCTAATCAATGAGGACATAGAGAACATAGTTATATGACCTATTAGAGGAAATAAGCTTGGAGATTAAAAACATACTATGTAACATAATAAGCACAGGGAGGTGATAAAAATATGGGATGTGAATCACATAATATAACATATAAAGTCACAAATGATCAATAATAATATAATAAATCAAAATATATATAAACCATCATCAACATTTTAGCATAAATACTAAAAATGCACTGAACATCAAGTTAACCTAAACAATCAAAGAGTATAGGATGTAAAAAATACTAGTGGGTACCAATTGAGGGATCAAAGATATTAATGCTAACACTCATAACATAAACATAATTCTATATACCAAATGATAACTCATGACAATTCAAGTATATGTCTAAGAAACAACCAAAGGTGAAGAATGGGTAAAATAATAAATATCAACCACCACCAAGGATATAGGATACATTAAGATGTAAAAACATTTCATTCTAGAATCCTATCAAATATGATAAAACAAAGAATGATCAATACAACATTCGAATGTAGTATATTGTTCCAAATACAGAAATAATGATATCAACATATAGAAAACTTTGTATCAATATAAAAGTCAATGGTAATAGAATATACTCTAAGAACATGAATAAGCAACATCAAGTCTGAAGTAAATTAAGACTAAACAAGAGCAAGTATATTAACAAAACTATCACTCAATAAAAAGTGATAACCCCAAACATGCATTTCAAAATAATCTTTCCAAGAAAACTGCAAGATGTACTTGATGGGGAAAACAAGAATAAGATATAAAGAAAATGATATTAATTGAGATCTCAAACAAAGGGTTTTACATGGCACACTAACATTTGTGCAATAAGAGAACAACCCCAATATCATTTTTTGATAAATAAAAAATATAGGCAATATTATCACACTCACCAAAATTCGAGTTTTATCTCTAATCTTCATAATCAAGAAAAGATTATATATAAAAGTCTAATAACAAGATGAGAGCATTAACCAAGAATATAAGTGTCACACCCCGCTAAATTCTGGTGTCGGCTGCCACCAAAACTAAGCCGGGCGTGAGTAAATAAAATACCATTCTTAGCATGAGACAAATCTAAGACATATAAAATTAATCCACAAGATAAATGATAATCAATCCCAAAAGATAAACCATCCAACTAAGCAATAAAAGATCCATATCCATGCTAAAGTCAAAGTAAATCCAATCTCTAATAATATGAAACTGAATAGTCTCCAACTGAATCCAGTGAAATAACTGAATAAAACCCATAACAACTTTGGAACTGAATGGCCAAATCAAAACCATAAACTGTGTCTCAAAGTAAATGTGAAGGAATGAAAAACTAAATTTAATCAATACGCATACGGTAGAGCAACTCCAACTGCACCTTCAAGCAAATATTAAAATAATTCTATACAGCTTCTCCAAATACTATTTCTTGAAAAGTTAGTCAGCGCACAAGGTCAGAGCCCCGAGCATCAATACACACTACTCCCCTCAAATAGGGTCCGTGAACCCAGACAATAGCATTATACGCAATAAATATCACAATAGAGAATTTTAATTAGACGAATATAATTAAACGCAAGAAAGTTAAATCACTATCCACCCCCAAAGGTTCTTATAAAATCACACCAATATATTTTAATTATCCCACTGCCCCAAAGTATTAATTGAATTCAATTAACCCAAAGTTATCATTTAGCTCAATTTTATTATCCATTACGGTACTTCCGCAATAAATTCTACACCACCCGCAATTCCCCTCGTTATAGCCAGCCAGCCCGTTTAAACTGTTAGACCTGCACGTTATGCACGAGGTTCCACACACGACACGTCTTCATAGTCAGCCAGCCCGTCTAAACAGTCAGCCCTGTACGTTATTTAGACCCTACACACCCACACGTCAAAATAGCCAGCCAACTCGTTTAAACTGTCGTTTCTGCACTTTATTAACGACGCCAATATATTTTAATACCCGTTTTATTATCCTAGATATTAAATTCTCAATTTTCTCAATTTCACAATTTATAAATTTCCCCCGCCCTTATTAATGATGAGAGATCCTCAAAATACCCCTTAGTCCTATACCTAAGGGACCCCAAGTTATCAATACGTCCTACCCTATGTATAGGATGAATTTTTAACATAAATCTTGACCTAGTCACGTACCTAGACTAGTGTAATGACGATAAAATACCGAAAATTAGCCCACCCTCGATATGATAAAATCGCGATAATCTACCCTCACTAGTGCCATACCTAGAAGGCGTAAATCATCAAAACGCCTACCCACTAGTCCCATACCTAGAAGGCATCCTAAAATATAGGGAGAGAAAATATACCCAACAACCCGTCATCACAATGGCAATTTAATAATACCAACAACTCACACAAACAAGCATAATTAATCAATGTACCAAACTACGCATGATAGTCCAATTCAATTAAACCTTAATTTAATTTTCACATCATCATAAACACTCAATTAATTCCATTTAATTATTTTAAATTAAATACACCGAGATTTCATCATTAATACATCATAATTATAATTTCATTATCTCAACACAAATTGCATGAGTTATACGCCCCCAAATTCATTTAAATAAAAATTAAGGTTTTTCTACATGCAACCTACACCAATAAAACCCAAAATTCACTCATAAATTCTACGTACCCAAGGGTTATGAATAGTATTCATATTGAAAGATTTTATAAAAATAGTCCCAAAATTTGTTATTATTATTCCTAATTAAGTCACTGATCTCTTTTAAGAAAAAACATGATTAAGGGTTTAGCCGACACTTAAAACGCATAATAATAAAGGAAAGGAATAGAGTATTCATGCCTGTGATTTAGATGAAGAAAATCTTAGTTGACGGTTGAATTCCTCTTGAAAAATTAGCAAAGAGTCGTTCTTGAACAATATTGACAAAATTCGCTTTAAAGCTTCAAAACTTGGATTGAAAATAGCTCTCCAATGGAGTTAAGGTTTTGAGGGATGAAAAAGATGTAAAAGAGGAGATTGCTGCTCTTAGGGTTTGGAAGAATGTGTTTTTAAAAGAACTAAACTCGCCACTTTGTTTATATACCAAAAATAATTTGTGTCCTAATCAAATACAAACACTCGAAAAATTATTACGGACAATCCGACCATCAGATTCGCTTGAAATTTTTATAGCGAACGGTGAGACGGAGCTTCTATGAAAAATTTAGCTCTATCGGACTGTTGGATTTTAAAAAATATTGTTTTTATCCTACTTAATTCGGATCCTCCCCCGATTTTTATACAAAAAGTTATGATTTTAAAATTTTAATCCCGATTTAAATTCCACTTAAAACCCTATTTTTATATATAAAAACCAACATATTTAATTACTAAGAATAATTAAATCCAAAATTTATTTATTTTTCTCGAATTTCCTAATTAATTAATTTAATTAAGTATTAAAAACATGGGGTGTTACAATAAGATCATATTTCAATTATGCAAAAAACAAAAACAATTAACACCATTGATAGAAAGGTCCAACCTCAAGTTGAATTAAGATAACGAATCATAAAAGCAAAGCTTCGACTCAAGTGAAATATCCAACACCCTTTTTACGATCATACCTTATGTAAAAAAAGTCGAGGGTTTCATTCATTGTGACTCTTTCTGACCAGCACTAGGGGTGGCAATTCGGGTTAGTCGTGTCATTTTCGGATCGCGTTGATTTTTATTTTAGTATAAGTTTTGGGTACTCCTAAATCTATACAAGTTAATCGGGTCATGTTCGGGTTATTACCGTAAACGGGTTATCGGGTCAAAAATTGCCAGCTCTAACCAGCACTACGAACTTATTTCCTTTGAAAGGCCATTAGCAGGGGCATGCAACTTTTTTCAATGTTTTTAGATAGAAACTAAACAAGCACGTTTTTAACTACCACTTTTTTTTCTCAAATTAGCAATTGATCAAAACCTTCTTGTCTCTTAACGTTGGTATTACCCAATTTGATAGATAAAAATCTTTGAGACACTACCATGTTCTTATTTTTTTTGCATGTGGTGGCTTTCACTCAAGCACAAAGATGGGATACTATATCCAATTTTTAAAGGTAGTATCATTCAATAAAGGTTGTAGCCATAACCACATCTTCACTCGTGATTTTTAAGATAGCATAAGCTTTTCAACTTCTCCAATCATGAACCAAAATTTTCATATGACATCTAAGAGTTAAAAAGTCTTTCACAAATCTAATGAAGCTTTAAACGCTTTGTTGAAAATCATAAATCTTTGGCATTCCTCATAAATTGGCATCAACTCAATGTGTAGTGCGGTGTAAAGTGCCATAAGATATGAAATGTATTCTCAAGCATACATTTTCTCAAAGTTTATAGGACTTAAAAGAAAAGAAAATTCATTTTTTGAAGTACATGTCATATTCCCAAATGTAAGAAAAAATGATCAAATAAGCCATTTTGATATATAAAAATATGTCATTAAGTATATCATCCAAAAAGGCATAAACATGATTATATAAAAAAATTATGAATTTTTCAATGAAAAATACATACAACCACAAAAGATCATGATATATAGGATTAAAATATATACATATAGAACATAATCCTAAACATGTTCCTACAAGATCAATTAATGATGAAAATAACCAATAAGGTCCTTGATAATCAATCTAGAGAAATCACAAACGTTCAGGCTAAAAGATGATGCAATGCCTAAATACAAAAATAGGAAACATTCAAGGATAATACATATATGCAACGAATATATATCCAAAATAAAATTAAAATACTTTTAATACGTGTAGGAATATAACATATGTGGATCAATAAGAAGATCAATTAGATGTGACAATCCTATAAGCATACTTTTGGTTAACCAAAACATAGCATTCTCAAAAATAAAATCTTTTCGAATTATTCAAGGTAAGAAGCAAGAACAAATCAAGAAGACAAACAATTTACATATGAGTTATCAAACTTGATTTAAGTGATATATGAATCAAAAGTACTGTGAGGACAAATTTTTAAATAGAATCAATTTGTATGTTTTTGGCTTATTGCATGCTCGGACAAACCCGTATGAGTCATAGGTTTGGACTTGTGTGTGTTGACCTTTAATCTTATAAAGATTAAAGACTGTAGAGGCCAAGTTAGCATGTCTACATCATCGTGTCGCGTTTAGTGTCTCGTTTCACCTTTAACATCCGAGGAATCTCAAGAAGGTATGGATGAATTTTTATTTAATTCCTGGATATCATTAGGTGTTTTTTATTTATGTTTGAGGTTATTTTTCAGAAGGTTTTCTCAAAGAAAAATTTGAACAAAGTCGTTCAAATGAGTTTTTAAAGAGGTATAAACATATTCATGCAGTTCATTCGAATGAGTTTTTTTATCGGTTTGAACGAGATGGAAACATCGTTAGGACGACATTAAAATAAGGTTTAAACAAGGAAGTTTTATCAATGGTGAAAACTTCATTTGAAACTCGTTTGAAGTACGCTCGAATGAGATAAGCATATTCATTCGAACGAGATTTTGTTTGGTTCAAACGAGTTTATGCACTTCGTTTAAACGAACCTCTACTTTCGTTCGAATGAAATTTCGCCGGATCGATTTTTTTTTTTTTTTTGTAAATAGGTATGCTAGGAAAATTTAAGTTCAGATTTTGTCGAAAATCATTATTCTATCATAAACCAAAAGCCTCCAAACCCCAGTTTCACCCAAACTCTTTGAGATCCAAAATTCAATTTTTATGCTAGTTTGATATCTCCAATTTGTGGGCACCAAGATTATTTTAATCATTATCTTTGTTGAGTACCTTTCATACAGTGGCTTCCGTATTTGATATTTACACAAGGTGGATGCCATGTTTGTGGTGTTGCGATAAAGAAACAGTTCGCCCATATTTCAGATTCGTAAAAGGTAGTTGAGCCTTATCGATTGATACCGAGGAATTTTTGGACTCATAAGTTGTGGTAGTCGCGTGGGTGGACTCCTACATGTCACTAGATGAAGGTTAAGGAGCAAATAACATCAAGGCTTGCGAGGGCATCGAGTCTATGTTGTAAGTCTTCTGCCGCGTCCTTTATAATTCCATACTTAGTGGATTTTTATGTGGTTGGTCCATTTGAAGTTTTTCCCTTTTGGGTTTTTCTCATACATCGGGCATTGTGTATTGATTATTTTAATTTATACTGCTATCACCTATATTCATGTTTTATGATAAAATAAAATTGGCTAAAATTGGTTTTCACAACTTTCGTTTATAATTGGTGCTTAGGGTTATTTTGTTTAAGTCTTATATTCAATTGAAAAAAAATTGATTTTTTTAGACCATTATGTATATCTACCACTTCAAATTTGTATCAGAGCAGGAACACTAAGTTATTGTGTTAGATCTATGTTTATGCATAAGCCCTAGTGGTTTTTATATGGAGGGTCAATCGCTTTCTAGGCTAACAATGTTTGATGGGTCTAATTACACGTACTGAAAAGCACGTATGAAATAAGCACATAAGTTGATAGATGAGCTGGTATGGAAACTTGTTGATAAGAATTAGTCCCTACCCATATCCTCAATAGGATATTATAGAATTCCCAAACTCATAGAAACCTAGAGTGAGGACGAGCATAAGTTGTGTAATTATAAGTCATGTGGTTTGAATGTTTTATTTTGTGTTATCACACTAGAGGAGTTCCGATGTATTATCACATGGGAAACGTCTAAAGAGGCTTAGGAGATACTCCAACTCACCCATAGGGGAACTAGTGATGTTAAGGCTTCCAAACTCTAAAACCTCACCACTTAGTTTGAAACTATTAGGATGGAGGATAGTGAATCCTTCTATGAGTTTTACACTATATTGTATGATATTGTGAACTCTTCGTTTAACTTAGGAGAGAGAATACCCAAAACTCGTGCAGTTAAGAAAATCTTACGGGCCTTGCCTGAAAGAATTAATTTAAAAGTGAAAGTTTTAAATTCATTGGGTACTTTGAACTCTATAAAACTCTAAGAGATTGTATGTGATATTCAAACTTATGAGTTTGTCATGTTTTCCTCCAAAAAGATGAAGCAGATAAGGGCATTGCTTTGAAAGCTCGGAAGGAGGAAACACGTATTTTGAATGATCAGTCTGGTGACACGACTGAAAATGTGTCTCAAAAATGCGTTCTCTCTAGGCTCAAGTGCAAGCCTGTCGCTCAAATAATAATCTGACAAGTCGAGTATCGATCCTCAGGGAACTAAGACAACGAAGTTGTAACGACGGGAAAAGACGAAGGAATCCTAACTCTGACTCTAAAAAGAAAGGGAAAATGATTTGGTTTGGGGAATGATTATAAATAAATGCAATGATGAAATTATAAAAAGATCCAATTAGACTAAGTTACCTAAAATAAAATGAAAGATGATATGAAACTTTTGAACTAAGTGATGAGGAAAACAGGACGGGAATACAATCCCCCAACCCTAGTGTATTGCCGGTAAAATACTAATCGTGAATTTAACTGATTAATTTAACCCAGAATTTAGTACTCCCAAGCATTACGTATACGAGGTTTAAGGTCGCATCATACTTAATCTGAGGACGAGTAAATCGGTATCGCGATAGTGACACTCGAATTGCATTCTAAATCATCCCGGTTACCCAGAGGCAAACGAGATATAAAGATCTACAATTGTTGTGTTCCTCCGCTATACGGTCGTAATCAATCACTAAATTCAGAGGATTAATTTTATACACATGCAACTAACACATCAGGTTGGGTTCATGTATCCCGACCTTAGAAAATCTAGCCTAGCATGTTGAAAGTGAAGAAAATAGTATTGGATTTGCAGAAAAACATGATTAAACTATGAAAAGTTAATGGAATGATGTAAAACAGAATTAAAAAGAGGAAATAACTCACTAATTTTTTTACCAAAGCAATAACAACAGCAATGAAGAACACAGAATTCTGAATTAACCTTGAATCTTTTGAATTAAACTGGAAATTGTATCTAAACTAGGGTTTGCTGGAAAAGAAAGGAAAAATCTATTATTCTCCCCAAAATCTCCGTGCAAATAATAAAAATAAAATGGGTTTTTATGCCCTACAATAATTCAGGAATTTCAGTTGTACTAGGACTCTTTTAGGAGAAGATTACATTTGCAAATCTCGATACCCGGGCCGGTCCGGGCTTTAGGACCGATCTGCCTCTTAAGCGGATCAGTTCCTTTTATTTTGGGGCGGACCGATCCGGGGGCGGATCGGTTTTTTTATTTTCTGCCTTCTTCGACTTGCTTTTGATCTGAGGTCTACTGGAGTTTGCACAGCGGACCGGTCTGAGGTAGGGGCGGACCGGTCTGCCTATTTAACTTTTTTGCTCAACTTTGACTGCTCATATCTTTTGTTCCAAAACTCCGATTGAGGTGTCGTTTCTTCCTATGTGCTCATGAATGTGATATCTTCAACTTTTCTTTAGGTACCTCATCCGAATTCCGAGTGTAAATTACACTTTTGTCGTTTTGACTTTCCTTCCTTTCTTTCTTGATTCTTCCGATTTTCTTCTTTCGTTTCTTGACATCAAATACCTGTAAAATCACTACGAAATACCAAAAACTCGGTTTACTCGTTAGGATTAGTCAGTAGAAAGATTATGAGATAAAGTCAACTCAATTACGTTGTTCGAGGTGCTAAAAGTAACTAAATCAAGGGATAAATTAGGAAGAATTTATTCCTAATCAAACCCCCTAACTTAGAACTTTGCGCGTCCCGAGCAATGTAAAAGAATCCAAGCAAGGCTCAATTCTTGAAAAACATTTTATTGGATAGAATACCTTTTTCGCCAGCAAGCGATTGCATTTAGCGTATGCAACAAGCCTTTAAACCCCTAGGTCACCCTAGTAGGACGAGTTGTGTCTCGTGAGGGTTTGCAGAGAATATACCCACAAAATTTGACTCAAAGAACATTCAAAATATGCAAAATTGTGCAATTCAAACTTTTCCAGAAAATAGTCATCATCAAGTCATATGTACAAGTCTCAAACCGTAGTGTGTGTGTGCGAAGCCGGAAATATAACCGCCGATTTCCATCGATTGATCATTACCTTACTTATCCGAAAATTCGCTTTGATTTCAAATTCTCACGGAATGCTCTCTCCAACGAATCACTCGGATTGTGGCTATTCTCTCGGTATGCGTGATATAAGAAGTAAATGTAATGGAAGCAAGATCACGCATACAATTAGAAAGATGGAATTTTTAGAGTGATAGGATCTCATCAACGGAATACGGTTTTAAAAACGGGAACATTGCCTCTTTTTTCGCGCATTCAATCTCTTCTATTATCTTTTGGTGTATTAGCTCTCCACGCGATAACCAATTTCGCAATTTAGACTCGGTTAGGACTTTTTCGGGGTTTGAGGTATATTGGGTAAAATGAAATGGTAGGGAAGGTTGGAATTGAAAAAGTTATTTATGATGTCCATTTGTGCTTTTTTCGGGCTATTGCTCATTTTTTTCTTCTTCACTTTTTTTTTCTGTTTTTCACTTCTTTTCTTTTCTCACTATTTTTGTTGAGCATATTTTTTTTCTTCTCTTGCCCCTTTATATGCACTTTTTGGACTTAAATTCTGAATTTTTCCATTTTTCGCAATTCCGGGCTATTTGGGTTTTTCGGGTTATCAAACGAAAGGGACAATTTTTTTTGCTCAAATTTGGTTACAAAAGGGGTAATTTTTCGCTATTTTTTCTGGCCAATATTTTTGGGTGACAAACGAGGGCCTACTTCATTGTCCAAAATACCAATTGCGTTACCATATGCGTTTCGAGATGAATTTAACTTTAGAGATCAATTTTGACACATTTTTCAAAGCAATATCACACACGTCTTTCATAACCGATCAAAATGAAAGGCTTGAGATCCTCGACGACTTTTTAGGCGCTAAAAAGAACTTTGAGTTAACAATTAACTCGGATTGATTTAAAAACGCGCAAAAAAATGATAGGCTCGAATCTTACCGGGTTTGTTAATCTCCGCACTTATTCGTTAAGTCGTCAATTTTCGCTCAATTTCCATCTTTGGTCAATTTTGGCTTAGTGTATGTTGAATTTTACAACTTGAGACTTCAATTCGACTTTTAATGATTTTTTTGAAAATTTTGAATTCCAATTTTTATTTATTTTGAACAAAAATATTTTTGGGTTTTTCAAAATTTTATGATTTTTTTGGAAATTTCTAAGCATTTTGGAAAATTTGTGAAGTTTTAGAAATACGCACTTGTGACCCCCCCTAACTTAGACTTTTGCATTGTCCTCAAGCAAAAAGGACTAAAATCTAACTCAAAGCGAATCAAAAGTGCGGAAAAATAAAACAAACAAATATTTAAAATGCATAAAGACACTAAATGACCCTAACACATGACTCAATAATACACTAAAAATCACCCCATACGCGTCGGGGGTGTGACGACCTCTCATCTCTCCACAAACTCACCCGACCCCACTCACGGGATTCGATGATCTCCTCGTCTCTCCCGTCCTAGGATTATAATCCAACAATCGGAACAAGTTGGGACCTCGCCCATAGATAAAGGATGGACCGGGAGACTCATCGTGACTAGTTGGAAAGGGATCCTCGTGATGCTGACTCAAAGCGTGGTCTGCGTGCGCTGAATCGGAGGGAACACCTAGGTTTCTTTCAATTTTTAAGATGCATGGGTCGGGCTCTAAGTCGGATGAACCACAACGTTTCTCCTCACTCGCCTTCGGGACCTGTAGTGGTATGGGTGGATGGTCACAAAGAAGGAATTCATCGATTTTATCTTTCCATTCGCTTTCTTCTAGGTGACTCCATGAATCCAATAGAGTTTGGACTTCGTCATTAAGGCTCTCATCCACCGGACCGAATTCTTTTTCAAATTCTTCCATGCTCATGTCCCCTAGCTCTCTCTCTCGAGTAGTGCCTACGTCCTCTCTTACTTGCTCGATCTCTAACTACACCATTTTTCTCTCTTCTAACCCATCTCTCTCTCTTTACATTGCGGTATAAGTTCCCTCGCTCTCATGACTAGACACTAAGAAATATTCTAAGGCGTCTCCATATAAATTTTCCTCAATGTGCTCTTCTACGATCTCATCAATTAGGTTCACCGCGTGAAGATCATCTTCTTCCCCCGAATATTGGGTTATATGTAAGATGTTAGTCTCTAAGGTCATGTTCCCAAAAGTGAGTTGCATTCGCCCATTCCGAGTATTGATGATTGCATTAGCCGTAGCTAAGAAAGGGCGCCCAAGAATGATGGGAACATGGTTGCTTGAGGTAAAGCAGGGTTCCGTGTCCCAAATGACAAAGTTTATCGGGAAGTAGAAAGTGTCAACTTGGACGATCACGTCCTCAACTATGCCTCTTGAGATCTTCACGGTTCGATCCTCTAATTGGAGAGTGACCTTTGTGGGCTTGAGGTCGCCCAAATCAAGTTGCCTATAGATGGCGTAAGGGAGGATATTGACACTTGTTCCCAAATCAAGTATGGCTTTTTCGATTTTATTTTCTCCAATGATCCAGGAAATGTTAGGTGCACCGGGATCTTTGAATTTTGGCGGGAGATCATGAAGTAGGATGGAGCTCACATTCTATGCTAGAAAGACATTTTTCTTTACCTTCATCTTTCTCTATACTGTCAACAAGTCTTTGATGACTTTTGCATAAGCTGGAATTCGCTTAATGGCATCGAGGAAAGGTAAGTTCAGCTTTACTTGCTCTAGCACGTCATCACGTGGGTTTCCTTTATGGGAAAGAATTAGCCTTTGAGGAAACGGTGCCGCGGTGGGTGGTTTTACTACTACCTCGGTCTCACTAGTGTCGTCTTTATCACTCTCATTCAAGGGGACATATTCAGCTTCTTTCGTGTTGGGCGAAATCTCCTTGTCTTTAGGTACGTGTGGTGGGGGAGGTGACAAGTTAACTACTCTCCCACTACGTAGAGTGGTAATTGCGCTACATTGCTCAGGATAGTCATGGGGTGTCGAGCTAACACTAGTTTGACCTTGGAGAGGTCTTTGGCCCTGGGAAGGAAACTTGCCCTTCTCTTGGATACTCCACGATGATTGTAACTGTGAAATGTTCGTATTCATGTCATTCATCATGCGCTCATGCCTAGCATTAGTTGCAGTCTAGGTATTGATAAAGTGGTTGATAGTATCCTCGAGACTTCTCCGCGGTGGAGGGATGTATTCTCCTTGAGGTGGTGGTGCTTGCACATGTCCTTGCATGTGTGGAGCTTGTTGAAAATGTGGTGGTGGAGGAGGAGCAACATTTGAATTAGGATTCATTGCAGAATGTTGTTGCCCATAGCTAAAACCAGGGTGGTTTTTCCATGAAGGGTTGTAAGAATTCCCGTGCAGGGCACCGAAATTACCCTTGAATCCTCCTATACCACTGACTTGCTCTTAAAGCATTAATTTGTAGGCGGGTATAGTCGGGCATTCCTCAGTTGAATGGACCGCCTCACAAATCGCACACACCTTTTCAATGGGGTTTGGTATGGATCCAGTTGGTCCTCTTACACATATCCCACGTAGGTCTCGCACTTCTTTCTCAAGTATATCGATTCGACTGTCCACTATAGAACTCTTTTCTATATGAAGCAGGCCGGACGCCGATGGAGTGGTGGTCACTTGACGATTTTGATTTTGAGCATTAGGTTCAGATGTATCCCAGGATTGGGTAGTCTCGGCGACATACCTCAGGTGAAGCTCAGCATCGTGGGCGTCTAAGTCGATAAAGGGACCACTTCCCATGGTTTCAACAAGTTGCTTGGAGTTAAGATTCAGCCCATTATGGAGAAATGAGATGATTTGCGCTGAATCAAATCCATTATGGGGGCATGAAGTAACCAACTCATTGAAACGCTCATAACATCGATGAAATGGCTCATTTTCAGATTGTCTGAACGCTGGAATTTGAGCCTTTATAGAGATTGTTCGATGTGGTGGGAAGAATTTCTTGAGAAATCTCGATTGCAATTCATTCCAAGATGGAATCGAGCTTGGAGGTAAAGACCATAACCAGGTCTTAGCTTTATTTTTTAGTGAGAAGGGGAAGAGTTTGAGTCGAATCACCTCTTGTGTGCAAGTTTGATCATTGAGAGTTCCACACACATCCTCAAATTCCCTGATGTGAAGATATGGCTTTTCAGAATCCATACCATGGTAATGGGGTAAAATATGGATCATCCCATTTTTAAAACGAAATTGCCCGGCATTATGTGGGAGTATAATGCATCCCGGAGTGACAGTGCGCTCGGGATATAAGATTTCTCTCAGCGGGCGGTATGGGGCCTCTTCCTCACTAGAGGTTGCACTACCGTGTTGCGACATCTCTCTTTCTCTTAACGACTCGGTATCCTCACTAGGTGTGCTCGAAGCGTGCTCTGGAGTGTGTCCTAAGAAATAAAACGGAGTGTTATTTGAGATTGAGTGTGACGGTGTGGGAGGTGGAATCCAAAATTGTGGGGCGTTAGCCGTGTAGGGGTTATCGGGGTTGTACTCAACTATTGGATTTTTGTGAATGCTGGTTGGAGTATTATGAGGTGTGGGAGTGAGTTCAGAATTTTGCATTAATAGCTTGTGAGAGATGGTGGGGAATCTTTTTGTGCTTTTTGAATTTTTTTATGTTTTTGGATTTTTTGAAAAAAAATTTGGTCAAAGTTTTAGATTGACTCGATCTAATCCTAAGTCTACCTAGTTCCCCGGCAACGGGGCCAAAAACTTGACGTGACTGAAAATGTGTCTCAGAAATTCGTTCTCTCTAGGCTCAAGTGCAAGCTTGTAGCTCAAGTAATAATCCGACAAGTCGGGTATCGATCCTCAGGGAACTAAGACAACGAAGTTGTAATGATGGGAAAAGACGAAGGAATCCTAACTCTGACTCTAAAAAGAAAGGGAAAATGATTTCGTTTGGGGAATGATTATAACTAAATGCAGTGATGAAATTATAAAAAGATGCAATTAGACTAAGTTACCTAAAATATAAATGAAAGATGATTTGAAACTTTTGAACTAAGTGATGAGGAAAACAGGATGGGAATACAATCCCCCAACCCTAGTGTATTGCCGGTAAAATACTAATCGTGAATTTAACTGATTAATTTAATCCAGAATTTAGTACTCCCAAGCATTACGTATACGAGGTTCAAGCCCGCGTCATACTTAATTTGAGGATGAGTAAATCGGTATCGCGATAGTGACACTCGAATTGCATTCTAAATCATCCTGGTTACCCAGAGGCAAACGAGATATAAAGATCTATAATTGTTGTGTTCCTAGGCAATACGGTCATAATCAATCACTAAATTCAGAGGATTAATTTTATACACATGCAACTAACACATCAGGTTGGGTTCATGTATCCCGACCTTAGAAAATCTAACCTAGCATGTTGAAAGTGAAGAAAACAGTATTGGATTTGCAGAAAAACATGATTAAACTATGGAAAATTAATGGAATGATGTAAAACAGAATTAAAAAGAGGAAATAACTCACTAATTTTTTTACCAAAGCAATAACAACAGCAATGAAGAACACGGGATTCTGAATTAACCTTGAATCTTTTGAATTAAACTGGAAATTGTATCTAAACTAGGGTTTGCTGGAAAAGAAAGGAAAAATATATTATTCTCCCTAAAATCTCCGTGCAAATAATAAAAATAAAATGGGTTTTTATACCCTACAATAATTCAGGAATTTCATCTGTACTAGGAGTCTTTTAGGAGAAGATTAGATTTGCAAATCTCGATACCCGGACCGATCCGGCCTTAGGCGGACCGGTCTGCCTCTTAAGCGGATCGGTTCTTTTTATTTTGGGGCGGACCGGTTCTTTTATTTTCTGCCTTCTTCAGTTTGCTTTCGATCCGAGGTCTACTGGAGTTTGCACAGCGGACCGGTCCGAGGTAGGGGCGGACCGATCTGCATATTTGACTTTTTTACTCAACTTTGACTGCTCATATCTTTTGTTTCGGGACTCCGATTGAGGTGTCGTTTCTTCCTATGTGCTTATGAATGTGATATCTTCAACTTTTGCCCTTTTGACTTTCCTTCCTTTCTTTCTTGATTCTTTCGATTTTCTTCTTTCGTTTCTTGACATCAAATACCTATAAAATCACTAAGAAATACCAAAAACTCGGTGTACTCGTTGGGATTAGTCAGTAGCAAGATTATGAGATAAAGTCAACTCAATTACGTTGTTCGAGGTGCTAAAAGTAACTAAATCAAGGGATAAATTAGGAAGAATTTATTCCTAATCATCTGGCATCAATTCTGATGATATGGCTATGTTTACTAAGAAGTTCAGACAATTTATTAAGTTTAATAAAGAGAAATCTAAGTATGTGAAAATAAATTTGAGAAGACTTAGTTTAGCGTGGTTGTGAAATTACCTAAAAATCATAATGATAATGTTAAGAGGGATGAGTCGGATATATGCTTTGGCCATGAGGGTTGTCCATAGGACACCTGAGTGTCCCATTATGCTAAGGAAAGAGGGCAAGAAATCGATTGCAGACAATGACACCTTTAGTGATAGTGTACTCGAACAGGAACCCGATTCCCCTATTGAGAACAACTACACCACATTCATGGCTAGTCATAAAATTCTTGAGGAAAAATCTTTCGATGAAGATAATCATGAGCACGAAAATTCTGGGGACATTATTTGTGTTTCTAAAGTGAGTGATGGTGGAGAGAGTGGGGAAGAATAAGAAAATAGAAGAAGAGGAGGAGTGTGAACTTCAAGTTGCCTTCCGTGAGTTATATGCGAAAATGACAAAATTAAAAAAGGATAACTTGGAGTTGGATGCTACGTTGAAATAACGCACCGTAGGTAATGATGAGAGTATTTGGGTTACTGAACTTAGTGTAACACCCCGTGTTTTATTATTTAATTTAATTAGTTAATTAGAATATTCGAGAAAAATAAATATTTGAATTTATTAATTTTTATTGGCTAAATATGTTTGTTATGATTTTAAAAGAATAAAACTTCAAGCAGAATTGAAATCGGAATTAAAATAAAGTTTTAATTGAATTTTTATTATATAGAAGATTCCTCAAAACATAAAACTCTCTAAGAGTCCACGGAGCATAAAACTCTCTAAAAAAAATATTGAAAAATATTAAACGGTTCGATCGAGCTAAAAATAATTTTAACTTCCTATCGTCTTCAGCTATTTCTTTGTAAAATTTCATCCAATTCCAACGGTCCGATCGTTCGAAATAAAATTTTTAGTGTTTGTATCTTATTAGAGTTCTATTAGGATTAGGTTTCTTAATGACTATATAATGACTCTAATTCGTGGGGGGACTTCTGATAATCACTTTCTCTCAAGTTTTTCACTAGAGAACACTTATAAAAATATTTCCTCTCAACCATAATCATCAACCTCCAACATAATCAAGGTTTTGTCACCATATTTGAAGGTTTATTTAGGGTTTAATCAAGATTGGTCCAAGAACACTTCTTTGCTAATTTTTCAAGAGGAATACATATTTCTAATTAGATTTTCAACACAATCTTCACAGGCATGAATACTCTATTCTTTTCCTTTAGTATTATGCATTTTAAGTGTCGCCTAAACACTTAATTACATGTTTTCTTAAAAATAATTAGTAACTTAATTAGAAAAAAAGGACACTAATTATGGGGTTATTTTTATAAAATCCTTTAATCTGAATAATATTCATAACCCTTTGGGTACGTAGAATTCGTGGGTGATTTTGGGTTTTATTGGTGTAGGTTGCATGTAGAAAAATCCTAGTTTTAAAATAAATGGATTTGGGGGCGTATAACTCAGGTAATTTGTGTCGAAACAATGAAATTGGAATTATGATGCTTTAAAAGATGACATATCGGCATATTTAAATTAAATAATTAAATGAGATTAATTGGATATTTATGTCGAGGTGATAATTAAATTAATATTTAATTGAATTGGACTATCATGCGTAGTTTTATACGTTGATTAATTATGCTTGTTTGTGTGACTTGTTGGTATTATTATATTGCCTTGTGACGACGGGTTGTTGGGCAATTTTGCTCTCCCTATATTTTAGGATGCCTTCTAGGTATGGGACTAGTGAGGGTAGATTATCACGGTTTTATCATGTCGGAGGTGGGCTGATTTTTATTACTTTATCGTCGTTACGCTAGTCTAGGTACGAGACTAGGTTGTGATTTATGTTAGAAAATCTTCTTATATATAGATTAGGACGTATTGATAACTTGGAGACCCTTAGGTATGGGACTAAGGGGTATTTTGAGGATCTCACATCGATTAAAAGGGTGGGGTGATTTATAAATTATGAAATTGAGAAATTGAGAATTAATGCCTAAGATAAAAACGGGTATTAAAATTTGTGGTGACATAATGTGTCGGGGCCGACAGTTTAAACGGGTCAGAGGACGATTTATGTCGTGTCGTGTGTGGAACCTTGTCATGTATCGGGGCCGACAGTTTAAATGGGTCAGAGGACGATTGACAAGGGGAAGTGTGGCACTTTAATGAAAAGTGAGAACAATAATAAAAGAAGTTGGCTAATTTAATTAAATTAACATCGTGGGACTTGGGAATTTAAAACCATATTGGTGTGAAATCATAAATGGGGATTTCTACGGGTAGTTAGTGATTTAGATTTATCGCGTTTAATCATTTCGTTTAAATTAAAATATTATATTGTGATATTTATTGCGTATAATGCTACTGTCTGGATTCAAGGATCCTATTTGAGGAGAGTAGTGTGTATTCTTGCTCAGGGCTTTGGCTCTGACCCATGCGTGACTAATCTTTTTCAGGATTTGATTTGGAGAAGCTGCATAAGTTTATCGGAGTTATCATTGGAGGTGCAGCTGGAGTTATTTATTTTATGGCATAGTTTAGTTAGATTTTCTTTTCCAGTCGTATTATGAGACTTCATTGGAGTTTTATTGGGCCATTCGGTTCCAAAGTTGTTTAGAGAATTTCTTTTGGGATTATTTTAGATTTATTTAATCATTATTGGAGAATGGATTTTTGGAGTTAACATGTGATGGATCTTTTATCGCTTAGTTGTTTATGATCATTTGAGATTGATTCAATTATTTATCTTATGGACTGATTTATTTATGTCTCATGATAAGAATGGTATTTATTTAGTTCACGCCTGGCATAGTTCGATGGCGGTGGCTGGCCATCCCGTCTATCGAATTTTACGGGGTGTGACACTTAGGTCACATGATAAGACTCTTATGGGAAAACTCGCGTTTATCGAAGGGGAGCGAGATAACCTTAAAAAATTAATGGAGATTTTAAAGAAAGATTCCTTAGTGTTTGATGAGTCTCATCATTTACTTGAGTCTAGGCTTTTGGAGTATGAATAAAGATTAATAGACTCGATTAATGTCAAATTTTATTTGGATTCTAGGTTGAAAAAGTTGTATAAGATGTTAGGAAACATCCGAATCAAAGATGGCAATTGTGGGATTGGCTTCGATATTCCAAATGCTTCTGCTACCCAATCCAAAACCATAATTTTAAGAGAGTCAACCATTTCTAGGAACATTATAAAAGGTCGACCCAAGGGTAACATTCCTCATGTCTAGACGTGCATATATTGCGATTAGAAATGTCACCTTAGGCATTTTTGCTTTGATCTTAGAGATAATCCTAGGAAGTTTAAGTCTAGAGTCACTGAGGTTCCCAAAATACAAGAGTGCCATGTCACACCTACATGGATTATAAAATCATATTTGGGGGCTTTGCGTATAAGACTTGTTGATTCTCTAATGCTTGCACATAATACTTCTCATGCTAAATCCAAAAGTCGATTGTGTTCGCATGTTTTCATACACTAGCTTTTGTACTTCATGTTATTTGTGTTTGCTAGTTATATGTGATTTAACTCCTTTTTATTTTTCATATATTGGGTCTATTGAAAAATACAAAAATATTTTTTTTAATCTTTTGAGTTTATTCATATGGTGTCTTTGAAAAATTATTTAAAAACTCAAAAGACTTTTGTTTATGTGTAGTTTAGTTTTACACATTTTGTGTGACGTATGGGTGTCTTTGAATACAATTCCTTCCATATTTTCATGTATCTGGAACATTTTATTACGATTTGCAATGCTTATATTGTTCTTAATCATTAGTTCGAAAATGACTTGCTTAATAGATTCACTTTGCATATGCCTCCTCACACATATGAACGAGCTCTTTTAGATTTTAACTGCATATGTTACATGAGATAAGTTAGATTTTCTCCTAACAATATTATCATATAAATATTGTAAACACCACATTCTAGGACTCCCTAAGTCTCTCCTTAGGTCCCTAGCACCTCCCCAATTCGCAACAAACTCTAGGTTATGCTTTGAGTACCGACATAGAGGCCATCAGGCACTCTCGGGTCCCGTTTGGCTCCGGTAAAATTAATCATCAAAGTGAAATCTCAATGAATCTTTTAAGGGCTCTAAATCCCCTTTCCAACGCTCCACCCCGTGCATAAAACGGCACAACGGTTCAAACGAACGGTCTATTTTACTATCAAAAATCGATTTAGAGGCCATCAGGCACTCCCAGGCCTCGATTTGACCTCAATAAACTTCACCATAAAAGAGAAAGCTCAATGGATCTTCTAAGGGCACTGATACCCCTTTCCAATGGTCAGCCCCATGCATGAAACGACATAACGATTCGGACGAACGATCCATTTTTCCTCGAAGTCAACTCTTTGACCAAAGTTAACTATTTGACAAAAGTCAACTCTTTCCAATGGTCAGCCACCAGGAGCTTCTGGGCTCCATTTGACCAAAGTCAACTCTTCAGCTTAAATGAGACAGAATGAATCTTTTAAGGTAACTTAATACACTTTTCAACGGTCCACCCCGTGCACAAATCAGCCTTACGGTATGGACGAATGATCTATTTTAGTTTGAAGGGTCATCGGACGCTTCCGTAACCCGTTTGACCAAAGAAAACTTTTTGCATTGAGTGAATACCTTTGGAACATCAAAATACCTCATACAAAATTTCCAACGATCGGCCCCGTGCGCGATCCGAACTTGCGGTTTGGATGAATAATCCATCATCGTTCGACGATCTTCTGTTCAAAGGACCGATGGGCGCTTTCAAGCCCCACGTTTGATCCAAAGTCAACTCCTTAACCAGGGTGTAACCCAAAGGATTCTTAAAGGTCTTTGAATTACCTTTCTAACGGTATGCCCCGTGCATTATTTGGACTTATGAATTGCATTTTATGACCATTTTTTTGAAAAATCTGCACGAGACTGGCAATTGGCAGGTCCATGTCCCTGCCTGTCGGTAGTGTGTCTAGGGTTACCTGTAGTTAGGCAGGACAATGTCAATGCCGATCGGCAATCCCCCTAACTTGTATTATAGAGCATGAACTCACTTCGAAACGCACCTCAGAAGCATCAATTTCAGTGATCTCAGCAACATTCTTCTTAAGTCAACGAGGTTTTCTTGTTTGAAACCTTTCTCCACCTTTCATTCCCATCACTTTCATGCCCAATTTAGCAAAACTTGTCCTACATTCTTTATTCACTTGCAAGTAAGCTCGTCAATAATCAAGATCAAGCTTCAACTCTCTAAAGACGGTCCAAACATCCTTATCTCTCTTTAAATTCATTTTATTCTCGCATTAGTTATAAAAATTCTTACTTTAGCTTTTGGCTTTAGATTATACACATTAAATATCTCATCCTTATTAGTCATTTTGCACATAATTTATTTTCTAATAAAAAAACAAAATAAAGAAAAAGAGGGTTACACCTATAAATTCCGACGGGATTCTTTATCACATATTCTCAAAACTAATAATATATTTTCTACACACACGCATATATAATAAACTCCCGTTTGAATCTATGGGATAAACACCACCCATGTGGCGCATGCGAACTACGTAGACTTTGATTCCTTTATAGTCTATGAAGGCGTTTCGGGCTAAAACCCCAAACTCGAGTCGTATTTTCATATTTAAATCATTTTTCCTTTTATATATATATATCATACTTGCGTCCTATCTAACACATATTATCGTTTCATCATAATGATTAGTATCTCGATAAGCGCACACATCATATTTTTTTAATTATTATTTTGGGAACATTCCTATGGATGACCTCACTCCATTTTTTCCATGATGTGAGTCGAGCGATTTCGATCTCCACTTACATATACATGCGTACACACTTCGTGGAGAAATTAAGGAAAACAATAACATAAGGCCATGAGAGACTGAAAGGGCGGAATGAGTTCCTAACACCTTCCCATTCCATAACTTAGCCCCCAAACCTCTGATCTAATTAGTTTCACAAGCATCAGTTTGTCTTTGATGCCGCTCTCTCGAGGCGGCGAGATGTTCTTTTGTTTTGTGCAAGATAGGTTGGCGACTTTATCTCTTTACATCACACCAAAACCGACGACGATCGAAGCACCCCCTCGATGTAGATAGGGGAGCGGGACCTTTATCCTCCCTCTTTTCCCCATGAAAGTGCTCAGGGAGGTGGAAGATCTCGGGATGGCCACAGTGGCTACTCCACTGGGGACTGACTTGAGAGGGCTAAACTCTGGGTGCATGGGTGCCATCATTTTCTGCTTGTGTGCGTATGCACTTATCTATATGTTCCCTTTTCTCCTCTATTACTTCTTGTATATATCTACATCATGTTTATATCACTTCTCACTCACTTTTCACTTCATACACTTGTAAAAAATATCCATGTACACCTTATACTACTTACACTTGTATATAGGTTCACTTATACTCACATGCTTCACACACCACTTAGAATATCCATGCTTAGGTGTCGCTAGCACACACCTCAACTTATCACGCTTGTATACACTCATGCTCACTCAGACTTATCACAAACCATTTGTAGTTGATCCATGCTTAGATTCCCTACCACACGCTCACTGATAAATACTCACACATCATTCACTCTCACGTATCCATTCTTAGTGTAATCTTCATGCTTTGTGCTAGATTTACTTTTCATGATACTTGTACTTTCTTCCTTATTAGCATAGTGCTCATCATGCCAAATAAAATACTCTCTCCATAATATACTAATTAAGATTCATGCATTATGCACACTACATCACCAAGAGCATTGCTATATTGATAAAAAAAATCCCTTACTAGGGGGTCACTTTATGATAGGCACTGGTCTGACAGGTCATAGTTAGCCTAAGTAATATGACTCTTACCTTCCATTAGCCTAGTACCTTTGATGTCTATCAAATGATTCCCCCCGTATCGTACTATTTGACCGAAGTCATGGAGGGAGGTATATAGTAGGGAACTCGTTCACGTACGTCTAGTATATCGAATTCGCTCTCACATGTACTGTCCCAACGAGGTATATAGTGAGGCAATTCACGTATAGTCGGGTATATCAAATAGCATGTCCACATGTATTGATTGACCTCAAAAGCAAGACGTATATCGTGGAAGTCATGCTAAAGGGGGGAACCTTTCCACTAACCCAACAACTGCATACCCTCATATAGCCGCCAAACTTAGGGCACTTATATATAGTTTGTCGGTTACTACTCGAAACTCTGGCGAAATGTCGGGTTGGCATGCCGCCCAAATTTTTGTGTAATTTCGTCTTTTTTCTTAAACGGGACCCTATCCATGAGCTTGAAAACAAGTCAAATCATGTTTTACATATATCTTTCAAATCTAATTTTTCCCAAGCTCGGGTTCCGTCCGGCATTTCTTTTTGCATTTAAGTAAACCTAATACAAGTAAAAAACATAAACATAATAATAATCATGCTGAGACTTTTCTCTCATTTTTTCCTCCTTCCTTGATAAAAATATCAAAAAACATTTGTCCTCCTCCTTCGTTAGAATACCAAAAAAACACTTTTGCTCCTCTTTTATCAAAATACCAAAAAAATCACTTTTCCTCCTCTTTTTTCAAAATACCAAAAACATTTTTCCTCCTCTTTTATAAAAATACCAAAAAACATTTGTCCTCCTCCTTCATCAAAATACCAAAAAAAAACTTTTCCTACTCTTTTATCAAAATACCAAAAAAAAAACACTTTTCCTCCTCATTTATCAAAATACCAAAAAACATTTTTCCTCCTCTTTTATAAAAATACCAAAAACATTTTCTTATTTTTTTTCCTTTTTTATTTCAAAAATAAATTTGAATCTTTTTCTCTCTCAGGTTGATCGGATACCCGACCCTTAGCCTGGCTCCTTAATGGCTTCAGTCTATCGTCAACCCGCCTCGAAGCTTTGTCAGTTCTCCCATTACTCCCTCCAAGTTCGGGATCCACCTTCACCAACTTTACATGGAGAAAGCAGACTAAGTATCGAATGTGCAGCCCGATTTAATGACGGTCCAGTCCAACTTATCGCTAAGATTGATAACCTTCAAACCGAGGTTCATAAAATGCACTAAAACCGGGTCCCTGTCCCAGAAGAGCCCAAGGTCACTGGCGCTATGGGTCCACCCGCACCTGAGCTTATTTGGGTCCTGAAAGTATATCAGCATGTCCCACTTGCACCTCCTGCTAATGGGTCACCACCAGCCCATCTCCCTATGATGAATCTTGCCCAGCCAGGGGCTAACCTACCAGTACCCATCGATCCGAAAAAAAAAGAATTAAACAAGGTCAATGAGGACCTTAAGCTGTTGACCAAGAAGTTTGACCAGGTTCGAATCTCTGGGAACTACACGAATTACACCCATATGTCTCCATACCCTACAGCAAGGCTACCGAGAAAATTCAAGATCCCTAATATTGAGAATTTTTGGGGTAGCGAGCCCACAATTGTTCATCTTTAAAGTTACCACAGAGCCATAACTCCTAGGTGGCTCCGAGGAAATAATGGCCCAAATGTTCCAGCAAACTCTGAAATATAGGTCTCTTCGTTGGTTCTTATCCCTTGAGGAATCCAAAATTTGCAGGTGGGAAGATATTTCCCGTGAATTCATGTCACGGTAAAAATACAACGAGGAGTTTGAGGTTACACGCTATGATTTAGAACTTCTCAAGCAGAATCCTGAAGAAACTGTCAGTAATTTCATACTGAGGTGGAGGGAAAACATGGCCACCATGACCAATCGGACTTCCAAAGAGGAGAAAGTTAGTATTGTGAAGAAAAATTTCTACCCCATATCTAAGCGACGATGGGAGGACAGTATTACCTCCATTATTGAGCCCTTGGAGAAGTAGGAGTGGAGACTGAAGAAAGTATTACCAAGACAGAAGTTGAGCCAAAGAAGGTATCTGGATTGTTCACTCCAAGAAAATATGAGAAGGATGTTACAGTCTCAACCATCACAACATCTCACAGCGTACTACCTCTAGGGCGCCAAAAAGTTGTGCTAACCCCGTCAGAAAAGAATATATTGAGATTCATGCTCCTCTCTCCAAAGTCTACTAAGCCCTATTGAGCCAAAATCTTATCAAGCCATTGGACCCTCATCCATTACCAAACCTACTTCCTAAAAATTATAAACCCGACGCCCATTATGATTTCCATCAAAATGTCTGTCATACCACTGATTAGTACTTCCATCTTCAGAATGTAATCCAAATTCTAATTGATCGGGGTGTTATCACCCCATCAGACAATCATAAACCAAACACCACTCACAATCCACTCCCAAATCATGCAAATGCCATCTTTCTAGAAAATGATTCGAAATTTGACCCATCTACCAGATTATACCCAGTAAATCACCCATTATACCCATATTTTTACCCAACCCCTTAAAATATGCCCATACTTTCTCCTACATCCTACCTATTTTGTCGACCAAGTCCTGTCGCTTCTTACCAGAGCATGCATTACCATTCATACCCGGTCTGAGGGAAAAGATATGGAATTACCAATAGTACAGAATCAGCTCCTAGAGTTTAGGATAAAATTGCCCTTAGAAATGACCATTGACTGCCAGAAGTTTAGCACACTGTTCATAGAAGCCCGAAAGTGGGCTCGAGAGTCAGATAATTAGGTGGTACCCATTGACGAAGTCAGTTTGGACGATGCAGTTCAAATCATGGCAGGCTTATTCTGACAAACCGATGAGATTTATAGTATTTTCGAGTTACTCGATGTTTTAAAACTATAAGAGCGATTGGTTTATTCTCTTTTGTATCTCCCTGTTGAGTGGGAGGGCCTATATGAAAAAGCCCTGGAAGTTATGGAATGTATTGACTTCTTATGGCAAGATGACATCGTTGCCACCGGATGGGGGGATGAGTTTGATAGCTTAGATGAATAGCCAAGCCACGAAAAGTTTAGCCCAGTGATTAGTATATGTGGTATGATATTATTTGAAGATCTACTAGGAGAAATCAACAAAGTGGTCGAATAACTCGAGATAGATGAAAAAATGGGAATTTTATTCTTCCCTTCTGTGAACCATATGACAAGATCTGGGTGGCACTACCAGAGTTTGAATCCTCAATTAACAATAATAGATAAAGGAAAGAGCATTATCGAGGAACTCCCCATGCCGGAAATGACCATCGAGGAGAGAAAGATCCTCGACCAGTTGAAGAAAACTTAAACTAACATCACCTTATGGGGACTCTTTATGTATTCCTAACTACACCGAAACGCTCTCATAAAATTGCATACTGGCCCCACATTCCCACCTTCCACCACTCCAAAAGAATCCGTGAACCTAGTCGGGTCTTTAACCTCTACCGGATTGCTTTTCTTCTCTGAAGAAGAAATCCCAAAGTTTGGTTCTAATTACAACTAGGCCCTTAACATCTCTATTAAGGTAATGGGGAAAACAATCCTGCTCTCACTCGTCGATAACAAATCAGTACTCAATGTTTGCCCATTATAAACATTCAACTACCTGGTTTTGAAAGTAAGCAACCTTGCTCCAACTTTTCCCTAAATGCGTGCTTATGATAATACTCGTCGAGAGGTGATGGGATCCCTTACAATAGGGGTTGGCCCTATAAATACCATTATTGAGTTCCAAGTTATCGACATACCTACTTATTTTAACCTATTTCTTGGTCGATCTTAGCTTCAAAGCATCAATGGGGTATCTTGCTCTCTCCATTAGAAATAAAAGTTCTTCGCCAAGGGACAGGTCATCACCATCTTGGGCGACAATGATAATACTAAGAATACAAGCACCAGTAATCTGGTACTAGAAATACAACATGGGGAAAATGACATGCTTTTATCTGGCTTCCAAGTCGAACCACTTCCACTCCCAGCAGGGGATGATTTCAAAGATCAAGTATGTCCAGAGCACAACTGATGATGCTGGGAATCAGCACCACCAGGTAAGGTGTTTCCAAGCTCTATATGTATATAACAATGGCAGTACAGCTATAAAAAGAGAAGAGAATGAGGTGAGGATATGAGGAGATTAACACCGAAATATGGGTGGTTCAGCCTGTTCTGGCCTACGTCCACAGTGAGCGTGCGAGTAATATCACTAACAGATGGTACTAATGACCATGGGTACAATTCCCTCAAGCTCTCTCTCTCTCTACTGTATATTTTGACAGGGTTTCTGCTAGGGTTGCATGAATGAGATCCCTTTGCAAGGTAGGGTATGATCCCTTTATATAGTGCCTAGGGGGTGTAATGTACCCCCTATGCATGTAATGTGCATGTGTGTGGTTTCCTCACCAATGGGAGTGTGCCACCTGTCATGGCCACATGTAGGTAATGATGATGAAATATTCTCCCACATGTGGAGAATAATCTTGTTATAACTGATTTGTGCCCAGGTGTCCTTATCCAGATGTCAACAGATGCTCGGCAGTCATGTTGGTGAATGGCCTCGGCCTAGGAGAGGCCGAGCTATAAGGGTTGGATGTCCGCTCAATTCGCGAAGTGTCATGAGGAATCTCGGCCTGATGTCACCCGAGGTATATGCTAGGGTCGGCCTGAGCCGAGGTTAGGCATGTGGCATGCTGATGTTTACTAATACCTCTAGTAACCTCGGCCCAAGCCGAGGTAGGATCCATGATGAAGGTGAATCGGTGGCTCCTTATTATCTCGGCCTACTGATGGCCGAGGTTGCTATTCCTGGGCAGTTGAGGGTGCTGTTGATATCTACGACGTGCGTAGTATCCTTGGGGAGGTGCATGTAGTAATGTCGTCCGGGGACGAGGTAGTCCTGGCCGAGGGATGATACCGGTGGTCCTTACCCCTTATTGGGCCTACCAATGTCTCGACCACCATCTCGGCCGAGGTAGGTATCCCTGGCTGAGGTTATACTTGGGCATATCAATCACCCCCCAGCCCTTAGTCATTTGCGAGAGCAGGTGGCTAGGGGATTCTTGCCTCCGAGGCCTGTTCACCCCAAGGCCAACACCTGCGTGACACCTGTCCCAAGCCAAGGCGTGCCCACTTGGTTGGCATGTGCTGTCAGTTGTCCCTTGGGCTTCCCAAGCCAATGATGAGCCTTGGGAATCGTGCTCAAGTATTTAAAGGTTAAAGACCTTTCTTCTTCCTCATTTCTCTCCTTCGCGCCCTGTTTTCTGCAACTCTCTCTCTCCAAAGCTCCCTCGTTCCAGCGCTTGTTCTTCAGGGGAATACCTCATTTATTGCGCGATTTCCTCTATTTCATTCATCAACTCACCCTCAGGTACCTCCCCCTCTCCATCTCCTTCATTTTGGCATTTTAACTTGATTTTCCTGTTAGGGTTTGAATTTTCCGGTTAGGGTTTGAATTTTCCGGTTAGGGTTTGAGTTTTCCAGTGAGGGTTTGAATTTTCCGGTGAGCTAGGTTTTCTGCAAAAGTTCTTTGGTTTGATCTTTGGTCCCCTTAATCTTTCAAGCCAAACTCGTTTGTAGTTTTTAGGATTTTTCCTCAAGTTTAGGGTCTGCCAAAGTTTTGGGTCGTCCCCAGATGCTCAGACCCCTGTATCAACTTTTTGAAGACTTCCCATCTCTTAGAGAAAAGACCTTAGAAAAAATTAGGCAAATAGAGAGAGCTCAGGAAGAAGCTCGTAGGTCACAGGAGTTCCCTGTCAGACCTCTCTTTCCTCCACCTCTCAAGGTAGTATACCCTCGTCCACCTGAGAATTTCTATCAGACAGACGCCTCTGCCAATAACTTGCCGATGTCTGAGTCTGAGTCTTCCACCTCCGACCCGATGTCTGTGGACTCTTTCCAAGAGGCCATGGACTTAACTCCTCAGGCTGGTCAGGACCCTGACCAAGCCGAGGTTTCCAGTCGAGCCTCGTCCCAAAATGGCACAAGTACCTCAAGTTCTTCTTCAGAGGTTGAGCTTGTTGGGCCAAGTGTGGCTGTGCCACCCATTCTAGATGCTATCCCTCTGACGGCCGTTACCAGGGCCGAGTTTGCTCATAGGTTCCCTGGTAACCCGTCTACGTCTGCTCCGGCCGACGTTGAGCCTGACGATGATGAGGACGCCGAAAGCGAAGTTGATACCTCTGAGGTGGACGAGTACGAGAGCACGGTCACTGAGGTGGATCTATTGTACTTCAGATACCTATACTCCATCAGTCCCTCAATCCAATTAAGGAGACCTCTGAGGGAAGAGAGGGCCTACCATGGTCAAGATGGAGAAGTCTGCTTGTACGAGCAGATGTTCAAACTAGGTTTTCGTCTTCCCTTTCACCCTGTCATTAGGTCCATTCTTTCCTTCATCAATTTGTCCCCCTTGCAGCTCTCTCCCAATGCTTGGAGAGTTATTATAGGGGCCATTATCTTGTGGAGGACAGTCCACCACTCTGACCTCCCAGTTCAGGTCTTTGCTGGGTGTTACGTTCCCACCTCGGCCAAGAATCATCCGAGCTACTACCACTTCGTGGCTCGAAGGCCTGAGAAAAAGATGCTCTTGGCCACTCAGACCTCGAACCACAATTGGAAACCTCGGTATTTTTTCGCCTCAGGGCCATGGGAATTCGGCTCATCTATTCCCTCTTCCATTTTTGAGCTGAGAATACCCCTCAGATGGGGTAAAGTCACCATGTCTGCTAGGTCCGACCCTGGACTAAGTGTTCAAAATGGCAAAAAGGTAAAGGCCCTGCAAGACCAAGGGGCCCATGGGATGTTTGTCAAGTTCGAGCATCTGTTGACCCCCAGTACCTCTCGGGGACGAGCTTAGGTGGAAGTCCCCTAGCTGACTTTGGTAAGGATTTTTATTTTTATTTCAAGTCTAACCTCTGATTATACGTACTTTATTTCTGAGTCTTATCTTTTCATTTTTGCAGAGAGACCACCAGGCATTTCAGACGAGTTGTGGGAGATGGTAGCTCCAAGCTTGGCTAGACTTGTCAAGAAGACCGGTTTGAATGCTCCTCCACCTGCTCCCTCAACATCCAAGTCCAAGAAGAGGGCCCCTGAGGTCCATCCCCCTGAGGATCAGAGGCCGAGCTCCAGGCAAAGGAGGACTCCAGACGCTGCAATTCCTATCACAGCCGATACCTTAGCTGCTCGTCTGGACCAGCTGAATCTTTCCGAGAGCGTGGTCGGCAACAGCAGGCAGGCCATGGACGCCCTTGCCAACGTGATGACTGATGCCGACAAGCGCTTTTATAGGGCCATGGACACTCATATGCTGGTTGAGTTCGGCCTCCACAGAGCCGTCCAGGTATGGCTCGTTCATTTTGCCAAGTGTGACCTCTGAATTTATTTCCCTCTAACCTCTTCATTGTCTGTGCAGAGTGCGACTGCCATGTACCAGTTATCTAATTGGGCCTTGAGTAAATTGCCTCTGATCCAGAAGGGGCAAGAGGCTGAGCAGGTGGAGAGCACCCTGAAGGCCGAGGTCGACCGTCTGAGGACGGAGTTGCAAAATGCTGAGACCAAGGCCCAAACTTCTGAAAATAAGGCCCAAGGCCTAGAAAAGGACATCTCTGCACTCATCCAGAGCCACACCAAGGCCTTGAAGGACAAGGACGATGCCCTGCAGAGGAAGGTTAATGCTACTGTGAAGGCCTCTCTTGCAGATGCCTCGGAGAAAATAATTGCTGATTACAAGGTCTCCGCGGAGTTTGTAGGTTTTGGTCTTGAATACCTTGAAAGGGGTATCAAGGCCACCACCAAATGGGCCGAGGTCAGGGAGGCCGAGGTTGGCACCATAAAGGCCTCCGACTTTGTGGGCCTCGGCCTTACCGACGCTCAGTTTGCCCAGGCCTTGCAAGAGATAGAGGACGAGGCTGCTGCCCCTGGTCAGACTGTTACTCTGGAAGGGACTGATCTCGGAGGGACTGACCCTGCAAATGAAGTGGCCGAGGTGACCAATGCCGAGCAGGCCAATCCAGCCGAGACATCTAATGTTCCTCCCTCAGATGTTTGACTTGGCCTTGTATTTTGCATTTTTTGTTTTGACTTGTAATCTTGCATTTGTAATTTCTCAGACATGTAAATATTATGCAATTTCTTTCATTGAATGCCAATGTCTTCCTTCATCTTGATCTCTGAATGTATTTGAATGCCATGCAATCTCTGAAGTCATTATTTAATATGATGCCATAACCATTACTTAAGAGTCTGAGGTCCTCTAACCAAGGTGTCTGAGTTTAGCCTCATAATAAATCACCAAATTAATGGTGTTAAGGGTCTGAGGTCCTCTAACCTAGGTGTCTGAGCTCAGACCTCGTCACCACCGAGTGATGTTATGAGGGTCTGAGGTCACCACCTGGGCCGAGGTTAGCCTCATAATAAATCACCAAATTAATGATGTTAAGGGTCTGAGGTCCTCTAACCTAAGTGTCTGAGCTTAGACCTCGTCACCACCGAGTGATGTTATGAGGGTCTGAGGTCATCACCTGGGCCGAGGTTAGTCTCATAATAAATCACCAAATTAATGATGTTAAGGGTCTGAGGTCCTCTAACCTAGGTGTCTGAGCTCAGACCTCGTCACCACCGAGTGATGTTATGAGGGTCTGAGGTCACCACCTGGGCCGAGGTTAGCCTCATAATAAATCACCAAATTAATGATGTTAAGGGTCTGAGGTCCTCTAACCTAAGTGTCTGATCTCAGACCTCGTCACCACCGAGTGATGTTATGAGGGTCTGAGGTCACCACCTGGGCCGAGGTTAGCCTCATAATAAATCACCAAATTAATGATGTTAAGGGTTTGAGGTCCTCTAACCTAAGTGTCTGAGCTCAGACCTCGTCACCACCGAGTGATGTTATGAGGGTCTGAGGTCACCACCTGGGCCGAGGTTAGCCTCATAATAAATCACCAAATTAATGATGTTAAGGATGGAACGAGAATTTGTCATGGAAACTGATCTTTATTAACAACCTCTTCTCAATAAGATGGTACATTTACAATTTACAAAATAGATGCAACATCATATGAAATATCTCTTTAGGTGGTCAGCATTCCATGGGTTGGTGAAGGTTTCTCCCTCTAGGTTTTCTAGCCTATACGTGCCAGGCACAACCTCTTTCGTTACTCTGTAGGGACCATGAAAGTTCGGGTGTAGCTTGTTTGTTTTCTGTAGGGTCTTCTTAAACACTAGGTCTCCTACCGCAATGGGTCTTGATTTCACCCTTTGATTGTAGAATTTTGCTGCTCTCTGTTGGTATGCTGCTTTCATGACCTCTGCGTCTTCCCTTCTTTCTTCAATTAGGTCCAGGTCTAACCTCCTCCTTTCCTCGTTTCTGTCAGGATCGTAGGTCTGAACCCGATGAGTTGGTAGGCCTATCTCCGTTGGTATGACGGCTTCTAAATTGTGTGCCAGCATGAATGGGGTTTCTCCCGTGGGTGTCCTCGCTGTGGTCCTGTAAGCCCATAGCACAGCGTAAACCTCTTCTATCCATCTCCCCTTCGCGTCTTCTAACCTCTTCTTGATTCCGTCCAAGATAGTCCTATTTGTGAGCTCAGTCTGGCCATTTGCTTGAGGTCGACCAGGAGATGAGAAGAACTGTCTGATCCCCACACTTTGGCAATACTTCTCCAAGGAAGCATTCTTGAACTGGGTCCTGTTGTCTGAGATGAGCGTGTTTGGGAGGCCATACCTACATATGATGTTCTTCCAGATGAACTGAAAGGTTTTCTGCTCCGTAATTGTTATCATTGGCTCTGCCTCTACCCATTTTGAAAAGTAATCAATGGCAACTATCAAGAATCTATAGTTGTTAACATCTCTTGGCAAAGGTCCTACCAAGTCGATTCCCCATACCGCAAATGGCCAAGGAGAAGAGATCGATGTCATAGGTTGATGGGGTTGGTGAGGGATAGTGGCGAACCTCTGACATTTGTCACACCTCTTCACATGGTCGGCAACATCCCTAGACAAGGTGGGCCACCAATATCCTTGAGTGATGATCCTCTTAGCTAAGGGTCTTCCTCCTATGTGGCTGGAGCAGGAGCCTTCATAAACCTCTTGTAAGATCCGAGGTACCTCCACAGGATGCACACATCTGAGGAGGGGCAAGAGAAACCCCTTTTTATACAAGACGTCTCCTATCAATGAGAACTTTGCAGCTCTGTATCTCAACTTTTTTCTTTCCATATTAGACTCAGGTAGCTCCCCCTCTCTTAGGTATCTGACAATCGGGTCAATCCACGAGTCTCCCAGGTTTACACTGTGACAAGGGTTACATACCTCTTCCTCCTCGATACTTGCCTTTCCTAAGATTTCAATTGGGATGGTTCTTCCCAAGTCTATCTTCATTGCTGAGGCCAGCCTTGCCAATGCATTAGCGTGATTATTGCTCAGTCTAGGTACTCTCTTCAGTTTGGCTTCTTCAAAGTACTCTAGCAACCCTCTTACTTTTTTTAGGTATTTGGCCATCCTTTCATCTTTGGCCTCGTATGCCCCCAGCACTTGATTGACAACCAACCTTGAGTCGCTATAGAGTAGGAGCCGCTTTACTTGAAGAGCTGTTGCCAACAAGAGACTTGCTATCATGGCCTCATACTCAGACTCGTTGTTGGAGGCCTTAAAGTTGAATCTCAAGGCGTACTCAATGTTGGCACCATCTGGAGCCGAGAGTACTAGCCCCGCACCGCTTCCATGGTCACAAGAAGAGCCATCAACGAAGAGGCTCCACACGTCCGCATCGGATGAGAAGACCCCTTCACTCATAACTCCCTTCTTGAAGAGGTACCGATCCTCTTCGTTCTCTTCCACTCTGCCCCGGGTTTTTCCTGGTACAACCTCTTCTCGGCCTTGGAAGATGTTTGGTTCTGCCTCTTCCGAATTTCGAAAGACACTACGGTTTGTCTCTTCGCCATCATCCAGGCCTTTCTCTGTCTCGGCCTCTTCCGAACCACTATCTGCCTCTTCCCAGGTGAACTCTGCGACAAAGTCTGCGAGGGCCTGCCTCTTGATGGCTGTCCTGGGCTGGTAGGTGAGGTCATACTCTCCTAGCTCGATGGCCCAGGTCATCAGTCTTCCGGACTTCTCAGGCTTGTGCAAGACCTGCCGCAGTGGTGAGTCGGTGAGGACTGTCATGGAGTGAGCTTGAAAGTAAGGCTTCATCTTCCTAGAGGCGTGTATCAGGGCATAAGCCAATTTCTCCATGCGGGGATAGTTTTTTTCAGACCCTTGAAGGGCCTTACTATTGAAATACACAGGTCTCTGAACCCCATCCTCTTCCCGTATGATGGCCACGCTAATGGCTGACTCAGAGACTGCCAGGTACACAAACAACCTTTCCCCCGCGATAGGTCGGGACAGAAGCAAGGGAGACCCCAAGTAGAATTTCAATTGATCAAAGGCTTTTTCACACTCTTCATCCCACTGGAAGGCCTTTCTCAGAACTTTAAAGAACGGAAGACACTTGTCCGTGGCTCTGGATACAAACCTGTTAAGGGATGCCACCCTTCCAGTGAGTCTCTGAACATCCTTGATACTCCTAGGAGTCTTCATATCGAGCAATGCCTTGATTTTTTTTGGGTTTGCTTCAATCCCCCTCTGATTAACGATGAACCCCAGGAACTTCCCGGCTCCTACCCCGAAGACACATTTCGCTGGGTTGAGCTTCATCCTGTAGGAGTCCATGACATCAAAGGTCTTCTCAAGGTCCGCTATGTGAGTACATGCTTTCAGGCTCTTCGTTAGCATATCGTCCATGTATACCTCCATGGTCTTACCTATCTGCTCCTCGAACATCTTATTGACAAGACGTTGATAGGTCGCGCCTGTATTTTTCAAACCAAAGGGCATTACCTTGTAACAGTACGTCCCCTTGTCAGTGATGAAGGTTGTCTTCTCAGAGTCCTCGGCATCCATGAAGATTTGGTTATAACCTGAATAAGCATCCATGAAACTCATAAGCTCGTGCCCTGCTGTTGCATCCACCATCTGGTCTATCCTAGGCAAGGGATAGCTGTCTTTCGGGCAAGACCTGTTCAGGTCTGTGAAATCTACACACATCCACCACTTTCCATTAGCTTTAGGCACGATGACTGCATTTGAGAGCCACTCTGGATAAGTAACCTCTCTTATGAACTCGGCCTCTTCCAACTTCTTTACCTCTTCCCGGATGACCTCATACTTCTCTCTGGAGTAGATCCTTCGCCTCTGTTTAATAGGCCTAGCATCTTCATCCACGTTGAGCTTGTGGGACATAATCCTAGGGTTGATGCCAGGCATGTCTGCATAACTCCACGCGAAGACGCTCTGCCTCCTCCTAAGGAAGTTTATCAACTCTTCCTTGATCCCTTGCTCCAGGGCCTTGCCGACCTGGACGGTTTTTTCCGGCTCGTCCTCATTGAGGACGATGGATTCTACCACTTCCGCGGCCTCACCCTTCTTTAATTTTGTTTCATCTCTGGGATCAAGTGTGTCAATGCTGTAAGTGACGGTTGCTCTCTTATGGGCCTCTCGCTCTTCGACCGAGTTGAAATAACACTCCCGAGCCGTGGTCTGGTCCCCTTGCACTTCCCCTACCCCATAAGGAGTCAGGAATTTTAGCATCTGGTGGACCGTTGACGGCACGGCTTCAAACTCTTTGAGGGCCACTCTTCCGATGATGAGGTTGTAGGCCGAGAAGACATTTTCGTCCATCACAAAAAAGTTTATCTTCTTAGTCAGCCTCTTAGTCCACTCATCTCCCATCCGTATATCCATTTCGTACATGCCCAATGGGTGCACCTTCTCACCACTGAAGCCTGTCAATGGGTGATGGTAAGGCACCAGCCTTGCCCTGCTAAGACCCAAGCTCTTCAAATAAGGCCAGAACATCACATCTGCTGAGCTTCCCCCATCTATGAGAATTCTCCCTACATCGCACCCATGCACCCTTGTTGTGATGACCAAAGGGTCATCATGGGGGGCTAAGATGCCCTTGAAGTCCAATCTGGAGAATCTCACCACTAGGGTGTCCATGTCCACCTTCTTCCTCTTCTGCACTGCATCAGAAGACGTTTGATTCACAACCTCAGGTTTGACCACTGACTTGGCCTCCGCTACATGAGCCTTCCTATCGGCTCCCTCAGAGCCACCTCCCGCGAATCCCCCACATATGGTGCTAACACCAAAGGAGATCATTCTTACCCTCTTCACTGGGGTGTTGTCATCCTTAGGTGGGAGATCCGGGTCATCGCCATCGTCACCCTCTGAATTATCATGCCTTCTAATCGGGACATCGCCGCGGCATCTGTCATCTCATCTCTTTCTAGGGTCTTCTCTTCCACCCTTCGGGGCCTTGCCATCCACATACTTTCTCAGCTTCCCGGATTTCAGCATCTTCTCGATCTCGTCCTTCAGAGCGAAGCATTTTTCTGTGACATGTCCGTGATCCTGATGGAACTCACACTAGAGGTTTTTATTCCTCTTATGTGGTGGGGCCTTTAGTTTTTCTGGCCACCTCAGAGCCCGATCAGTCTTGATTTCATTAAGTATGTGCTCACAGCTCATAGTCAGAGGAGTGTAATGAGCGAACTTGTCGTCTGCTGACCTCTTCTTCCCCTCTTTCTTACCCTGGGACCTCCCAGTGCTACCACGGTTCTCCTCCTCATATTTGGCGGCCATTGCCTCTTCCGCATTCATCACTTTCCCTGCAGTGGACAACAGCTCTGCCATAGACTTGGAGGGGTCCTCCGCCAGCTTCCACAATAGCTTCCCCTTCTGGAGGCCTCCTATCAGGGCGGTCATGGCTATGCTCTCTTTGTAATACTCTACCTCCAACTTCTCCTTGTTAAATCTTGCTATATAGTCTCTTAGGCTTTCACCCTTAGCCTGTTTGACATACAAGAGGTGGGTGGTCTTCTTCTGAGGTCTTACCCCAAAGCAGAAGTTGTGGATGAACTGCTCTGCTAGGCCCTTGAAGTTTTCAATCGAGTTCTTTGGAAGAGAGGTGAACCAACTATGAGCTGCCCCTGTCAAGGTCCCTGAGAAGGCCATACACTTCATCTCATCAGGGATTGAGTAAATATCTACCGCCGACTGATACATCTCGATATGGTGCACCGGGTTAGTGCTGCCATCATACTTAGGCGTCACCGTAGGAGGCTTGAACTTAGCTGGGGTTGGGAATCCCACTATCCTAGCTACAAACGGGGAGTCCTCCGAGTAGCCCCTCTGTAGTGGGTCCCTGCTCTTTATGAGATCCCCTATATTTTCCTCGAGACGTTGGATTGAGTCATTCCAGGGTCTTCTCTCTTCATCTAGGCTGAGGTTATCCCCTGCCACCTCCCTACGATGGACAGAGGGTTACCCAGCCATAACATCCTGACTATTGACCTCTTCCTGCTCCCTGGCTCTTCTCTCCACGGGTCGGCCTTGATCTGGCCGAGCCTGCCTATTCCCTCTTTGAGAGCCTGCCGCGCTCCTTGACCTCGATAGCCTCTGCCTCAGGTCATTGACTGGGCCTAGCCTCTCGAAGTCCGACCCTCTGCTCAATCTGTTAAAGGCCGACCCTCTCTGCTGGGCCTCATATCTTCCACGGCCGACACATCCTTGGCTCTGCCTATCAAAGGCCGACCCCCTATGTTGGGCCTCGTCTCTTCTTCGGCCGACACATCCTTGGCTCTGCCTAAGGGGTCGTACGGTGTTATCTGACACCTCATACGGCTCCCAGCAATCTTTCGGGGCCTCCTCAGCTTCTAGGTCATCATACCTGTCCTCTGGGCAAGGGTTTCCCTGCCTCCCCAGGCACAAGCGCCTAGGGTCAGCAACGTCCCTCCTCCGCTGGGGTGCAGGTTGGTCCTTCATGGGCGCCTGGGGTGGTCCCCTAGCATTAGGATGGGGTTGAACTGCCGCCGGAGTTATCATGTCCGGGGAGACTCCCGGTGGCCTCATCATCATGGTTTGGCTGAGCTGGGCAAATTGCTCCTTCGTGGCTTGTTGTGTTGCAGCTAAAGATTTCAAAGCTGCTGCCACCTCAGCCATTTCGGACTGGGGAGGAGCCTGACTAGAGCTAGCCCCTCCACCTCCGGGCGGTGGAAGAGGTGGTGGTAATTCAGGTGCCATGTGTTGATAATAAAGAGCTTGAACAGCAAGTGAGCTTAATACCTTAAAGGACCTCTTTCAATGGTGAAACAGCTCCACACAAGGGGTGGTTCCTGGTTCACCACCAGAGTCTCCGGTGAGGTAAAGCAGAAAAAGAGGAAGAGATAGCCTCTCGATTCCCACAGTCGGCGCCAAAATGATGATGCTGGGAATCAGCACCACCAGGTAAGGTGTTTCCAAGCTCTATATGTATATAGCAATGGCAGTACAGCTATAAAAAGAGAAAAGAAGGAGGTGAGGATATGAGGAGATTAACACCGGAATATGGGTGGTTCAGCCTGTTCTGGCCTACGTCCACAGTGAGCGTGTGAGTAATATCACTAACAGATGGTACTAATGACCATGGGTACAATTCCCTCAAGCTCTCTCTCTCTACTGTATATTTTGACAGGGTTTCTGCTAGGGTTGCATGAATGAGATCCCTTTGCAAGGTAGGGTATGATCCCTTTATATAGTGCCTAGGGGGTGTAATGTACACCCTATGCATGTAATGTGCATGTGTGTGGTTTCCTCACCAATGGGGGTGTGCCACCTGTCATGGCCATATGTAGGTAATGATGATGAAATATTCTCCCACATGTGGAGAATAATCTTGTTATAACTAATTTGTGCCCAGGTGTCCTTATCCAGATGTCAACAGATGCTCGGCAGTCATGTTGGTGAATGGCCTCGGCCTAGGAGAGGCCGAGCTATAAGGGTTGGATGTCCGCTCAATCCGCAAAGTGTCATGAGGAATCTCGGCCTGATGTCAGCCGAGGTATATGCTAGGGTCGGCCTGAGCCGAGGTTAGGCATGTGGCATGCTGATGTTTACTAATACCTCTGGTAACCTCGACCCAAGCCGAGGTAGGATCCATAATGAAGGTGAATCGGTGGCTCCTTGTTATCTCGGCCTACTAATGGCCGAGGTTGCTATTCCTGGGCAGTTGAGGGTGCTGTTGATATCTGCGACGTGCGTAGTATCCTTGGGGAGGTGCATGTAGTAATGCCGGTCGGGGCCGAGGTAGTCCTGGCCGAGGGATGATACCGGTGGTCCTTACCCCTTATTGGGCCTACCAATGTCTCGGCCACCATCTCGGCCGAGGTAGGTATCCCTGGCTGAGGTTATACTTGGGCATATCAACAACCCTCACGGTAATGTCAACGTGATACAAATGTTCAAGAATATGCACTTCTTGCTCGAACTGGGGCTTGGATGATGCCAACAGGGAATACTAGAACCCATAGTACTGAAGAATGTCTTTTCTCCATGTAGCTTGGGTTATAAAAAATCATTAGCAAAACTCAGAATGCTCCGCCAACCCGGGTTGAAGCGAGGTTTAGAAAATGCTAAGACTGTTTTGGGAGATTTCTTGAACGGAAGATTTGTCAAAGAGGGTGAATATTTTCCCTTTTGTGGCTTTCCTGAACCTTGGTATGATCATGTGGACAAGTAGATGAAGTCGGGGATGGAGATCTTCTTCCAAGATAGTTGCTCATGGGTCGAAGACTCCCAGCATCATGTACAACCACTCATTTACAAGACTACACTTGTTACCGAGGTTTTTGAGGGAAATGACTCTGAGGACTCATTCAATCTACAGATACTGGGGCTTACACTCTGCATGATCCATTCAGGCGCTACATCATTGGATCCATCCATCCTGATCAAGGCTGCTAATAAACCCATCCTCAACTGGAATTCTATACCAATTCCACCTACTGAAATGAAACCCAATCCAGATGTTTATCCTACTTCTTCTTTTTTTATTGTTCCTCCATTTTTTTATAATAATATAATCGAGACCTCCTTTGACAAGGTTCTTAACGCTATTCCAAAGAATGAAATAAACAAAAATTTTGAGTATTTTGTTGTGCCTTACATTAATTGTCTTGATTCTAATAAAAATCTTAATGATGATGATTTTGCAAATGAATAATTCTTAACTAGTCTTAATAAGGTTAATAACAAACAACATAATCGCGTTCAAATTAGTGAAGATGAAATTATTATTATCAATCTCGATTCTAGTAGCCAACTATGCGAGATTAGGATAGGGTCCACCCTTGATAAGCATGAGCGCGTGCAACTCGAAGAACTGCTGAAGGAATTTGTGGACATCTTCACATGGTCCTATGATGACATTCCCAGCATTTATCCTGAAATAGTCCAACACGAGATTCCAACTCTCCCGAGATGCAAATCATTTAAATAAAAATTTTGAAAGCTTCGCACCGAATGGTCCTCAAGGTTAAAGAGGAGGTGGTCAAACAGTTGAACATAGCCTTCATTCGCATGATCGAATATCCTACATGGCTAGACAACATTATACTCGTACCAAAATTAGGAGGCAAAGTCCACATGTACATTGACTATTGGGATTTAAACAACTCACTACCCAATATCAACATTATCGTGGACAACACAGCCAGCCACGCTCTCAAGTCATTCATTGACGGGTTACCGGATACAACCGAATTAAGATGCACCCTGATAATCAAGAAAAAAATGTATTCATCACCTCTTGGGGAACCTTCTGTTAAACAGTTATGCCACTTGATCTTAAAAATGCAGGGGCTACCTACCAATGGGCTGCCACAACCATCTTAAATAATTTGATACACAAAGAGGTCGAGATTTACTTGGATGATATGATCATCAAGTATAAGACTCAGGAAGGTCATGTTCCCGCTTTTTAAAAGTTCTTCGAACGATTGTGGTGATATCGGATGCGACTTAATCTCTAGAAATGCATATTTAGCCTATCCAAAGGAAAGATTTTGGGATTCATGGTTAGCTAGAAGGGAATTGAAGCAGATCCTACTAAACTGAAAGCCATACTAGAAATGCCACCACCCCGAACGGTGAAAGTAGTCTGGGGTTCTTAGGAAAATTACAGTATATCAGTCGGTTCATCAGCCAGTTAACTTCTACTTGTGAACCCATCTTCAAACTCCTCCAAAAGGATTCAAATAAAGTTTGGAATGAGTCTTGTGAGGAAGCCTTTGACAGAATCAAGTTGTACCTTACCCGACCTTCGGTACTCATGCCACCACAGCCTGGTCTCCCTCTACTCCTATACTTGACCATAACAGACACTACAGCTGGGGCTTTGCTAGCTAATACATTAAAGAATCCAACAAAGAGAGGGCCATCTACCAAGACAGTCACAAATTGGTCAGGTACAAAGTCAACTACACTACCTTGGATAAAGCATGTGCTGCCATTGTCTCGATCACTCAAAAATTATGGTACTACATGCTCAGTTTTTCCATTAGACTTGTATCTCGAATGGATCGTATAAAATACCTGCTTGAGAAACCTAACTTGTCTAATCGAATGGTCCAATGGTTGATGTTGCTAGCTGAATTCAATATTGTGTATGTCACACAGAAAGCCATGAAAGGGAGAGCCATCTCTGACTACCTTACTCACTACCCCATGGAAGAAGTTAACATTTGGATCTCTAAATTCTCGTATGAAGTCCTTTACACCTCTTAGGAGGACCTCTAGTGGCAAATGATCTTTGCCTCATCTCCTTTTATATTTTTATACCTGTCATACTCCATTGATACACTAGTTTAAGCTTGCTTATTACTTTGATTTGGTGCTACCATTTATGGTATCATCAATCTGGCGTTGTCTGTGGAAATGAAGTATATCTTCTTCCTCAACTTTGTTTAGCTTGTACTCACCAGATTCTCTGGTGGTGATCCAGATCCACTCAGGTGGACCTATATGTAATACCCCGTATTTTTATGCTATATTAATTTGGGGATTTATTAAATTTAATGTGAGTTAATTATTTAATAAAAATCCGGAAATTAATTATGTTATAATTATTAACGTGACGAGAGTTAGTAATTATGGGAAACTTGTTGAATATTACTAATGAGCAAAGTAATATATAATATTGGTTCTATTAAATGTCATGAGTGAATAGAATGACAATTATGGAAATTTAAGTCGGGACGCGCCTGTGTCGCGTCGGGAATAAATATTGATAAATAAAAGTGAATATTTTATAAGTCATTCGTATGGTCGTTTTGAGTACGCCAACGCGTCCGTAAGGGTCGAGATAGTCAGAAATATGTACCTGGGGGTTTGGTTTGGGTCTCGGGGCATTTTTAGGCCTAATTAGTACCCCGGGAGGGCGTTTTGGACATTTCACAATTATGGGTAATTAAACCCACAAAATTCTTAGGGTTATATCAGATGCCTAAGGTTGTCTTCTAGGGTTAGAACAACCAAAGGCAAGTGACGGCCATAGGAGAGGGAAGAAGAGAGCTTCCAAGGCAATCTAAGGCCCAAAAGTCATCCGTTTGCACCACCACCACCAACGCGTAGATCGCGCAACGGGCTACGCAACCACACCAAAATCATCTGCAAATCAGAAAACCAAAAATCCCAGGCAAGTGTTTATCTTTCTTATTTCGTTGATGCATCTTTCATATTAGTGTAGGAATGATTAGGATGAGTTTTATGGAAGAAAACCTAAGGTTTGAGATAGGAATCGCATGTAGTTATGTTTTAAATGATAATTCTGGAAACCCTTGCCATGTAGAGGAATTTACCCACGAAATTATGATGTTTATAAGAAGAAAATTCTGGAAAAGATGGATTAGAACCATGTTAATGAAATTTTAGGGTTCTTGAAGTTTTATATGAATTTGGGGCTTGTTAATCCATGTTTAATAGTAGAAATCTACATGCTTTACGTAGGAAATGTATAATATCATGTTAGGATGTTAGTAGTACAAATTTGAGACGTTTGGGATTGTAAAATATGGATTTGGTGTGAGTTATAAGATGAAACCCATAACTGCAATTCTGCAGATTTCGCAGACCTGCTTGATCGATCGATCGAGCCTAGAGCTTCGATCGATCGAAGGTTCGATCGATCGAGCCTCAGACCTCGATCGATCGACCCCTCCTGGCAGACTCATGTTTCCCCTTATTAATTAGTTGAAAGTCAATTTAATGTTAATAATTCTTGGGCATCCTTAATAAAATGTTTTGGGAGATATGGAGGACCAGTAGGACATATGAATAATTTTGGGATTTTTAATATGAGACGAGAATTGTACTTGTGGGATAATTACTTAAGGGTTAATGAATTTATGAATTAACGGGAGAGTTGCGTAAGAGAGTTACGTTGGAACATAGAAAGGACCCTTACTGAATTTTATACTTGGGAGGATAGAGTCCACGCATGTTACGTATTCAGATGAGAAAACCCTTCGAGTTAAAGTTAGAAACGAACTCTTATACGTAATACTAATAATGTGAAAATTAAGGATAAATGTTGTAATTATGGGTGATGAGAGGAACCTATATTAATATGATAAAAGTGGTATATTTATATGATTGTGTATGCATATATTATATACATGTGAAAACCATGCCCGCGCTACTTTCTATCCTTGAGGTTACCGCGCTGGGACGATCTTATCCTGTATTGCCTTATGGGGGATATTGATTCGTACCCTAGGAGATAGATATCCTTGGTACAGGCTATCGAATCGATAGTTCAGACGGTCCTAAGAGACGTGAGGGTATGTACTGACCTCTTAGAGACTTGGAATCTATGCTTCGCCTCAATCTTGTTTGTGTTTATATGTTGATATAGTTCGAGAGTGATTCCGATCTTGTATTTCCCTTAGTGTGATCGATACGGGGATTGGATAGTAGAGTATGCCCGCACCATAGTTTTATTTGGGGTGCTGATATAATATATATATATTATATGAGTAGTTAATATATATATATATATATATATGAAATTCTGAAATCTGGAACTGCCTACTGTGATTTGATATGTAGGACATGGTTGATGACTCAAATTGTAAATACTTGTTTTGAGAAAGTATAATATGGCACCGGTCTAATTTTACTTAGGTGATTAGTAATTAAAAAGTTTTCGACAGTGATGCTAAGAATGAACCAACTGAGAAACCTGTTTTAATTTAATTTAGGACTAATCACCCGAGATTTAATTAGGCGGGGTGTCACACCATAAATGCAGTTCTAACTTCAAAGGATGTGAGATTCCTAAAGGTTGATGGAAGTTTCAAAATTGTTTAGCTAATCAAAATATTCTCACAAAGTATTTTTGAGAAATATAAATTATTTAAAGTCTTCTGAGAACAAATTTTGCAAAAGCTTGTTCACGTTTTGGGAAGAAGTAATCGAACTTAAATGACTTTAAAATAATAATGACCACAATGGGTATTTAAAAAAAATACAACAAAGGTTTGCTCTTATGAAAATTTAATTTCTTTGGCTTGCTAAAACAATGAAAATTTTAAACTCAACCTCCTTGTTTTGTTTAGAGAAGAAGATGAGCTAAATAGGCATTTCAAACTTATGTCCACAAGATCTTAAAGCCTCTAAGTTATTCTTATACTCACAAAATAAGTTTCTTGACTAGTATAACAAAATATATAATTGTAAAAGAGAATCTACATAATTTTTAAAGCAATCTTTAGCAAACATTTCCTTTTAGCGCGAGGTCTGGTACCTTCACTGTAGTGAAAATATTCCTCGTTGTAGCAAACCTGAGATGAAGCCAGGTCATGGGAAAGACCATGAATTTTGGACATAGGACAAATATCATCGAAAAGATTATTTGATGGAGTGAAGGAACCCTTTACTGCAACGAAGTTGCGAAGATGACGGTCGCACACTTATCGAGGGAATTGAGTAGTATTTTCCATCCAAGTTTTGAAAATAATTTTGGCAAAAACTCTAAGTATGTTTTCTCTCAATCTAGCACGCTCATAATTAAAATACACACATAAAATATGCAATTTATAAGAAAATAATTTTTCAATATGAAAAGTATATCGCATATGGAATTTGATAATATCCAAAGATCCACCCACATCAACACATTTTTCAATTTAAGAAAATCCAAATTTCAGTTATGTTAAACTATGGGTGTGCTATGTCATCTAAATCTTTTACCTTTATCTTAAAAAGTAATTCTCATTGTTCATGGCATGAGGTAACTCTCGGATGAAGATGAAGAGGTTTGGTCATGTAATCTTGAACGTGAAGCTTTTCTGATCAACTTAGACAGTGACTCAAAATGTTTTGGAATAAAATAAGACAATCTAATCCTAAGGATCTTTTGAACAAACTTTATTCTCTTACAACTTCAATCGAATCTTATTGTCATTATAATGAAGATTTAACCAATTGTTCAAGCACCAACCTTAGTTGTATCTCAACACAACACTAAGAAGACAACCACGACCCGGGGTCTAAGGAAGAAGTGAGGGAAATCCATGCCTAAGAATCTTTCTCACATCCTCAAAGGTCACAAGATCGTGTCCAAGTTAGATATAGGATCTTCCTCTCAAGGTTTCACTCTCACTAAGGTTCCAGGATGGCCAAGTGTTAAGACAATAAAATCAAGAAGGTGCATGACATGTAATAACCCGAATTTTCATTAATTTTATGAGTATTGAATTTTATAAGGTCATTTACATTCTATGGTTTTTATATACATTGATGAATTTTAGTGGGAATAATTGAGCAATTATTTAATGTGATATGGATTACTTGGTTGGTTATTGGATTAACTTGTATAATTTTGGAGATTAGATATATTTTTGGTATTACTTGGATTAGAGTACTTAAGCTATATTAAATACATATTGAGTGAGGATCATTAAAGTTGAAACACTTGTATTTGATTATTTAGAATTTATTATTGTGATTATATACATTCTACGGCAGTTAGGAGAGAGACACATACATTCGGCCATAATCGCGACTTGAGGATTGCTAATGTGAGAGAAATGACCTTGACCATGACTTTAGGCCCGCAACTATAGGAGAAATTGGCAGTATTGTAGTTTAGTGTCGCTACCGTGGAAGAATAGGGATGCGAATGCAACTTTAGGCTGAGAAGTCAGATTGAACCTTCAAGATTCCAAGACGTAACCTGATTTTCTGCTAGAACCACCTAGAGACCAACATGTGTCCCCAATACTTGTGCTTTATTATATTAAAATGAGAGGATTATACACCTGGAAAAGGCATCCGGACAGTGAGTTAAGAGAAAATTCATTGTTCTTCCAAAACACCCTTCTTCCAGCTTAATAATGAGAGGAAAATTAACCAAAATGAGTGAGTTTAAGGGTGTTTTAAGCAGTATTTTTGGTGGAGTTTTACAGTATAAATGCAAAGATGAAATATTTTGGAGTGTGTTTTTAATCTTGAAAGCTTGGTGGTCCCTTAAGGCTACCTTTGGAGGGGGATACCCTCTTCGTAAACCATTTTCTTCAAGTTTTGGTCTCCAATGGGTAGGGTTGTTGAGTTATTTTCAGATTTAAGTATGATTAAGGATGAATTTATGTGATTTTGTATCTGTATGCACACATATATGAATATTAGTTATTTTATGCATTTGGCAAGTTGAATATTAATTTCTATGCAAAATACAATTTAAGGGTTGTGAGTAAAAGTAATAATATTATAAAAATATTATTTAAACCCTAGACTTTTGAAAAATTACTATTTGGGGTGAAGGGGGTATAAATTGTATTTTCACCCATAAACTTTTTAATAAAGGTTCTTGACCATAAACTTTCATGAAATTACAGTTAACAGGAAATTTGTAGTTAAAATTTAAATATTTTTTTTACCTTTCTGCACTTAGATTAAATCACCTAACATTGAAGATAAAATTTGTTGTAATCTAATTGGTAAATAATTTGTCACATATACCTTATATGTTGTCTTTTATCCTTAACAATAAATTAAAGGAAAACCTTGTCTCTTTAATTACAAGTGATTTTAATTGAATATCCTCCGTCCATATTGGTTTTAAGCACACCCACTCTCAACTGGTATTAGAGCTAGACCTCTTTTTATTAGGTTTAATCATCTAGAGGTAGATCAAGTGTGTGTGAATATAGACTTTTATGTTAATTGTCAATCGCATGAACTTATAGGTATTAAAAAGGATCACCCTTTTCCTGGACTTATCACACCGTTTAACTTTGTGAATCACTTTAGCACCAATATTTATGAGTCTCGTGTTAGTGATTTTGAAGGTAATGATTTACGTTATTCACTTGATGCACTTGTTAGACAAAATAAGATTTTGTCTAAAATCAATGTTAAACTTGCTAAGAAAGTGGAACATCTAGAAAAATAAATAATCGTCAAGGAAAATAAAAAACGTGAATCTTCTCAAATACTTTTTGATAGGGATAGTTTACTTAATAAAATCAAAACCCTAGAAAATGAGAAAGCCAACCTTTTTAACGAGCTTACTTCTGTTAAAGAAGAAAGTGAATTCTTTTAATCTATAAATGCTCATGCTCATTTCCTTTATCCTAAAGTTGAAGCACTAGATTTAGGCTTTAATGACTTCTTAGAATCTCTTGATGAATTAATAGAAGATAAGGAACTACCTTTGGTTGAGGATGAATGTTTGTCCATTTTAAAAAAGGAAGGATATTATTTGACCATCTTCATGGTCATTTTGAAAATGGACTTTCAAAATAATGTTGAATTCAATTCCAAACTTTTAAAGAAAGCTGAAGATCTTTCAATGGAACTTGATTCTAACTATCAAGACTTTTCTAGAGGAGAGACTTGCATGTCAAATCTGCGACATCAAATCATTCGTCCACTTTTAACCAAGTGTCCAAAATTTTCACAAATATAGAAAACATGATATGATGAACAATTTTTAAGAGAAGAATGTTGTTTCTCATATTTTGTGCAAAAATCACAATTTTTATGATAAAATACCTACTAGAAATATTACTTCATTATAATTTTTTTTGTTTAATGTTGAAGAAAGTTCAATATTTTGAAAATTTTGTTCCCAAAACTGTCTCTCCCATGCCTCATATAGAAACCCCATCCTAGGACCCCCTAAAGAACCTCCTTAGGTCCCTAGAAATCACTCGATCACCGCAGACCCAAGGTCATACTCTGAGTACCGATCTAAAGGCTATCGGGCACTCCTGCGCCTCATTTGATTCTGATTAATTTCTCTTTGAGCATAAGCTCAATGAATCTTCTAAGGGCTCTGAAGTCCCTTTCCAATGATTCGACTCGTGCTTAAATCGGACTTACAGTTCGGACGAACGGACCGTTTCACTATCAAAAACTAATATGGAGGCCATTGGGTGCTCACGGGACCCATTTGACTCCGATCATCTTTCTCGCCTGAGCAGAAGCTTAACGACCATTTGAAGTTCTCTGAATCCCCTTTCTAACGGTCCATCATGTGCACGGATCGAACTTACGATTTGGACAAATGGTTCGTTTTACCTCAAAAATTAATCTGGAGGCCACCGGGCCCCATTTGACCTCGGTCAACTTTTAGCATGAGTTCACTCCATCATTTTCCATGATACGAGTTAAAAGATTTCATTCTTCATTTAATTATGCACATAAACACACACTTCACGAAGTCTAGTAGGAGAAGATTAACACGTGCCCACTAGAGATCGAAAGGGCGGAATGGGTGCCTAAAACCTTCTCATTCCGTAACTTAGTCCCCGGACCTTTGAACTATTGGGTTTCTCTCGAGGCGATAATATTTCTTTTTTTGTTTTGTGCAAAATAGGCTGGTGACTCTATCTCTACACATTATCCCACATTAAAGACGCTAATTGCCCGGAAAAAGGGCACAATTCCGCGCGCATGCCGTGGGGAAGCTCCCTGGGATGACCATAGTGGCGATTCTATTGTGGACGTTTTAAGAGGATTAGACTCTATTTCTGCATGGGTGTTATTCTTGTCTCCATTTGTGCATATGCACCTACCTGTGTGTTTACTTTTCTCCTTTGTCTACTTTTCGTATGTCTCTACCTCATGTATATATCACTTTTCACTCATTTATATTCTTCACACACTTTTATATACTCTCCCTGTTCACTTCACACACTTACACATAGCTTCACTTCTACTCACATGCTTCACACACAACTTAGATTATTCGTGCTTAGGCTTCACTAGCACACAAACACACTTTCTCCACTTGTATATATCTTCAAGCTCACTTACACATATCACACACCACTTGTAGTATATCTATGTATAGGCTCACTACTACACACACTCACTTGTAAATATTCACATGTCACTCACTTACATGTATATCCCCATCACCATGGGTAGTATAGTCTCCATGCTTTATGCTAGATTTACTTTTCATAATACTTGGATATGCTCCCTCATTAGTATAATTCTCCCTTTACTCTTCATGAAAAAAATATACTCTCTCTCCTTAATATACTAACTAAGACTCATGCATTTTTGCACACTACATCACCAAGAGACTGACAATATTAGCCAAATTTTTTTCCCAAACTGGGGGTCACTTTGTGATTGGTGCTGGTCCTGTGGGGTGCAGTTAGCCTAAGTAATATGACTCTCACCTTCCATTGGCCTCATACCTTCAATATATATATCAAACGATTCCCCCCGCATCGTACTGCTTGACCGAACTCACGTTGGGATGTATATAACAGGGAACTCATTCATGTACGTCGAGTATATTAAATTCACTCTGACACATGTTGTCCCCACGATGTATATCATGGGGCAATTCACATACACTCAGGTATATTCAATGGCTTGCCCACACATACCGATGAATGATTTCCCTTATAGGCAAGAGGTATATCATGGAAGTCATGCCAAATGGGGGAACCCTTCCACTAACCCAACAAGTGTATAAACCTCATATAGGCATCAAACCTAGGGCACTCATATTTAGTTTATCGGTTACCATATAAAACTCTGTCAAAATTTTGGGTCGGCATACCACCCAAATTTCTGCACTATTTCGCCTTTTTTCAAAATAGGACCCCGTCTATGAGCCTGGTAACAAGTCAAACCATTTATTACATATTTTCAAACTCCATTTTCAAAGACTCGAGTCATGTCCAGTATTGTTTCTGCATTTAAGCAAACCTAATATGAGTGAAAATTTAATAATACTAATAATAATAATCATGTTGAGATTCCTCTACTTTTTCCCTCTCTCTTTAAAACCAAAAATACCAAAAATATTTTTTCTCCTCCTTCCAAAATACCAAAAAAAATCCCTCCCTTTAAAAAAAAAATTGAACCGTTTTCCCTCTCAGGTCGATCGCATACCCGATTTTGTCCTGGCTCCTTATCGGCTTCGGTCTCCTGTCAAACCGCCCCGAAGCTCCATAACTTATTATGTTACTTCGTCCGAATTTGGGATCTACCTCCACCAGCTCTTCATGGAAAACACCGACTAAGCACCAAACGTGTAGCCGATCTAATGGTCTTCTTAACCCAACTCAATGCCATGATTGACAACCTTCAAATCGAGGTTGATGAAATGTAGCGACACTGGGCCTAGATTCCCGAAGAACCTGAGGTTCTCTTTCCTCATGCCATGGGTCCATTCGCTCCCGATCTTATCTGGGTTCCAAAAGAGTACCAGCATGCTTCATATTCCCCACCTGCTAATGGGCCACTATAAGCTCAACTCCCGATTTCGAACCTTGCCCACTTAGGGACTAATCTGCTAATACCCATGGATCCCAAAAAGGAGGAACTGAATAAGGTCAAGGAAGACCTCAAACTGTTGTCGAAGAAATTTGACCAAGTTAAGATATCAGGGAACTACATGGATTACACCCATATGTCTCCCTATCCCAAAGCTAGACTGCCAGAGAAGTTCAAGATGCCAGACATTGAGAAGTTCGGGAGAAGCAGACCCTTGATCGTTCACCTTCGAAGCTATCATCGAGCCATGACCCTCCTTGGTACCTCCGAAGAAATAATGGTCCAAATGTTTCAACAAATCTTTAAAGAAAATGCCCTTCGGTGGTTTCTATACCTTGAAGAATCCAGAATTCGTAGTTAGGAGGATATCGCTCGAGAATTCATGTCTCAATACATATACAATGAGGAGCTAGAGGTTACGCGCTGAGATCTATAGCTTTGTAAGTAAAATTCTGGGGAAATAATTAGTAGCTTCATAGGAAGATGGAGAGAGAAAGCTGCTACCATGACAAATAGACCCTCCAAGAAGGAACAAGTCAGTATCGTGAAGAAGAACTTATTGACTCATATCCGAGCATCTATGGGAGGACAGTATTACCCACACTTTCAAGCCCTTCGAGAAGTTGGTGTATAAATTGAGGAAAGTATCACCAAAGTGGAATCTGAACCAAAGAAAGTAATCGAACAGTTCACTCTCTGGATGTATGACAAGCCTGCCAATGATGCAATCTCAACTATTAATAACATTTCACAATATGCTACCTCTTGGGCACCCGAATGCCACCTTAATCCTGCCAAGAAAGAATACACCGAGCTCCATGCTCCATTGTCTAAAGTCTATCAGGCCATATTAAGCCGAAGTGTCATAAAACCCTTGGACCCTCGTCCATTGCCAAATCCACTCCCTAAAAACTTCAAACACGATGCTCGTTGTGATTTCCACCAATCTGCAGGTCATACCACCGACCAATACTTCAACATTAGAAATATGATCCAAGGCCTAATTGACCGGGTTATCATCACCCCACAAGCCAATCCTAAACCCAATACCACTCATAACCCACTTTTAGCACATACAAATGCCATTTTTCTATAAAATGACCCATAATTTGACCCATCTACTCAAATCGTGTCCAACAAAGCACCCATCATCCCTATAGTCTCACCCAAACTGCTCAATATTTTCCCATCCTTTCTCCTACACCTTACATGCTTCATCGATTAAGCTTTTTCACTCCTCACGAGGGCCTGCATCATCGTCCGTACCTAATCTGAGGGGGAGGCATGGAGTTATTATCTATGCTGAACCAACTCTTAGAGTTTGGGCTGAAATTGCCCACCGAGATGATCGTTAATTATCAAAAGTTCAATGACTTATTCATGAAAGTCCGAAAGTGGGCTCAGGAATTAGATGAATGGGTAGTACCCATTGACGAAGTCAATCTAGATGATCTTAGTACAAACCATGGCCAATATGTTTCGACAACCAAGTGAAATCTGTAGCATCTCTGAGTTGCTCATAATTTTGAAGCTCCAGGGACGGTTGGTCGCTTCACTAATTCATTTCCCCATTAAGTGGGAAGATTTATATGATGAAGCTGTTAATGTGGTCGAATTTATTGATTGCTCTTGGTAAGAAGACATAGTTGCCACCGGATAGGGGGATGATTTTGACTGCTCAGATAATGAACCAAGTCAGGAAGAAGTCAGTCCAGTAGCCAGTCTGTGTGGAATGATATCCTTCCAACATCTGTTAGGGGAAATTAATAAGGTGGCCATTTATCCCGACGTAGATAAAGCCACGATATTGTTATTCTTTCCTGCTTCTATAAACCACATGACCAGGTTAGGGAGACACTACAAAGATCCAATTCCACATGCAATTAAAGTAGATAAAGGAAAGGGAGTTATTGAAAACCTTCTCATGCCAAAAATAACCATTAAAAAGAGCAAAGTCCTTGATCAGCTCAAAAAGGCCTAAGCCATTATCACCCTATGGGGGCTTTTCATGTCCTCTCGGCTACACCGAAATTCTTTGATAAATCTCCTCACAGGACCCATAGTCACTCCTCCCACAACTCCCAAAGAAATCATAAATATGGTTGGGTCTCTGACCTCTTTTAGACTCCTCTCCTTTTTTGAAGAGGAAATACTGAAGTTCGGCCCTAATCATAATTATGATCTCAATATTTCCATTAAAATCTTGGGTAAGATAATCCCATTATCACTTGGTTGATAATGGATCAGCTCTCAATGTATGTCCGCTCAGAACCTTAAATTATTTGGGTCTGAAAGTCAGTGATCTCACTCCTACTTCTACCGTCGTGCATGTTAATAACAATACTCGCAAAGAAGTAATGGGTACATAAAACTCACATTAGGGGCTAGTCCTATCAATCTTCTCATCGAGTTCCAAGTCATTGACATACCCGCATGCTTCAATCTAGTCCTTTCCCATCGATGGCTTCACAACATCCAAGGGGTATCTTATTCTCTTCATAAAAAACTGAAGTTCTTCACCAAAGGTCAGATTATAACCATTTGAGGAGATGACGACAGTATAGACAATGATAGCACTAGCAATCCAATATTGGAAATCTAGCATGGGACCAATGGCATGTTCCTCTATGGTTTTAAAAGTGATCCACTTCTCCTCCCAGTAAGAGATAACTTCAAAAATCGAGTTTGTCCAGAACACAACCCTCATGGTAATGTCAATGCCATTCAGATGTTTAAAAACATGCACTTCATGCTCAAAAATAGGGCTAAGACGACTTCGATAAGGGATCATTGAGACTGTAGTCCTGAAGGAGGCATTTCCCCCATGTGGCCTGGGTTACCAACCTTCACTGAATGAACTTAAAGCGATCCGAAGACCAAGACCAAAAAGAGTTTTAGAGAATGAAAAGAATGTTTTAAGAGACTCTTTGAATGGAACATTTGTCAAGGAGGGTGAAGACTTCCCCTTTTATGGTTTCCCGAAACTGTGGTATGACCATGTTGACAAGAAGATGAAACCAGTGCTGGAAATATTCTTTCAAGATAGAATTTCTTGGGTCGAAGACTTCAAACATGAAGTAAAACCTCTCACCAAGAAAGTCATGACAATTACCAAGGACTTTGAGGAAAGTGATTTCGAAGACTTATTTGACCTGTAGACACTGGGGTTAAGTCTCTGCATGATCTCCTCAGATGCCTCATCATCGAACCCATTCACTCAAATAAAATTGCTAACATGTCTATCTCCAACTGGAATGGCGTACCAATCCAACTGCTCAGATTCAACCTAACCCTATAATTTAGCTTATCCAAGAGTCTTCACCTGTTGTTGTCCTTATTTTTCCTGATATAAATGTAACTGAGACCTCTTTTGATGAGGTTCTTAACATTGTTTTGCCTGGAAATGAAATAAATGAGGATTTTGATTATCTTAATGTGGCTTACATTAATTATATTGATTCTAATCAAACCTTTAATGATAATGATTTTACAAATGAATAATTCTTAACTGATCTTAATAAGGAGAATGACAAACAACATAACCACGCTAAAGTAATGATGATGAGACTATTGTTATTGATATTAGTTCTAGTAGCCACCAGTGCGAGATTAGGATATGATCCACGAATGAGTGTGTGCAATTTAAAGAATTACTGAAAGAATTAGTGGACATCTTCGCATGGTCCTATAATGATATGTGTGGCCATCCCCGATCCTCGTCGCGCTGGGGCAGGCGCGCGAAGGGAGAGGATCCTTCGGGTCCTGAGCATCCCTTTCGGGAGCGCTTCGACCGGCGTCGTTTGAGATGAGGTGTAAGAATGTAGAGAGATTCAGAGTCACCAGTCTATTTTACTCAAAACAGACAAAAGAAAAAGGGGAAGCCATCTCGCGAAGGATGCCATCGAAAGACATACTGGTGTATGCGAAACCAAAATGATTCGAGAAGGGTTCGGAGGCTTAGTTACGAAATGGGAAGGTGTTAGGCACTCATTCCGCCCTTTAGATCTCTCATGGATATTTGCTATTTTCCTTTATATTTCCCCCCGTGATATGTGTGCATGTGTATATATATAATGGAGGTAGGAATCCTCGACTTATATCATGGAAAAGATAAAGCGAGTCATCCGTAGGAAGATATAAGAATAACATTAGAAAAGTAAGATTTATGCGATTACCCCTACGTTGATCGTTATAATGGAATGACAACGCATATGGAGTAATACGTCACTATGGGCAAGTATATAGAATATAAGAAGATTAGATTTAGAGAAAATAGAAAGTAAGAGAAAAAGTGAGAAAAAGGACTCGAGTCTTGGGTTTTACCCCGAGAAGCCTACGTAGCCTATAAAGGCATCAAAGTCCACGTAGTTTGCATACAAAATGAGGGGTGGGGTTTATCCCATAAATCCAAATGGGGGATCTCTTATTTTTGAGTGTGTGTGTGTGTAGAAAAAGTGTTTTTAGTTGTGAGAAAAGTATGAGAATCCCTATTTGGAATTTATGAGCAAACCCTCTTTTTCTTATTTTTTTGGGTTTTATTTATATGAAAATAAGAGATGTGCAATAATACTAAATAAAAAGTATATTAGGATGTGTGAGATGAGATAATAAGAGTACTAAGTAATAAAATAAGTTATTGAGAATTTAAGAGAATTTAGGAGAGAGTTTGAGAAAGTTGGACCTTCTTGAAGATCTTGAGCTTGATCTTGAATGTTGGAGAGCAACCCTTGCATTTGGATGATGATGGAGAGTGGATAATTCACCAAGTTGATGAAAAGGATGATGAAAAGTGGGAGTAAAAAAGGGATTTGGAAGTTGAAATCACGCTGCCTTCGAGAGAGGTTTCTGGGATTCGTTGAGAGTGAATTTTATCAGATCTGGGCACCCCTTGAAAATAAGGTGAAGGTCTCCTTTTATAGGCTCAGCTCACTGCCGATCGGAATAGACCCGTTCCTGCCTATCGGCACCTGCCGATAGGCAGGGTCTGGAACCTGCCATTTGGCAGTGTATTTCAGGACTTTTTGGAAAAATGGTTGCCGAGGGCAAACCATTGGTCAGAATCGTGCACAGGATAGACCGTTGGAAAGGTAATTCAGAGTCCTTCAAAAGTTCTTTGGACCGCTCCCGGGTTCAGGAGATGATTTTGGGTCAAATATGGCTCGGAAGCGTTTGTCGGTCCATTGGACGGGGAATCACTCGGACGCAAACGGATCGTTCATCCGCATGGTAAGTCTGAATTATGCACGGGGCGGACCGTTGGAAAGGTTAGGAGATGTAATTAGACATTACAAAGAGTTTGACCCGATTTGAGGAGTTGACTTTGGTCAACCGGGCCCTGGAAGGGTTTGGTGACCTCTTGGAGTCAAACGGATCGTTCGTCCGCATGGTAAGTCGGAATTGGGCACAAAATGGACCGTTGGAAAGGGTATTCAGTGCCCTTCAAAGATTCATTCAGCCTCGGTCGAGCTAAAGAGTTGAATTAGGTTAAACAGAGCCCGGGAGCGCCCGATGGCCTCTAGGTCAAGTTTCGAATGCAAACGGATCGTTCATCCGCATGGTAAGTCAGAATTGCACACGGGATGGACCGTTGGAAAGGGTATTTAGTGCCCTTCGAAGATTCATTTAGTCTCGGCCAAGATGAAGAGTTTAACTTTTTGGTCAAACTGAGCCGGAGAGTGCCCGATGGCTTCTAGGTCAGTACTCGGGACATGACCTGGGTTTGTGGTGATGGAGGGAGGTACTAGGGACGTAGGGAGAGTTAGGGGGTAACAGAATGGGGTGTCTACAGAGCCCCTCGATGGGAGAGTTTGGAACAAATGATGACCGTCGAATAGACACCACATGATGCTTTTGAGGGAGTATGACCTGTTCAGAGGGTCGAGGCCGATTCTGAGGACCTAAGGAGTGTGCTGGGGATGATCAATTCTGCGGGTCAAAGCTGAATCTATGGGCTTAGGGTAAAGGTCCAATAATCGAGGTCAATTTTGACCTAAGAGTGGTGACGACCGAGGACCGGAGTCAATTCTGACCCAAAGAGTGGTGACGATCGAGGATCGGGATCAATTCTGACCCAACTCAGGTGACGATCCAAGGCTGAGGTCAATTCTGACCTAAGAGTGGTGACGACCAAGGACTGGGGTCAATTCTGACCCAACTCAGGTAACGATCCAAGACCAAGGTCAATTTTGACCTAAAGAGTGATGGCAATCGAGGATCGAGGTCAATTCTGACCCAACTCTGGTGACGATCCAAGACCAAGGTCAATTTTGACCTAAAGAGTGGTGAGGACCGAGGACCGGGGTCAATTCTGACCCAACTCAAGTGACGATCCAAGATCGAGGTCAATTCTGACCTAAAGAGTGGTGACGATCGAGGACCGGGGTCAATTCTGACCCAACTCAGGTGATGATCTAAGATCGAGGTCAATTCTGACCCAAAGAGTGGTGACGACCGAGGACCAGGGTCAATTCTGACCCAACTCAGGTGACGATCCAAGACCGAGGTCAATTCTGACCTAGAAAGCGGTGACGACCAAGGACCAGGGTCAATTCTGACCCAACTCAAGTGACGATCCAAGATGGAGGTCAATTCTGACCTAAAGAGTGGTGACGACCGAGGACCGAGGTCAATTCTAACCCAACTCAGGTGACGATCCAAGACCGAGATCAATTCTGACCTAAAGAGTGGTGACGACAGAGGACCGGGATCAATTCTGACCCAACTTAGGTGACGATCCAAGACCGGGGTCAATTCTGACCTAAAGAGAGGTGACGACCGAGGATCGGGGTCAATTTTGATCCAACTCAGGTGACGATCCAAGATCGAGGTTAATTCTGACCTAATGAGTGGTGACGACCAAGGACCGGGGTCAATTCTGACCCAACTCAGGTGACGATCCAAGATCGATGTCAATTCTGACCTAAAGAGTGGTGACGATCAAGGAACGGGGTCAATTCTGACCCAACTCGGGTGACGATCCAAGACCGAGGTCAATTCTGACCTAAAGAGTGGTGACGACCGAGGATTGGGGTCAATTCTGACCCAACTCAGGTAACGATCCAAGATCGAGGTTAATTCTGACCTAAACAGTGGTGACGACCGAGGATCGAGGTCAATTCTGACCCAACTCAGGTGACGATCCAAGACCGAGGTCAATTCTGACCTAGAGAGTGGTGACGACCGAAGACCGGGATCAATTCTGACCCAACTGAGGTGATGATCCAAGATCGAGGTCAATTCTGACCTAAAGAGTGGTTGGAGATTGGATTTTGATTTTGTTGAGGAAAGTGCTTTGTGATTTGGATTTGAGCTGGGGAAGCTTTTGTTTCATTAGGAGACCTTACGGGAGGAACAACCTATTTTGGGTGCTGTAAGATAATTCCGCCGGGGAAGTGATCAGGTGATCCTTAAAGATCCTCCGGAGCTTTGCCGGGTGGAGCTTTCACTTGATTTTTGAGGGTTTGCTGGGAAATAGGGGTTCTGCTCGAGGGAACGCGAAGTTTTCTTGGTGAAAAGGCTTTAAATCCTTCCTTGGATGTTTAGGAATTTTTTGGGGATTTTTCGAGGCTTTCTGGTATTTTTCGAGAATTTCTGTATGAAATTTAATGGGGGTGCCGATCGGCATAGTATGAAGGGTGTCATTCGACAGTGGCACGAACTTTTGGGCTACCTCGGGAAGGCAAGGGGTCAGTGCCGATCGGTATGGTAGGGGCAGGTGCCGATCGGCATGGCGCTTGGCATCCTATATAAAGAGGCGAATCCCTTCATTTTTTCACAGCTTCTTTGCCTTCTCTCTCTCTCTGCAATTCTTCTGCAAATCGTTCTAGCATTTCGATCTTCAAGAAATGGTCGCTTTTGTGAGCATTGCAGTCCACCGAGAGTGGTTGATCATTGATGACTAGGCGAACGTGGAGTGAAGGGCTAGGGCGCCTCTTGCTTTGGGGAGTGAGAACTCCTTTGATGCGTTTGAGCCTGTTGCAGATGAGCGGACCTTGCTACGGGAGCCATCGCGTTATCACTTCTTCGAGAGTGAGTCCCGACGGTTATGTAAGTAACCCGACCTTTGGCATTCTTCTTTTTTTGGTGATTTTTATTTCTTTTTTGACTTTTGATGAGACTTTTCCTTTTTGCCAGTCTGATATTTCTTTGAAGAACATGCGCGCCCGCGGGACGATGGGGCTCAGGGATGTCTGGGAGCATCTCCTACCTGTGGTGTGTTGGATGGTATCATCAGCGGGTTTTGGGAGGTTGGCATTGGTGCTGGATGAGACGGGCTTCGAGGAGATGACTGTGACTCCCAAGACGTGAAGCAGCTATTGGGGATAGATTGTGATGGAGAGAAGATAGAGGTGGATCGCTCTTTACGGGTGAGATCGGATGCAGCGCGTGCGACATTTGGTGATGTAGGGAGGATAGTTTCTGGGGATTCTATCCGGCTGTCCCTGCTGAAGGATGTTCTGCTGAGCAGGGTGATTGATGTGGAGGATGGGCTGCAAGTGAGACAGATGACCCGGTTATTTATTCCGCTGGTATTGGGAGATTTCATGGTGGCGTCGAGAGGCGACGTCGTCCATTTATGGTTTTTGCCGTACCTAAGGATGTTTTTGAACATCCCTTTCTATGATTGGGGGAGTCTGACTTTGGCGACCCTTTACTCTTCTCTGGATGCATTCAGCCGGTGCTGTCGACATACCTTTACCGGAGCCACGTACCTTCTTGAGGTATTCTTTAGTTTGCGCATTTCTTTTCATGCACTCTCATTTTCCTTTCATGCATTCGTATTTTCCTTTCATGCATTTGCATTTTTCTTTTGTGCATTCGCATTTTTCCTTATGCGTCATCTTTTTGCTTATGAATTCAGACGTGGTTCTACGAGGTGATTGGGTGCAATACCCCGATGATCGCTTTGAAGGACGACATTGTTGGGGACTTCTGTCGATTGTATCGATGGCGTAAGGCTAATCGGCAGTCAAAGGGATCTCTCTCCCTAGAAGCGGTGCGTCAGGTCTTGAATGACCTGACTCGTGGTAGGGTAAGACACTTTCCATTTCAGTCTTGGTTTTTGCACCTTCTGATCTTGTATTGATTTATGCTCGCTTGGAGATTTTCAGGTGACCTTTTATCCCTAGGGGACAGTCATTCAGGATGCGGGGGCGACCGGGATGAACGCACGGATGAGGCATTTGCTAGCGCATAAGTTTGACCATTCCTGGTATCTCGGGGAGAGGGTGGTTCGTCAGATTGCCGAGGAGGAGGTGGTGGTGCCACCTGCGCAGCCTCCTACGTCTATGAGGCGGGAGCGACTACTGTCAGAGGATGAGCGGATCACGGCGATGATCGACGAGTCCTACTGGTTGTACACCGATACGGCTGCGTCGTATGACTATATGGACTTTGTGATGAGCTGGTTAGGGCTGTGTTTCGGCCGGATCGGATCGGAAAATGTCTATTCAGAAAAAATTCCGATTTTTTCGGAAATAAAATAACTATTCCGATTTTCGATCCGATTTTTTCGGAAAATTAAAAAAAAAATCCGAATTCGGAAAAATCAGAAAATCGGCAAAAATCGGAAAAAATCGGAAATTCACAAAATATATTAAAAATTCAGAAATTTCGAAAATTCCAAAATTTCAAAAAAATAAATTATGGATTTTCGATTACTCGAAATTCTCATTTTAAAAAAACAATGAAAATAGCTTAACCCAACATGTAAACACATGAGGATTTGGCTCATTTTTCATTTGTGTAGAAGTTAGGAGGATACTCTCCTTTTATAGAGAATATTTTGGAGCCCTCTCCCTCTCCCAACCGATGTGGGACATGGGAAACTTTCAAAAAATCGGAAAAGAAATCGGAAAAATCGAAAATCGGAAAATAATTCCGAAAAAATCGGAAATAATTCGAAAAAAAATCGAAAAAATCTGATCGGCATAATTTCGGAAAAATTGGATCGGAAAAATCAGAAAATCGGAAATTCAGAATTATTTCCAATTTCCGATCCGATTTTTTTCGGAAAAATCGAAAATCGGCAAACTAAAATTCATTCCAAATTCGGAAAACATCGGATCGAAAATCGGAAAAATCGGAAAGTTCAAAAAAAAAACACAGCCCTAGAGCTGGTTGATGGCACCCAACATATATGATGCCTTGCCTTTCCCTCCTACGAGTTCGAGTCGAGCGGTGGGATCTTCTCACAGTGGCGGTAGTCCGACGACGTCTGCGGTGGCGGCGACTTCAGAGGTTCCTTTTGTGCGGTTGCATACCCCTTCATACAACATTCGGCGGGTTGATGGAGGGATGGTGCCTATGTTGCACCATCCTCATGTGATGGATCCGAAGGAGTTGGGTCTGATAGAGGAAGTCCTTCGACCTACGGTATACCTTTCTGTTCCTCTCTCTCTTTCTTTTCTGTTTTGGTCATCTCTGTTTTGATATTGATTTCGCTTTTTCTTGCAGCAAGTTCGGGTGTCGACCAATTGGCTAAGGGACATCAGAGACTGGATATCTTCGGCGACTGCCCATATTCAGGATGCGATTCCTGTTCCTTCTTGCTTGGTGCTGTCTGCCTCATCCAGAGAGGACTCGGGCTCGGGTAGTTGTGGTGCATCGTCTCATCGTAGGGGGAAGAGAGCACGTCGTCGCAGGGGTGGAAGCTCTTGAGAGAGAGAAAGAGAGAGAATATGGGTTCGGGCTGAGTCCCGTTATTTTTTTTTTCCTGCAAAAATGATGTAACACAAAAAACAGATATATGCAATGCAATGGAGTTTTTTTATTATCTTTTATTAATAATGAATGCATGCACATGCGCTTTTTACTTTACTGTTGAGATCGTGAAAAGGAATATTTTTGATTTTTTTTTAAGGAAAGTTTTTTATTAAAAGGGGAAATTAAAGGGATTTTGAAATTCTGTTGAGAATATCAATTTATTTTTATTGAGTTTTCTGATTTGACAAAAGAGGAAAAGAGGAAATTTCTAAAATAAGCGGGTTGCCGATCGGCAAGCACCTTGACCTGCCTATCAGCAGTTCAGTCCAGTCCCATCAATTGAAAGCTTTGAATGGTACCCTCTTCAGCCTTTGGTACCTTATGGGGTAGGATTCCCTTCGATTTCTGCAGGGATTATGTCTCTTGTGAGGGTTTTCAAGTATAAAAAGGGGTAAGGGTGGAGTGTTTTCATCACACCTTTGCATTTTCACTTACTTGCCCACTATCTCTTAGCCTTGCAAGATGGCTCTCCCTGGTAGCATTGAGTTTGTCAACTATCTCGAAACTTTGGATGCAATGTGCTCTTATAATGTCGACTACGATGCTTTCAACATGCGTTGAGTCTCCTTGTGGCGCAATCGGCCTCTTGAGTGGAACGTGCTGACGGCGGCGGTACAATTCTGGTACCCGAAGACCATGTATTCCGCTTTGGGTTGGAAGAAGTTTGTCCTACCTACGAGGAATTTTCTGCCATACTGGGTGTGAATCCTAGTGTTGCTACGGCTTTGCCCGAATTTTCCCGCTCTCCCAGAGATTTGTTAGTCGGGTTTCTTCATATTTTGCCTTTGGCTGCTAGATCATTAGTTGCTGGAGGAATGATCTCCCTCCCAGCGGTGCTGCAGACCGTGCATTTGTGGGAAGTAAGTGATGCTGGCTATGCTGGAGCCGTTGTTCTGGGTCTAGTTTCAAAATTGTTGCTTGTGACTAGAGAACTGCAGGTGGACCCGCAACTTGCAGCCATTACTTCATGGATGTCATATCATCGCAATCCTACGGCGGTGATACTGGCGGAGACCCTAAATGGCTTGGATGCCTGGAGAGAAGGTCGTTCTGACTTTTTGAGGGGTAGACCCGTGATGCTGTTCATGTGGTTATCTGAAAGATTTCACTTGGCGACTCCTCTAGAATATCCCTTGTTGGTCGTACCCAACTTCTTTTCACGCTACTTCATCAGTGTTGGCCTGTATGTTGACAATTGGGAGCATTGGCTCGTGGAGCATGGGGCTCGTGGGCTGTATTGGTCAGTGCCTTGGTGGGGACAGTTGCAGCCTGTTCTGAAGCTAGGAGGGTATTCATATGTGCAGCTGGTTGGTCTCAGACAGACCTCTTTTTATTTCCCTTGGCAGCTTCTGCGCCAATTTAGCTGGGCACAGGTCGTGCCCCCTCAGACCTCAAATTTCTTTTCGGTAAAATATTTGACTGAGCGCCTGCGTCTGTTACTTGGGTCTCTGTGGGAAAATCGGCGTCCGTCGACCTGTCCCTCCCAATCTGTCGGGAAAGTTTGGCATGCCTCTAGGGATTGTATGAAGCGGTTGTGGAGGAGAGTAGTCAGCAAGATGTTGGCAATGGAGACTGGACAAAGATGGTTTGTTTTATCTAACACCATGGAATTTAGAAGATGGTTAAGGCTCATAGATCCATGGAATGTTTACGGCACTCTATTCAGGCAAGGGAAACTTGGGGAACTCTGGATGTAGATGATGAGGGTCCAGGCTCCTCTGGTGGCTGTGGGTAGGACTCCTGGGGAGTTTATTTCTGTAACAGATGTGAGGATTTTATTTGGCTTTTTATGGTAGTAGGGGGAAGGGAGTTATCCATTCCTTTTTCTTATGTAATCCGTGCTGAATTTTCTTATTAATGAAATAAACAAGTTCCTGATCATCCAGCTATGCCTTTCGATGAATTTTGTAATTTTGAATTATCTACACCGATCGCTAAGGCATACATAATCTTTTTGTTCAAGTATTCTTTAGAATGAACCACCGTTCTCGGAGGTAAGAAAAGAAAATGGTATTTTGTAAAAAAGAAAGGGCCATACTCATGTGAGGTGCATGAGCTGCCTACGTACCTCTGGGGGTTTTTGAAAATGTTTTTATCTATTTGCAAATAGTTTTTGCAGAGGATCAGGCCCACGTAGTTCTGGGTAGAGGGAAATGAATAGTTTTTTTTTGTTTTTTTTAGAATAGAAGGGGGATGAGAAGAGTTGTAGCGGGCCGAAACTTCGGACTAGGGGTAGAATTTCTTGAGACAGTCCAGATTGAGTGGACGAGCCATCTCTTCCCCATCTAGGTCAGTGAGCATGGCGGCACCGTCGGATAAGATTTTCTTCACAATGTAGGGACCGCTCCAATTGGGCTTGAATTTCCCTCTGGGGTCCCAGATGGGTTCTATTATCTCTTTGAGGGCTAAATCCCCCTCCCGAACACCGCGGTCCTTGACTCTCTTGTTGAATGATCGCGCTATTCGGCGATGGTACCCCTGTATGTGGTAAAGAGCTTTTAATCTTCTTTCATCTAGGAGGGCTAGCTCATCAAGACGGCTTTGGCACCAGTCTTCTTCACTAACTTTGCTTTCGAGCATGAGGCGTAGCGAGGGTATTTCCAGTTCCCCAGGTAGGATGGCTTCCATGCCGTAGACCAGAGAGTAAGGGGTAGCCCCAGTAGAGGTTCGGATTGAGGTTCGATAGCCCCAGAGGGCGTACGAGATCCGGTCGGCCCAATCCCTACAACTTTCGATCATCTTACCGATGATAGCCTTGAGGTTTTTATTGGCAGCTTCCACTGCATCATTGGTCTGAGGTCGGTAGGGAGAAGATTTGTGTCTCTGAATCCCGTACTCATTGACTACTTCTGTGACTTCTGCTTCGAAATGCAACCCGTTATCTGATACCAGCTTGTGCGGGACCCCATATCGGCTGATATACCCGTTTATATCCTCGGCTTGGATGAGGATTACCTCCAAAACGGACGACCATGCGAGGGGCCGACCCTTCACCAATCTCTTGACGACCCTTCGCCCAGGCTCCGGACGACAGTACGAGGGGCCGACCCTCCACCAGGCTCCAGACGACAGTACGAGGGGCCGACCCTTAGCCAGGCTCCGGACGACAGTATGAGGGGCCGACCCTTCGCCAGGCTCCGGACGACAGTTCGAGGGGCCGACAGTACGAGGCCAGAATTGGGCCAGGCTCACTACCGAAAGAAACTTTGCCCTCGGCCTCGGCTCATAGGCCGAGGGTGATATCATGACAGCGCGTGGTTTGGGAGACGCATGGAACAGTGCGCGTGAGGCTCATATGACACGTGGAAGACCGTTATAACAAAATCACACCCTCACGTGAGGGAATATTATGTCATCATTTGGCATCTACAGGTGGCAACAGGGGATTGGCTAGATCATCATTCACATGCACCATGCATACTTGGGGGGTACACTACACCCCCCGAAGACCTATATATACTTGTCACCTACAACCCTACAGGGGATCGATCCATGAACTGTAGCCCTAGCTAAAACTCTGCTTTTACACACAGTAGAGAGAGAGAGAGGGTTATGTGCATTGTATCCAAGGCCATTAGTGCCCATACTTAGTGGATCACACACTCACAGTGGATGTAGGACAAATTGGCTGAACCACTATACATCAGTGTCTTATTTCCTCTTATACTCATCCCCTTCTTCATACTTATACATCTCAATGGCTGCCATGACTGCTACTGTTTGAGCTCACTATCACTCATCCGGTGGTGCTAAATCTCAGCATCATCAGTTTGGCGCCGTCTGTGGGAACGAGAAGACATCTCTTCCTTTTGTACAGCTTGACCTCACTGGGCACTCTGGTGGTGAACCAACACTCCCCCTGAGAGGAGGTGTTTCACCATTGAAAGAGGCCCACTAAGGTTCCCAAGCTCACCAGTATTTTCTTGAGTTCAACTTTTCATAGCTCAAGCACATGGCACCTGAGATGCCACCGCCACCACTTCCCCCACCAGATGAGGGGGGAAGACCCAGTTCCAGTCAGCCGCCGCCTCAGTCTGAGATGGCTGATGTGGCGACAGCCCTAAAGTCTCTGGTAGCAAACCAGCGGATGATGCAAGAGCAGTTCACAGCTCAAAGCCAGAACATACTAAGAGCACCAGGGGTTTCACCTGAGATGATTACTCCGGCAGCAGCTCCAGAGCAGCATGAGGCCAGGGGACCACCCCAGGCACCACGCAAAGACCTGCCACCCCCTCAGCGGCGTAGGGATATTGCTGACCCCCGGTGTCTACGCCTGGGGAGGCAAGAAAACCCTTGCCCTGAGGATAGGTATGGAGATCTGGAGGGAGAGGAGGCTCCTATAAAGTGCTGGGAACCCTACGAGGTCTCCAACAACACTGTGCGACCCCTCCAGGACAGTAGGGGAAAGTGCGGGAGACCAGACCCTGATGATCGCCCAAGAGGCTCTGCTTTTGATCGCTTGAGCAGGGGGTCGGCCTTTGAGAGGCTAGGCCCAGTAAATGACCTGCGGGAACAGTTGTTCAGGCCAAGAAGCGCCGCGAGATCCAGGGGGGGCAGCAGACGGCCGACCCCGAGGACGAGATGACGGCCAAAGGGAAGTGAACAGTCGACACAGGCCTGCTGCAGCAGAACCCTCCGTCCACCTCGGAGAGGCGGCAGGGGATAACATCGGCCAGGCTGACCCTGTGAGGCCCTGAAATGACTCAATCCAGCGGTTAGAGGATAAGATTGGTGATATATTGAAGAGCCGAGACCCTCTTCAGAGGGGATACACCATAGGCTCACCCTTCATGGCAAAGATAGTCAACTTCCCCACGCCGTCAAAGTTCAAGACACCTATGGTCACCCCAAGGTATGACGGGAGCACCAACCCCGTCCACCACGTGGAGATGTATCAGTGGGCGGCAGACATATACTCTATCTCAGATGAGATGAGGTGTTGTGCCTTCTCTGGTACCTTGACAGGGGCTGCGCATGTCTGGTACACGTCTCTTCCAAAAAATTCCATTGGAAACTTTAAGCAGTTGGCAGACCTGTTCATCCATAATTTCTACTTTGGGGTGAGGCCACAGAAGAAGACCACCCACCTGCTCTATGTCAAGCAGGGGAAGAGTGAGAGTCTGAGGGACTATATAGCCAGATTCAATAAGGATAAGCTGGAGGTGGAAGACTATGAGGAGAGCATAGCTATGACAGCCCTGATTGGAGGACTCCAAAAGGGGAAGCTGTTATGGAAGCTTGCTGAAGACCTTCCGAGGACGATGGCTGAACTGTTGTCAACAGCAGGAAAGGTGATGAATGCCGAAGAGGCGATGGCTGCAAAATATGAAGACGAAAGAGGAGGTGCTAGTGGGAGTAAATACCCTAAGAAGAAAAAAGAGGGGAAGAAGAGGTCCTCGGATGACAAGTTCGCGGGGTACACCCCTCTGACGATCAGCTGTGAACAGATTCTCAATGAGATTAAGAGTGACCGATCCCTGAAGTGGCCTGAGAAGCTGAGGGCAGCCCCCGACAAGAGGAATAAGAACCTGTGGTGTGAGTTTCACCAAGACCACGGCCACGTAACCGACAAATGCTTTGCTCTGAAAGACGAGATTGAGAAGATGCTGAAAGAAGGGAAGCTCAGAAAGTACGTCGATAAAGGGGCCTTCAAGAGGGGCCGAGGGGACGACCCCAGAAAGAAGCGAGGCGATGCATGCAGAGAAGGCCCTCAAAAAAGAGGGGACAACCCTTCTGATGATGAGGACGACCCTGACCTCCCGCCGAGAGACGACCACGGCCCTGTCAAGAGGCTTAATATGATCTCGTTCGGAGTGGGAATGATCTCCGGGGGTCTTGCAGGAGGAGGGTCTGAGGTCGCCGACAGGAAGGCCCATGTGGCTGAGGCCAAGGTAGTGACGAAGACGGTACACGCGACTTCCCTGGAGGTCAAGTCGGAAAAAAGGAAGAAGGTTGATATGGACACACTAATAGTGGGATTTTCAAGAATGGACTTCAAAGACCTCTTGGCCCCACACGATGACCCTCTCGTCATCACTACCAGGGTACACGGATGCGAAGTGCCGAGGATCTTGGTAGATGGGGGCAGTTCTGCAGATGTGATGTTTTGGCCATGCTTCAAAGCCTTGGGTCTCAGCCGTGCTAGACTCGTCCCCTACCATCATCCATTGATTGGGTTCAGTGGGGAAAAGGTTCACCCCCTTGGGGTATATGAGGCCGGTGTGAGGATGGGGGACGAGTGTCCGAGATGGCTCACCAAGAAGGTCAGTTTCTTTGTGATGGATGAGCAGGTGTTTTCGGCCTACAACATCATACTGGGGCGTGTGGCCCTCAAGGGGTTTGAGGCCGTGCCCTCTACGGTCCATCAGATGATCAAATTTCCAACCCCTTACGGGGTGGGGGAAGTTCAAGGAGACCAGACGGCAGCGAGAGAATGTTACTACAACTCCACTGAAGAAAGGGAGGCACACAAGAGGGCTACAGCCACTTACAACATTGATACCCTAGACCCCAGGGACGAGACGAAGCTCAAAAAAGGAGAGGCCGCCGAGGAGGTAGAACCCATCATCCTCGATGAGGATGACCCGGGAAAAACCGTCCAAGTTGGCAAGTCTCTGAAGCCCAATATCAAGGAAGACCTCATCAAACTGTTAAGGAGAAGACGAAGCGTCTTCGCGTGGAGTCATGTAGATATGCCGGGGATCGACCCTGAAATCATGTGCCACAAGCTCAATGTGGTAGAGGGAGTGAAGCCGGTAAAGCAGAAAAGGAGGATTTACTCTAGAGAGAAGTACGAGGTCATCAGGGATGAGGTCAAAAAATTAGAAGACGCTGAATTTATCAGAGAGGTCATCTACCCTGAATGGTTGTCCAATGCAGTCATTGTCCCAAAGGCCAACGGGAAGTGGCGAATGTGTGTGGACTTCACAGATCTCAACAAGCACTACCCCAAAGACAGCTTCCCTCTCCCCCGCATTGACCAGATGGTAGACGCTACTGCAGGCCATGAGCTCATGAGTTTTATGGATGCCTACTCAGGGTACAACCAGATCTTCATGAACCCTGAAGACTCGGAGAGGACTGCCTTCATCACTGATAAGGGGACATACTGCTATAAGGTCATGCCCTTTGGTCTAAAAAATGCGGGGGCAACATACCAGCGCCTCGTAAACAAAATGTTCGAAGACCAAATTGGGAAGTCCATGGAGGTCTACATGGATGACATGCTGACCAAGAGTTTGAAGGCAGAGGATCATGTGGCAGACCTGGAGAGGACCTTTAATACGATGGACAAATACCAGATGAAGCTTAACCCAGCCAAATGTGTCTTCGGGGTCGGGGCGGGAAAGTTACTGGGGTTCATTGTCAACCAAAGAGGCATCGAGGCTAATCCTGAAAAGATAAAGGCCCTTATTGAGATGAAGACCCCCAAATCCATTAAAGACGTTCAGAGGCTTACAGGGAGAGTGGCTGCCCTGAACAGATTTGTGTCAAGGGCCACAGACAGGTGTTTACCATTCTTCAAGATCCTCAGGAAGGCCTTTGAATGGAGTGAAGAGTGTGATGAGGCTTTCAAGGAGCTAAAATCATACTTAGGGTCTCCCTTGCTGCTGTCACGCCCCGTACAAGGTGAACGACTTTACGTGTACCTCGCCGTCTCAGAGTCGGCCATCAGCGCAGCCATTGTGAGAGACGAAGACGGAATACAGAAGCCTGTGTATTTTAACAGCAAGGCACTCCAGGGGGCAGAGCAAAGATACCCGAGGATGGAGAAGTTGGCCTACGCCTTGATCCATGCCTCGAGGAAGATGAAGCCGTACTTCCAGTCCCATACAATGGTCATCCTCATCGACTCTCCTCTTAGGCATGTCCTACACAAGCCAGAAAAATCAGGTAGGTTGATGGCCTGGGCTATAGAGTTGGGGGAGTTTGACATTGTGTATCAACCTAGGACTGCCATTAAGGGGAAGGCATTGGTAGACTTCGTGGCTGAGTTCACTTGGGAAGATGATGAGGTCGAAGGTGAGACCCTTGGGATGACGGATACAGAAGACAGACCCACCGACACACCCGTAGACAGACCCGCCGACACACCCGCAGATAGGGCCGAGACAAGCACTTCTAGAAAGAAAGCGACTGAAAACGAAGAGGGAAAATACATCTTTAGACAGGGGTCCCTCTCTGAGGGAAATTTTTCTGAGGGAAAGACTCTGTGGAGCCTCTTCGTTGACGGGTCCTCCTGTGACAGTGGAAGTGGGGCTGGACTGATAATGTCAGCACCCGATGGCACAGGCGTCGAATACGCCCTGAGGTTCAACTTCAAAGCCTCCAACAACGAGGCTGAATATGAGGCCTTAGTTGCAGGCCTCTCCTTGGCCAAGTCTCTTAGTGTCGGCCAGATTCTGGTCCATAGTGATTCAAGGCTAGTGGTGAATCAGATACTAGGGGCCTACGAGGCTAAGGACGAGAGAATGGCTAGATACCTCGAGAAGGTGAGGTCACTACTGAAAGGCTTCAGAGAAGTAAAATTAAAGAGGATACCTAGGCTAGACAACGGCCGTGCTGATGCCCTTGCGAGATTGGCCTCGGCGACTAGGACAGACATCAGGAGGACGGTCCTAGTGGAAATTTTGCTTCAGCCAACTATTGAGGACGCTGAGGGAACACTCGGTAATTGCCTAAATGTTTCTTAAAAAACTTCGTGGATGGACCCCCTGATCAGATACATTAAAGAGGGTGAGATGCCAGAAGCAAGGCAGGAAAGGAAGAAGATGAGGTACAGGGCTGCAAAATTCACTGTCATCGGAGACACCTTGTACAAAAAGGGGTTTTTGCTCCCCTTACTTAGGTGTGTGCATCCCTCAGAAGTCCCTTCCATTTTGCAAGATGTGCACGAAGGATCGTGCTCAAGCCATATCGGGGGCAGATCCTTAGCGAAGAGGGTGATCACCCAAGGCTACTGGTGGCTGACCTTGGGGAAAGACGCCGCAGCATATGTAAAAAAGTGTGATAAATGCCAAAGATTTGCTACCATCCCTCATCAACCCCATCAGCCTCTTACCTCCATTACATCTCCGTGGCCGTTCGCAGTGTGGGGGATTGACCTGGTAGGGCCCTTACCAAGAGCAGTCAATAACTATTTATTCCTCATTGTAGCGATTGACTACTTCTCAAAGTGGGTAGAGGCCGAAGCGATGGTCACAATTACAGAACAGAAGACCTTCCAGTTCATCTGGAAAAATGTGATATGCAGATATGGTCTGCCCAACACCCTCATTTCAGATAACGGGACGCAGTTCAAGAATGCCTCTCTGCAGAAGTACTGTGAGAGGGTAAATATCAAATAATTTTTCTCCACCCCAGGCCGACCTCAGGCCAATGGGCAAACCGAAGTAACAAACAGGACAATCCTAGATGGAATCAAGAAGAGGCTTGAGGAGGCAAAAGGAAGATGGGTCGAGGAGTTATATGCCGCACTGTGGGCATACAGGACGACAGTGAGGACTTCTACCGGGGAGACCCCATTCATGTTAGCTTATGGATCAGAAGCCGTCATCCCCACCGAAGTCGAGTTTCCTACTCATAGGGTCCAAATGTACGACCCCCAGGGAAACGCGAAAGAAAGGAGACTTGACTTGGACCTGGTTGAGGAAATGAGGGAGGACGCTGAGATAAGGCAGGCTTCCTACCAGCAGAGGACCGCAAGGTTTTACAATCAGAGGGTGAAACAGAGGCCTATCGCAGTGGGGGACTTGGTCCTCAAGAAGACTTGGCAAAAGCCCAACAAGCTCCATCCTAATTGGCATGGCCCATATAGGGTCATCGATGAAGTTGTCCCGGGGACCTATAGACTAGAAAACCTAGAAGGGGAACCTTTTTCCAACCCCTGGAATGCAGATCATTTGAAGAAATACTATCAGTAGTGTTGTAAGGTCTTGATAGACCATAATTGTAATGAGAGTTGCTCCAATAGAACACTTTGGAAAATTAATGAGAAATATCAGTGTTTCCCTCATCCTGTGGTTGTCAGTTCTAGCACGCATGGAAACATCTACGGAGAACCACTCTCAGCTATAATGAGGGCCAGCAGAGGGGACGACCCCACCACTGTCCTCAAGAAAGACAAGGGTAGACATTGTTAAAAACCATTAATTTGGTAAGTTGAACCCTCGGCTATAATGAGGGCCAGCGGAGGGGACGACCCCACCACTGTCCTCAAGAAAGACGAGGGTAGACTTTGTTAAAAACCATTAATTTGGTAAGTTGAACCCTCGACTATAATGAGGGCCAGTGGAGGGGACGACCCCACCATTGTCCTCAAGAAAGACGAGGGTAGACTGTTAAAAACCATTAATTTGGTAAGTTGAACCCTCGGCTATAATGAGGGCCAGTGGAGGGGACGACCCCACCGCTGTCCTCAAGAAAGACGAGGGTAGACTTTGTTAAAAACCATTAATTTGGTAGGTTGAACCCTCGGCTATAATGAGGGCCAGTGGAGGGGACGACCCCGCCACTGTCCTCAAGAAAAACGAGAGTAGACTTTGTTAAATACCATTAATTTGGTAAGTTGAACCCTCGGCTATAATGAGGGACAGTGGAGGGGACAAACCCACCAATGTCCTCAAGAAAGACGAGGGTAGACATTGTTAAAACCCATTAATTTGGTAAGTTGAACCCTCGGCTATAATGAGGGCCAGTGGAGGGGACGACCCCACCACTGTCCTCAAGAAAGACGAGGGTAGACTTTGTTAAAACCATGTTTGGTTATTATGACCCTCGGCTATGATGAGGCCACGTGGGGGGACGACCCCACATTGGTCCTCAAAAAAGACAAGGGAGGGGTTAATAGCATTAACGAAGACAGCAAACCATAAAAGAATTAAATATGGAAGACAGTAATTATGGAAGACAGTAGAGTAAGAGACGATGGTATTGATAAAAGAGAGAATATTCAAGTGTTTTACAATACAGAGCACAAAAATAGTAAATACATTATGAGGGTATGGGCTACAGACAGCCACCCTAAGGGATAACATCGGCGGGCAGAGCTTCGACATATACCAAAGAAGTCTCTTCCACAATCACGACCGGCTGATCCTCAGATGTACCGACCCCCTCAGCCTGTACTTGAGATTCAACATAAGTCAGGGCCCCAGCAATTATTGGGTCGTCCAGACTGACTGCTTCAATAGAGGGCGGACTGAGGAGACGACGTCGCCAAATCGGAGGACGATCCATCGACAGGCCATCCTGATCCCCCTCTCCAAGTACTCAAGGCCGAAACCCTGAAACTTATCAAAAGCTTTGTAAGCCTCAACAGCATCGGCCTCGGCTTTCGTAATGGCTGCTTCAAGGTCAGCTTTGTACTTGGCCTCCATGTTGGTTAAGGCCTCGTCCTTTTCCTTGAGAAGTAAGTCCCTGGCCTTAATGTCCTCGTCCCTGGCCTTAATGTCCTCGTCGTGCTGCCTCGTCAGCTCGTCCAGGATCCTTGCATGCTCAGTCCTGGAACTTTCCAACTCGGCCCTTGCAGTGTTAAGCTCAGACTGAAGATCATCCTCATGCTGAATAGCCCTCTCAGCCTCATAGAACTTCACCTGATTCTCGGCCATCCACTTGGTGGCTGAGGTGAGGGCACAAACAGACTGCACGAAAAATGAACAGATATCAAGAGGGGCCCAGGGAACAGTTAGTGAAAGAATGAAATTAAAGAGGTGGGTCAAGACCAATACCTGTGCAAGGGAGTGCAGACCATAGTCGTACACTTTAGCAGGAGGCATCTTTGCTAAGAACTCATAGTCAGAGGCCGAAGGAGCTGAGAACATTGAGGCCTTGGCTGCCCTTAAGTTGGTGATCAGTGACGAGGGGTCGGCCCTCAAGTGTGCCAGGTTTTGAGACCAAAAGGCCCCCATGCTGGACGAAGAGGCTGTCCCCTCAGAGGCTTCGACCCTGACCCTCGTCCGAGAATCAGGCCGAGGCTCAACAGGGGCCTCAGGCTCCTTCCTTTTATTGTTGTCAGTGGTCGGCTCCACCACCGTCGGCCCAGCAGCCTTTGTCTTCCTCGGAGCCTGCTGAGGCTCCTTCCCCTTCTTCTTGGCCAGTCCAGATAACAAGCTGGGAGCCGTCATTTCCCAAAGATAGTCTGATGTACCTGCAGGACGATCTGATAAGAGGACGATACGTTAGAAAAGTGCAGATCTAAAGAGGAAGCACTTGGAAAAAAGCAAAGAATAGGAAATGTTCAGTATAACTCACATAGTTCAGTCAGAGGGCCGACCCTCAGACATGCTTCTTTAAGGAACCGAGGGGTCATCAAGTCTTCAAATTTAGCAAGCTCACCCTCTCGCCCTCGTCCTCTCAGATAATCTACGATGTCCTTCTCCTCCAGACTCAGTCCAGGGTCTGACCTGGCCTTCATGGAGGGGTTAGACCACTTCCTGGGGACCTTCGGACTATCAGTAACGGGCTCCCACTCCCCGGAGATAAAGAAAAACCTCTTCTTCCAATCATGGTTGGAAGTTTGTGCCACATGGAGGAGTTTCTTCTCAGACCTCCTTGCCCCCAGGTGATAATATCCAGGCTGCTTGGACGAGGAGGTGATGTTGTAGCAGCCCAAAAATAGGTCAGCTGAGGGCTCTTCGGTGAAGACATTCTTCCATAAGGAAATATAGCCCAAGATCGTCCTCCAAGATTTGGGGGGAAGTTGAGAGGGGGTAACGCCGAGGACAAATAGGATATCTGCAATGGCAGGGTGCAGAGGGAGCCTGACTCCAACCTTGAACATTTGTTCGTAGACTGCAACCTCTCCCTCTTGACAATCAAAAACCCTATCAGTCTCAGAGGGAACCCTCATAGTTACCCCGGAGGGCACTCCATAAATATGCCTCCATATCAGGAGGTCTCGATCCCTAACAGAGGAGATAAAGGACGAGGCGTGGGAGGTATCAACCTCATCATCTGTATCATCATCCTCGTCCTCAGCTCTCTCCCCCTCGTCACCTGCAGGAGGACCCTAGGGAAAATCCACTTGGAAGGCATGGGGAGACAGGGTTGTCACAGGGACAACCTCAGAGGGGGCCGTACCCTCAGCCTCTCGGCCTGGGCTAAGGTCAGATGTGTCCCTTCTACCAGAAGTTCCAACACCAGTTGGTGAAGAGACTCTCTCGTCCATCTCACTTGGGTTGGGTGTCTCGGCAGGACGAGGTGACGACCCACAAGACTCAGAAGGTTCAGATGGTCTTATGGTGGCAAGAGGAATGAGAAAGATGGGTCGTACCCAATTAGGGTCAGCCCCTCGTCTCCTCTCTTCCTCTTCCTCTATTCGTTTGATCTCGGTAAAGAGCTTCTCTCTCAAGGACGGGAACTCAGATACTAAGCTATAAAGCCTCCTAAGCATTAAAGGGAAGACTCTACACTTAGCTATTACACCAAACTCAGCTAACTTAGCTACAAACAAGTGGGAAATTGACCAGGTTTGACTTTTAGATTAAACAAAGGAACTCAATGGTTTTGTCAAGAACACCCAAGAACCAGTTACCGGAGAAGACGCCGGAAAAGGTTATGGTACAACCTAAAGAGAATGCAGCCTCACAACCCTAAAAAACAAATAGAAATGAAGGCAGAAGAAAGCGCTGGGTGAAAGAGAGTACCTGATAAAGAGAGCAAAAAACGTTGCTAAGACTTGGAAGAATCAAAGGCTGCAAATGGCGATGGAAGCTGATAAGTTTCTAGGGAGAGAATGCTTAGGCACGAAGAAGAAGAAGAAGAAGGGGAGAGAGAGTTTGAAAATCTCTTAAATACTTTGGTAATGAGTGGACCCGTTTACCAAGAAAGGTATAATTAGGGCACATGGCCCCAAGTGCACTGCGCAGCCGCCATGACCTTGGAAACTGAAACAGTAATGAGTATCTGCCCAGGTGTCACTCACCTAACTGATCATACATGCATCTCATTTAAAACACTATCCCTCAGCCATCTCAACAGCACCTATGGCTAAGGGCTGGGGGGTGATTGATATACCCGTTTATATCCTCGGCTTGGATGAGGATTACCTCCAAAATGGACGACCATGCGAGGGGCCGACCCTTCACCAATCTCTTGACGACCCTTCGCCCAAGCTCCGGACGACAGTACGAGGGGCCGACCCTCCATCAGGCTCCAGACGACAGTACGAGGGGCCGACCCTTCGCCAGGCTCCGGACGACAGTACGAGGGGCCGGCCCTTCGCCAGGCTCCGGACGACAGTACGAGGGGCCGGCCCTTCGCCAGGCTCCGAACGACAGTACGAGGGGCCGACAGTACGAGGCCAAAATTGGGCCAGGCTCACTACCGAAAGAAACTTTTCCCTCAGCCTCGGCTCATAGGCCGAGGGTGATATCATGACAGCGCGTGGTTTGGGAGACGCGTGGTACAGTGCGCGTGAGGCTCATATGACACGTGGCAGACCGTTATAACAAAATCATACCCTCACGTGAGGGAATATTATGTCATCATTTGGCATCTACAGGTGGCAACAGGGGATTGGCTAAATCATCATTCACATGCACCATGCATACTTGGGGGGTACACTACACCCCCCCAAGACCTATATATACTTGTCACCTACAACCCTACAGGGGATCGATCTATGAACTGTAGCCCTAGCTAAAACTCTGCTTTTACACACAGTAGAGAGAGAGAGAGGGTTATGTGCATTGTATCCAAGGCCATTAGTGCCCATACTTAGTGGATCACACACTCACACTGGATGTAGGCCAAATTGGCTGAACCACTATACATCAGTGTCTTATTTCCTCTTATACTCATCCCCTTCTTCATACTTATACATCTCAATGGCTGCCATGGCTGCTACTGTTTGAGCTCACTATCACTCATCCGGTGGTGCTAAATCTCAGCATCATCATCGGCAGATGATATTTTTCTTGAGGAATTTGGCCACTTTCTTGGAGTTCAATACTGCGTATGACTCAGCTTCGACCCATTTGGTGAAGTAATCAATGGCAACCAGGATAAACTCATGTCCATTTAAATCCTTTGGCGTCACCCTCCCTATGATGTCGACACCCCAGGTGGAGAACGGCCAGGGAGAGGCCATGTTGTATAATTCTCACGGAGGTAGGATTTGAAGATTGGAGAATTATTGGCATTTGAGGCACCTCCGAACATAGGTGGTGCAATCCTGGATCATGGTGGTCCAGTAGTAGCCCTGTCGAATGATCTTCTTGATAAGCATGTGACCATTTATGTGGGGCTCTCATTCCTCGCTGTGGATTTTCTGTATTATCTTCTCAATCTCAGCCCCTGCGATGCAGTGCAGATGAGTTCCATCGGAGTTCCTCTTGAGTAGGGATTTATGACAGATGATGTACTGGCGTCCAGTCTTCGGAGAGTCGTTCGATCTTTCTTGTTGGAACCCTCAGGATATCTACCATGTTTGAGGAGGCACCAAATATCATAGTACCAGCAATCGGCTAGTTCGGGATCTTCGGTGGAGACAAGCTCAATATGGTAGCAATGGGTCGGTTTGTCTTGCTTTTGAACTAGGAAGGGGGTCATTGTTATTCCTTCGGGCATGTCGACCATGGAGGCCAAGGTAGCGAGCGCATCGACTAGGTTATTCTTTGCTCGAGGTAGGTAATGGAAGGTGATATCTCGGAATCGGGAGGTTAACTCTTCTAATTGGGCATGCAAGGGTTGGAGTTTTTCGTCCTTGACTTTCCACTTTCCGAGCACTTGACCGATGATAAGGGAAGAATCCCCGTAGACGTCAAGGTATTGAATACTTTTCTTGAGAGGAACTTTGAGGCCCACTGTGCATGCCTCGTATTCCGTCATGTTGTTGGTGCAAGGGAAATCCAATTTAATGGCGATAGGAGTGTGGGAGTCATCTTGGGCGATCAAAAGTATCCCAATGCCCTATCCCTTTTTGTTGGCAGCGCCATCAAAGAACATTTTCCATCGAAGGCGGTTTTGAGCGGTGCAGAGGATATTTTCATCTGGGAATTCGGAGATCCGAACATCTGCTTCGTCTATGGGGTAATCGGCGAGGTAGTCAGAGATAGCTCTTCCTTTAATGGCTTTCTGTGTGACGTACACGATGTCGAACTCGGTTAGGAGCATCAACCATCAGGCCATTCGATTGGATAAGGCGAGTTTCTCAAGCAGGTATTTGACGGGGTCCATTCGGGATACAAGTTTGATGGGGAAGGAGAGCATGTAGTGTCGCAACTTTTGGGTGACCCAGACAAGTGCGACACATGCCTTTTCTAAAGTAGTGTAGTTGACCTCGTACCCCGGCCAATTTGCGACTGGCGTAATATATGGCTCTTTCTTTACTGGAGTCTTCAAGGTATTGGGCTAGTAAAGCCCAGTTGCAGTGTCGGTTATGGTTAGGTATAGGAGCAAAGGGAGACCAGACTGTGGTGGCATGAGCACTGGAGGTTGGGTCAGGTATTATTTGATTCGGTCAAAAGCTTCTTGGCAGGCCTCGTTCCAAACCTTGGTTAAATACTTTCGGAGGAGCTTGAAGATCGGTTCACAGATGGAGGTTAGCTGGCTGATGAACCGGCTGCTATATTGCAATTTCCCAAGAAAACCTCAGACTTCTTTCTCTATTCGGGGTGGTGGCATCTCAAGTATGGCCTTCAGCTTTAAAGGATCTAATTCTATCCCCTTTTTGCTAACCATGAATCCCAAGAGTTTTCCCTTTATAACGCCGAAGACACACTTCTTTGGATTAAGTCGCATCTAATACCGTCGCAGTCATTCGAAGAACTTCCGGAGAGTGGGAACATGACCTTCTCTAGTTTTGGACTTGATAATCATATCATCCACATAAACCTCGACCTCTTTGTGAATCAGATCGTGCAGGATGGTTGTGGCAGCCCTTTGGTAGGTAGCCTCAACATTCTTGAGATCGAATGGCATAACGGTGTAGCAAAAGGTTCCCCACGGGGTGATGAATGCAGTTTTTTCTTAGTGGTCGGGGTGCATCTTGATTTGGTTGTATCCGACAAACCCATCGACGAATGACTTGAGAGCATGACTGGCTGTGATGTCCACAATCATGTCGATATTGGGTAGCGGATAATCATCCTTCGGAGCAGATTTGTTTAAATCTCGGTAATCTACACACATTCGGTCCTTCCCTCCTGATTTCGGCACAAGTATAATGTTGGCTAGCCATGTGGGATATTCGATCACCCGAATGAAACCCACGTTTAACTATTTGACCACCTCTTCTTTGACCTTGAGCGACCATTCAGTGCGGAGTTTTCTCAATTTTTGTTTAATCGGCTTGTAATCTGGGAGAGTGGGGATCTCGTGCTGAGCTATTTCAGGATCAATGCCGGGCATATCATCATAGGACCATGCGATGACATCCACGAACTCCTTCAGCAATTCTTTGAGTTGTGCATGCTCATGCTTGTCAAGGGTGGCCCCTATCCTAATCTCGCCCAGTTGGCTACCAGAACCGAGATTAATAACAACAGTCTCTTCTTTATTAACTTGAGCGCGATTATGTTATTTATTATTAACCTTATTTAGATCAGTTAAGAATTGTTCATTTGCAAAATCATCATCATCAAAATTTTGATTAGAATTCAAGCAGTTAATGTAAGTGTAACACCCCTCCCGCCCGGGGAGAGCGAACGGAGCGCCACTTCGATAAAATAACTAAATCCACAAGTGACAAGGTATAGAGCATCTAAATAAACCCACAATAATATAAATCCACTAATCTCAATCTCTTCAATTACAAAAAGTCTCTCGAATTAAAATTACAATAACTAACTCGAGAATAAAATACAAATCTCCAAAGATCTATACATCAAAATAATAAAATTCTTTCCCAAATAATCCTCGCTAAAATCAATCTCCATAGCGCCCCAAAATCTGCGCTAACCTGCCACTAAAAGAAAATATGGGGAAGCACACAATACGACAGGAAATATGCTCAACATAATTAAATTAGCAACAAGCCGTAGCAATACGAGTACGAATATTCAAATCAAAATGCAAAGCTCAAAGAATTTATCAATATAATTTCTCAACAACACTTTAACCGGGTCACCAGGCCTCATCACATCCGTATATGCTTTATCAAGCCATACCCGGGAAACGGGAATTTTGGAGGGTGCCCAACATCCGTGTCATATTAAAATCTCATGACAACATGCTCATCAATAATATAATGATACCACATGAATCAAAATAATTTCAACAATTATTTTCCAGATTTCAATGAATTTATCAATTCAAATATGATTTCAATTAAACAAGAATTCAAAGAGAATGACACTCGCGAGATTTAAGGAGCATATTGTGTAAAACCCCATACCTCAAACCATGATGAGAAACCAACGATCACATCCTCAAGATCAACTCAAAATATATACAAAAAATCCTCCAAGAACCTCCAACAAAATAGCCCCAAGAACACCTCTAATCTAAGTTTGGAACTCACAAATCTCAAGGGCCAATGTGTATATAAAAAGAAGAGGAATATAAAATATATTTGCTGCCAAAAATTTGTGCCAAAAGTAGGTTAAAAGGGTTATCCACGACTTCCTTTTATAATGCAAAGAAATGAAGAGTTGGAATCCCAAAGACTCCTTTAAATAAGGTAAAGAAATGAAGAGTTGGAAGTCAAAACAACTCCAAGAGTTAAAAACATTTAAAAATCATTTAAAAATCCGTTTTAACTCCGTTTTCGAAACCGTTTGAAATTCTCGCCTTTAAAAAATAATATCCAACATATTTGAGCAATAAAAATAATTTTATCTAAAACTTTATTTTCCTCCATTTTCTAAAAATTAATTAAAATAGCCCAAAATTACGCGGGTTGTTACAGTAAGGCACATCAAGATACTCAAAATCTTCATTTATTTCTTTAATAGGAAAAACAGTATTGAGAACCTCATCAAAAGAGGTCTCGATTACATTTGAGCAAGGATAGACAACAGAAGAAGAAATAGGGTAAACATTGGGGTTAGGGGAGATTTCAAGAGGTAGAACTGGCACAGCATGCCAGTTGAGAAGAGGTGTATCAGCGGCTTTAATTAGATGGGATGGGTCCATTGATGTAGTGCCTGAATGAACCATGCAGAGTGCCAGCTCCAGTATCTGTAAGTTGAAGGAATCTTCGGAATCACTTTCCTCAGTCTCTTCGGTATCTTTGATGAGCGGTTGTACGTGGTGTGGGAAACTTTCGGCCCATGGGTAGCTATCTTGGAAAAAGATGTCCATTCCCGACTTCATCTTCTTGTCTGTGTGGTCATACCATGGTTCTAAAAAATCGCAAAAGGGGAAGTCCTCTCCTTCTTTGATGAATCGTCCATTTAAGGAGTCTCTGAGATAGTTCAGATGCAGTCTAATCTTCTCTTTGGTCGAGACTGGCGGATCATTCTGAGCTCTTGTTCTGATGGTTGATACGCCAAGCCGCAAGGAGGGAAAGCTTTCTTCAGTTCGATGGGCTCAAGTATCCCTTGCTTCCCTTGCCCTAGCCCCAGTCCGGGCATGAAGTGCATGTTTTTGAACATCTGAATCACATTGACATTTCCATGAGGGTCATATTCTACACAAACCCTTTTCTTTGAAATCATTCCCTGCCGAGAGTAGTAGTGGATCAACTCGGAATCCTGATAGGAGCATATCATTTGACCGTTCTGTATCTCAAGAATTGGACTACCGGTGCTTGCACCCTCGATATTTCCGTCGTCGCCCAAAATGGTGATGACTCACCCATCGGCGAAGAACTTCAATTTTTGATGGAGTGAGGAAGACACACCCTTGATATTATGGAGCCAGGGTCGTTCGAGCAACAGGTTGAAACAAGCTAGGATGTCTATGACTTGGAATTCAACGACGGGGTTTATAGGGCCAACCCCTATTACAAGTTTTATGGATCCCATCACCTCACGATGGGTATTATCGTAGGCACGTACAGCGGCGGAGGTTGGAGCGAGGTCGCTTTCTTTCAAGTCTAAACACTTGAAGGTTCTCAGAGGGCAAACATTCAAGGCGGATCCGTTATCGACAAGGGAGAGTGGAACGACCTTCCCCATAACTTCGACGGAGATGTTGAGTGCATGGTTGTGATTTGGCCCAATTCTGGGGATTTCTTCTTCAGAGAATGATAACATTCGGGTAGAGGTCAAGGATCTGACCAGATTTATCGCTTCTTCTAGTGAGGTAGAGGGAGGAACTGTGGGTCCAGTGAGCAATTTGATTAAAGCATTTCTGTGCAGCTGGGAAGACATAAAAAGTCCCCATAGAGTGATGTTAGCTTGAGTTTTCTTCAGTTGATCAAGGATCTTGCTCTCCTCAATGGTCATCTCTGGCATAGGAAGGTTTTCAATGCCCTTCCCCTTGTTATTTGCTGGTAGCGAGCTTGGAACCTGGTAATGTCTCCCTGATCTGGTCATGTAATTTATTGAAGAAGGAAAGAACATGAATCTCATTTCCTTGTCAATCTCAGGTTGTTCTGCCACCCTGTTTATTTCTACAAGGAGTTTTTTAAATGAGATCATCCCACATATGTCGTCTATTAGGCCAGCTCTTCCTGAAGCTTATTCTTCACTCGAATCTTTGAATTCTTCCCCCCATTCGGTGGCAAAATTTTTATCTTTCCATGTAAAGTCAATGCATTCCACAACTTCAACGACCTCTTCATACAGGTCCTCCCAATCTGTGGGGATATGTGTGATTGAAGGGACCAAACGCCCTTGTAGCTTCAAAGTGTCAAGTAACCCGGTGATACTGCAAATACTGTTGGTTTGCTCAAATAATTCTGCCATAGTCTGGATAACATCATCTAAGTTGACTTCGTCGGTTGGTACCACCCATTTATCTGAATCTCGGGCCCACTTTCGTGCTTCCAAAAATAGTGTGCTAAACTTCTGACAATCGATGACCATCTGTGAGGGCAATTTCAGCCCGAACTCTAGGAGTTGGTTCAACACTTCTGACAATTCCATACTTCCATTTTCAGAACGGGTACGGACAGCGATGCATGCTCTGGTGAGGAGTTACAGTGCTTGATCAGCGAGGCTAGTAGGGTGTAGGAGGAAATATGGGCAAATTTAAAGAGGTTTAGGAGAGTATATGGGTGTGATTTGAGTTGAGGGATCGAAATCTGGGTTTTCTTCCAAGAAGATGGCATTGGTGTGATTCGGAAGTGGATTGTGAGTAGTGTTTGGCTAAGGATTGGCTGGTGGGGCGATGGTACCCCGGCCAATGAGATCTTGGATTATATTCCGAAGGTGAAAACATTGGTCGGTGGTATGGCCGACAGTTTGGTGAAAGGCGCAATGAGCATCGATCTTGAGGTTTCTTGGGAGTGGATTTGGCAATGGACATGGATCCAAGGATTTGATGAGGTTTCGGCTTAACAGGGCTTGGTAAACTTTGGAGAGGGGAGCATGGAGCTCAGTGTATTCCTTTCGGATGGGGGCGGGGCGGCTTTCTGGCACCCATGATGTGGTTGGTTGATAGATGTTGTTGATGGTTGAGACTGTAGCACTGGCAGGCTTATCATACTTTCTAGGGGTGAACTGTCCGGCCACCTTCTTTGGTTTAACCTCTGTTTTAACGAGGCTTTTTTCGATTTCCACTCCAGCCTCTCTGAGAGCTCGAAAGTGGGGATATTATTGTCCTCCCATCGTCGCTCGGACATGGGGCAAGAAGTTCTTCTTCACTATGTTGACCTGTTCTTCCTCAGATGGCTGATTGGTCATGGTAGCTGCCTACTCCCTCCACCGAGTTATGAAGATACTGACCGATTCTCCTGGATTCTGCTTGAGTAGCTCTAAATCACGACGGGTAACCTCAAGCTCTTCGTTGTATTTATATTGCGACATGAATTCTTGGGCTACATCCTCCCAGCTACGGATTCTGGATTCCTCAAGAGATAAAAACCATCGGAGGGCACTATCCTTAAAAGTTTGCTGAAATAATTGGGCCATCACTTCTTCAGAAGCCCCTAGTAGAGTCATGGAATGATGATAACTGCGAAGATGAACAATTAGGGGTCCACTCCCTCCGAACTTCTCGATATTCGGCATCTTGAACTTCTCGGGTAACCTCGCTTTAGGATAAGGAGACATGTGGGTGTAGTCCATGTAATTCCCAGAGATCCTGACTTGGTCAAACTTCTTGGTGAGCATCTTGAGATCCTCTTTGATTTTATTCAACTCCTCCTCTTTTGGATCAGCGACCATAGGCAGGTTAGCCACAGGCTGGGCAATGTTTGGCATTGGAAGCTGGGCAGGCGGCGGCCCATTGGCAGGAGGGGCACATAGAGCGTGCTGATATTCTTCCGGAACCCAGATAGGCCCGGGTGGACCCATAGCACGAGGGAATAGGGCCTCGGGATCTTGAGGAATAGTGACATGGTTTCGTTGCATTTCTTGAACCTCAGTTTGGAGGTTGTCAATCTTGGACACGAGCTGAGCTAGGACTGTCGTCAGATCCGGTTATATGACTGGTGCTTGATCTGTATTCTCCATGGAAAGTGAATGGATTTCGAACTCAGAAGAAGTAGTAGAGGAACGGACGAAACTCCGGGGTGATTTGACTGAAGACCGAAGCCAATAGGGAGCCAGGCCAAGGACTTGAAATCGACCTGAGAAGGCGTAGGGTGAGATTTATTTTTGAGAAAAAAATAGAAACTATTTTTGGATTTTTAATAAAGAAGGGAGAAATGTTTTTGGATTTTTTTTCGATAAAGAAAGGAGAAATGCTTTTGGATTATTGATAAAGAAGGGAAAAATGCTTTTGGAGACGGAACTTAGCATGATTATTATGTTCTCACTTGTATTTAATTCTCCTAAATGCAATGCCAGACGGGACTCGAGCCTAGAAAAGTGGGATTTTTAATATATGCAAAGCTACGGTTTGGACTTGTAACCAGGCTCGCGGACAGGGTCCCATTTTAAAAATGCGCAAAAATTGGGCGGCAGTCCGACCGGAAATTTCGGTAGAGTTTCGGGTTGAAACCGACAATCTAAAGTGCGTGTCCTAGGTTTGACACCTATATGCGGGTATGCAGTTGGTTGAGTGAATCGGTATGAGTTCCCCTCTTTGGCGTGACTTTCACGATATACGTCTTGCTCTTGCGGGCAATCAGTACGTGTGGACAAGCCATTTGATATACCTGAGTGTACGTAAATTGCCTCACCATATACCTCGTGGGGACGGTACGTGTGAGAGCGAATTCGATATACTCGGCGTACGTGAACGAATTCCCTGTGATATACCTCCCGTCATGACTTCGGTCAAGCGGTACGATGCGGGGGAACTGTTCAATATACGTCGAAGGTACTTGGCTAATGGAAGGTGAGAGTCATATCGCTTAGGCTAACTGCGACCTGCCGGACTAGCGCCCATCACGAAGTGACCCTCCAGTTACTGGGTAAAATTTGGTCAATGCTCTTTAGTGATGTTGTGTGAATCATGCATGATTCTCTTATTAGTATCTTATGATGAGAATGCCTTTCTTGATTATGCCAAACAGGGAGCAAAGTACAAGTACCCAAGGTACACCAAGTATGGATGGGTGATGCTTGCAACATGTGGATATATGTGATCCTAGGTGCACGTGGTGTGAAGTGTACATGGAGAAATTTCTACAAGTGTGTGAATATAAGCATAAGCATGGGATACACACGGAAAAGGGGAACATGCAGATATGGGGGGAAACATAAAGAAATATAGCATCCATGCAAATAGAGTCAAGCCCTCAAAATACACATATCCCCAGCAGAGTCGCCAGTGTGGCCATCCCCGATCCTCATCGCGCTGGGGCGGGCGCACGAAGGGAGAGGATCCTTCGGGTCCCGCGCATCCCTCTCGGGAGTGCTTGGGTCGGCGTCGTTTGAGATGAGGTGTAAGAATGTAGAGAGATTCAGAGTCGCCAGTCTATTTTACTCAAAATAGACAAAAGAAAAAGGGGAAGCCATACCGAAAGATGGCATCCAAAGACATACTGGTGTATGCGAAACCAAAATGATTCGAGAAGGGTTCGGAGGCTTAGTTACGAAATGGGAAGGTGTTAGGCACCCATCCGCCTTTTCGGTCTCTTATGGATATTTGCTATTTTCCTTTATATTTCCTCCCGTGTTATGTGTGCATGATTATATATATAATGGAGGTAGGAATCCTCGACTTGTATCATGGAAAAGATAAAACGAGTCATCCGTAGGAAGATATAAGAATAATATTAAAAAAGTAAGATTTATGCGATTACCCCTACGTTGATCGTTATAATGGAACGACAACGCATATGGAGTAATACATCACTAAGGGCAAGTATATAGAATATAAGAAGATTAGATTTAGAGAAAACAGAAAGTAAGAGAAAAAGTGAGAAAAGGACTCGAGTCTCGGGTTTTACCCCGAGACGCCTATGTAGCCTACAAAGGCATCAAAGTCCACGTAGTTCGCATACAAAACGAGGGGTGGGGTTTATCCCATAAATCCAAAATGGGGGATCTCTTATTTGTGAGTGTGTGTGTGTGTGTAGAAAAAGTGTTTTTAGTTGTGAGAAAAGTGTGAGAAACGTATGAGAATCCCTATTTGGAATTTATGAGCAAACCCTCTTTTTCTTGTCTTTTTGGTTTTTATTTATATGAAAATAAGAGATGTGCAATAATACTAAATAAAAAGTATATTAAGATGCGTGAGATGAGATAATAAGAGTGCTAAGTAATAAAATAACTTATTGAGAATTTAAGAGAATTTAGGAGAGAGTTTGAGAAAGTTGGACCTTCTTGAAGATCTTGAGCATGATCTTGAATGTTGGAGAGCAACCCTTGCACTTGGATGATGATGGAGAGTGTCTAATTCACCAAGTTTGATGAAAAGGATGATGAAAAGTGGGAGTAAAAAAGGGATTTGGAAGTTGAAATCACGCTGCCTTCGAGAGAGGTTTCTGGGATTCGTTGAGAGTGAATTTTATCAGATCTGGGCTCCACTTGCAAATGAGGTGAAGGCCTCCTTTTATAGGCTCAGGTCACTGCCGATCGGCATAGACCTGTTCCTGCCTGTCGGCACCTGCCGATAGGCAGGGTCTGGAACCTGCCATTTAGTAGTGTGTTACAGGCCTTTTCGGAAAAATGGCTGCCGAGGGAAAAACCATTGGTCAGAATCGCACACGGGATAGACCGTTGGAAAGGTAATTCAAAGACCTTCGAAAGTCCTTTGGACAGCTCCTGGCTTCGGGAGTTGACTTTGGGTCAAATATGGCTCGGAAGCGTTTATCGGTCCATTGGACGGGGAATCGCTCGGACGCAAACGGATCGTTCGTCCGTATGATAAGTCCGAATCGTGCACGGGGAGGACCGTTGGAAAGGTTAGGAGATGCACTTCAACATTCCAAAGAGTTTGACCCGATTTGGGGAGTTGACTTTGGTCAACCGGGTTTGGTGACCTCTTGGAGTCAAACGGGTCGTTCGTCCGTATGGTAAGTCGGAATTGCGCACGGGATGGACCGTTAGAAAGGGTATTCAGTGACCTTAGAAGATTCATTCAACCTCGGTCAAGCTGAAGAGTTAAATTAGGTCAAACAGAGCCTGAGAGCGCCCGGTGGCCTCTAGGTCAAGTTTCGGACGCAAACGGATTGTTCGTCCGCATGGTAAGTCGGAATTGTGCACAGGATGGACCGTTGGAAAGGGTATTCAGTGCCTTTTGAAGATTCATTCAGTCTCAATCGAGATGAAGAGTTTTACTTTTTGGTCAATCTGAGCGGGGGAGTGCCCGATGGCTTCTAGGTCAGTACTCGGGACATGTTTGTGGTGATGGAGGGAGGTACTAGGGACCTAGGGAGAGTTAAGGGGTAACAGAATGGGGTGTCCACAATATGCCCGATATTGACTCAAAAATAGCTTAGCTTCAGATCTCAACATTCCTAGAATGCAAGTCGATAAACAGAAGCTAAGGACACTCCGTACTGAATGGTCATTCAAAGTCAAAGAGAAAGTGATCAAACAATTGGATGTGAGTTTTATTCATGTGGTCGAATACCCAACGTGGCTTTCCAACATCATCCCTGTGCTAAATTCAGGAGGAAAAGTCCGCATGTGCTAAATTCAGTATTTGAATAAAGCATTCACAAAGGACAATTACCCATTACCCAACATCGGCATGATTGTGAACAAAAAGGCTAGCTATGCCCTCAAGTCATTTCTCGACGGATTTACCGGATATAACCAGATTAAAATGCACCTTAACCATCAGAAGAAAACCTCCTTTATCTCCCCATAGGGAATCTTCTACTATACTGTCATGCCATTTGGACTCAAGAACGTCGTGGCTACCTATCACGGGGTTACCACAACCATCCTGCCCGGCCTTATTCACAAGGAGGTCGAAGTCTATGTGGACGATATGATCATTAAGTTTAAAACTTGAGAAGGTCATAATCCCACCCTTCGAAAGTTCTTTGAATGACTACGATAATACTAGATACAGATAAATTCACATAAATGTGTTTTCAGCATCATGAAAGGAAAACTCTTAGGATTTATGGTTAATGAAAAGGAAATTAAAGCAGACCCTAGCAAGCTGAAAGCCATACTTGAGATGCCACCACTACGGATGGAGAAGGAAGTCCGAGGATCTCTTGGTAAGCTTTAATACATCAGTCGGTTCATTAGCCAGCTGACTTCTATCTGCGAACCCATTTTCAAAATTATTCGAAAAGATTCAACTAAATTTTAGAATGAGGCCTACCAAGAAGCCTTTAACTGAATCAAGAGATACCTCACTCGACCTTTGATACTTATACCTTCACAATCAGGTCTCCCTCTCCTCTTGTACTTTACCATGATAGATACCACATCAGGTGCTTTGTTAGCCCAATACATTAAAGATCCCATAAGGAAAGAGCCATATATTATGCCATTCAAAAACTGACAGGATACGAAGTCAACTTCACTGCTTTAGAGAGAGCATGCATCGCCCTGGTCTGGGTCACACAGAAGTTACATCACTATATGCTAGCCCTTCCCATCAAACTAGTATCCCTAATGGATCCTATTAAATACCTGCTAGAGAAACTCGCTTTGTCCAGCCGAATATCTCATTGGTTGGTGTTGTTAGTCAAGTTTAATATTATGTATGTCACGTATAAAGATGTGAAAGGGAGAGGCATCTCCTACTATCTTGTTAATTATCCTATGAAAAGAATCTATGTTTAGGTCTCTGAATTCCCAGATGAAGATATTCTCTGCACTTCTCAAGAGGACCTTAGATGGAAAGTGTTCTTTGATGGAGTTGCCAATAAGAAAGGATACGACATTGGGATACTCCTGATCACCCTTGATGACTCTCACACCCCCATTGCCATCATGATTGACTTCCCTTACACCAACAACATGACTGAATATGAGGCATGGACCGTAGGGCTTAAGATTACCCTCAAGAAAGTTATCAAGCACCTAGACATCTACGGAGACTCTACCCTCATCGTTGGCTAAATTCTCAAAAAAATGAAAAGTTAAAAACGATAAGCTCCTACCCTTCTACGTCCACCTAGAAGATATGGCCTCCCAGTTCAAAGATGTCACCTTCCACTATTTGCCTTGTACTAAGAGCAATCTAGCTGATGCCCTTGCTACTCTACACCCACTGCCACCATATTGAGCTCATCATTGAGGAAGATTGTGATATGGTCGGGTTATGGTACTATGACATTTGGAGCCTCCTCAAACATGGTAGATATCCTCAATATGCATATAAGAAAGACCATGCGCCCCTTCGTAAATTGGCTGCCTAGTACATCATATCTGACAAAGCGTTATTCAAGAGAAACTTTGATAGAATCCATTTGCATTGCATAGCAGGGGCTGATGTTAAAGAAATAATGGAGAAGATCCATAGCAGGGAATATGGCCCCCACATGAACGATCATATGCTCGCTAAGAAGATCATTCGTCAAGGGTACTATTAGACCACAAGGGTTCAAGATTGCACTGCTTATGTTCAAAGATGTCTCAAGTGCTAACAGTTTGCCAATCTCCAACACTTGCCTCTTGGAGAACTATATAACATGACCTCTCCTTGGCTTTTCTCCACCTAGGGCATTGACACCATAGGGACGATTACTCCCAAATATTCAAACGGTAATGAATTCATCCTAATCGCCATTGATTACTTCGCCCAATGGGTCTAAGTTGAGTCATACGCAGTGCTAAATGCTAAGAAAGTCGCCAAGTTCATCAGAAAGAACGTCATTTGCCGATATGGAGTTCCCCATGAGTTAGTATCAGATAATGGACTCCATTTAGAAGCCGAGGTCATAGAACTAGTCAACGAGTGTGGGATTTAGAGAAACAAATCTTCTCCCTATCGATCCCAAACTAATGGTGTTGTAGAAGCTGCCAATAAAACCATAAAAACCATCATCATCAAAATGACTGAAAGTTATAGAGGTTGGGCCAATCGAATCCCTTTACGCCATCTGGGGCTGTCGCACTTCAATCAGAACACCTACTGGGGCTACCCTTTATTCTATGGTGTATGATATGGAATCAGTCCTACCCATTGAGCTAGAAATACATTTCCTACACGTCATGCTCGAAAGCAAAATTAGTGAAGAAGACTGGCATCAGAGCCGCTTTGACGAACTATCACTCTTGGATGAAAAGAGGCTTAAAGCTCTATATCATATACAGGGGTATCATCATCAGATAGGGCGATCATTCAATCGAAAGGTCAAGGATCGAGGTGCCCAGGAATGAGACATTACCCTTAAGGAGATCATAGAACTCGTCTAGACCCCTATATGGAAATTCAAAATGAATTCGAGCAGCCCCTACAATGTGTGGAAAATTCTTTTAGGCGGCACCACTGTGCTCACAGACCTCGACGGAGAAGTGATGGCACGTCCAGTCAACTTGGACCGTCTCAAGAAATTTTATCCTTAGTTCAAAATCTCGACGTGCTATGACTCTTCTCATCCCCCTTCCATTTTAGGAAAAAATCTTCATTTTTCTTACCCAGAACTATATGGGACCTAATCCTCTCTAAAATATTTCTTTCCAAAATGAGACTCATGAAAATTTTCAAAACCCCCGAAGGTACGTAGGCAACCCATACGCCATACACGGGCACGATCCCCTTCTTTTTCACAAATGTTATTCTTTTTTAACCTCTGAGAAAAGTGGTCCATCTTATCATTTACATAAACAAAAGGATTATGTATGCCTTAGCGATTGATATAGATAATTCAAATGTAAACTCATTAAGAGGCACAATAAAATATTATCAAAATCATTATTATTTCTAAAGGAATACAACCGTTACATGAAGTATCAGCGAAGGGAGATAAACAGACCACCCCCTTCGATTGACTAAGTCATCTTAAAATAAATTTTACCCTACTGCCTTCACAAAAATTATCCCCGACCCCACAGAAAAGCACCAGAATCATCCAAGACACAAATTACCCTAGCTGCACAAAATGATACCCTAGCTTCACAGACATTGTCTTCAACTGCCAGATGGCCCCGCTTCATCATCATTCCCAACCCTAGGAGGTCCTCAAGTCTCCTACTCCTGGTTAACACTCTGAATGCGCTCTATGGAGATGTATGCCCTAACAAGCTTGGATGAAACCACGACACCTCTTCCATGGTGTCAAAGGTGATAAGCCACCTTTGCCCAGTATCTTCCTTCATGATCTTCTCCACTACTTGCTTCCACAACCACTTTAGCCGGTCCCCAAACACATGCCAGTACCCTCATATAGATTGTGATAGACGGGTAGATGGCTAGCAGTGCTGCCACAATGAGACCAGCGTCATCCGTAATGATTTAGTCAAGTCTTCCACCGAGAAGAAGTTTATTATGCGAGGAGGCAAAATTTGTTCCCATCCGACTTGACGCAGAAGCTGCCAGGGGAAATAAAAGGAAGTCTAGCGGAGGCTAACCAATCGCACATACCGTTATTCTTTTAGCTACAAAATAAGCTACAAGTCTCCCCACTATGGCACCGACCAACGAAGACACCGTGCTCTATGGACTAAAATTGAAGAAAGGATAGATAAAGAAATTAGGAACACCAACCAAGGGATACTCAGGAGGGGTCTCCAGATGAAACCTCTCTGCACGCCACATGAATAACATTATCGGGCTCCCCCTTAAAAAATTGCAACGACCCTAAGCATCAAGACCATTCAGGGTCTCTGCCAGCACCATCACCGCAGGATCATGGCAGTAAGACATCCATGTCGCTATCGCAGCCACTTGGTGATCAATCATCAAGTCTCTTATCGCCAGTAAAAGCCTAGCAGTAAGGCCCAAAGCAACAACTCTGGCAAAGACAACAACATTAAAACCCCTCAAGCACACTGGATATATAACCGCCTGGATAGAAATAATCCCTCCAGTTATCAATGGTCGAGCCGACGAAGGAGAAATATGGAGCAACTCTGCCAGAAATGCCCGGGGAGAACGGGAAAAATTGAGCATAACTGCTGCAACACTAGGGCTGACCCCCAGCATTGTTGAGAATGCCTCATAGTTAGGACAGACGTAGTCCAGGCCAAAACGGAAGACATGGTCCTCGGGGTACCAAAATTATACCTTCGCTCCTAGCAAGTTCCAGTCTAGGGTTTGATTACGCCATAGAGAAACCCGATGCAAGTTGAAAGTATCATAATCAACATTGTAAAGGCACAGGGCCTAAAGACCTTTAAGATAAGAGGATAATTCTTTATACATGGGAAAAGATATTTGGGAAAAGAGGAAATGATAAGCAAGAAAAGAAATATGGGTGTTGGTGAAGAAAACACACCCCATGCCCCTTATTTTATACCCAAAATCCTTGTCAATTTTTTTTTGGAAACCCATTTAATTCTCAGCCCTACAAAATTACACTGATGTGTGGGAAAGTGCAATCAAAGACTAGGAATGATTTGACTTGACCCCCATACCGATAGGCAGGTCAAGGGGTATGCCGAACGACACCCCTTTTATTTTAGAAAATTCTATTTCTCCTCTTTTACCAAAATCAATTTCCAAAAAAATCCTTATTTTGAAAAACAACCCCTGGGTCATTCCTTTTGAAATTACTACTTTTATCTATTTTAATAAATATTTTCCTCAAAAAATCATTTTCATTCTCAAAATAAATTCTTGCTCGAAAAAAAATCTTTTCCTTTTTTTTAATCAAAACTCAAAAAAATTCTTACTTTGAAAAGAAATATTGACCTCCGAGTTAATTACTTTTACTCTCCTTTTTAAAGGAAATAAACATTTTCATATCTTCGTATAAAATAAACATCTTTCAATTTTAATAAATTCCATGTGTATCTCTATCTTTGCGTAAATAATCTCAGCAGAAAATCCAAAGCGCATATAGGATAAGTCACTAAATCAAGAAAAATACCAAAAAGAAAATGCATATTTTTCATATATATTCTTGTTTCACATTGTTACATTTTGCAGATAGAAAGAAAAATAAAAAATATAAAACGGGACTTCGTCTGAACCATCAAACTTCCCTTCAAACCCTCAACCTCCGCGGCGGACACACTTTCCCCGACGACGAGTGGTGGAACCTCCACTCTCAATACCAGAACCCTCATCTAAAGTGACAGGCGACACAAAGAAGGAAGGAGCCGACTTTTTGATATAATCATACATGGAGGACATCCAATCCTTGTTATTTAGCTACCAGTTGGTCGTCACCCGAACATACTGTAAGCAAAAGAAGTAACTACAAAAGACAAATTAGTCAGTAGAGAGCAGGAAAAAAATCAGTGAAAATACAAAAGTGAAAAGGAAAGAATATACCTCAGGTCGGAGGGACTCATCTGTAAGCCTCGTCAACCCAGACACCGATGCATTAAACGGTGTGGTACACTTGGTGAATTCCTGCTACTCAGTCCAAAATTATAAGAATGGGGAGTAACCTGAATGATCGGAGCATCCTTTGACACCGCCGCCACCGATGTACCACCACTCGTGTTGTGGGTCGATCCCATCGGTGCACTAGTACCCATACCCAAAGCCATAGTGGGTGGAGACATGTTCTCCACATCATAGATACATAAGGGCATTAACCAACTCATCACAAAGTCCAAATAATCATAGCTCACCACTATATCCGTGCAGTGCATATATGGCTCGCCTATCATCGTTGTCGCCCTGATATCATTTGACATCTCTCTCACCCGCCTTCTATACATAGGGGTGACGATGGTGATATCACCACCTCCTCCTCCACAATCTGCCTCATCACCCTTTATCCCAGGTTCCAAATGTACCCAAACTCGTGCACAATCAATCGTCGCATATGTGCATGCATGCCCGTCACCTCCATGTCCCTCGAAGACCACCCTTAGGGATACAAGGTCACCTGCAATCCCTAATAGAGAATAAATATTTACTTAAGAAATAAATATGCCAAGAAGATCTCATGAAAAGATAAAAGATAACCTGATGGCTCGTTAGGGCATTTAGAACTCGTCGCATGTCTGTCAAAGATAAGGACTAATTTGACCACTGATTGGATTTATGACAGAAGTCCCCCAAATCCTTATCCTTCAAGGCCATCAACCCCGTATTATGCCTAATCACCTCATGGGACGACGTCTGCAAAAAACTGGAATCAGCAAAAATAACAAAAGAAGAATGCAAGGAAATGCATAAAGAGAAAAATGAATACAAAGTTACCTCCAAAAGGTACATGGCTCTCGTAAAAGTCTGTCGGTAGCACCGGCTAAATACATCAAAAGAAGAATATAGGGATGCCAAAGTCAGGTTCCCCCAATCATACAACTGGACATCAGAAATCATCCTCAGATACGATAAGAACCAAAGATGAATGACGTCGTCGCTCGTCGCCACCAAGAAACCACCAAGCAAAAGCAAAATAAATAGACGGGTTGTCTGTCTCACCTGCTACCCGTCGGTCACATCCACCATCCTCCTCAAAACCATCTCCCTCAAAGTATAAATTCGGATAGAATCCCCCGACACAATTCTACCCATATCCCCCAAAGCCTCCTACACCGCCTCCGATGTCACCCTCAAAGTGCAGTCCACCACTATTTGAAACCCCTCGCAATTCGGCCACAACAGCTGCTGAACGTCAATGGGAGTAACAGTCATCTACCCGAATCTAAGATGGAATGTGTGGATAGTGGCCCACCACCTATCCCCAAGAGCACATAACACCGCAGTGGAATGCGGCGTCTCATCCAAAGCCTGCTCTAATGGGCTAAACCCGGTGTATGATACCATCCGGTGCACAATAAAGGGAGCTTATCCCAAACCTCCTTCAACCCAATCGTCCCCCGGAACTGAATACTCGAAGAAGCTATGTGCGACACCCTTCTCAATTAAATACCGAGTGATCAGTCTTTTATTAAATTAAAACAGAATATCCAGTTTTTCCATTCTTAGCATCACTATCGCAATTATTAATTACTAACCACCCTGATAGTTAATTAAGCCGATGTCAAAATTTGTATCTTTCATTTTACAGTCCATGAACAAGTAAAACTAAAGTAAACCATTCACATGATAATATAATCTAAGCCATCAAGAGATAATAATAAATAAATATTATGCCGAATAACGTGTTGGCGAAAAATCCAATTCCAAATAAATAATCTCCACAAGTGATAAATAAAACTAAGACAAGTCTAAACCTGAATAACTGAAATAAGTACTTAAGGATAACATGTCCATAAGGAAATACTGAACTGAAATCCTACACTAGATCTGAAGGAAGAAATCATTTAATCAAGATCGTGCAAGCCTCCACAATGTTGCACCTCTGAGCCCTTGGAATGAATCGTCAAGTCTGGCGTCCCTGTGGCTAGACACCTAAAAGGTTTTGAAAAAGATTTATAGCAAGGGTTAAAACCCAAAACGTTTTGAAAATATTTTTCAAGTATTTATCACAGTTTAAAAATCAATTATTGATTACAAAAGCTATAATCGCGTACACTCTCTTGAGTTTCCCCACCTCTCATCAATTGTGCACACCTAACATCTCTACTCATCCTACCTAGCTATTCTACCCAAGATAACTAGACATAAGTATTACCTTTTACGACTAACACTTCCAAGTCCCTGTACCTCCCATACAGTACGTTATCTAATTAACATCGCTCGTATGTTATAATTATTATAAGTAACATTTCTCACATATTATCATTTAATCGTATAATTAAGTTTCTCAACTTAATTTTATTTTCAATTATTTATCATCTAGCAGTTTACTATCACGCGTAAGTAGATTATTCATACGGTATATATTTCACATACAATATATACTATAAGTGCATACTTTGTTATCATGTCCCTGTATCACACATGGAGGACTACTGGTTCGAAATGTTACCTTGACCCCAATATGTATTTCATATATTGGTTCGAAATGTTACCTCGACCATAATATCTATTTCATGTATTGGTTCGGAATGTTACCTCGACCCTAATATTCTTTCCATGTATTGGTTCGGAATGTTACCTATTCACCCCACCTATAGATAATCAGTAGGTATACGCACAACTTAAATATCATAACTTTGTACGTAGTATATATCATAACTTTAGACGATTTCTCCCTTTAGATCTAATATAGGATTTCAATTCAGTATTTCTTGTTGTACATGTTGTCCTTCAGTATTTCAATTATTCAGATTTAGGTTTGTATCAGTTTTATTTATCACTTGTGGAGATTATTTATTTGGATTTGGATTTTTTGTCGACGCGTTATTCGGCATAACATTTATTTATTATTATCTCTTGATGGCTTGGTTTATATTGTGATATGAATGGTTTACTTTAGTTTCACAGGTTTATGGACTATTAAATGAAAGATAAAATTTTGACACCGTTTTAATTAACTATTAGGTGGTTAGTAATTAATAATTGCAATAGTGATGCTAAGACTGGACCAACTGGATATTCTGTTTTAATTTAATAAAGGACTGATCGCTAGGTATTTAATTAGGTCAGGTGTCGCAGATGGTATCAGAGCATCAGGTTCTATTGTCCAATAGGATCTCTACGTCTTACTACGATTCATCATTTTAATAGATCCCTGGTTGACTTTGATCAACTTTCTTATCTGAGTGAAAGCTCAATGAATCCTTGAAGGACTCTGAATTGCCTTTACAACTGTCCACTTCATGCGCATATTGGCCTTAAGATTCAAACGAACGATCTATTTTCCTATTAAAAATTGATCTGGAGGCCACTGAGCGCTTCTGGGCCCCGTTTGACTTCGGTCAACTTTATCGCTGAGCGTAAGCTCAATGAATCTTCGAAGGGATCTGAATTCCCAATCTAACAGTCCATCTCGTGCATGAATCGTACTTACGGTTAGAACGAACGGTCCATTTTACCATGAAAACTGATGAGAAACCGAATAGGTTCGGTGTGTGATAATTGATTTAAATTGAATTAAATTCGCAAGATTCCAAGTAACCCTTATTTAATTCGAGTCTATTTAGAAACAACCCATAAATAAACAACTACGTGTGTGTGTGTGTGTGTGTCAAACCATAAATAAAGCATGCGACACAAAGTTAAGGAAAAATCCCCGCAGGGCAAAACCTTTTATTTCACTATAATAAGTAAATCGCAACTTACACAGATTACAATGAAATACAGTGACACACGAATACCCGCAGGCGTCGGTCGGTGTCGTCAGCAATGAATCCACACGCAGCGAACCCACATGAACCTCAGTCCAATCAACAAAGGAAGAACCGCAGCACTCCTCAATGACACGCAACCATAAAACTTTGTGAGACTCCCTCAGCAATGACACGTAGCCCTCGGTTGCAAAGATCTCTCCACAAAGGTTTGAACAAACACAAGGTTGTGTTCTTGGGTTACCAAAAAGATTCACAAAGGATTGGCAATTGTGTGAATCAAAACATGAGTATTGGGACTCAAAAAATATGAAGACTAGAGGTATTTGGACTCTCAAAAACGTCTTCCAAAGTCTTGCAAAATTGCTCCCCCGAAGGTGGTTTAAATAGCAAAACAGATGAAGAGTTTTGCAAAATAAAAACACTGAAATTCTATCTAGCGTACAGGTACCCCGAACCGGTTTGGGGTACCTTATGCGGTTTGGGGTACATCGGTTTGGGGTACCTTTCTCGTTTGGGGTTAAAAAAAATAGCATTCTTCAAGGAATTTTCTCCAACTTCAAAAAGTCATAACTCCTTCACCGTAGCTCGGATTGAGGTGCCGTTTCTTCCAGTATCTTCGTTGCAGCGAGATCTTCAACTTTCTAGTTGACCAGACCTCCAGACTATGGATGTGAAATTACGAAAATGCCCTTGAACTCTCCTATCGTGCCTTTTTTTCACTGTTTTGACTTCCCTTGCGTACCACTTACATTAAGTCCCTAAAATCTTGGAACGTGAAGTCGTCGAGGCAGATGTGGGACACATTAATGGAGATGTTGAATGCTTGATTACCGGAATTCGGATAGAGGCCGTCATGCGAGATCGTGAGGTGACGTGCCAAATGTAGCGGCGCACGACATACATAAATGTAACATGTTGGACATGAGAAAAATGTCCTTACAAATCTCCCCCTATGTCTATGCCGGTACATACATAAAAAAATCCGAATTATCAAATAACAAAATTGCCTATACAAATCTACCCTCCCATGAACCCAAAACTGGAAAGATACAAATGAATAAGTCTTCATCATTTGTTCTTCAAATCTTCAGGAATCTCAGATCTTCAATCTTCAAAATATCAAATCTTTTCTCATCAGGGTGTGCAATTCAGTGATCATCAATGTAGTACCTACACACATGAGATAAAGAAAAAAATACCAAGTGACGTATCGAGTTTGAAATGAGATAAACATAGATACCAATATATGATAAGCATAAGTCAAATCTCAAAACTCCCCCAAAATAAGATAATTCTTTCTCCCCCTTTTTATGATGTCCCCAAATAGACAAATAAGAAGAATGAATCAAACAAGCAAAATCGGGGTGTCACGGTGTACAAATCAAGGCATCAATCAAATGGCAAATGTGCTCTTGCAAGGAGATGCTCAAAAAAAATCTTCGCAAACTATTTTGATTTTTCAAATTTTTCATACAAAACAAAAAATAGATACCATTTGAAAAAAAATGCTACAAAAATCACACCATGGATTTAAACTCAAACAACCAAGTCATGAAAACGGAATGTATGGGTGCGAACACATTCGATAGGTAAATCAACTCAATCAATCATATGTGCACGATGCATATGTGTACCCCTAACGAATGAACATCAAAAGTATCCTTAGGTGTAAAAGTTTGTTGAATTTAGATGACATCGTCTTATGCAAATCAACAAATCAAAGTCAAATGATTTCCACACCAATAACGTCCAAAACTATATAGCGCATTTTCAAGAATTTCAAGGACGTGCAAACCCGTTTTAAATTCTCCAACCAAACTCCCTCATATATATTTTCTTTTAGAGGTAATCTAAATTCTCAAACTTTGGAGAATTGGAGCAAAAACCTAATGGCCCATAATTGGCATGAATTTCTTTTTATTGCCTTTCAATTTTTTTCAGGCTCTTTTAACCTCTTTGGACCTCGGATAATAAAATTCCTCCATTTTTTAGGTCCAATTTAACGGTGGCTTTTGCGCAAAGGATAGATGATTACCTTTCGCAGCCCCTCCCCGTTATCAAACAAATCACACAAACTCACAAAACGATTTTTATATGCACAATTTCCTTATAAAAAATTATCGCGCTTGGTTCGTTTTAAGGACAGGATTGAAGTAAAAACACTCAACCAACATGTGATAAGACAAGCACAATAATCAAACAAATCCGTGCATGTGTGCATTAAAGGAAACATGAGTCAAACATGTAGGAAGTAACACTTAATTACATCTTAATGACTCCAAACATTATAAAGCACATGGATGAATTGACCTATTGTCTCAAAACACTATCAAATAGTCACATAAAAATAATGGAATGATATTGTGACTTGGTCATTCTAAGTGTTCATCCATAAATGGTGCAAACAAAATACAAAAATCTTTTTGGATTTTTTCTAAAAATTTTATCAAAATAAAAATCTATACAAAAAGTACATATCACAACGCTAGCAAAAATATATCAAAAAGCATAACTAGCGTATGACAAACATGCAAACACAATCATCTATATGATATGGCAAGAGAAGAATCGTGTGCAAGCAAACGGGAATCAACTTGTCTAAAATCTAGTTCCTCCAAAAGTGATTTCCTAACCCAAATAGGTGTGAAACGTCGTGTGGAGGCTTCGGGAACCACAGGAACACTAGACATAAACTTCCTAGGACATTTTCCAAGATCAAAACAAAAATGCCTAAGGTGACCTTTCCTACCACAATATGAACATGTGTAAACGGGTGGAATGGCACTTATGGGTTGACCTTTTCTAACATCCTTGGAATTAGTTGACCCTCTAAAACAAATAATGATTTTGGCTTTAGCATTAGAAGCATGAGAACACGATGAGCCATTACCATCACTATCAAACCTACTTGAGTTTGTCAAATCATTTTTTCACTTCAAAATTTTTGACTCAAGCAAAGAATTAGACTCTTCCAAATTAAGGGACGCCTTCTTCAAATTATCAATCAAACCTAGAAGGTTATCTCGCTCCCCCTCAATTAAAGCAAACTTTTTCCTAAGAGTCTCTTCACGTGCCACAAACTCATTGACTAAAATATTTCTATCATCTTTGGCACAAACACAAATCATCGAATTTTTAAGGTCCTCCAATTCTTTCTCTAAAAATAGGACCCTTTCATCACTCTCCTTCTTGGACAATTTTAAAGAAACAAAGTCATGGTCCAAGGAAACAACTTTTTCACGATAAAAATCTAGTTGATTTTGAACCGTTTGCAAAAGATCCATCGCAGATTTTAAACGAGAATTTTCTTTTTCCAAAACTTTAATTCTTTTGCAAAGTTTCAAATTCAAACTTTTAAATTTTCAGCACGGTCGTGAATCTTTTCAAAAATAGGCTCCTCATTAAATGGGCGTTCCATTGGAAAAATTGCGATTTTTCACAAAACTGATTTTAAAAAAAAATCAATATCACACAATTTTGCGAAAAAAAGGAATACGCAATAAATTAGCGTAACCTGCTCTGATACCAATTTGAGAAACCGAATAGGTTCGGTGTGTGATAATTGATTTAAATTAAATTAAATTCGCAAGATTCCAAGTAACCCTTATTTAATTCGAGTCTATTTAGAAACAACCCATAAATAAACAACTACGTGTGTGTGTGTGTGTGTGTGTATGTGTGTCAAACCATAAATAAAGTATGCGACACAAAGTTAAGGAAAAATCCCCGCAGAGCAAAACCTTTTATTTCACTATAATAAGTAAATCGCAACTTACACAGATTACAATGAAATACAGTGACACACGAATACCCGCAGGCGTCGGTCAGTGTCGTCAACAATGAATCCACACGCAGCGAACCCACATGAACCTCAGTCCAATCAACAAAGGAAGAACCGCAGCACTCCTCAATGACACGCAGCCATAAAACTTTGTAGAGACTCCCTCAGCAATGACACGCAACCCTCGGTTGCAAAGATCTCTCCACAAAGGTTTGAACAAACACAAGGTTGTGTTCTTGGGTTACCAAAAAGATTCACAAAGAATTGGCAATTGTGTGAATCAAAACATGAGTCTTGGGACTCAAAAAATATGAAGACTAGAGGTATTTGGACTCTTAAAAACGTCTTCCAAAGTCTTGCAAAACTGCTCCCCCGAAGGTGGTTTAAATAGCAAAACAGATGAAGAGTTTTGCAAAATAAAAACACTGAAATTCTATCCAGCGTACAGGTACCCCGAACCGGGTTGGGGTACCTTATGCGGTTTGGGGTACCTTTCTGGTTTGGGGTTAAAAAAAATAGCATTCTTCAAGGAATTTTCTCCAACTTCAAAAGGTCATAACTCCTTCACCGTAGCTCGGATTGAGGTGCCGTTTCTTCCAGTATCTTCGTTGCGGCGAGCTCTTCAACTTTCCAGTTAACCAGACCTCCGGACTATGGATGTGAAATTACGAAAATGCCCTTGAACTCTCCTATTGTGCCTTTTTTCACTGTTTTGACTTCCCTTGCGTACCACTTGCATTAAGTCCCTAAAATCTTGGAACGTGAAGTCGTTGAGGCAGATGTGGGACACATTAATGGAGATGTTGAATGCTTGATTCCCAGAATTCGGATAGAGGCCGTCATGTGAGATCGTGAGGTGACGTGCCAAATGTAGCGGCGTACGACATACATAAATGTAACATGTTGGACATGAGAAAAATGTCCTTACAACTGATCTAGAGTCCATCGGGCGCTCCCGAGCCCTGTTGGACCTCGGTCAGTTCTCTAGCTTGAGTGAAGCTCAATGAATCTTAAAATGGCTCGAAATCCCCTTTCCAACGGTTCATCCTGTGCGCGAATCAGCCTTACGGTACGGAAGAACGAGCCATTTCACTCCAAAGGATCACCGAGCGCTTTCGGGCGCCATTTGACCTTGGTCAACTCTTTGAACCGAACGAAGATGAATTATATCTCTAATGGATCTAAATACCCTTTCCAACGGTCCTCCTCGTGTGTGAATCTTCCTCACGGTTCGGACGAACGATCCGTTTTCCTCTAAAAACTTCATGTCTAGTAACTAACGGGTGCTTATGAACTCCGTTTGACCTCGGTCAACTCTCGGATTCGGGAGCGGATGGATGTATTCTTAAAGGGATCTGAATAACCTTTTCAACGGTCCACCCCATGCGTGATTCTCACTTACAGTTCACATTTTACGATAGTTTTTCAAAAAACCTGTCTCAAATAACCGAATGACACCCTCAGGATCCTGCCTATCGATAGTGTGTTTGGGGTTCTATGCCGATGGCAAGTCCAGGACTATGCTGATCGACACCCCCTTGGACATATAAATAGAGGCCATGACCTCACTTTGAAAGGCACCCCTAAACATCCCTCTCAACAATTTAGAGAATATTCTCTCGAAATCAGAGTCGTTTCCTTCCTAAAAAGCCCATTTCCTATATCCATTCCACCATTTTCATACTTCATTTAGTAAATTCCTCCCTATCTCTTGCAAGATCAACGTTTCTACACTCTAAATCAACTTCAAGTATTCATAAATAGGTCCAATTCTCCATCATTTTCTCTAAATTCTCTTATTTTAATATTAGTTGCTTTATTTCTACTTTATCACTTTATTTCATTACATCACATACATTAATCTCAAACCTTTATTAGTAGTATTTGCACATACTCTATTTTCATAAAAAAACCAAAAATAAGAAAAATGGGGTTTATCTATAAATTCTAAATTAAGTATTCTCACTGTACATTCTCACTCTTAAAGAACATTCCTCTCTACACGCACATACAAGAGAAATCCCTAATTTGGATTTATGGATTAAACCCCACCCTTTGTTATCTTCGAATTACGTGGACTTTGATGCCCATTGGGCTTCGTAGGCGTCTTAGGTAAATCCCGAGATTCGATTCCTCCCTTACGTGCATTTGTAATATTGTTTTCATATTATGTATATATTCTTAATTAATTTCATATTCTTGCATGCTTGTGTTTTGTCCAATATATACATTCGTTCTTCTATAATTCTTTATAATTAATTTTATTTATTGAATAATTGCCACATTGGTTGTACCGTCATTCATTTCATTAAATTGCCTAATGAAGGGTTTAAATTACGCAAATTATAAATACAAGAGTTAACATTACAAAAATTAAAGAGTAGCCTAAAATTCAAAAAGATGTCAAGCTTATCAAATTTGCAAATAACCCTTTTTTTTTTTAAATTATTTGAACCTTTAGTTAAAGTGAGTTTAGGAGCGAGGGGTAGTATGGGAAATGCGTGAAAAGCAAATTCTAGGGTTTAGCTTATCAGCCGCTAAGCTTTATTCTCATTTTCTGTCGCCAACTTTAGCAGCTCCAGTTCTCAACTCAAACAGAGACAACAAAAATGGTAACCCCCAGCCTTCGATTTAGTACTTGGATTAATTAATCTTGCTCTTCGATCTATTATATTCTTGAAGTTTATTAAGTTTTTACCCAAGTATTTTCAATGAAATTTGAGGATTTAGGAAATATATTTGTAGTTTTTATGATCTTTGTTTTGAACTGCTTTTTCAAGGAAGAGGTTGAAGGTGTAAATTCTAGACTTGCTCTGAACTAACGAATTTTGGTTGGTTATTAGATAACTCTGATGTGGAACACACCATCAGACATCGTTGGGTTCGAGTAAAAAATAGTGAAGTATTTTAACAATTTGAGGGTTAAATTTTGTTCTCTATTTTGTCTAAAATGACATAATTATGGATGTGGACATTTGTTGACAATTTCTTACGAACGCTTTTCAAATCACAATAGGTGAAAATATATTTCACCATTTTACTTTTTACCTCTAATCAAATGCGTCCCTAAGAATTTTTGATGATAGTATAGATGCCATAGTAAAGGTGCTTGCTGAATTTAGATGGTAGGCAGTTCTAATTTTTTTTTTTTGTTTCATATGTAATTCTTAGCCGAAGCAAATCCACGATATCAAGGATTTCCTTCTCACTGCCAGGAGGAAGGATGCACGTTCCGTGAAGATCAAGAAGACCAAAGATGCGGTGAAGTTCAAGGTCCGCTGCTCCAAGTACCTTTACACGCTCTGTGTGTTCGATACTGAGAAGGCTGACAAGTTAAAGCAATCCCTTCCTCCAGGTTCATTTACACTTCTCCTTGGATTTCACCAGTTTTTCTTCCGTAGTAATTTTAATTGTATTTTTAATACAATTGGGCATAGTTGTTGGTATCCAATACGGAACATCTCTACAACTTCAAAATAGATTCATATCGCATGGTTGGATCGTAGTTGTATGTCTTAATGTTTTTTTTAAATGAAAAGAGAGAGATCTTGATTTTGTTTATTTGTTTCTTACCTTCTTTTGTCTCTTTTATTATAATATCATTATATGTTGGGATTACAGTGGGATTTGAATACACCTTTGTTTTTACTAGTGAAGAAGGTGAACTGATTACTCTTAGACTACATTAATCATGTTCTAAGATTGTTTTTTAGACCGTAATATATGTTATTATTTATTAGCATGTGGCATTTATACATTTGTCTATTTTTTATGTTACGCGTTACGTAGGATTTTCAATATACGTGATACGATACAGGATTTGACAACTATCTAATTGAGTCGGTACATTTTTGCCTTCATGCACACTTTTATAAATATTAAATATACATATTTGGTTTAATCTAGGCCAAATCATGATGGTGGGTGTGTTTTTGAGTCCTTTATATTGCATGGGTTAACATTATCACATTTTCAAGATTTATTTATTCTACTGTCAAAATTTAATAGGCTAAACTCCATTTAGGCTCTTTTGTTTTGACAATGATCTTGGTTCAATCCTTACATTTTCCTAATACCACAAACATCATCTGAGTTTTGATATTTTTATCAGAAAACTGACCTTTGGATTAAAACATCTTCTCAAGAGTTGGTCCATCCTGAAATAATAAATTATAAATGCCAATAATACTCCAGTTGACTGTCTATTGACTTAATGCAATATTTTTAATAGCTGGGTTACTAATAGAAAGTAAAGTGTATTTGTTACATTTTTCACTTTGGACAACAATATATCTATCTATCTATATATATATAGAGGGAGACTCACCTACATCATGCGCTATACATCACACCTAATCCTAGGTCCTAGAATGTTTTTTTCCAAATTTTATATTTTTCCCTTGAAATTAATCTTCCAATCAACTCATATGCAAAAAAATAGGTCAACATGCATTTTGTAGCTATTTTTTAAAAATTCACAAAAAACATGCTGGCGCAGACCCTTAAAAATACGTTATTTTTAGCAGTTTTTTGTGAATTTTTTTAAAATAGCTACAAAATGTATTTTGACCTAGTTTTTTGCATATGGGTTGATTGGAAAGTTAATTTCATGGGAAAAATATAAAATTTGAAAAAAAAGTTTTTTTAGGGCCTAGAATTAGGCGTGATGCATGGGTAATGTATAGAGCATGATGTACTATAGCCTGTCTCTCTCTCTCTCTCTCTCTATATATATATATATATATATATATATATATATATTCATTTGAAACATCAATTTTGTTGAGATCCCATTATTATGCGACTCTTAAATACCTGAAAAGGAGATGATATAATGATGGAGTGGCTTTTATAATACTGACATTACATTTTTTATTTATAAAAATGCTGAAGTGGGAATTACCACATCATCAATAATAAAAGAAGTTTATTGTAAATTCAAAATTTCTCTTCCTCTCTGTATGTATGCAAGAACAACACACAGAATTAGTGTTGTTCCTTCCTGTACTTGTATACATATTTGTTCTAGAGGATAGAACAGAGACATTGATATCTGTGTTATCCTCGAAGCGTGCTGCTTGATGTTTGGATCCCCGTAACTTTGCTGTTGTGTTTCATAAGATGACATGTCAGTATGTGTTGTAATAAAGGGCTTATTTGTACATTCGGCCCAGACCAGTAGTTTTCGTAATGCCCTTTGGGGTTTGAAATTTTCATTCTTTGTAATTTGAAGTCCAGGTTCAATTCTTGTCAATATTTGAATGCTTCATAATATTATAGCACTTTTTGGGAGCTTGAATCTTGTTTCTCTTCTCCTATGAGGTAATTTGAATGGAAATGGTTTTATTACGTGGCTAACAGATTTGAGTAATTTCATACACGCAGGTTTGAGCGTGCAGGATCTGTGAAGTGACATAGGTGTTAGCGAACTGGTGCAAGGACTTCGCATATGATATTCGTGTCATTAATTTAAATTGAATTTTTATGTTTGAAGTGGGTTTAAGATTTTATATTTGCAAAACGGTTAGGTTGGTGTGGCTCATTGTGGCTAATTTTTCAATTTACTGCTATTTCCATTTGTTTTGTTTAGTGAGTTTCTTCCTGGGATGTTTGCAATTGTTTTGTTGAGTTAAGTGAGCTACTTTTTCAATACACTATTATTTCCATTTGTTTTGGTGCGACTCATTGTTGCTACTAAGAGTTAAAAAAACTGTGGGGACTGGCGTACGTACCTACCCTACCCGCCCAACAAAGCTACTTGTTTCCCCAACCCGTCCTGAAAACAAGGTCTGGTTATTGATATTCTTCCAATACCCTGCTATATAGTTTCCCTAATATGTCCAGCCCCGTATAATATTTAATGGATTAGGGAGGGTGAAAAACGGGCCCAAGACCTTGTAACATCTCATATTTTTTAACATTCATTTTCGAGCATTTTAAATTACACGTCTGCACGCAATTTAATTATAATAAGAAATAATGACAATTAAATAAATAATAATTAGCGAGTAAAAGGATTAGTATTTAAATGAGATTATCTTTACTGGTGTGATAAGTAAATAAAAAGAAATCAAAAGATATTACGTTGTAAGTGAGTAAAATCGATGAGTTTGATGGTATCTCATTCGGGATGAGCGTTTGGGGTGAATGAGATGGGATAATCATGGTAGATGACTCGAATGGTTATTTCGAGTGCGTCGATGATTCGGATCGGGTCAAGATAGTTAGGTTAGGTACCCAGGGGTTGTAATTGGGTTACAGGGACTTTTTAGGTTAAATGGGACTCGTATAAGGGTGTTCAGGTCATTTTGCACTTGCCAATTAGTTTAATTTTGGGATGAAAGTTATATTTAGGGAGTGTGGATGGAGTGGGCAATCATTTCACCATCCCAACGAGTTAGAGTTGAGAGAAAAGAGAAGGGAGAAGGGGAAACTAAAGAGAGAGGAAGATCATTCGGAAAGAGAATTGGGGTAATTTCGGGTAGGGATGGTAATTTAATGTGTCCTGTCGGGTTCTAGCCCCGGATAAAATCGCGGGTTCGTGTTTACTTTATATAAGAATAATTTGTCTCGTCCCACCTCGTTTATTTATAATAATTACTAAAATATCCATATTTAATATATTATTTACACTAAAACTTTATATATAAGTTATATGTGTGGTATGTGGGTTTAATATGCTGGTTTTAACTCGCTTAATGTAAAAGGAGCGAGGCATGAGCGGATTTAGGTGGGTTACACTTAAACGGGTTCGGGGCGGGTTTAAAAACCCATCACGGGTCGTGGGCGGGACGGGTTTTAAAAACATTTTGCGAGGAGGGTTTGGGTTTTGACAAATCCGCCTCAAATTCGACTCGTTGCCATCCCTAATTCCGGTGGTAGAACTCTTGTGCAAAGAAGATTCATAAGGGAGAAATCAGAATCCCTACAATCTAAAGGCAAGTGGTTATCTTGTTCTGATGTTTTTTATGTTGTTTCAATAATTCATATTAAAGTTGGTGTAATATTGAATGGAATACGAATTTTGGGGTGAGATTCACAAGTAAAACGAGTTTTTTGGGAATGAAATTATAAAGAAATAATTTGGTTACAAAGCCATAGTAAATTTGAGATGATTCATATTAAAAAGATGTGAACTTTAATGGTTAAGGTGAGAATTACCGTAATCTTGAATTATAATTAAGAAGTGAATTGATTCTTTATAAATTTCGTTGAATCTCATGTATTGAAATGTTAACGGATGAATTCAGTCGTAAAAATGTGTTAGAATTGATAGGAAGATGTTATTTTGGGTTTGAATGAGGATTGGTATTCATATGGTGTAAAGGGAAATGAAGAATTTCGTAAAAAACAAACTAGGACTCTGCCCAGAATCTAACCGATTTGCCACTAGGGTGGGGCGAACCGGTTGGGTCTACTGTTTGGCCACCTTTAGTTGTTTTTGTTTTTTCGTAGCTCGTTTAAGGTTCAGATTAAATTATGGAGTTCAATGAGTGACATAGGACTTCTGGAAAAACATAGGAAATATTGTATTTACCTTGAGCTAATCGGGAATCAAATCCGAGTATGAATGTATGGGTGTTTTACGGTGAACAACAATCGAGTTGTGATTTGGAAAGAGAGACGACGTGTTGGAGTAGAATAGTTTAGCGGTCAGAATTATGATGTTTGTGAAATTATTATAAGTGAATACTTGAATATTCAGGAGTTGGGGGTAGACTCAAGAATTGTGGGCTAGTGCTACGAGTGATTTATGCACGTTTAGCCGGTTATATATATATAAACATACCCATTTTTTTAAAAATAGTAAAAAAATATATTTTTTAACCAAAGTCGGTATATATGATCTACATAGTGAGGAGATCATCTACAAAAATAATCATAAATAAATTCAATCCAGAAATGGGTGAAATGAAAAGTGGGTATATATGAGTATTTTCGGCCATTCAAAATTTTTCCATAATCCATCCACTTCCGGATTGATTTTTTTGAAGATTTTTTTTTGTAGATGATCTCCTTATTATGTAGATCATATATATCGAGTTTGGTTAAGAAATACATTTTTTTTACTATTTGAAAAAAATGGGTATGTTGCTAGGGGTATGTTAAGTGAGGTATGTTGGAGAGCGTGACTATATATATATATATATACGGCCAGGCGCCTGTGCGAATTTAAGTATGCGAATGAAGTGCGGATTAACTATCTTCCAAAAAAGTCTCTGGATCGCTTTTATCTTTTATGGACCGCTTAGGGACCACTTTCTCTTTTTAAGGTTTCTAGGAATATAAATTTATACCCCAATAATTTCTAGAGTCTTTAAGCTTATTTTAAAGTCTAATTAATCAGGAATGATGAATGGTTCGGGGCTACCTCTTACGCTTTCTTCGTCACTATTCACTGTATTTCAGAATAGTGAGGATTATCTATATAAATATTTTTTTCACGCTGTTTAGAGATTTCAAGAGGTTTTAAAGGAAAATAATCTAACCTTAAACACTTTATGCGGCATTGAGGTTTTATCCGTATAGTCTCTTTATATATTTGGTTAACAATATAAATTATATCGTTTTCTATAAATTCGTCTAAATCACTGTCACAGTAGGATGACAAAAATCTTCTATATGTTCTTGGTGAAGCTGTTTCTACGAATTTAATGAGTGGATAAATCCCTCTTGATCTAATTAGGACAATTATCATCTCAGCTAACCTTTGGTGTCTAATATATTTTAATGCATCTATAGTATCTGTAAGTATTCTAGTGTATTCTTGATATTTTTCAGGTCTTGAAAGTTCTTCTGCAAAATCTTCAGTTCTTAAATCTTGTTTGAAGAGATCACGGGTCTCTATTCTAATTATTTTTATTTTAGGTACTTCTTTTGTTAGCCATTCAATAATTTGGTCCATGTATCTGTAAGTACCTCATGCGTATATTAAATCTGTTTCTATAAATAGTTTTTCTTTTGGGTCTGTGAGAGTCCACTATTGGATTTCTCTTGTTAAGTCCAAATTTCTTGTAATAGTCCGTATTTTTACTGATTTTATTATGGGATTAATTGAATTAAAAAAATGTGAATTAATTGGAAATTAATTTGGATTTAAATACTAGCGAGACGAGAGTTAGTATTTGATTATGATCATTATGTTGAATATTCCCGAGAGAGTATAATAATATATGATTATGAAATTATTAAAATTGTCACGAGTAAGAAATATGATAGTTTGGAAATTAAGTTGGGACACGCGTGCCAGTCGCGTCGGGACCAATTTAATGAATTATAAAGTAATTTATTTTTATATCATCCTTATGGTCATTTTGAGTGCGTCGGCGTGTCCGGAACTATCGAGATAGTCAGAAAAGTGTACCTGGGGGATTATTTTGGGTCCTGGGGTAGTTTTAGGCCAAACCGGTTACCCGAGAGGGTATTTTAGTTATTTTACTTCTCGATGAATAGTGACCTACGAAATTTAGGTTAAATATATTAGCCAACCCTTAGGGTTATTAGGTTATTGTGTGCTACAAACTTGAGAGAGAGAAGTAGAGAGAAAGGAAGGGTTTCCAAGGGGTTGCTAGGGCCAAACAACCACCTTACACCACCACCATCACTGGAATTGCGACTGGAGAGAGAGCACCACCACCATATCATCTTCCTCAAAGGATCAAAACTTCTATTTCTAGTCAAGTGATTTAACTTGCAATAATTCAATGTATATACTATCCATGATAGTTTAGAATTGGAGAAAAACCTTGAAAAATGATGAATTAGTGGATTTGGAGAATTAAATATTAGTCTTGGTAGGTTTGGCATGTAGATTAACCTCTGGAAAAATAGTAGACACGAAATCATAATCCATGTGTAGAGAATTATGAATTCATTTTGAGATTTATGATGATTCTTGAAGAAAATAGAAGAAATATGGTTTGTATGAAAAATACATGATTTGATCCAAGAAATTGATAACCCATAATGATTGGATGATTCTAAGACGTTAGAAATTATGTGTTTATATTGGTATAACGTTTGGTATATTTATTTGGGAGTTTGGGACATTTTAATAAAGGAATCGAGGGTTAAAATTGATGAAACCCGTAGGCTAAAATATGTAGAAACTATAGGCATACCTGATGGATTGATCGATCGACTCAAGAATATCGATCGATCGACCATTTCCTTCGATCGATCGACTCCTACTGAATTTGTGTTATATTTCCCTTTTAAGGTTTAGCCAAATCCAGACTTTTATGAATTATTGATATGGACTATTTGAATTTAGTGGGACTTATTTGAAGTCTGAAAAATATTAGTTTTGATTCGGGATTAAATGATAAACTTATGAGCGTCCGACGAGAGTATTACGGTTGGAAATTTTGGAAACGTGAATTTAATTCGGATAAATAATAACTTAAGGTTAGGAACAGTAGTAGAGGAACTTTAAATTACTGAAATAACCTTAGGGGCAAGTGGGAGACTTAGTAGCCTTTGGGAATAGGCTTATGTACTCGGATTTATACGACGAAAGTTGTCGCGTTAAACATATTACGTAAAATAATCGTGATGAAACTATACTACGTATGAGGCTTGTAATATAGGACATGAGTATACCTATATTAAAATGATGATTACTTAGGCTGTGTGATTACCTAGTATATGAATTATTATGTGTATGACATACCTACCATACTTGCTATCACGAGAGGTTGTAGGAAGAGGACAATCTTATCTCGTGTGCCTTCGGGGGGATTTAGATTTGGTACCTCAAGAACATAGGACTGCAAAGACTTATTTGTGAGTTGATAAGTCAGCTGACCATGAGAGCGTAGGTATGTGCGTGACCCATGGGTATGTGAACTATGTTCACCTCTAATATGTGTGATTTGTATTAATACGGTTCCTGAGTGATTCGAAACTCGTTATCCTCATGTACGTGATGTACCGAGATTTGATAGCATAGTATGCGTGCACCACAGCTTAGCCGAGTGGTTCTATACGTGTATATATATGTACTGAGTGTGATATAAATATATACTTGTGATTATTCACTGTTGCTTAGTAGATGAGAATGGATAAGATATTTAAATGACTTATTGATGCGGGAACTTAAATAATACATTTTTCCCTTGACTTTCCTCCACTTGTATCTTTCTTGAATTCTTTATTCTTTTCACTTGTGTAAAATACCTGCAAAATATACGAGAAATATAGGAACGTCGATGCACTACATAGAGAATGTCAGTAGCAATAATATGAGGTATGTGTGCATGTTTTTACTGTTCTTTATTCACATTTTCTTAAGGCAAGCTGCATTTGTTTAACTCTTACTGACTTTGGTGCAGGGAGTTGAAGAAGAAAGACCCAGCCCCCCGTGAGCCCTTTCGTCGGGGGACGTTTCAGTTCTTCTCAAGCAGATATGTCTCCTCCCCGTTCTCCCATGATCGGGCTTACTTACTCCCGTCGTTCGACTTTTCTGCGCATGAAGGACGTTTCTATAGGGGGAGGTTCCGTTGAATCTGGGGGAGTCTCTTTTCAACCAGAAATAACTCCCCCTACCCCTTCTGAATTATCATCGCAGCACGAGGCTACTCTTTCCCTCGTTTCGGTTGCGAAAAGTGCTCCTGAGGTAACATATAATCTTTTACTTGTCAAGGCTCACATATTTCCCTTTTGCCATCCCTTTTATTACCATGAAATTTTTTAATATGTTGGGATGCCTTAGGTTGAAATGGTGTCTTTGTTAGCTGGCCTTCTTCTTCCCACCATACTGACGAGACCCATAGCCGCGGTTCCCCTTTTTGGTGCCATGACGGGAGTGAGTAACACTTAAACGCATTTCTCCCTTTTTCCTACAGTTTTTCTCCATGTCTAACTCATGGCTTAATGTTTACAGCTTTCTCCAAGTCTTACCCCGCCCTTTTCTCTTAGTGGTCTTTCTCTTTCCAAGGCTAGGGTCGATGCTTCTGCCCAGCGTGATGGTTCTTCGGTGCCTACCCGTGATGAGGTATCAATTGGAGGTCCATCGTCTTCTTTGAGCGAAACTCCTACATTGGCTTTGGTACCTTTTATTGGCGAGGGAGCTTTGCCAACCTTTGAGGCTTTTTGAGGTAAGGGCACCGTTGAGGCTTCTGAGGAAGTAATTCTACCCCCAACGATTCCTGCCGTTATGGCTTCCATGGTGACTCCAATTCTCGCTCCTGCAACTGCTGAGGTACTTTGCTAATTTCTCTGCATTTCTTAACCTTTCAAACTTCACCTATGACGGTGACTGATCACTGAAAATACTTGTTGAAGATTTTTTGTAACACCCCGTCCTCCCGGGGAGAGCGAACGAAGCGTCACTATCGATAAAACTAAACTAATCCACTATCACAAGGTTTAGAGCATCTAAATCCCACAACAACAAGAGAGGAAACCACTAATCTCAAATCTCTTCAAATGCAATACAACAAAGTCTCTTAAAACAATATAAATCATTAATGCTCTATACAACACAATAAAATAATACAAATCTTCCAAAAATATTCTTCTCAAAATAATCCATGCTAAAATCATCCCAATTGGTCCATAGCACTCAAATCCACGCTAACCTGCCACTGAAAAAAAATATGGGGAAGTACACAATACGACAGGAAAGATGCTCAACAAATATAGGTTAGCGATGAATAAAGCGCAACAATACGAATACGAATATTCAAATCAAATGCAAATCTCAATAGCATTTCATCAATAAATTTCTCAACAACACATTAACCGGGTCACCAGGCCTCACCCCATCCGCATATGCTTTATCAAGACATAGCTCGGTAAGTAGGAATTTTAGTGGGTGCCCAAAATCCGTGCCATATTAAAATCTCATGATAACATGCTCAACAATGATATAATGATACCACATGAATCAAAATAATTCCAATAATTATTTTTCCAGATTTCAATGAATTTAACAATTCAAAATATGAGTTCAATTAAATAGGAAATCAACGGAATAACTCTCGAGAGATTTAAAGAGCATATTGTGTAAAACCCCATACCTCAAAATCATCACATAAAAATCAGCCTCAAAATCTGATCGCACCATCACATTCCTCTCGCGAAAATAATCAAATCATGTTCTAACCTCAACACAAGATAACCTCAAATAGGCCTATTTTAAAAAACCAGAAAAATCAGCTCCAAAAATTATTCGAATCGCCATTCCGACTTTAGATTTGGATTCTACACGAAAAATTGAGTCAGGTATGTGTTTTGAGTTTTTCTCAAATCTCATCCGAATGCCCTAAAAAAAAGATCTAAACATTTCAAATTGGCTCTTCTCATTTCACTTGTTTTTGCCTCTTTGGATTTCGTTTTGGGCCTCTCTTTTTCATCTCCCTTTCCTTATAATCACCCATAATATTCCTTATATATCCCTTCTCTCAAACCCTAACTTGGAGACTAAGCTAACGCATATTACTATATTGCCCTTTAATTCAAAATTATCAACTTTACATATTTAAACCATTACAAAATGTTCAAACACAATTTAAATTTAAATGTTTGATTCGATTTCAAACCAAAATAAATTATATTATCCCCGATTAATAAAATAATAATATTACTGAAATTTTGTATAATATTCATAAATAAAGCCCTTAAATGTACGGGGTATTACATACTTCCCCCCTTGAAAAGGAATTTCGTCCATGAAATTCAATGAAACCTAACACTCGAAATAAAATGCTACTCATTCTATTTGCCAAAAATCTCTTACTAAAGTCCTCAAATTAATTCTAATCATCCTCACCATGAGGCCTAACAGATCCTCAAAAATTTCTAGCTCCAAAGAAAACATATCTAACTCGCATGCTAAATCCAATACCCAAGGGTTGTCGTATACCTAAGCTCTGATACCATCTGTAACACCCCGTCCTCCCGGGCAGAGCGAGCGAAGCGCCACTATCGATAAAACTAAACTAATCCACAATCACAAGGTATAGAGCATCTAAATCCCACAACAACAAGAGAGGAAAACACTAATCTCAAATCTCTTCAAATTCAATACAACAAAGTCTCTTGAAATAATATAAATCACAAATGCTCTATACAACACAATAAAATAATACAAATCTTCCAAAAATATTCTTCTCAAAATAATCCACGCTAAAATCATCACAATCCATAGCGCTCAAATTCACGCTAATCTGCCACTAAAAGAAAATATGGGGAAGTACACAATACGACATGAAAGATGCTCAACAAATATAGGTTAGCGATGAATAAAGCACAACAATACGAATACGAATATTCAAATCAAATGCAAATCTCAATAGCATTTTATCAATAAATTTCTCAACAACACATTAACCGGGTCACCAGGCCTCACCCCATCCGCATATGCTTTATCAAGACATAGCTCGGGAAGTAGGAATTTTAGCGGGTGCCCAACATTCGTGCCATATTAAATCTCATGGTAACGTGCTCAACAATGATATAATGATACCACATGAATCAAAATAATTCCAACAATTAATTTTTCAGATTTCAATGAATTTAACAATTCAAAATATGAGTTCAATTAAACAGGAAATCAACGGAATAACTCTCGAGAGTTTTAAAGAGCATATTGTGTAAAACCCCATACCTCAAAATCATCACATAAAAATCAGCCTCAAAATCTGATCGCACCATCACATTCCTCTCGCGAAAATAATCAAATCATGTTCTAACCCCAACACAAGATAACCTCAAATAGGCCTATTTTAAAAACCCAAAAAAATCAGATCCAAAAATTATTCGAATCGCCATTCCGACTTCAGATTTGGATTCTACACAAAAAATTGAGTCAGGTATGTGTTTTGAGTTTTTCTCAAATCTCATCCGAATGCCCTAAAAAAGAAGATCTAAACATTTCAAATTGGCTCTTCTCATTCCACTTGTTTTTGCCTCTTTGGATTTCGTTTTGGGCCTCTCTTTTTCATCTCCCTTTCCTTATAATCACCCATAATATTCCTTATATAGCCCTTCTCTCAAACCCTAACTTGGAGACTAAGCTAATGCATATTACTATATTGCCCTTTAATTAAAAATTATCAACTTTACATATTTAAACCATTACAAAATGTTCAAACACAATTTAAATTTAAATGTTTGATTCGATTTCAAACCAAAATAAATTTTATTATCCCCGATTAGTAAAATAATAATATTACTGAAATTTTGTATAACATTCATAAATAAAGCCCTTAAATTTATGGGGTATTACATTTTTCACAAACTCCACCTATATTGGTGACTTACAATGAAAACACTTGTTAAGATTTTTCATAAACTCCACCTATATCGGTGACTTAACAAAGAAAATGCTTGTTAAGATTTTCCATAAACTCCACCTATATCGGTGACTTAACAACGAAAATGCTTGTTAAGATTTTTCATAAACTCCACCTATATTGGTGACTTAACAACGAAAACGCTTGTTAAGATTTTTTTCATAAACTCCACCTATATCAGTGACTTAACAACGAAAACGCTTGTTAAGACTTTTCATAAACTCCACCTATATCGGTGACTTAACAACGAAAATGCTTGTTAAGATTTTTTCATAAACTCCACCTATATCGATGACTTAACAACGAAAATGCTTGTTAAGATTTTTCATAAACTCCACCTATATCGGTGACTTAACAATGAAAATGCTTGTTAAGATTTTTCATAAACTCCCCCTATATCGGTGACTTAACAACGAAAACGATTGTTAAGATTTTTCATAAACTCATTTTCTTCTAACTGTTCTCAGGTTGCTTGGGAGGATTCTCCACCAGTTCTTTCGCCCATCGCTTCACCCCGTCGGGAACCTGTTATTTTAGAAGACTCTAGTCACAACGATCAAGGTTCCATGACTGGTGCTTCTACTGAGAGCGAATCTGGCTGTGAGCTTCCTCTCCTGGCTTGGATCCTTATGCCTTCTACCTGATGGTGCTTCAGCGTTCTCCTCAGATAGCTGCCAATCATCGCTTGGTAGTTAATCAGCTTGCAAGACACCATCCTGAACGTTCGCTGTGGATTTCTTACGTTCCAACATCTCCGTGATAAGTTACAGGCTTCAGGGCATGGCTACCGTTATGGCTGAAATAACCAGCACTCGCACTTCTAACGTTACCAGAGCCCTCCTCAACTAATTCCTGGGCTACCCGAGGGAGTTGGGTCGTGATGGCTTTCATTTTGGCTGGCTTATCACGCACTTAAAAACTTTGGAGCCAGCGACTGGATAACCAGAGGGAATTGCTCCGAAAACATCAGAAGGATCAACGGGCTAAGGAAGCTAAGTTGGATGAGTTAGCACCTCTCCTTGCAGCTGTTGACAAAGAGGTGGGGGATATCGAAGAAGCTCTGCATCTGGCTAAGATGAAGTGAGAGAGACTCTCATTGAGCATACACAAGCGTAAACGAGGCTGGAGGTTTCTATAAATTCCCAACAGTCTTGCCTGGCAGCTTCTTTGGGCATTCCTGGAGATTTTTTCTCTGCTCCGGATCTTTGGTTCCTCTTAGGTCAATGATTTGTTGTAAATATTTTCCTTTTCTTCTTTTTATGTAATTCTTGGGCAATAGCTCTCAATTTTGTAATGCCCCAAAGTTTATGAATGAAGAAAAATGTATGTTTTCCCATGTCATTTCTTTGTGTTACAACTGTTTGCGTACATTATGAAGTTCTATAATTCTTTCATCTCCACTTGAGTTATAATAAAAAGAACTTGCATACTCACCATAAAAAGAACTTGTGTATTCGTAACAACATCTAGATACATCAGTGGCCCAATCATAATTTCTTACACATGATAGACTTTCAACCATTTATTGTTAATCTTGAATGGTTTATCTTCTTCCATCATAGAAATTAAGAAATAACATGAGTCATGAGCTTCTTTTACAATGAAAGGTCCCTCCCAATTTGCTGCAAACTTGGGTACGGGAAACCCTCTGATGTGCTTCACTGCTGCTTTCAACACGAGGTTTCCCTCCATGAACTTCCTCGGTCTCATCAAGTTATCATATGCCCTGGAAAGCTATTTCGTATACATTTGAAAGTGTTGCATCGCATTATCTCTGTGTTCATCCAACGCTTCCAGCTGCACATGCCTACTCTGAGGGAGCATGCTACTTTGCAAGGCATATCGAGTAGAGGGAACTTCTAACTCCACCGGAAGGATTGCCTCAGCCCCATAAATAAGGTAGAACGGAGTATACCCTGTAGGCTTCCTCTTGGTTGTTCGATAGGCCCACAATATAGCTGGTATTTTGTTATCCCACGATCCTGGGAAATACTCCATCATTTTAGTTAAAATGTTAACCAAGGTTTTGTTAGTTGCCTCGGCTGGACCGTTTCCCTTTGGATATACCACCGTTGAAGTGTGATGAACAATGGAGTACTTGTACCTGAGCATTGTCACCTCTGAATTGATGAAATGGGTTCCATTATCTGAGAGGATAGCCTTTGGAATCCTAAAATGGCAGATGATGTATTCTCTGATGAACTTGCTCACCACCCCTGCTGTTGCCCTTCTTAGTGGTATCGCTTCAGCCCATTTTGTAAAACACTCCGTTGGTACTAGTATCCATATCTCCCCCTTGACGAAGGATGTATTGCCCCTATAAGGTCAAACGCCCAAGTGTGAAAAGGATAAGGTGTTGCTAGGGAGTGTAGATCTATCGATGGGGCATGGATCATATTTCCATGAAGTTGACAAGCTTTGCATTTTCGAACGAACTCAGCAGAGTCTTTCTCCATTATTGGCCAATAATATCCCAATATCATTAATTGGTCATACATTTTGGCCACTCCTATATGAGATGGATTGTGCACCTATTTAAGGACCTCGGTTGCTTCTTCTTTTGTGATGCAACGAAGTGGCCTGTTGAAGTAGCCCCTTCGGTAAAGCTACCCCTCCTGAACGTAGAACCTCGGGGCCCTTCGCTTGAGTCCCATCACGTCAATCTTTTCTATTGGGATAACTCCATATTTAATGAAGTGAATATAGGTCTGCCTCCAGTCAGGTTGAGCTTTCACGAAATGACATTCAGCTGATTCGAAGAATAACTGGCATTTATCGCATTTCCTTTGTAGCTCTGCCGGGTCCTATTTCATTTTAGGAAAAAAATCCCACTCTTTGGATTCTTCGGTAGAGAGGTATCTCTGTTGTCTCACAGTGCTCTTCATGTATTTTCTTCAATCTCTGCTCTTCCTCTTACTCTTCTGGGTCGATGCTCCTTGAAAACCATCCTCCTGCATTCCTGAAGTAAAGGTTTCCCGGATTTATGATGTATTGGGCTAATTCCCTTAGATCCATCACTCCTTCTGCGAATTCCAATTGTCTTCTAATCTCTCCCCTTCAGTCACCATCCTACTCTATCAACTGGATTGCCTGAACTACCGAGGGCGCTATTCTTTGTTGAATCACAATGGTAGTTGTATCGTTCCTTATAACCATTTTTGGGTAATAGTGGCATAGGCGTCTGGGTGGCGGTTCATCGTTCTAGAATGTCTCTTGATCTTGGTCCAATGGAACTGGCAGAGGAGCCTCTGAATGATGGTTCTGTATGGTGCCAGACTCACGTGTTTCAACGCATACTCTCTATTCACTTACTGAATTACCAAATTCGAATCACCTTTGATGCAAAGTGAACGAATCCCCCTTCGAAGAGCCTCTAGAAACCCCAGCTCCAATGCTTAATATTTTGCTTCATTATTGGAACAAGGGAAATCTAATTTGTAGGAAAGGAAAATCTCCTCCATTCCTTTTGAAAGAATAACCCCTGCTCCTCATTTCTTTTTCCTCGAAGATCCATCAAACTGCATCATCCATTCCTCATCCGTTGCGACTAGGTGATTGGCCTGCAAATCATCTCCTGGAATAATTTCTTTGGGTGGCTCAAACGTTCCCGAGGGGAATATTGCCAGCAGATAGACGTACGCTTGGCTTTTGATCGCACGCGGAACCACACACTTCAAGTCATATTCGGAGAGGATAGGGAACCACTTAGCTTCCCTACCAATCAATATAGTTCTTGCTAGCATATAATTAATAGGATCACATCTTGTTACAATATGATTTATAAAAGACAACATATAATGTCTAAGTTTTTGTGCTATAAAGACTAAGGATAAACAATGCCTTTCCAAGCTACTATATCTGACCTCTGGCCCATGTATGATTCTGCCGAGGTAGTAGACCAGTCATTCTTCCCATCAATCTCCTGTGCCAACAAAGCTCCCACGGACCTCATGGTAGATATGAGGTATAGCTACAACGATATTCCTTCCTGTGGGGGAACCATGATTTATGGTGAATCGAGCAACTTCTTCAGCCCAACAAGTGAATCCTAGTGAACCTCATCCCACTTAAATTTTGTGTTCCTTTGTAACAACTGCATCAACTGATGTGTCATCTCGACTAATCCAGGCACAAATCTCGTAAGATAGGAGACTTTATCGAGGAAACTCTTCAGCTCCTTTGATTTTCTTGGACTTGTCATCTCCAAGATCGCTCGCTGCTTGTCCTGGTCCATCTGCACCCCTTTCCGATCAACCATGAATCCTAGAAATTTTCCACTTGTTACTCCGAAGACGCACTTAAGTGGGTTCATCTTTAATTTATATTTCCTGCATCAGGAAAACACCCTCCTCAAATCACTCAAATGGGATTCCTCCTTCTTTGATTTGATGACCAAATCATCCACATAGAATTCCACAAATTTGTGAAAGAAGTGGTGAAAAATGGCCATCATTGTTCTCTGGTAAGTAGCCCCAGCGTTCTTGAGTCCAAACGGCATTACTCTATACATGAAATTACCCAATGGGGTTTTAAATGCCATTTTCTCTGCATCCGAGAGGTCCATCTTGATCTGGTTGTACCCTACATACCCATCCATGAAGCTATACATCTCATGACCAGCCGTTGCATCTATCACGCTGTCAATGGAGGGCAAAGGATACTCATCCTTGGGGTAAGCTCTATTCAAATCTCTGAAGTCCACACAGATCCTTATTTGGTTTTCATCTTTCTTTCCCACCGGGACAATGCTAGACAACTAAAATGGGTTCTGTATCAGTTTGATGAACCCTATCGCCAATAAGCGCTAGACCTCTTCCTTTATCTTTAAATCCAACTCAGGCTTGTACGTTCTCATTGCTTATTTCATCGAAATGGCTGAAGGCATCACGTTCAACTTGTGGCAGCTGAGTCCCTCATCCAGCCCTTCGTATTTCCGCGCAAAAACATCTATGAACTCCCTAATCAACTCAACCAAAGCCTCTCATCTCTTCTTACTGAGATCTTTCGAGATGAAAATATGCCTTGGATCTTCTCCTTCTTTTGCTAAGTTCAAGTGCTCCAACTCTTATACCTGTGGCTTTGGTTGATCTGCCATGTAATCTAGTTCTTTGACAACATCTTCCATGAACTCTTATATGTTGGAGTTGTCTATCACCATACATTGCCCCCGTTGATCCACCAAAAAGCACTCATATATTGGGTCAGCCTCGTTGTCAGCTTCTTCAGTCTCCCGTTCACACTATTATAATCGATATATCACCTTTCCTTCTTCGGTAACGACTTTCTTGCACTGTCTACTGGTAGTTGTAACTGCCTTCCTCTTCTTCTCTCTAGAAGGCTCAGCCACTCTTTTTTCTAAAATCGGCTCAGCACGCTTTGCCATTGGACCTCATATTCCATCAGATCCACTCTAGGCTTCATTCTGTCTCTGAGCTGCTTCGAGATGTTTTGGGGCCGAGGGACCGCCTGACGAGCTTCTTCGGCCATTACTCTTGTGCTGCTTGCAACCTCTTTATTCTGCTCATTCAAGGTCCCCATCCTTTCTCTGATCGAGGGAATCAAGGATTCCTGCATTCTTCTCGTTAGGTCCCTAACATCCTCCTCTAATTCTGTGTAAAATTCCACATATACTAAGTGAGCTTCCTCGATAGTGAAGGGCCTCTTCGTAGCCCTAATGGTCACCTCTATCCCTTTGATATTTTCCTTAACGCATTGGTGATACGTCGAAGGAACTAGCCCTTGGTTGTGCATCCACACTCTTCCTATCAGCAGATGGTAGGAAGTTGCACTCTCTACTACGTGGAACTTGATATAGGAACTCATATTTCCCATTACAATCCCAAAATTTACGTACCCAATGGACTTGGAAGATTGGTTATCATATCCCGAATTCACCAAAGGCATGGGGAGCAACCTTTCTTCTGGAATATTGGCTGCATGGAAAGAGTTGATTGGCATGATATTGATGGAAGCTCCCCCATCCATAAGAGTCCTTGCAAAACTAACTCTGTTGACGCTAGCAGTCACATACAATGGCCTATTATAAGGGAATCTCACGACCTTATCCGCATCGCTGAAAGTTACTTCCGACAAAATCTTCTTCACCAACCTGGCCATGGGTCCCCTTCATCTCAGCGAGGGGACCATTTTATTCCTCGCAATGTCAAGTATTGCCTGGGTTATTTCCAACCTACTCTCCTTCGGTATCCCTACTTTTTCAAAGAACCAGGTGAACCTTGGGGATTTTGAAACTGCACAGTATTATATTGCTCGGTGTACCCTACCCATGGGGGCTGATACCTCCCCTCACAGGTTGTATCGGCTACCTAAACATCATGGTCACCACTACTGGATTTGGTCGAACGACCAATGAGATATTTCTTGTTTCTTTTAAGAACATCGAAAAAGTCCCCTCACGCGTCTCATTGATTAGATAGCAGATGTACTCACGAAGTAGCCCCTCCGCGTAGATCTATAATAACTTGGACTCTTTGGCCTCCTCCCTCACATCGAGGGACCCTTCCTGGAACCTTTGAACGTAAGTCACCACTTATTCCCTGGGTCGTTGCTTCTCACTCCCCAATTGGATCAAAGTAAACTCATCTTTCGCCAGAAAGAATTTCTGGACGAACAAAACGTGCATCTCCTCCCATGTAGAAACTCTCTTGGGATCTAAATGAGAGTACCAGGTATATGCTTTATCGGTTAAGGATTTAGAAAACTCCCTCAACCTGAGCTTCTTGTTATTACAATTCGCCCCCAAGTGTTTAACAAAGCGCTTAATGTGCTCATTCGGGTTTTCACCTTTTCCTGTGTATTTTTCAAAAATAGGAGGAATATAAAATTTTGGATAGGGCTCATTGTTGTATTCCTGGGGGTAAGGTGTTCGAAAGTTGTCATAAACTGAAGCTACCTCGCCAACAAATTGTGAGGAGGCTTGCATGAACTTTAGCATCGCTTTCTGCATCTCTTTCCTCATCACCTCCATGGGTGATGCCACTGGAGCAACTACCAACGGGACCATAGGCTGAGTGCTTGTTGGAGCTGGAGCAATCATCATAATTGGAGCCATTGATACTCCCGAGGCCCTCACCGATGGATTCAAAATGGAGGGTATACTTGCTGGGACTGTTCTCTTTACGCCTGTATTTGGTGGGGCCGTTGGGGCTGCCCCTGATGTTATGAATGAATTGTATTCAAATACTCCCAACACCGTTGAAGCTACCGAAGTTTGCAAAAACTCATAAAACTTATTCATGAGGAGTGCCACTTGAGTTGGTCCCAATGCAGCACTCGTGGAAGCTTGTGTCATCCCTAGAACGCATGTCGTCACCTGAACTGGAGGTACCTCTATTCGAGGGCCCATCCCTTAGAGCCTCCAGTTCTCTCGCCGCCTGTTCTTCATTGTGTTGAATGTCATCAAAGTTGAGCCTTCGATTAACGTTATCTTACACCATAGTCCTTGCTTAGAAGAATGCCTCCCCAGCGGAGTCACCAAAATGTAAGAGGGTAGTTTAGATAAGATGAAGACGTAACCCCTTTATGAGTACAATAATGATAAGTTAAATAATGACACTATTGATTAACCACAGGACATACAAGCACGACTCAATGAAGATAGACTCAGTTTCAACTCACAAATATCTCGTGTATAACTCAGAACGTAGTAATGAACTTAGAAATAACTTAGTTAGAGGGAGAGAGAAGTAAGCACACTAGATACACCTTGGCAGGAAGCTAAACAGACCAACCACCCTCAAGAATCTCTGTCAAGTATTAAAAGCTTCGTAATAAATGACAATGGTGGGTGAGTAAACTCTCTGGTTTGTAATAACTCTCTCTGATGAATATTAGCTCTAGTAATAACTTCCGAACTCTCAGAAGGATCATCCTCTCCTCAGAGGTGGTTGGGGTCCTTAAATAGCCTCCCACACCACCCCCGAGGCAACTCCGCCATTAATGCTCGTGAAAGACATCCCTCATACTTTATGTCACAAATATTAAATACCTGATGCACTAGTTGTCTCCACATCATAAACATTAAATGCGAAGACATGCCTTTTGCCTAACCACTGTGTGTCAGGGGGCTATTTTCATAGAGGTGGCTCACCAACTATCTGACAACCCCAAATACCACGGTGGTTTACTCAAGTGCAGGTCTGACATTGCCTAGCTGGTTAGTGACATCAGATAAAGTGGATGTGACATTAAGTAGAGGGTTGTTTGGCTCACAACTCAACGCCTGATGGAACTCAAGGCTACTCCCCTAGGGTTCCACGGTCAGGGTCCTTCGGTGTTTTACCAGGTGTATCTAAGATGGTCAGGACAAGCCCCAACGGTGCCTCACTTCTTAATCCTCCAAACCAAGTCCCTCTGAAGTTCCCACGGTGAGGTCATTCGATAGAGCATGAAATCTTTCCCAGGACTTGCCAAGCCTAGTCTCTCGCGAGTACCGTTGGACCTCACACATAATCATTATTCTCGTTACATCTTTAGATTCGTTATATCCCATAGTCAGTACAAACAAAAGATAAAATATGGCTAAGTAACACAACAAGCTAAATTATTAGTTGCCACGCTAAGCTGCCTCGCCGAAATGCCACGCTAAGATGCGTCGTTGAGATGCCACACTTGAGCTGCCTTGCTGAGTTGCCACGCTGCCTTAACCACATATACTGTTGTAAATAGGGGAATTATCCCTAATCTCAGGATTACCTTCAATCCCCCTCTACAGACATATATAGAAAATATGATTTGTGCGTTTATCATGATATTAGTCGTTATTAGGAGACGACAATATGTGTTGGATGAAACGCAAACAAGCATGATATATATATAAATATGAAAATGGGAGATGTTAGAAAATTAGGGAATTTGAAAAAATTGGAAAATTGAAAAGTTGGAAAGTTGGACTCGAGTCTGAGATTTTAATTCGAGATTCCTACGTAGCCTATAAACGCATCGAAGTCCATGTAGTTCGAATGTAGCATAGGAATGGGGCTTATCCCATAGATTCGAACAAAATTTTATTATATGTGTATGTGCAGAAAGTGTGTTTTTTGGTTTTGGAAAAAGTGTGATGGATAATTCCGTTCTGAATTTACGGGTAATCCCTCTTTTATTTGTTTTTTGGGATTTTTGTAGAAAATAAAGTATGTTAAATATACAAATAAAAGTGTAGATATTAATGTGTATGAACTATAGTAAGAACTAGATTATGAATCTAATGTATATTATGCAAAAACAAGGATTTTAAAGAGAGAAGGAAGGAATTGGACCTTCTTTGAAGCTTGATCTTGGATCTTGGATGAACTCCCTTGAATGATGATTAAAGAGAGAGATATTTTTCCAAATTGGGCATGAAAAGGATGGGAATGTAAGCTTGAATGGAACTTCACATGAGGAACTTCGCTGATTTTGAGGGAATGTTGCTGAGATCACGGATGCTGATGGATCTCTTGTCTGCCTTGGGAGGGAGGTCATGGCCTCTATTTATAGGGTCACGGGGGTGTCGATCGGCCTACCCCAAGGAGTGCCTATCGACAGGTAATCCTTGACACTGTGACGATAGGCTGAACCTTCCAATTGGCAGTCTCGTGCATATTTTTTATGGAAAAATGGTCGTAAAATGCAAACCGTTGATCCAAATTGTGCACGAGGCATACTGTTAGAAAGGTACTTTAGAGACCTTCAAGAGTCCTTTAGACTGCTTCGAGTTTGGGAGTTGACTTTAGGTCAAATATGTCTCGAAAGCGCATGTCGATCTTTTTGACGGGAGATCATCAGACAAAAATGAATCGTTCGTCCATTTGGTAACTCAGAATCATGCACGGGGCAGACCGTTCGAAAGGTTAGGAGATGTAATTCTACATTCCAAATAGTTTTTCTCGGTTCGAATGGTTAGCCTTGGTCAATCGGGACCTGAAAGGGCCTAGGGAACTCTCAGAGTAAAATGGATCGTTCGTTTGTACCGTAGGCCAGAATCACACAAGGGGGAGGCCATTGGAAAGGGTATTCAGTACCTTTCGGAGATTCATTCAGTCTCGTTCGAGATAAAGAGTTTACTTTGGTTAAATAGAGCTCGGGAGCGCCCGATGGCCTCCTAATCGATTTTTATGAGAAAATTAATCGTTCATCCAAATAGTTATGTTGTTTCGTGCACGGGGCGGATCGTTGGAAAGGGGTTTTAGTGACCTTTAAATATTCAAAGAGCTTTCGCTCTGACGGTGAAGTTTATTGGCATCAATTAGGGGCTCGGGAGTGCCCGGTGGTCTCTAGATTGGTACTCAGAGTGCGACATAGGGTTTGAAGTGAGATGGGGAGGTTCTAGGGACCTAAGGGGATACTTAGGGGGTCCTATAATGTGGTGTATATATAGCCCCTCGACGGGTGATCTTGGAAAAAGTGATTGCGATTGAATAAACACCACATGATAGAGGTCGATTCTGTGGACCTAAGGGATGAGGATGATCGTGTAATACCCCGTATTTTTATGCTATATTAATTTGGGGATTTATTAAATTTAATGTGAATGATTTATTTAATAAAAATCTGGAAATTAATTATGTTATAATTATTAACGTGACGAGAGTTAGTAATTATGGGAAACTTGTTGAATATTACTAATGAGCAAAGTAATATATTATATTGGTTATATTGAATGTCATGAGTGAATTAAATGACTATTTCGGAAATTCAAGTCGGGACGTGCCCGTGTCACGTCAGGACTAATTTTGTTAAATAAAAATTGAATATTTTATAAGTTATTCGTATGGTCGTTTTGAGTGCCCCAACGCGTCCGGAAGGGTCGAGATAGTCAGAAAAGTGTACCCGGGGGTGTAGTTTGGGTCTCGGGGCACTTTTAGGCCTAATTAGTACCCCGGGAGGGCATTTTAGTCATTTTACATAATTGGGTAATTAAACCCACGAAATTCAGCAACCTATATCAGCCATTTAGGTTAGCTTTTAGGGTTAGAATATCCAGAAATCAAGTGACGTCCATTGGAGAAGAGAGGAGAGAGCTCCAAGGAAATTCAAGGCCAAAAAGTCACCGGTTTACACCGCCGCCACCACCACCGCGTAGATCGCGAGACGAGGAATGCAGCCATACCAAAATCAGCCGTGAATCAGAATACCAAAAATCCCAGGCAATTGTTTAACTTGCTATTTTTCGTTGATGCAATCTTCATGTTCGTTTAGGAATGATTTGTGATGAAAACTATGGAAGAAAACCTAATTTATGATAGGAGAATCCATGTAGTATTGATTTATATGTTGATTCTGGAAACCCTTGCCATGTAGAGGAAATAAACCACGAAATTTTGATGATCATAAGAAAGAAATTCTGGATAAAGATTTGTTAGAAATCTGTTTAAGAAAATTCTAGGGTTCTTGATAATTGGATATAATTTTAGGTTGAAAATCCATGTTTAAATGATGAATATGTACATGCCTTACGTTAGAATCATCTAGTATATTGTTATAATGTTAGTAGTAGAATTCTGGGATGATTGGAACTTGAAAATATGGATTTGGTGAAATTTTGGTGATGAAACCCGTAACTGCATCTGCAGAATTTTTCGCAGACCTGCTTGATCTATCGATCGAGCCTAGAGCTTCGATCGATCGAAGGTTCGATCGATCGAGCCCCAAGCTTCGATCGATCGACCCCTCCTGGCAGACTCCTAATTCCCTTTTTAAATGAGTTAAATTCAAATTGCCGTCATATAATTCTTGGGCATTTTTGATAAAATGATTTGGGAGACATTGAGGACTAGTAGGGCATATGAATAAGTGTTGGGACCTTTAATCTTCAACGAGAATGGTATTTATGGGATATTTACTTTAGGTTGGTAAATTTACGAATTTAAAGGGTGAGGTGCGTAAGAGAGTTACCTTGGAACCTAATAAAGACACTTACTGAATTTCAGATTTGTGAGGATATAGTCCACGAGTGTCAGGTAATAAGTGAGAAGACCCTTCGAGTTAAGGTTAGGAATGAAACCTTATACGTAATTCTATAAATGTGAAATTTAGGATAAATGGTATAATTATGGGTGACGAGAAGAACCTATATTTATATGATAACTGTGTGTACATATATGATATACATGTGAAAAACATACCGCGCTACTTGCTATCCTTGAGGTTACCGCGCTGGGACAGTCTTATCTCGATGGGACCTTTATGGGGGATATTGACTTGTACCCTAGAAGATAGATATCCTTGGTACAGGCTATCGAATCGATAGTTCAGACGGTTCTAAGAGACGCGAGTATGTGCCATCCTCTTAGAGACTTGGAATCTATGCTTCGCCTCGATATTTTTTGTGTATGTGTTAATACAGTTCGAGAGTGATTCCGAACTTGTATTCCCCTTGATATGAGTGGTATGGGGTTTGGATAGTAGAAGTATGCATGCACCATAGTTTTATTTGGGGTGCTGTTATTTATATATATTATACGAGTAGTTAATATATATATGAGATTTGGAAATTTGAAACTGCCTACTGTGATTTGATAAGTAGGACATGGTTGATGACATATATAGTAAGTACTTGTTTTGTGAAAGTATAATATGACACTGGGAAACGTTATAAATGAACAAAAGCTAAAACAAGAGTAGTGCTACTAATTAGAAGTATTCTTTTTAAACAAAAATATTGTTCGGTTTTGAAATCTTATGAGTAAGTTAAGATACGATAAATTATTGGAATGGTTAGTATGATAAAATTGTTAAGAAACTGTTGGGAAGGTTAGTGCGATAGGTGTGCACATTAGAAGAGAGGTGAGTATTTTATCAAGAGGGTGACGCACTAATATGTTGTTTCATTGGCCTGTATCAATTTAAATACTTGCTAAACGTATTTTTAAATCAAACACACTTTCGGGCTCTGATCCGTTTCTTTCTCTCTCTCTCTCTCTCTCTTGTATATATATGTATATATTTCAGGTGCCCAGCCACAGGGGCGTCTTGCTTAGGATCCCTTGAAAGGAACGTGCTGCAGCTTAGGTGGGAGTTCCAGGTTACTTGCGTAGACGGCTTCCCTTATTGACTCCACTTTTAGCATTCTCAATTATTGGGCATGTGTCGCCCTTTCCATTATTTCATTATTGTTGGGACATTTGTATTTCAGTCATTTCCAGCATTGTTACTATGGGTTTTAGTCAGTTTGTATTTGTGACTTTAGTTTTCGTATGTGGACATTCAATTGACGAATGTATTCTATTAATTGGACTATGCTGCAGATATTTATTTGTGGTGTGATTCTTACTTATTGAATGTTGTTAATAAAATAAATAAATATTTTTCTTTAAATAAAATTTGGAAAGTTATGTATGAAAATGTTTTGACACTTAGCTTAATTATTTAGGGTGTTAAATTGGAAAAATTATTTTTATCGACAGTGATGCTGAGAATGAACCAACTGTTTACCTTGATTTAATTTAATAAAGGAGTGATCTCCCGGTATTTAATTAGGCGGGGTGTCACAGGTGGTATCAGAGCATCAGGTTCTAGTGTCCATAGGATCTGTACGGCTTATTTCGCTTTCAGCTTAACGTTATTGCTATAGAGCCCTATTTTTTAGGATTGTTGTATTCCTGCTTTTACGTTAAAGTCTTCAGCTATTTGAGATTTGATGATAACTGTAGACTAATAAACTTGTTCACGTTTCAGATGTCTCCGAGACGTGCTCCGAAAGATAGGCGTGCCCAAGCCGAGCAGCCAGCAGCTCTGACACCAGGCACAATGAATGAAAATGAAGTAGCCGCCATTGTTGCTCAGGCGGTGAATGCCGCAATAGCGGTGATTCAAAAGGATCCACCCCAGGTTCAGGCAGTGGCGCCAGCACCATCACAACTTCCATCTGCATGGGAGAGGGTTCGGGATTCTTTTCAGAAAGCGCATCCCCCTGAGTTTTCTGGTAGCTCCGATATTATTACAGTTAGCCAATGGAAGAAGGACATCCAGCGGCACCTCCGTATGTATGAGTGCACTGATGTGCAAAAGCAGTTATTGGCTTCCTTTAAGCTGGTGGGAGCCGCATTGCAGTGGTGGGAGTCCACTACCACTTTGGAGGAGAGGGACACGATCCCTATTTAGTTATTCTGGGAGCGGTTTGACCGCAAGTATTTTCCACCCGCAGTGCAGACTGAGATGAGGCAGAAATTACTAAATCTGAAGCAGGAGAACCTTACTGTAGCTGAGTATGAGGAGGAGTTCACGAGACTTGTCACCATTGTGCAAGATGAGGCACCTACTGAGAGCAAGAAGATTTTGATGTTTGTCGACGGGTTAGCTTGGAGGATCCGTCAGCACCTTATTGGGAATTTATCACTGAGTACTTTTACTGATGTACTCAATGCCTCATTGCTACATTGCCAGGATCACCACTTCCATCTGCAGGGAAGCAAGAGAGCAGGAGAGTCCAGCCAGCAGGGCAGGACTGGGGGTAATAGTGCCAGTGGGGCACCATCTCATGGACAGACTCGTCAGCATGAGCAGAGTTCCCATCAGGGGGACCCTGCTAAGAGATTCCGTTCAGGTGATTCTAGGCAGGGATTCGGGGGTTTCAGGCAGGGCCATCAGGGCCAGCCTAATCAGCAGGGCCAGTAGGGCCAACACCGACCACAGGGACAACATCAGGGCCAGCAAGGCCAACAGCGTGCACATCAGGGCCAACAGGGCCAGTGGCGTGGAGGTAACGGCCAACAGGGCCGTGGACAACAGGGTCAGAGGGGAGGTAACTTCAAAGGCCGATGCTTTGGGTGCGGTAAACATGGCCATAGGCGCCAGGATTGTCCAGAGGGCGATAGGGCCCCACAGCAGCAGGGAGCCCGTAATGAGCCGCAGAGATCACTTTTTCCACCTGCCCTCCCAGCTCCAGCCCAGGTGCCAGCCCTACCAGCCATTCCAGCAGCTCCAGTGCAGCAGGGGCAATTACAGTATGGACGTGTCTATAACATCCACCAGGCAGCAACTCCACAGGCACCACCCGCGATAGAGGGTATGTTTCCTATCCATGGTACTATGGGTCGGGTTTTGTTTGATATGGGGGCAACACATTATTTTATAGCTACGCATTTTGCGAAGGCTTTAGGGTTGTTAGCCACAGCAGAGAGAACCGTGACGTGTGTCGACTCACCACTGGGGAGTGGGTCACTTATTTTCTTTATATGCCGGGGAGTGGGGGTAGAGATTGGTAGCTTGGTATTACCTGTAGACATGTTAGTCTTAGACATGCACGAGCATTATGTGATTATTGGTATGGATTGGCTCGCAGCTTATAGAGCCATGATTTATTGCTTCGGTGGGAGCATTGTTTTTGCCATTCCAGGGCAAGAGATGTTTGTAGTGGCGATGCCTCGCCCAGAGGGAGGTTCGACCGCTCATTTGTATTACATAGAGGAGGATACCTCTAAGGAGGTTGTGATTCCCTTAGATTCGATCCCTGTTGTCAGGGAGTATTCCGATGTGTTTCAGGAGATACCAGGCCTACCGCCCAGTCGTGAGATAGACTTTGTTATAGATTTATTGCCAGATACGAGACCGATAGCACGCGCACCGTACCGTATGGCTCCGGAAGAGATGCGAGAGCTACGAGATCAGATAGAGCATCTATTAGGTCAGGGCTTCATTCGTAGGAGTACCTCACCTTGGGGTGCTCCAGTCTTGTTTGTGAAGAAGAGAGATGGTTCACTGAGATTGTGTGTGGACTACCGGGAGTTGAACAAGGTCACAATACGGAATAAGTATCCATTGCCTCGAATTGATGATCTGTTCGACCAGTTGAGGGGAGCAACTTTCTTTTCGAAGATAGATCTGAGGTCGGGGTACCATCAATTACGTATTAGAGAGCAGGATGTTTCAAAGACTGCCTTCTTATCGAGATATGGGTCTTATGAGTTCAGGGTGATGCCGTTCGGACTCACAAATGCGCCAGCCGTTTTCATGGACTTGATGAACCGAGTATTCAGAGAGTTCTTAGATCAGTTTGTCATCGTCTTCATAGATGACATCTTGATATATTCACACTCCGAGGAGGAGCATGCCGAGCACTTAAGGAAGGTTCTTCAGACTCTACGAGAGCATCAGTTGTATGCTAAGTACGAGAAGTGTGGATTCTGGTTGCGAGAGGTATAGTTCTTGGGCCATGTTGTTTCTGAGCAGGGGATTTCAGTTGACCCGAGCAAAGTGTCAGCGGTGAGGTTGTGGGGACAGCCCACGACACCGATTGAAGTGCGTAGTTTCTTGGGGTTAGCCGGTTACTACCGGAGATTCATTCGGGGATTCTCCAAAATAGCGGGTCCATTGACGAATCTGACTCGCAAAGGGGTACCATATGTTTGGGATGACGCTTGTCAATTGGCTTTCGATGAGCTGAAAGACAAGCTTACTTCAGCGCCATTCCTTGCGTTACCGAAGCCGGGTGTGGAGTACTTGGTTTATACCGATGCGTCTTTACAAGGACTTGGAGGTGTACTCCAGCAGGAGGAGAAGGCTATAGCTTTTGCTTCCCGCAAGCTTAAGCCGCATGAGAAGAATTACCCCACCCACCACCTGGAATTGGCAGCGGTCGTCTTTGCATTGAGAATATGGAGGCACTATTTATTGGGGGATAAATTCCGTTTGTTCACAGACCATAAGTCACTGCAGTACCTGTTCACTCAGCGAGAGCTGAATATGGCTAGAGTTTGTCAAGGACTAACAGTTCGATATACAGTATCATCCGGGGAAGGCCAACATAGTTGCTGATGCGTTGAGCCGTAGACCGATAGACGATGTAGCGGACATCTGGAAAGCAAAGTGGAAGGAATTGGGTCACCAGGACGCAGTGGCACGATCTTTCATATCCGTGATGTCAGTCACACCCGAGATTGTTACGAAGGTGATACAGGCACAAACTACAGACCCATTTTTCCAGGAGCAAATTGTGCGACTTCTAGCCGAGGGTGCTGAGTCCTATTCTGTTAGTTCTGATGGAGGTTTGAGGTTTAATGGGAGATTGGTGGTTCCAGAAGGAGCAGAATTACGTCATGCAGTGATGACTCATTCTCATGGGTCCCGATTTGCAGTACATCCGGGAGGCGATAAGATGTACAAGGATATGAGGCGACAATACTGGTGGAGTGGGATGAAGAAGGACATCGCCGAGTTCGTATCCAAGTGTTCTACCTGCAAGCTGGTAAAGGTGGACCATCAGAAACCATCAGGATTTCTTCAGCCATTGAAAGTACCCGCGTGGAAGTGGTAGAGTATTTCCATGGATTTTATTACAGGGTTGCCTACATCACAGCGGGGCCATGATTCCATCTGGGTGATTGTAGACCGTTTGACCAAGGTGGCTCATTTTCTGTCGGTGTGGAAAGATTATACCACGGGTCAGTATGCTCAGTTGTTCATCGCGGAGATTTTCAGATTAGACGGGGTGCCCCTGAATATTGTGTCAGATAGGGACAAGATTTTCGTGTCACGTTTTTGGGAAAGCTTTCAGGAAGCTATGGGTACTGAATTGAGGTTGAGTTCAGCTTACCGCCCACAGACAGACGGACAGACAGAGCGTACTAATCAGATGTTAGAGGATATGCTACGCATGTGTGTTCTCTATTTTGGAGGAGGTTGGGAGCCACACCTTCCACTGGTAGAGTTCGCTTATAATAGCTCTTATTAGTTTACAATTGGTATGGCTCCATTTGAGGCTTTGTATGGCAGGCCTTGTCGTTCTCCAACTTGTTGGCTCGAGGTGGGGGACAACAAGTTGCTAGGACAAGAAGTGATTCAGGAGACCTCCGCGAGGATTGAGATGATCAGGAGTCGTATTCGGGTAGCCCAGGACAGGCAGAAGAGCTACGCCGATGCGAAAAAAACAACCTATTGAGTTGAAGGAAGACTTGAGTTATGTGGAAGAACCACTTGCTATCGTGTATAGGAAGGAACCAATATTGAGATCAAAAGTGATCCCACTTGTGAAATTTGTGTGGATAAGGAATTCCAAGGGAGAGCGAGGATAACATGAATATGCATTATCCGTATTTATTTGATTCAGACGACCAAGGTATGTCAATTTCAGGGACGAAATTTTCTAACAGTAGGAGAATTGTGACAACCCGAATATAATTAAGATAAATTATGTTTAAATCATGCTTAGATTACATGATATGGATAATATGTTATTAGTATATATAATGTTAAGTCATTATGGTTAGTCTAACCCTACCTTCATAAAGAATGAAATATTGAATTAGTTACAAAAATAAAATTTTGAAGTTTTAGTAGGAATATTCATGTTTAAGATTTGTTTTTACCTTTATAACATAACAATTGACTTGAGGAGGAAACTATATAGTTGTATATATATGATTTAGGTTTGTAACACGACAAACGGTGTGTTAAACGGAGGTCCGAGCGAGAAGTTATGCTGGAGTTACGAAGCAGGGACAAATTTGCCCATTCGTTAAATGATATTTCGTCTTATTAGGCTAACAAATGGTGGAATTTGATTGTTTAAACAAGGAGGTTGGTTTTGGACGGCTTTAAGGCTTGAAATAAGTCCCTCCTTCATAATAACCCAACCATTAAAGAGTTTGTCTTGAGATGAAGAGAGAATTGGAAAGTTTAGGAAGAAAGTGAGGAGAAAATTTGGAGAAAAATCCGTGGAAATTACGTAAAAGTACCGAAGGTAATCCTAACCCCAAATCTTATTATTTTTCTAATATTACTGATTTAGATGATAGAAATCATCGTTTTGTTTCTAAAATTTCATCCCTTGATGTATATTTATTGTTAGATGTAAGTTTAAGTTAAGTTGAATGTACAAACCCTTAAAATTGCTTCGTTTAGTAACCTTGTTTATTCAACCTTACATATCTTTTTGTATGCTTAATGTAATTGATTTATTCTAATTGGATATTAAAATAGACTCATATATGTTTTACATATCCAAAAATCATGTGAAAATACAAAGAAATTAATCTTTGGGGAGAGTTTGAAGTTCGGGTATAAAATCTGCCCAAGGGTGAAAGTATGCATGCCATGTGTTCGATGTTTTGCTTGACATAGCAAATGAACCTTAACAATTATGAAACTTTAATTTTGTATTTTTCAATATGTTTACTGATTTTGGGTTAAATATCATAGAAATTTATGACGTATAAAAATTATGAAAATTCCTGGAAGTTGAATGAACGATAAAAGAGCCTATAGGGCAGATTTGCTATGTAGTAAATAAATGGGCCTATCTTGCTCTAGGAAACTTGAAATGATGTGCCATCTTTTGAATTGGAATACTAATATGATAAGGATTGAATTATGAAGAATAAATGAATATATGTTTGGTCTATGATTTGGATATGACAAATATATTAACATGAATTTGGATGGAATTTCACTTCACTACACCAAATCTGCCGAATTATCAAGGTCATTGACCTTGACAAATCCAACTTGTCAAGATCAATGACCGTGACATTTCGAGGCGAGACAACTTTTTTTGTCACGGTCGTGTCACGGTCATGTCGCGGTAAATGACCGTGACACGTTTGCCACGGTTATAAACCGTGACCCTTATTAAAAAAATTATCACGGTCAATGACCGTGACAATTCTGGGTAGAATTTAAAAAAAATCTGCTGGGCAGTATGGCCACTGCCACTGTCCAGCAGTATATTTGTACCTATTATAGCAACGTTGTACCTGTTCCAAACATCATATATCCAAACAAACTAGAGATAATGCAAATATATATTCAAAATGGAAACTATTTAAGAAGAAACAACATCACCATCAATTATCCCAAATCTACAAACTATTTGCATGGAAAAGAGATTTTGTACCGCGACGCTCGGGGACACCTCCTTATCCTTCCCTTCTCGTCCGAATAGCCACATAAGTATAGAGCATATGTGGCCTACCCTTAGGGCCACTCCCTGTCCCCTGAATTGAAATAAAGTAAAATTAGTATCCGCCCCTCAAATATAGATAAATATAAATCGTAATTGAAATCGAAATCGAAATTGAGATATAAATATAAATACATTACCTGTAGTGTCACTCAAACAACTAACTTGAGCTCATATGGCACCTCCTTCCAACTAATGTACCCCGGGAAATCGTGTCAAATATAATTCTCGTCATATCTAAACACTAAGAAATACCATAATCCTATGGAGTTATGCATTGCAAATTACTTCCAACCGTTGTGTATCCAAAAATCAACAGTTGAAGTTGTCAATTCCACCTTTCAATGGTCTCCCATGTTTTGCTAGAAGTTCCAAGTGGTGGGGTATGGAAAGTGGAATTGACAACTTCAACTGGTGATTTTTGGCTACATAACGGTTGGGAGGAATTCACAGAGCATCGCTCCATAGGATTATGGCATTTCTTAGTGTTCGGATATACGAAGAGATTCAGTCTCCTCTCCACAAATAGGACACCCCAAATAACTATATACTAATCACCTATTAAAGGTAAGAAGCGTATATTCATGGATTAGTATAAACAAAACTTAGATGTAGTTGGAATATTTATGTATTAATCTCCTCTCCACACACGCACACTACACAAGAGTGAAAATGATAAAGTGCAGATCAATTAAAAGCATTAAAAATGGATGTTTCGGTACAAATTGAAATGTTTATTACAAATTGATTTTTTTTTTCAAATTCAGGTTATCATAAAAAATGGATTGATATTCGGTAGGAGCAGCCAAGTCATCCACACTACTATTTAGACGCCTTGGCGCATGTTGGACAATTGACCATGGCTCGTTGTTGATATACTCCAAGTAAAACACTTGCTTAACCTTTTGAAATGCACAAACAAACGGCTCATCGCTCACGTGGTCGTTGCTCTTCAACTTGGACAAGTCAACCATGATCAAATTGGTGACAGGATCAACTTTACAAGCATTTTTATCCTCAACTCTTACCCATTCACAGTAAAATACAACCTCTTTGAAGCTTATATAATCCAATTCAATTATATTTTGGATTACACCATAGTAAGTCATTTCAGCTTCAACGAGGTTTTTATCTTTTGCGCTCGCTCGAAAGAAAGTAAGAGTCTTTTATGAAATTCCCGAGTTCTGTACATTTGTACTTTCCTCGTACACTTTAGCGCCGAAAATTTAACCGTTCAATCGATACTTTTTGTACTCTTGTGCCACGAACAAGGGTCTAGTGGCTAGACGAGCAAGCCTTGATGTCGCATCACCCATCTTTAGGAGCTGAGAATATAGATAAATTAATTATATTAGTGGTAAAATTTGAGTGTAATGTAACGTTATATAACGACTGTTTTCATTATAATTACATCTTGTGTCAATCATAGCCTAAATTCCCTGTCTGATTGTACCATTGTTTTTCGTCTTTTATTGTTCTCACAGGCTTCATATTTACTGCATATTACAAAATTAATCATGTATAAAATAATCTAAAATAATGTTAAACATTATAATATTCGAAACTTACTTTTTCCATTCTTCGACATCTTCATGTGTGTCAAATAGATAACGAGCTACTTGTTCATGTTGCAAACTCGTTAATTTCACTCGTTTTCCCATCACATTACCACCATCATCGAGGAATTCATCAGTGTCATCAACACTGGTCGAGTCAGGCATATATTCCCGAGTATATATTGATGACTCCACGGTGATGTATTCCTTTGCAATTGATCCTGCAATATATCGCGTATTCTTGACGTAATATTTAAAAACTTTCATCAATCTTTCAAACGGATACATCCACCGATATCTAACTGGACCATAAAGAAGTGCCTCGTCGCATAGGTGTACCAACAAGTGAACACTTATGTCAAAGAATGCTGGGGGAAAGTACTTCTCCAATACACAAAGCGCTTCGTTCACAGCCAATTTTGCGGCCACTATGTGTTCTCGATTCACTACCTTCTCACACAAGAGGGAGAAGGTAATACTAATTTGCATAATAGCCCTACGCAAATCCTTGTGCTTGGATAAACAGTGCTTAAACAATAGAGGAACCAATTGCATGATCACATGCCAATCGTGGGTCTTACACTTATGTAAATCATGAGTAGCATAATTCACAATCCTTTGCAAGTTGGACGAAAAAGTAGATGGGCCCTTCAAATTATATATTATGTTTAGAAGCACCTTCCTTTACCCACTCGTCAAAGTAAACGTACCAGGGGGAATTATTGTCCTTCCCCTACTATCTTCTTTCAACCATAGTTGTGGCTTAAGTTTTAACGTTTTAAGGTCTTTTCGTGCATTTTCTCCATCCTTCGAATGACTCCCCCCAAGGCAAGTACCCACAATATGTTCAACAAAGTTCTTCTCTGCATGCATCACATCCTATCCCATTCAAGACTGCTTTTTTCTGTAATATACTTAACAGCTCATGCACATTGTTACGATTTGAAAAAAATTCGACAGCATATCCCCTTAGTTCTCCAAGTACACGACGTAGATTGGCAGGTGTGAGTGTTATTTCAATTGGTCAATTGAAATAACTGTCACATTTGTCAATCTAGTATGTACCCAGAGAACATTAAGATACGACTGCATAACTTCCTCCAAAAGTAAAAACTTTAAGCCAATACCGAAATTATACAGAAATTATACAGTCTCAAACTGTCCAAACGGGACAATTCGAGAGATCTCATTACAGGGGTAATGACTCTCGAACGGGTCTAAGGGCTATTGAATGCGTACGCATAAAAACTAGAAGGCTAGTATCTATGCGCACTATATTTAATTTCAAGTATGTTTCATATAATGGGTTAATTCAAATACAAAAATAAATTCATGGATTAATTCAAATACAAAAATAAATTCATGGGTTAATTCAAATACAAAAATACAAATTCATGGGTTAATTCTCACACACACACACACACACACACACACACACACACACACACACACACACACACACACACACACACACACACACACACACACACACACACACACACACACCACTCACCACATACACACACACCACCACCCCCACTCACCACATACACACACACACACACAATAGCCCCCCACCCACCACACACACACACACACACAGTAGTGACTGTCTATTTAAAATAATCTCAATGTTAATTTCATGTATTGAATTTCTACTATTGTTTTGTGCTTTTTATAAATCATATTCAATGTTAGATATGTGTTTTGTTAAGATATCTAAGCTGTTCTATAGAATTATTTTTTGTATCTTGAAGTTTAAGTTCTAAAATAATCAACCTGAAGTTGTGGTTCATAAAGTATTATCACAAATATAAACTAAGAGTGATAAAATAACTTTGAGGCATATAAATTAATTGTGACAAAGTAAGATTATGCACCAAAACCTAAAATTTAAAAAAAGTGTTTTTATTTAAACCCCACTTTTCTTTCTATAACTCCTATTTTATTAAACTTTAAATATAATTAAGGGTGTATAGAAAGAAAAGTTAAATATGAATAAAAACAACATTTTTAAAATATGAAGGGCTCACCAATTTGATCAAATTTTTTAACAACATAGACTAAATGATCTTTATTATAAGACAATTACTACAAATTTATGCTCATTGCCCGAATTCAAAAAGTAATTTAATGACTAAAGTAATACTTTTTTTAACTTTAGTTATTCACCACAAATCTTAAAAAATATTTTATTTTTCATGCTTTTAGCAACTTCGGATGCCATTTTAACCCTTATTGTAGTTTTTTAGTTTTCATGCTTTTATTTGATGGATATAAAGTCATGTGATTATTTCACCATATAAAGTCAACAAAAAATGCCATATATGGTTTTTTTCTCCATTATTATAAGTATATAGCGATTATTTCACACTTAAATCACATATTAAGCCGGCCTTCATTTTTTTATGAAATTTGTAGAAAATTACTTATTTATTTTGAATAAAAATAAATTTTTATCCAATATTTTTGGATCTTATTTACATTTACATTTTTGGATATTATTTACATTTACATTTTTGGATATTATTTTTGGAAATTTATAGAAAATTACTTATTTATTTACATTTTTAACCCCCTACCCCCACCCTGCCCCACCCCCTACCCCCACCCTGCCCCACACGCACACACACACGCACATATATACACACATACACACATATATATACACACAAACATATATATATAAATGGAAGAGAGAGAGAGAGAGAGAATTAAACCTGAAAGTAGAGAAAGAGAGAGAGCAACGTCGAGAGAGAGAGAGCAGCGTCGAGAGAGAGAGAGAGAGGGAGGGAACGACGGGAGGGAAAAAAGAAGGGGGAAAGGGTTTTTGCTGCAAACATTGTCACGGTCGTGTCAAGGTCATTGACCGCGACAATTATTTAAAGAATTGTCACAGTCATTGACCGTGATAATTCTTTGTCACGGTTGTGTCAAGGTCAATGACCGTGACACAAAACGCGTGTTTTTTATCACGGTCAATGACCTTGACAAGGGTGACCGACTGAAAGGTGACAATTTGGCCATTTTGGTGTAGTGCTTGTAATAAATGATTTGAATAGAATCAAATGATGCTTATGAATTGAGTTATGTTTGAGATAGTACTTGGATTGTTGATATTATTATGGTGATACTAATAGTGTAAGAATGATAGGAAGGGAAGAAGAACCGATTGAACAAGTGCCGGACGAAAGAAAAGAAAAAGCCTGATAAGTTGCCAAGGTGAGTGTACTTGTGATTTGTTTCATATATAAATATGGATATAGCTCTAAGAGAGGATTTGTTTGAATACTTCGGTATTCAGGATTTTTTTGGATATTAAAATATCCAGGATTTGTTTGGGTCTTATGATCCAGGATTAGTTTGAATACTTCGCTATTCAGGATTTGTTTGGATATTAAAATATCCAGGATTTGTTTGGGTCTTATGATCTAGGATTGATTTGAATACTTTGGTACTCAGGATTTGTTTGGATATTAAAATATCCAGGATTTATTTGGATCTTATGATCCAGGATTGGAATTGCACAAAGATCCAATAATTTGATCTGTCTTATGACAAGGATTTATTAAAATTTATGTTCCAGGATTTATTATTGCCAACGGGCAGGATTATTTGGATTTCATATCCACAGATTTGATATAAAACTGTTATTTCGTAGCAAGGCAGGATTGTTTGGATTTCATATCCACTGATTTGATATAAAATTGTTAGTACTGGGATTATATATCCACAAATTTGATATAGAATTGTCATTTCATTGTAGGGAAGGATTGTTTGGATTTTATATCTAGATATTTGATATAATATTGATATTTCATAGCAGGGCAGGATTCTTTGGATTTTATATCCACATATCTGATAAAGAACTGTTATTTCATTTCAGGGAAGGAGTACCTCACTAAGCTTAATGCTTACGATTTATATTTTATCATTTTCAGGTCTGTACGCTGCCAGTTAAGATATCATATGATCGGTGATTTGAGAGTTGCACCGTTAGAAGGATCTAGGGATTAGATGTGGGTATTTTGTCATTGTCATACTGAGCTTTTACTACACTCGCACATCTTATATATTGAGTTAGCATGTGTTGATTTGATGATTGTAATATTTAATCATAGTCAATCGTTGTATAAAATGTTCGTTTAATTATGACCCTGATGTTAATTACGTTATGGTACAAAGAACATGATTATGTTTATTATACATGAAAAAAAAATTAATAAATGAATTATATTTCGAATGGACGGAAGATTATGATTTAATCATAATATAAATGAAATGATTAGAATATATTTGGGTTTAGGGTGTGACAGTTTCTCTCTCCATTTGACTATAAATTTGTTGACATATTCTCACAGGATTTGTTTGAATATCTCAAGGTCACAGTGGGTTACCCCCATTTCCCTACTGTACTTGTATTGAGTCATGAATTCCTTGGTGACATCCTATCAACTTCGAATTCGAGATTCTTCTAGAGACAGAAATTAATGAAGGGAATTCTCTTTGAGAGTTTGTTGAAACATTTGGGCCATAATTTATTCTATGGCTCCCAATAGACTCGTGGTTCAGTGGTAGTTTTGTAGGTGCACAATGAGAGGCCCACTTTCTCCGAACTTTTCAATATTTGAATTTTCGAATTTTTCAGGGAGACAAAATTTAGGGTAGGGATGCATATGGGTGTAATCCACATAGTTTTCGAAGAGTGTCACCTAGTATAATTTATAAGGTATCATCTTGAGGTCTTCTTTCACCTTACTGATTTATTCTTCTTTTGTATTTGTTGAATGGGCACAAACAAGTTAACCCTTGGTTGAAGAAGATTTGACATAAGAAGATGAGCAGGCGGAGGCCTGTTGATTGGCATGGCATGTAGAGATACTCCGATATATTGAACATGCTGGTATTCTTCAAGGGTCCATATAGGATAAGGTATTTCAGGACCCATAACAAGAGGAAATATGACATTATGATTTAGAATGACTTGTGATTCGAGTATTTTCAAGATGCGAGCCTTGTTCCTCTGTAACTCATTGACACTTGACTGTAAGTAATCGATCTTAGCGGCAAGCTGAGCCAGTATGGTCATCAAATTTGGATAAATATTGACTTATCGATTAGGGTTCTCCATGGGGTAGCTTTGGTAAGATTATTCTATTCCATCTGAAGTTGGTAAGATTGAAGATAAAGTTGAAATTCGAGATGGTCGGATAGCGAATAGTAACCAGTAAGGAGCCAGATCATGCTAGGGGAAATGCAGTCACACCTGGGAGGGAAGCGATTTATTTTTAGAAAAAAATATTTTTCTTTATTTTTTAAAAGACAACATTTTTGGTATTGTAAGGACATACTTCTCATGTCCGTTATCTTACATTTGTATATGTCGTATGCCGTTACATTTGGCACGTCCCTACATGATCTCACACGACGGCCTCAATCCGAATTTAGGAAATCAAGCATTCATTATCTCCATCATGTGTCTCTCATCTGCCTCAACGACTTCACGTTCCATGATTTTAGGCTCATAATGCAAGTGGTACGCAAGAGAAGTCGAAACAGTGAAATAAGGCATAATAGGGAAGTTCAAGGGAAAGTTAGTAATTTTACAGCCACTGTTCGGAGGATTAGTCAACTAGAAAGTTGAAGAGCTTGGCGCAATGAAGATATTGGAAGAAACGGCACCTCAATCCGAGCTACGGTGAACAAGTTATGTCCTTTTGAAAATGGAGAGATTTTCAAGAAAAAGACTTGGGAAAAATGCTAAGTGTTTTAAGCCCCTTGACCAGCGATTTTTTCCGAACCGAGGGCTGAACCGATTCGGGAGGCGGTTCGGGGTACCTGTACGCTGGATAGAATTTCAGAGTTTTAAAAATGTGGAACTCTTCATTTGTTTCCCTATAAATACTAACTTCGGGGGAGCTGTTTTGTAAGACTTTCAGAGATGAATTTAAGAGTTCTAATTACTCAAGTCTTCACCTTTTTGAGTTCCCAAACTCATGTTTTGATTCATACAACTTTGCCAATCCTTTGTGAATCCGTTTGCAACCCAAGAACACAACCTTGTGTTTGTTCATACTCTTGTAGAGAAGACCGTCCTTCTTGTTTATTGCTGCCCTCCTGGAAAGGGATAGTTCCAGCCGCCGACTACAGATCCGATGCCTGCGGGTAATTCCGTGTCACTGTATTTTCATTGTAATTCGAGAAATTGTATATTATAATATTATAATGAAAATAAATGGTTTTGCCCCTTTGGAGGATTTTTCCTCACATGTGTGTGTTTGAATATTCTTGCATGTTTCATTATCTGATTCAATCACACGTAGATGCATGTTTAGGACTTAATTGATAAAAATTGTGTTTAATTAAATAATATCTCTATTTGAATGCACGCACACTCCGTTTCAAATTGGTATCAGAGCCGGTTACGCTAATCTATCGCGTATTCCTAATTTTTCGCAAAATTTTTCTAAGATATCAATTTTGTGAAAAATTGATTTTTAAAAATGAGTGTGTTCATAATGATTAAGTTATATAATAAAATGCCAGTTTTTGACGGGACAAACTATGCATATTGGAAAGCCCGCATGAGATCTGCATTAAAAGCCATTGATGAACGTGTATGGATTTTGGTTGAAAGAGGGTGGATACCTCCCTCCGTCACTGCTGAAAATGTGACCAATTTAAAACCTATCACCTCTTGGACTGAAGATGAATTTAAATGGTCATCTTTTAATTCTAAGGGTCTAAGTGCTATTTCTGGGCCTGTCACACCTGATGAGTTCAAACGCATAATGACGTGCACCACGTCAAAAGAAGCATGGGATATTTTACAACTCACCCATGAAGGAACTAATGCTGTGAAAGAGTCTAAATTGCAAAATTTAACAACTCAATTTGAAACCATCACCATGCATGAAACTGAATGTTTTGATGATTTTTATGCTAGGCTATCTGACATTGTTAATACTAGCTTTAATCTTTGTGAACATATTTCTAATGCTAGAGTTGTTAAAAAGATTCTTTGTTCTCTCCCTAAGCATTTTATCCCTAAAGTCAATGTGCTAAATTCTATGGGTAATTTAAATACGCTAAAATTGGAGGAACTTGTAGGAGATTTGCAAACTTATGAGATTGATATGTTTCCTAAATCTGTCAAGTCTAAAGATAAAGAAATTGCACTTAATGCCCAGGAAAGAAAAGGTGAGGGATCGACAAGAAAGATGGGAGAGTCATCTAGAAAAATAGAGATTGATACGTCAGACCTGAGTGTGAATTTGATCAAGATGATTTAGCCCTGCTTGCTAAAAATTTCAAAAGAATTCTTAAATTCAAGAAAAATGGTAATTTTAAAGATAAAAAGAAGTTTGAGAAAAATTAGTTTGAAAAGAAAAATGAAAAAGTTTTTAAAGATCCTCCCAAGAAGGAAAGTGAGAGACGCTTTGAGTGCGACGGTAGGGGTCATAGAGCTTTTGAGTGTGCGACTAGGCTGAACAGAGAAAAGGGCAAAGCTATCCTTAATGCTACCCTTAGTGACGACAGTGAGGTCGAGTCGGCGGATTCTGGAGATGAGTCACTGCATGAGTGTAACTTCACCGCATTCATGGCTAGTCATGTGAGTACTTCTAGTGCTCCTCACGACGATGATGATGCTACTTCACAGGGACACCTTGACAGTGAGAGTGATGTGAGTGAGGGGGAGGATGACACAAGTGAGAGCGAGAGTGATCTTCAACGCGCCTACGCCGAGCTTTATTATGAGTCATTTAAAACTAAAAAGCATAACAAAATGTTAGTTCTTAGGATCAACTCTTTAAAGGAAGACTTAAGAAAAGAAAGAGAGAGAGAGAGTCCTCCACCTGCACTACCTTAAGAGAAAGAAAGCCTGCTAGTATTGAGAAAGAGAGAGTTGTTTTGAAAAGGAGAGAGGGGACTTGACTAAACAAGTGGCTAGTCTTACGAGTGAGCTCCATTCTTCCATGGAGACTCGGAATAAACTTGAAGCCCTTGTTGCCCAGCTTACTCATGATCTTGAAAGAGCACGGGAAGTCAAGGTTCAAATCGAGGACATATCTTGGAAGATGAGAAAGATGCTCCTCGTCCCCGCTTTAGGTTTTGGTGATAGGCAGGGAATAGGTTATGATGGTGCCTCCACGTCCCAAATTGCACCTGGACCAGTTCTCGAGTTTACTACGACTCCTTATGGCCATCATCAGAAACCACGAAGGAGAGTTCGACCAATAAAAGCAAACCAAGGTCCGCCTAAGAATGTGTTCTTTTGTACATATTGCAAAAGGAAAGGCCACATGAGGGAGTTTTGCTATAGTATGGGTCGGACACGACGTACTATTGCTCCACCACATCATACTGATGATTTTACCAGTCTGAGAGAGCGAGTTGAGTTTTTAGCTGCCACATCACAGAGTTTGATAGAGGAATTCCGACGGATGTCTTTACCGTCAGTGAATGCTTCTCACATTCCGGCTAAAACCAACAACAATAAAGGTAAAAAAAAGGTCACCACTTCTTGGGTACCTAAGAAAGATAAAAAGGCCTTTGTTATTCATGTTGCTCTCAAAGCACATAATACCTCACAGTGGTATTTTGATAGTGGGTGCTCCATACATATGACAGGTGATGCCTCATTTTTTACGTCTCTTGAGGATTATCAGGATGGAAGAGTCACCTTTGGAGATGGGAGCAAGTCTAGCATTGTAGGACGTGGTACTGTAGAGCTACCAGGATTTACTAAGCTAGAGAATGTTTTGTACGTAAAAGGTTTGAAAGCAAACCTTCTCAGCATTAGCTAGCTGTGTGACGCTGACTTTGCAGTAAACTTTAACCGGGACGCATGTAATGTCTATAATCAATCCGGCAAACTTTTAGTGAGAGGGGTGAGGACAAAGGATAATTTTTATGGGACTGAGCCCACATCCTCACTTGTCTGCAACAGCACCACGATCACTCCTATAGATCTGTGGCACCAACGTCTAGGTCACGTGAACGTTAGAGATCTATCTCGTTTAGCTAAAAAGGACCTAGTACGTGGCTTACCATCACTTGAAAAGTCAACTTCCATGGTTTGTGGACCCTGTCAGTTCGAAAAGCAAATTCGGAGCCCCCATAAGAAGTTGCATTCCATTACCACATCCCGAGTACTTGAGCTGATTCACATGGATCTTATGGGTACTACTCGTACTGAGAGTTTTGGTGGTAAGAGGTATATCCTCGTGATGGTAGACGATTTCTCCAGATACTCGATTGTAGGTTTTCTGAGGGAGAAATCCGATGCTGTAGAGTTTTTAACGACCAAGTGCCGTGTCTTACAAAATCAACACGGAGTCACTATTAATAGGATCCGTAGTGACAACGGCACATAATTTAAGGAAGCTAAGGTAGATCTTTACTGTGATAGCCTTGGGATCAAACATGAGTTTTCTGCTGTGAAGACTCCTCAGCAAAATAGGATTGTTGAGAGAAAGAATAGGACAATCCAAGAAATGGCTAGATCTATGCTTCTAGGTCGTAGCGTGTCTAGGAGATTTTGGGCAGAGGTAGTGTCTACTGCATGCCACACGGTGAATAGGGTTTACCTGCGTCCATACACACTTAAGACGCCTTATGAATTGTGGACTGGCAAGAAACCCAACCTTGCATATTTTCGTATTTTTAGGAGTAAATGCTACATCCTACGAGATAGAGAGCAATTAGGAAAGTTTGACTCCCGAAGCGACGAGGGAATATTGTTAGGGTATTCATCGAATAGTAGAGCGTACCGAGTTTTTAACCTGAAGAGCTCTAAGGCTATGGAATTTATAAACGTCACCGTGCAAGATGACGAACCTTCGGGGTTTATTGATTCTAGCCTTCAGTGTGAGGATGAGGATGTTCCTGGCAGTAATTTACTTGTACCTTTCCCACACTCTATGGACCCCACTCCTGTGCTAGAGGACACACCTACTCAGGTTCGCAAGAGTCATGACCCCTCTGCCATTGTTCGTGATCCCACTCTAGGGGTTAAGACTCGTGCTCAGCTAGAGAACGTTGTTAGCCATTATTGCCACACGTCCAAAGTTGAGCCCAAGAATCATAAAGAAACACTCAAGGATAAACAGTGGATATCTGCTATGCAGGATGAGTTACTTCAGTTTAAAAAGAACAATGTCAAGGATCTTATCCCCCGACCTAGTGAGACTAATGTGATAGGTACCATATGGAGTTTCAAGAATAAAATGGATGAAAATGGTACCATAATCAGAAACAAGGCTAGGTTGGTCGCTCAAGGCTACACACAGATATAAGGTGTAGACTTTGGGGAGACATTTTCTCCTGTTGCGAGGCTTGAGTCCGTCCGCTTACTACCTGCCATCGCATGTCATCTGCACTTCAATTTATATCAGATGGATGTCAAGAGTGCCTTTCTAAATGGCATTCTACATGAGGAGGTTTACGTGGAACAACCGAAAGGGTTTGAAGACCCTAAGCACCCGGATCACGTCTACTATCTGAGGAAAGCCTTGTATGGTTTGAAGTAAGCACCCTGTGCTTGGTACGAGAGGCTTACTTCCTATCTCTTAGCCCGTGGCTTCAAGAGAGGGGGAGTTGATATGACGTTGTTCGTTAGGAGAAATAACAGTGCTATTTTGGTTGCCCAGGTCTATGTGGACGACATAGTCTTTGGATCCACGTGCTCCCAACATGCTCATCACTTTGAGGAGGAGAAGAAAAGTGAGTTTGAGATGAGAATGGTTGGTGAGCTTACTTTCTTCCTTGGTCTCCAGGTTCGTCAGCTAAAGGATGGGATATTCATCTCCCAATCCAAATATGCTAGAGACTAGTGAAGAAATTTGGGTTAGACTCCGCTAAGCATGCTCGTACACCTATGAGTACCACTACCAAGCTTAGTAAGGACACTTCAGGCAAGGACGTAGAGCAAACCTTGTATCGGAATATGATAGGTAGTCTTCTGTACTTGACTGCCAGTCATCCCGTCATAGCCTTTAGTGTTGGAATCTGTGCGCGATATCAGGCATCCCCGAAAAAGTCTCATTTACTTGCTCTAAAACATATTATTAAATACGTGAGTGGCACTCTCTCATACGGTATTTGGTATTCCTTTGATACCAATGACTGTTTGTCCGCCTATTCGGATGCCGATTGGGCCGGGGATGTAGATGGTTGTAGGAGCACTTCTGGTGGGTGTTTCTATTTTGGTTCTGCTCTTGTCTCCTGGTTGAGAAAGAAGCAAAACTCCATCTCTTTGTCCACTACGGAGGCTGAGTACATCGCCACCGGGAGTTGTTGCACGCAACTCTTGTGGATGAAGCAGATGCTGGAGGATTATGGGATTTCACAGGACACCATGACCATCTCCTGTGATAACACGAGCGCGATACACATATCCTTCAATACAGTACAGTATTCGAACACAAAGCACATCAGGATGCGCGAGCACTTTATACGTCAGTTAGTTAAGGAGAAAGTCGTATCCCTGAGTTTCGTACCCACCGACCGTCAGTTAGCCGATATTTTCACGAAACCTTTAGATGCCCTTAGATTTGAGAGTCTTAGGAAGTCTTTGGGGATTTGCACAGTTGACTGAGGGGTTGGTATATGTTTAGGATAGGATGCTTTTTCATGTTCATATCATATGCTTCCTATTGCTAGTTTGTTTTATATGTACTATTGCCTGTTGTACAGATATTTATCTATTTTGAAAAATCCAAAAAGGATTTTCGTTTTTATAAAAAATTTAGAAAAGCCCAAAAAGATTTTTTGTATTTTTTTGCACCTTTTATGGATGAGCATTTAAGATAGCCAAGTCACAACTTCTTTCCATTTATCCATGTGACTGTTTGATAGAGATTTGAGATGCTACATCATTTCATCCATGTGCTTTACATTGTTTGGAGTCTTTGAGATGTGATTAGTGATATCTTTCTACATGTTTGACTCCTATGTCCTTTATTGCACACATGCACGGCTATATTTGATTATTGTACTTGTCTATCACATAGTGGCTTGAGTGTTTCCATCTCAATTTTGTCTATACAACGTACAATATGCGATAAAACTTGACAAGATTGGAGTGCATGTAAAAACCGTTTTGGTGAGACTGTGTGTTTATTTAAAAATGGGGAAGGGCTGCGAAAGGTTCATTTAGCCTTTGCGATACTAAACCACCGTTAAAAAGGAACTAAAAATGGAGGAATTTTATTATCCGGGGTTCAAAGAGGTTAAAAGAGCCCAAAAAAAATTTAAGGCAATAAAAAGCAATTCATGCCAAATATGGGCCATTAGGTTTCACCATTAATTCTCCAAAGTTTGAGAATTTAGATCGCCTCTATTCAAAATATAAATCTAAGGGAGTTTGGTTGGAGAATTCAAACGGGATTGCACTTCCTTGAAAGTCCTGAAAAAGCATTAAATCGTTTTGGACGTCATTGGTGTGGAAATTATTTTTAGCTTTGATCTGTTGATTTGATTAAGTCAATGTCTCATAATTCCATCTTTTTACACCAAAGGAAGATTTTGAGTTCATTCGTTAGGAGTATCCGATATTCATCGTGCACATATGTCATTTTTGTATGCATTGATTTTCCTATCGAATTTGATCACACCACTTCATTTACGCTATCATCGACTTGGTTGTTTTTGTGTTCGTTCATGGTGTGTTTTTTTGTTTATATATTTTGTGTGAAATTTTTTGAAAAATACAAAAATAGCAGTTTATTCCCTTGTGACATTCTCCATGTGCATTTGTTTCTGCTTCTCATATCTGTCTATTTGGGGACATCGTAAAAAGGGGGACAAAGAATTATCATATTATGGGGGAGTTTCTTAAGATTTGTCATATGCTTTCATTATAAATTGGTATCTATGTTTATATCATTTCAAGCTCGATATGTCACTTGGTATTTTCTTTATCTCATGTGTGTAGGTACTCCATTGATATTCACTGCATTGCACAGCCTGATGAGAAAAGCTTTAAAAGATTTGAAGATGATCAAACGATAAAGACTTCTTCATTTGTATCTTTCCAGTTTTGGGTTCATGGAAGGGTAGATTTGTATAGGCAATTTATTATTTGATAATTCGTATTTTTTATGTATGTACCGGCATAGACATAGGGGGAGATTTGTAAGGACATATTTCTCATGTCCGCTATTTTACATTTATATATGTCATACGCCGTTACATTTGGCACGTCCCTACACGATCTCACACGACGGCCTCAATCCGAATTATGGGAATTAAGCATTCATTATCTCCATCATGTGTCTCTCATCTGCCTCAACGACTTCACGTTCCATGATTTTAGGCTCGTAATGCAAGTGGTACACAAGACAAGTCAAAACAATGAAATAAGGCACGATAGGGAAGATCAAGGGCAAGTTGGTAATTTTATAGCCATCGTCTAGAGGAACGGTCAATTGGAAAGTTGAAGAGCTTGCCGCAATGAAGATACTGGAAGAAACGACACCTCAATCCGAGCTACGGTGAACAAGTTATGTCCTTTTGAAAATGGAGAGATTTCTCAGAAAAAGACTTAGGAAAAATGCTAAATGTTTTAAGCCACTTGACTAGCGATTTTTTCCGAATCGAGGGCTGAATCGATTCGGTGGGTGAACCGATTCGCAGGAGACCCGAACCGATTCGGGGTACCTGTACACTGGATAGAATTTTAGAGTTTTAAAAACGTGGAAATCTTCATTTGTTTCCCTATAAATACCAACTTCGGGGGAGCTATTTTGTAAGACTTTCAGAGACGAATTTAAGAGTTCTAATTACTCAAGTCTTCACCTTTTTGAGTTCCCAAACTCATGTTTTGATTCACACAACTTTGCTAACCCTTTGTGAATCCGTTTGCAACCCAAGAACACAACCTTGTGATTGTTCATACTCTTGTGGAGAAGACCGTCCTTCTTCTTCATTGCTGCCCTCCTGGAAAGGGATAGTTCCAGCCGCCGACTACAGATTCGACGCCTGCGGGTAATTCTGTGTCACTGTATTTTCATTGTAATTCGAGAAATTGTATGTTACAATATTATAATGAAAATAAATGGTTTTTCCCCTTTGGGGGATTTTTCCTCACATGTTTGTGTTTAAATATTCTTGCATGTTTCATTATCTGATTCAATCACACCTACATGCATGTTTAGGACTTAATTGATAAAAACTATGTTTAATTAAATAATATCTCTATTTGAATGCACGCGCACTCTATTTCAGGTATTTTTTTAAAAATGGGAAAAGCGGGAAGAGGACCCTCACTATAATTTATATTATTAGATTTCACTTGTATTATGTTTAACCTAAGGTGAAATTAAAATGTGTGACAAGACTGAGTCTAGGGAAAATAGGATGGATAATGCAAGACACAGGTTGTTTGTTTCCAGACTCACGAACAGGGTCCTGTTTTAAAAAAAAATGGCGAAAGAGCACAAAATTATTCCATAAGGAGACTCGAAATTTTGGTAGAGTATCGCGTTGAAGTCAACAATCTAGATATGAGTGTCATGGGGTAGACATCTATATGAGGGCTATGTATGGTGGGCTAGTGTAAGGGTTACCCCCTTTGCCATGACTTCCACGATATACCTCTTGTCAATTAGGGCAATCATTATCGGTGCATATGGAGAAGCAATTTGATATACCTAGGTGTACGTGAGTATCTCGTGGTGATGGTACATGTGAGAGCGAATTCAATATATTCGATGTACATGAACTGCCTCATGATATACCTTATGGTGATGATACACGTGAGAGAGAATTCAATATACTCGACTAGGGGTGGAAGCGGTACGGGTTTTTACCGTACCGTACCGTTTTGGTCCGAAAAAAATGGTTTTGGCTTCATATATTAAAATACCAGAAACCAGTTGTACCGAAACCGAAACTACTGCAAAAAAGTTGGTTGGTTTTGGTTTTAATATTTAAAAAACCGATTTACCGAAATTACCGTACTGAATTTTATGAAACTAGAAAAAATCGTAACGATATTACCATACCGTACCGAATTTACCGAAACCAGAAAAAACTGTACCAAAATTACCGTGCCGTACCGAATTTACCAAAATTACCGTACCGAATTTACCAAAATTACAGTACCGAATTTACCAAAACCAGAAAAAAGTTGGTTTTGGTTTTGGTTTTAATATTTAAAAAACTTGGTTGGTTTTGTTTTTTGTTTTTGGGGACTTTTAGTGTTGTTTACCGAAACATAAAAAACCGAAACCAGAAACCAGAAAAAACCAGAATTTATCGAAACCAGAAAAAACCAGAAGAAACCAAAAAAAACCAGAATTTACCGAAACCAGAAAAAAACCAAAATTACCGAAAAACCGAAATACCAGCCGGTTTGGTTTTGGTATTGATTTTGGTGTACCGGGTGGTAAACTGGTACGGTTTGGTTTTACCATCTAGAGTTTGGTTTTGGTATTGGTATCTACTATTTACCGACCAAACTGTACCGCTTACACCCCTATACTCGACGTACGTAAATGAGTTCCTGTTATATACCTCTCTTCATGAGTTCAGTCAAGTGGTATGACGCGAGGGAATCGTTTGATATATATTGAGGGTACTTGCCTAGTGGAATGTGGGAGACTATTGCTTATGTTAATTGCTCCCGGCAGAACCGTCAACCCATTACAAAGTGACTACCCAATAGATGATAAATATAGGGTCAATACTTAATGCTCATGTAACAGAGTATGAAAATGCATGAGTTTTATTAGTATCTTTATACAAAGTATTATGTATACTAAGTGATATGTTACAACTACTAAATATTAAGTAAAAAAGGGAAATGTATACAAATGGCATGTAATAAAGACATAATTACACGAGGGGTGGGGGGTGGGGTGGGTGGGGGGGGGGGGAGTAAAGCACGTGAGTATACACAAGTTAAATGGAGCATGAAAACATGGACAAGTAAAGTGAAGCATGGAAATATGAACAAGTGAGGTGAAACATGGATATATGCACAAGTGGAGTAAAGCATCAAAATATATACAAGTAATATGAAGCATGTGATATATACAAGTGATATGGAGCATATGATAAAAAGAAAGTGGGATATACATGTGATGAAGAAATAAGTATGTACATGAGATGTAGAGAAATATACATGGATGACATAATATGAGCATGTCATATAAAACACGTGACAATATAGAAGAGAAAATAAGAGAAGTAGATATACAAGTGAGAAAATATATACATATATGGAAAATTATGTAGGAGACATAAAAACAAAGCCCATGTAAATAGAGTATAGTTCTCAGAATTTCCCCAATAAAGTCGCAACTGTTGCCATCCTGGACCCGAACCGGGTGCCGACGCTCCCTCGCGCGCACGCATTCCTCATCAGTAATCGAACTAAATAGGATATGAGTGGGTGTCATCAGCGATATGAGGTGTGTGAATGTGTAGAGTTTAGAGTCTCCAACCTATTTACTCAAAACAGGTGAAAGAGGTAGCCACATATAAAGAGATAACATAAAACACAACTAGTGCATGCAAAACCAAATCAGATATGGGCTCGAAGACTATGTTATAGAGTGGGAAGGTTTTAGGAACCCACTTTACCCTTTCGATCTCTCATGGGCTACAAAATGTTCTCATTCTCCTAAACTCATGAACATGTGTATATGTGTAAAACATGTCCTATGTGAGAAGTGTGCAAGTGGAAATATGCATGAATGTGCAAGTGTGTGTATGTGTGTGAGGAATGAAGTCATCATATCCACACCACGAAAATTATGTGAATGAATCCCTATAAGGAGATAAACTAACTAATCATGAACAAGTATACTAAGATACAACATAATTTAGTGAAAATATGATCGACACCCCAAAATCATAATATCATTATATAAGAGTGAGTACGCACATATGGGATTGCTAAAGGGATAATAGGCGTAAGAAAACTAATCACATGAGTAAAACATGCTAAATATATGAACAAAATGCTAATATATGGACAATAAACTAGGTAAAGTGAATACGAAAGGACTTGAATCCCAAAATTACTTCTAAATGCCTATGTAGCCAAAAATAACATCAAAGTCCATTTAGTTCGAGATAAGAACAAGGTTGGTGTCTAACCCATAATCCGAATCTAAAGTATTTCTTTTGATTTATGAAAAAGTGAGTGAAATATGGTATAAGTGTAGAAAATGTGTGAGAACTCTAAATTGGGAATTATAGTGTAAACCTAATTTTTTGGGTGTTTTGATTTATAAAAATGTAATTGAGAATATATGTAATAAAAGGGTAAGATTAGTGCGGTAAATGAGTAAAACAATCTCAAAATGTGCTAAGAACACTAAAATATGCAAAATGACATCTATTAGACTAATGAAACAAAAAGGGTTTTGGGCCTTCAAGCATTTTTGGATTATGTTTTGAGCACTTTTGTAGGCTAAATTTTGATGTTCGATGATGGTGGTGGAGTGGTGGTTGAAGATGAGGCAATGGATTAGAGGGAATGTAACGAATGTGATGTATGCTAATTTTGAGGAAAGCTGCCGTATTAAAATTGAGGTTGAGGTCCCTCTCAAAATGAGGTTAGGATTTCCTTAAATAGGAAAACCCTAAATATAGAGAATGATAAGTTTAGCACAGGGACCTACTGATCGGCATGGTCCCTGCCCTACCTACCGATGGGGTGGTTAGACTTGTTGGATAAGCAAAGCTCTAGGTGAGGTATCCAACCTATATGCAATCATAAATGATTTTTTGGCTCTAAAATATGAACCGTAAGTTCGATTCGCGCACAATTAGGACCGTTGGAAAAAGGATTTAAATATCTATGATTGTATATGGGATATTTTTGAGTTCAGGGGTTGACTAAAGTCAAACAAGGCCCGAAGATGGAGAAATTACTCTCCTATTAGGGTTTGAAGGAGGATCAAGGATTCGAGATTGAAGGGACTTTGTTTGAACTCTAGGAGAGTGTAGGGGTGTTAGAACAGGGTGTCTACATCATTCCTATAAAATAATATGAGGGGGAAGAAGTGATTATTTCTCTTTACAAATATTCAATATAGTAGCTCTAAACTCCCGTCTGCTGTAATATACTTAAATTTGATCCCCAGTAACCTTTTTGATGTCTTCATAATATAAGTAACCCCTTGAATTGGTGAGAGATGATGTGTGCAGCATAGGAAACCATGATTTGAAGTCAGTCTGCTACAGTAACGAGGTAGACTATTGGGGGCAAGGGTTGTCGATCATGAGTGTTAGTTGGTATCACCATAGTATGCAACTTAATGCATCAAGGTAGGCAGTCTAGGGTAAGTGGGGGTAGATAAAATTATGAGTGTACTTCTTACCTACCCCTCAAATTGGGTAAGTGCTTGTCTGCCGATTATTTGTGAGCTTTTCTGACATTGAGGTCTTATGAATAAGGTGCCAAATGTATTTCGATCACTAGGGAGTGGCCCCCAACCTTGCTAATATGTGTGGAGCTTGATTGCGATTGGTTCTTTTGTGACGATGTCCTGCCAAATCATTCCTAAGGATGATGAATGAGTCCATGATGATGGTCAGAGAGCTTCTATTGGCCTTATCATAGCATAATTTCCTCCTTATAAAGGGAAATAGGTCCCTAAGGCCTAGTTCAGACCTTAACGTAGTGAGATAAGCCTTGGAAGTGCGTTTAGATAAGGCTTGTTATGTGATTTTTGAGGCCGCTAGAGCTTGGTTGGGGGTCTTACCTAATTTCTTGATGAGGTGCGGGGCAAAGAGGCTGAGGGTCGTTGACCCTTTTCCAGATTCAGCCCATTGTGTGGGGTCCCTCTGAGCATTTTGAGGTTAGAAATCACACTCGGAATATTCATTAATCAATTATCATTATTTATTTCATTAATTATAAGAATTACTATATTTATGAAAAATGTCTGTCGTATCAAATATATTATATTTTTTACATTCTTCATAATTTTTTATTCATTTAAAGTGCAATTGAACACGTGTAAGTTAAGGTCCTATTTGGTTATGGATTATAATTCCATTTTTTGTATTTAAATATAATTTTGGTAAGATTTTGCGTTTGACACACGTATTTTTAAATACTAAATTCTAATAATTTTGTGTTATAATCATGTTTTCGAAAAACAACAAAATTCGTGTTTTCTACGTTATGTTTTCTGTTTTTCAACCAGAATAGTTCATCCTTAATATTTTTATACCTTAATATATAATATACATATACGATACATTAATATGTGTAATTATAATATAAGAAAATTATATATATACATGTACACAAAATTACGTATATGTACATATTATTAAATTATATAATGTGATATGATCTATATGTTAAATAATATTATCAACACATACATGATACTTATATATAGTTTTATACATGTTTATATATTTACGTAATAATATAAATATACATATGTATTAAATAATATTATCAATTCATATATGCATATAATTTTATTGTGAATTATATATGCAATATCACAATATATACATATATACGCGTTGATTTAAAAAACTAGAATATATCTAATTATTTGATCACAGATAAATAAGTAAATAAAAGAGACACGTAATATTTTTAAAGTGGTTCGACTGAAAGGAAAAGCCTACGTCCACTGTATTGTATTGCCTCTTGGATTGTATTCCAGCCCCCTTTGGTGTAGGGATTATAATGTATTTATAGACCTCTTGGGGGATCAAGAGTCGAAATGTTAAAGGATGTAATGCCTTTATAAATTAGGCATTTATATCAGTACATATTGTTCATAATGCATATGACTGTTGGCGCTTTACTGACCATGTTGGTCGATCTTCCTGCTATTGGTCGGCATTCAGAATGTTGGTCAGCATTCTAGGCCTTGGTCGGCGGTTACTCCTTACTGACTAGGATTATTGTCACAGTGGATGACACGTGTATATTTCTAATTAGTCCACCTAGGTGGGTAAATTTTGGTGTCAATAGAAGACCCCAGTGTTTCATGCTTGATGCTTTTGCGAAGGTATGAAACATTTAGTTCTTATAGTTGCTTGGGTGACTTTTTTTATACTTGGTCGGCTGCTAACTTCTCACACTTATAAAATTATCAACTTGGCTAATAACGTATAACACAGATGGCATTTTTGCAATTACCCGTAATTATAAAGAATCATTTTTGGGGCAAATACGTCTTTGTTAGTTTAGCCGCCAAAATTTCAATCATCGTTTCCCTTTAATCATTACTTTCATCGATTTTTTAGGCAACCTATACATGCAGTAAAATCCCGATTGTCTTCTATCTCAAATTTTCTGGTTTTTGCTACTATCTCTTGAGCTTTTCGTGCCTCGTTCTTTTTGTCCTTCAGTTCTTGCTAAATCCTTAAGTCTTTGTAAGAATCCTTTCTATTTCCCCTTTTCTTCATCTTCAACTATGGTTTATTAAGTAGTTTCTCTAGACAAATTTAGGAATGAATGGAATATTCCTTCGTGGGTGGATTTGGAGCTCCCAAATCCGCCTTTAGATCTTTTTTCTTTATTTGAGGGCCATTGGTTCCCTTCTCTTTTCATTGCTGAATGTGGATTTACTTTTCCCCCAAACCCTTTTTGTCTTGAGTTTTATCAATATTTTGACGTTGTACCTGCTGGAGTAGACCCCAACACTTGGAGAGTTGTAAATGGGATTTATAGATTGAATCAACTCCATGGGACCCATATAGGCATACCATAGATTATGTTTTACTATAAATGGGTCACCAGTGATAGCACTTACTATTTAAAAACTAGGGTTGTAAATATGGCTTTAGTAGTTAATCTCCCAGACTCCAGTAGAGACTATTTTGATCATGGAGTGATTGCCAATAATTGGCAATATGCACCCATGATAGGGGATGAAATATACTAGGGGCCTAGATGCCCTCATTATGGCTAAAGGATAGGTTGCAACACTAGTGTATAACTTTTCTTAATAATTTCATTGGTTACAATACTAACTGTATTTGTTTTTCCTTGATTGCATTTGATCGGAAGATAAATTATCCCAAGGAGAGTGATATCAATCTTACCGAGCTGAAGTTTCTATGGAGTATTCACCAGAAAATTAGAGAGGAACACATTAGGTCTTCTTCATATCTATTGGCGTATAAAAACTCCATTACTTCCTTTGTTGCTTGCCCAACTTCTGTTGCTTCCTTCTTGGTGATTGAGCTTGATTAAACCCAGTATCAACTTCTTCTACCACTGTATCTAGCAGTAGTGAAGCTGATACATGCCCTTTATCTTCACTTGACTCAAGTTTACCTCTTGCCACTGCCATGGTGAAGAGAAAGTTTCCCAACATTATGGGAGATATTAATGCTGCTGGCTCCATAAAATCTACTGGTAGGGTCAGTAATAAGGATGATACTGGGAAGAATCCCCCAGCCAAGAAGAATGATGAATTCCAGCCTAAGTTCTCAAAGAAGGGTCTTACTTCCAAGTTAGCTGAAGGAACTACTTCTGGTGCTGATCAATTAGGCTTGGTCGATTTGTTTGATACTGGCTCTCCAGTGGCTATTAGCCCTGGTTTGGCCAGGAAACTAATAAAGTCCGGTACTCTTCCAGACCACTGGGGTGCTGCTTCTGTAATGCCCCACTCAAAAATCTCTGAAAGGGCTGCTTAAAGACTTATTTTGGTAAAACTTGCTATTTCATCTCTTTTATTCATATGCTTGGTAATTCTTGTACTGACTTGTTTTTATTCTTTCTTACAGTTCCTGGTTGATTTCAACTAGATGTTAGAGAAGGATGATGTCCTCCGTTCTTCTTTAAACCCAGTGGAAGAGGCATTTGAATGCATGAAGAAATCTTTACTTGAGTTCCAACAAGAACTAACAAATGAGCAGAAGAAGTGGGACACCAAAATAAAGACTGGTGAGAATGAGGTTGCATTTAATCAGGGGCGGGTTGCTGAGCTATATAAAAGTTTAGTTACTAAGAAGACCAGGAGATTGAAGGCCAAGGAGTGTGCATTCAACAGAGTCTGGGATAAGGCTATCAGTGTTGCATCTGCTCAGATTGAATTTGTGAAGAATAAAAACTTCAAGGATGGCTGGTCGACAACACTCACGAAGGTTAGAACACCCCAGGACTCTGAGTTATTCCTCAGGCATAATCTCAGTTCTCCTCCCAACTTGGATGAGTAGATTGAGGATGATGAAGGATCAAAGGATTCTACTCTTGCCTTGGACTCTGTCGATCCACAACAAGCAGCAGCAGTTGGGTCTTTAATACCCTCTTCTTCTGAGCAAGTTACTCCATAAGTCACTCCACCTATCTCTGCCCCTTCTTAAACTGGAGTCACTTCTGATATAAATAAGGTCTACACTTTTTTGGCGAGCAACTTTTGTTTTTACTTTTATTTTTATTTTCTGCTTCATATCAATGTACTACTTGTAATTTTATTTGCATAAATGAAAATGAATATTTCTTTGCACTTGTCTTCCTCCGTTTTAAATGCTTTATCCTGTTGTTGATTGGAGATTTTTCATGGTTAAACTGGATCAATTCTCCTCCACTGACTCTGAGATATTCAGAAGATGTAATGATCTCTTCAATACTGGTTAAATGACTTTATCCGAGGAAGACCTATCTAACTTGCTCGGGACTGATGTCTCAGATCAGGCTAAAGAAGCTTACATATACTTAAAGTGTCTTCTTGATCGGGTAGTGGCTAATAATGTTGCATTTCGAAATGATATACGAGCTTAAAGAAGATCACAAGGAAACTATATCTCTTTTACATACCGATTTCGAACACAATCACAAAGCTCTGAGTAAAGGTTGGATTTTTTTGTAGAAGTTGAAAAAGCATGAATCTTTCTTCAGGAGGCAGGAATTTTTACTAAAGTGTGAAATAGACGAGATTAGGTCCATCGCCAAGCTATTATAAGAAGAGAATAACAGTTTGAGAGATGAATTGAACCCATTGAAGGCTTCTTCTACTACCTCTGTTGCTGATGATGATGGGGTTTCCTTCTTAGAGATTGAAAATTCCAGACTAAGGGAAGAATTGGAAGCACCGAAGAAAAATAAGCCTGCTTCGTCCTCCTCAGAAAAAGTTAAACCTGGTCGAGCTACTATATATGAGGCTAGGACCCAACAAACACTTGCTAACCATGATGCTCAATTGAAAACAAAGAATTTGGTCATTGTTGATATGTCCCAGAAGCTTCAGACCCAAGCCAATCAACTTTCTACTTAGTCTTTCCAATTACAAGTAAAAAATGGCGTACTGAAAAAATTGCATCACCAAGTTGAGTGGCTAACTTTCCAATTTCATAACTAGCTTAGGGAGATCTGGGTGGAGGGATACAATTAAGCCCTTTGTCATTTTGATAAGCGATTCAAGCAAGCTCAGAATAAAGGATACAAACGGGGTTGGACCAACTGCTTGACAGTTATGAAGGTATATCAAAACAACACTCTTTGGAACTGGTATGATCCTGGCTTATTGAACTGTGAAGATCCTCCTTTCAAACTGGATGTTAATTGGATTCTTATCAACACAATTCCCAGTGCCTGATTTTAAAATATGTAGGGGACTATGGCCTTCATAACGAGCTAGAGATTGTTCGCCCTCCTCATCTGTAAGATACACTGAGCAACAGTAATAGAAGAATGCTTCAAGACTCAAATTTTATTAACTCCCCTTTTACATTAGATGATCCTCTAGCCGGCATGGAACCAACATCAAGCTCTTCTAAGGATGAGGGGAAGCGTCCCTTAGAATAAATTTTATTCCTGTAATTTAGTTATGAGCAATATCATGTAATGATTCATTACATTTAAATGAATGAAATATTTGATTTATTATCTTGTCAATCTCTGAGTGCGAATGGCTTCTTCATTAGTTCTATTAACACATTTAAGATTTTGCCCAAGTTTAGTTTCAATTACCAATGATATCATAGGTTATACCAGTACGCTTTGATTAAAATCCAAGTTTAGCACAAGTTACCCATGTATTTCCATAGGTTCTACTAATGCACCTAGATTTATAAGTTTTACATTAGTTACCAATGGGGACCAGGTGTATGTGAAATATGTGTCTACATTCCTTTTTAGGAATCTTCACAACGTTCTTCCTTCATTTTGCCCAGTTGAATAAAATCTTATTTTATCCTTAACTGCATTGACCAAGTTTCCTGAGGACTTAAGATCCTGCTTTACTTGGGTTTTTGTCTGCTGCCAATCAAGTTTTACTTATGTGGGTGTTGTTCTGATCTTTGACCAATTATGAGGTTTTTGTAGGAAGGACCTGTTCTGAGCTCCGACCAACTATGTGGTTGCTGTTTCGAAGGATCATGATTTCTGAACAACTTTTAAAGTTTTTCTGACCATGCATGACTTTCGACTTTCACCGATCAAGTATATACTCTAAAAAAATTAAAAAAATGAGGAAATCATTATTTTATTGATACCGAAATAACATGAGTACAATTTGTTTCATTACATCATTGGTAGCACTTCCTAAGATGCTCGGCATGCCATGGATTCTTGACTCTTCTCCCTCTAATGTCTCAATTCTGTAGGTTCCAGGTTTGACAGTTGCTAAAATACGATATGGCCCATGCCAATTGACTTCAAGTTTGTTGTTCTTCAGGATTACCTTCTTGAGCACATAGTCTCCTTCCTTCAAGTTAGTTGACTTGTTCGTTTATTGTAGAAACATGTTGTTCTCTTTTGATAAGCAATATTTCTTAAAGCATCGTCCTCACGTACTTCCTCTAGCATATTGGCGCGACCACAAAAGTGTCTAAAGTGCGTGATTATACAGGCTCAAGTGCAAGCTTGTCGCGTCAGTAATAAACCCGGTAAGATGGGGTCGATCCACAGGGAATTAGGGCGATTGCTTATAACGACGTGTGTGCGTGTGTCAACCCATAAATATGATTGTGTGATAATTGATTAAATTCTCAAATTTCAAATTTGGCACACATATTTAATTAGAGATTATTTTTAAACCAAATTAATTCAGCCCCTAAACATGCAACTACGTGTGTGCTTGTGTCAACCCATAAATGAATAAAGTATGTGACACAGGTTTAAGGAAAAATCCCCGCAGGGCAAAACCTTTTATTTCTAAAACTTTGAAGAATTCACAAGACCATTGACTTACATACAACCTGATAATCTCCCATAAGTGTAACGCACGGTGTCTTCGTCAAACTTTCAAAGCAACAGCTAGAAATCTGAAGTGGTTCACGCGCAGCTATACCACAAGGACCGCAGCCCAAAAACTCCATAGAGACTCCCTCTACAATAGCACACAGTTATATGTTGTAGAGATCTCCCCACAAAGAATAAATTTCAACAAAGTTGAATCTAGGGTTCCAAAACAATTCACTAAAGGATTGGGATGTTTTGTGAATTGAAAATTAAAGGTTAAAGAACCTAAAAGAAGAAGACAAAAGAATTATGCAAAAGCAGTTTTGTAACAGTTCAAAAATGCAGGTCTTCTTATGAAAAACGGAGTTGGAGACTCCTATTTATAAACAACTTAAGGGGGCGCGTCGTTCGAACGACTTAGCTATCTCGTTCGAACGAAAAGGCATTGTCATTTGAACGACAACTTTTGACAACTTCTCGCGAGATAGCTCTATCGTTTGAATGGTATAAGCAGGTCATTCGAACGACCTATCAAACGAGATGCCACGCGTGCTTGTAGATAATTTCGATACTAACGTGTGGCCGCCAGTTTCGTATTTTATTTATTTTTTATGAATTAGTTATGATTTTTCTACGGAAAGGTGTCCGAGAACAAAATCTTTAGAAAAATATTTAATAAAAATATCCTAACACTTTAAGTGAAATTCTAAGGAATTAAAATACAACCTTACCAAACTTAACCTCGCGGAGGCTTGAATGTTGAAGATTTTGATATTCGGATCCGTTTTTTAAGCTTGAATGTTCTTGAATGCTCTTTGACGGTGTAGCGGTATACGACATACTAAATTGATAACGGACTTATAAAATAATGTCCTTACAAATCTCCCCCTATGTCTATGCCGGTACAAAATAAAAACTTCGAATTATCAAATCAAAGTGCCTATACAAATCTAATATCCCCCATGAACCCAAAAATTGAAAATACTAAAATTTGCAATTCTTCAAATTTTCTTCAAAAATCATCAAGTTCAAATCTTCAAACCTTTAAGCTTTTCTCATCAGGGTGTGCAACATATGATCATCACTTTTGTACCTACACACATGAGATAAAGCAAATGCTTTCGTGACTCATCGAGTTTAAAATGATGTAAGAATTAATCAATCAATATAATCAAATTTCCCCCATACTGCAAAAACTCCCCCATAACATGATAATTCTTTCTCCACCCTTTTTATGATGTCCCCAAATAAACAAAAGAGAAGAAAAAATCGAAACATCGAGTGTCACGATAAAATGCCTAGCAAACAAGGATCAAACTACGCTCATTCAAAGGTATATCCAGAAAACATCCACAAACTATTTTTTATTTTTCAAATTTTTTATACAAAAATAAGATACCAAACATCACACCATGGAGTTATGCTCAAACAACCAAGTCGTGGAAATGGAATGAATGGGTGTAAACACATTTCATAGGTAAATAAACTCAATCAATCATATGTGCACGATGCATACGTGTACTCCTAACGAATGAACATCAAAAGTATCCTTAGGTGTAAAAATTTATTGAATTTAGATGACATCGTCTTATACCAATCAACAAATCAAAGTCAAAGAAATTTCCACCCCAATAACGTCCAAAACTATTTAACGCTTTTTTAAGATTTTCAAATACGTGCAAACTCATTTTAATTCTCCAACCAAACTCCCTCATATATATTTTCTTTTAGAGGTGTTAAACTAAATTCTCAAACTTTGGAGAATTGGTGCTAAAACCTAATTGGCATGAATTTCTTTTTATTGCCTTTAAATTTTTTTGGGCTCTTTTAAACCTCTTTGATCCCGGATAATAAAATTCCTCAATTTTTTAGGTCTAATTTAAACGGCGGCTTAATCGCAAAGGATAAAAAAAGAATCTTTCGTAGCCCTTCACCGTTTTCAAACAAAGCACACAACCTTACCAACGTCTCTTACATGCACAACTTTTTTATCAAGTTTTATCATGCTTGGTTTGTTTTAAGGACAGGATTGAAGTGAAAACACCCAACCAACATGTGATAAGACAAGCACAACAATCAAACAAATCCGTGCATGTGTGCAATAAAGGAAACATGAGTCAAACATGTAGGAAGTAACACTTAATTACATCTTAAAGACTCCAAACATTATAAAGCACATGGATGAATTGACCTATTGTCTCAAAACATTATCAAATAGTCACATTAAAAAAATGGAATGATGTTGTGACTCGGTCATCCTAAGTGTTCATCCATAAATGGTGCAAACAAAATACAAAAAACTTTTTGAATTTTTCAAAAATTTTATCAAAATAAATCTTTTTGTATTTTTCAAAAAAATTTCAAAAAAGAAAAACATACAAAAATGATACATACTAGCAATAGGCAAATAATGTTATCATGAAAACATCCTATGCTAGTAACAAGTCAAACCTCAATCGTTAGGTGCAGAGGGATTTTCCAGAGGCGGTTCCAACTTATGAAAACCCACCACCAAATCTTGTGAAGTTTTGACAAAAAACTTAACTTTCTCACCTAAATGTGCAAACTCTCTCATGTAGTCTCCGTGAGCATGTAAGGTATCATGTGTGGTGCATGTGTGTCGGAAACACGTGTAGAAGCAAAACGTGATACATAACCCAACTTAAAATAAAATTCCTTAAGGTGACCTCTCTTCTTGCAATGGGAACAAACATAAATAGGACTAGGAACACCTCTCTCAAAAACTCTGGGACGCGCTCTCCTAATAGGAATGGGACACCTAGGTGGGTTAGGGTGAGACTCACATGAATCTAACACTAAAGTGGGAACCGGATCGGGTGTGCTAATTGGGAAGTAGAAGCACCGTCATGACTTATTCCTAACTTCTCACCTTTACCTTTAAGAACCACCTTTTCAACCTTCTTAGGCGCATTCTCAAAATTGACTTTGACCTCCCTAGCACGTTCGAGATCACTCTCTAGTTGGGATACACGTGTCGTCAGACTAGACAACGTGTTGGTCAAATCACACTTCTCCTTTCTTAAAATCTCCTTCTCTCTCTCTAAATATAAAACCCGACGACGTAAATCTCTATTATACTTCTTTGTTTTCAAGGTCTCTGTGTACAAATCTCTAAAAGCTTTTTGGACCTCACTTTTATCTCCACTCTTCTCCTCGCTTTCTTCCTCACTTGAAGAACACAAATCACTATCATCGCTCTCGTGTGCACTCTCGTGAGAAAAAAGTGGGTGTGCTAACACGACTAGAAAAAGCGACAACCATACCATGTGCTAAACCTTTATCGGACTCATCTCCCTCACTATCACTAAGTGTGGCAGGCATGGCTACTTTCTTCCCTTTCTTTCTAAGCCACGTAGGGCACTCAAACGACTTATGCCCCTTACCCCCACATTCAAAACAAGTCACGTTCTCAAAATCTTCCTCACACTCCTCATCGGAGTCATTCTCCTTTTTTCTCTCACTGCTTTTTTTGGCCTTTTCTTTCTTTTTATTTTTCTCAAAAAATCCCTTTTTATTGGAAGAATTATTTTTGTTCATGTTGAGAAATTTTTTAAATTTATTCGCAAACAAGGTCATATCATTAAAATCAAAGTCTCCCTCAGAATCGGACTCACAATCTGTTTCTTTCTTTTTCTTACAATGAGTCTTTAAAGCAATGCCATTATCCTTAGCCTTAATGGTTTTGGGAAACATGTCAATCTTATAGGTTTGAAAATCTCCTACAAGTTCTTCCCACTTAAGTGATTTCAAATTTTCCAAAGAGTTCAAAATAGTGACTTTAGGAATAAAGCGTTTTGGGAGAGATCTCAAAATCTTTTTAACGACATGCGTGTTATCAATTACCCCACCCAAATTGAAGCATGTGTTAACAATGTCTGTCAAACGTGCATAAAAATCATCAAAGCATTCAGACTCAGATATGGTGATAGTCTCAAATTGGGTGGCCAAATTTTGTAATTTTGATTCTTTAACAGCGTTCGTACCCTCATCATTCAATTTCAAAACATCCCGAGCCTCTTTAGGCGTGGTGCACGTCATAATACGGCGAAACCCATCAGGAGTGATAGCTCAAAAAATAGCACTCAGACCACGAGAATTAAAATTAGACATTTTATAATCATCTTCAGTCCAAGCTGACACGAGTTTTAAAGAGGTGATATTATTAACGGTAACCGTGGGAGGAGTCCATCCATTTTCGCAAAACAACCAAACACGTTCGTCAATAGCTTTTAAACTAGATTTCATGCGAGCTTTCCAATAGGCATAATTATTCCCATAAAAAACAGGCACCTTATTAAATGAACGTTCCATTGGAAAAATTGCGATTTTTCCCAAAACTGATTTTTCAAAAAAGCAATATCACACAAATTTTACGAAAAATAGGAATACGCGATAAATAAGCGCAACTTGCTCTGATACCAATTTGACGACGTGAGAAGTCAAATTGTATCAAAAAAATAAATCCTTGAAAAATGAGGATCACGTGATAAATTAGCGTAACTCACTCTGATACCAATTTGAAAAAACGTAATTGTGTGATAGTTGATTAAATTTGCAAATTTCAAATTTGGCACACTTATTTAATTAGAGATTATTTTTAAACCAAATTAATTCAGCCCCTAAACATGCAACTAAGTGTGTGCGTGTTTCAACTCATAAATGAATAAAATATGTGACACAAGCTTAAGGAAAAATCCCCGCAGGGCAAAAACTTTTATTTCTAGAACTTTGAAGAATTCACAAGACCATAGACTTACATACAACCTGATAATCGCCCACAAGTGTAACACACGGTGTCTTTGTCAAACCTTCAAAGCAACGACTAAAAATTTGCAGTGGTTCACGCGCAGCTATACCACAAGGAATGCAGCCCAAAAACTCCGTAGAGACTCCCTCCACAATAACACGCAGCTCTCAGTTGTAGATATCTCCCCACAAAGAATAAATTTCAACAAAGTTGAATTTAGGGTTCCAAAGCAATTCGATAAAGGTTTGGGATGTTTTGTGAATTGAAAATCAAAGGTTAAAGAACCTAAAAGAAGAAGACAACGGAATTCTGCAGAAGCAGTTTCGTAACAGTTCAAAAATGCAGGTCTTCTTATGAAAAACAGAGTTGGAGACTCCTATTTATAAACAACTTAAGGCGGTGCGTTATTCGAACGACTTAGCTATCTCGTTCGAACGAAAAGGCATTGTCGTTTGAACGATAACTTCTGACAACTTCTCGCGAGATAGCTCTGTCGTTTGAACGACATAAGCAGGTCATTCGAATGACCTATCAAATGAGATGTAACGCGTGCTTGTAGAAAATTTCGATACGAATGCGTGGCCGCCAGTTTCGTATTTTTTGATTTTTTTTAAATTAGTTATATTTTTCTACGAAAAGGTGTCCGAGAACAAAATCTTTAGAAAAATATTTGATAAAACTATCCCAACACTTTAAGTGAAATGCTAAGGAATTAAAATACAACCTTACCAAACTTAAACTCGCAGAGGCTTGAATGTTGAAGATTTTGATATTCGGATCTGTGTTTGAAGCTTGAATGTTCTTGAATGCTCTTCGACGGTGTAGCGGTATACGACATACTAAATTGATAACGGGCTTATAAAATGATGTCCTTACAAATACCCCCCTATGTCTATGACGGTACAAAATAAGAACTCCGAATTATCAAATCAAAGTGCCTATACAAATCTAATATCCCCCATGAACCCAAAAATGGAAAATACTAAAATTTGCAAGTCTTCAAATTTTCTTCAAAAATCTTCAAGTTCAAATCTTCAAACCTTTAAGCTTTTCTCATCAGGGTGTGTAACATATGATCATAACTTTTGTACGTACACACATGAGATAAAGAAAATACCTTCGTGACACATCGAGTTTGAAATGATGTAAGAATAAATCAATCAATATAATCAAATCTCCCCCATACTGCAAAAACTCCCCTATAACATGATAATTCTTTCTCCCCCCTTTTATGATGACCCAAATAGACAAAAGAGAAGAAACAATCAAAACATGGAGTGTCACGATAAAATGCATAGCAAACAAGGATCAAACTACGCGCATTCAAAGGTATATCCCAAAAACATCCAAAAACTATTTTTGATTTTTTAAATTTTTTATACAAAAATAAGATACCAAACATCACAGCATGGATTTATACTCAAACAACCAAGTCGTGGAATTAGAATGAATGGGTGTGAACACATTCGATAGGTAAATAAACTCAATCAATCATATGTGCACGATGCATACGTGTACTCCTAACGAATGAACATCAAAAGTATCCTTAGGTGTAAAAATTTGTTGAATTTAGATGACATCATCTTATACCAATCAACAAATCAAAGTCAAAGTGATTTCCACCCCAATAACATCCAAAACTATTTAACGCGTTTTCAAGATTTTCAAGGATGTGCAAACCCATTTTAGTTCTCCAACCAAACTCCCTCATGTATATTTTCTTTTAGAGGTATTAAACTAAATTCTCAAACTTTGGAGAATTGGTGCAAAAACCTAATTGTCCCATAATTGGCACGAATTCCTTTTTATTGCCTTTAAATTTTTTTGGGCTCTTTTAAACCTCTTTGGACCCCGAATAATAAAATTTCTTAATTTTTTAGGTCCAATTTAAATGGCGGCTTAATCGCAAAGGATAAAAAAATAATCTTTCGTATCCCTTCACCGTTTTCAAACAAAGCACACAACCTTACCAACGGCTCTTACATGCGCAACTTTCTTATCAAGTTTTATCGTGCTTGGTCAGTTTTAAGGATTGGATTGAAGTGAAAACACCCAACCAACATGTGATAAGACAAGCACAATAATCAAACAAATCCGTGCATGTGAGCAATAAAGGAAACATGAGTCAAACATGTAGGAAGTAACACTTAATTACATCTTAATGACTCCAAACATTATAAAGTACATGGATGAATTGACCTATTGTCTCAAAACACTATCAAATAGTCACATGAAAAAAATGGAATGATGTTGTGACTCGGTCATCCTAAGTGTTCATCCATAAACGGTGCAAACAAAATACAATAATCTTTTTGGATTTTTCAAAAATTTAATCAAAATAAAATCTTATTGTATTTTTCAAAAAAGAAAAACATACAAAAAGATACAAACTAGCAATATGCAAATAATGTCATCATGAAAAACATCCAATGCTAGTAACAAGTCAAACCTCAATCGTTAGGTGCGGAGGGGTTTTCCAAAGGTGGTGCCAAACTATGAAAAACCTCCACCAAATCTTGTGAAGTTTTGACCAAAAAATTAACTTGCTCACCTAAATGTGCAAACTCTCTCACGTAGTCTCCGGGAGCATGTGAAGTATCATGTGTGGGTGCATGTGTGTCAGAAATACGTGTAGAAGCAAAACGTGACACATAACCCAACTTAAAATAAAATTCCTTACGGTGACCTCTCTTCTTGCAATGGGAACAAACATAAATAGGCCTAGGAACACCTATCTCAAAAACTCTAGGACGCGCTCTCCTAATAGGAATGGGACCCCTAGGCGGGTTAGGGTGAGACTCACATGAATCTAGCACTAAAGTGGGAGCCAGCTCGGGTGCTAATTGGGAAGTAGAAGCACCGTCACGACTTATTCCTAACTTCTCACCTTTACATTTAAGAACCAACTTTTCAACCTTCTTAGGTGCGTTCTCAAAATTGACTTTGACCTCCCTAGTACGTTCGAGATCACTCTCGAGTTGGGATACACGTGTCATCAGACTAGAGAACGTGTTGGTCAAATCACACTTCTACTTTCTTAAAACCTCCTCCTTCTCTCTCTCCAAATCTAAAACCCGACGACCTAAATCTCTATTATACTTCTTTGTTTTCAAGATCTCGGTGTACAAATCTCTAAAAGCTTTTTGGAGTTCACTTTCATCTACAATCTCCTCCTCGCTTTCTTCCTCACTTGAAGAACAAAAATCACTATCATCGCTCTCGTGTGCACTCTCGTGAGACAAAGTGGGTGTGCTCACAGGACTAGAAAAAGAGACAACCTTCCCATGTGCTAAACCTTTATCGGACTCATCTCCCTCACTATCACTATGTGTGGCAGGCATGACTACTTTCTTCCCTTTCTTTCTAAGTCACGTAGGACACTCAAACGACTTATGCCCCTTACCCCCACATTCAAAACAAGTAACGTTCTCAAAATCTTCCTCACACTCCCCATCAGAGTCATTCTCCTTTTTTCTCTCACCACTTTCTTTGGCCTTTTCTTTCTTTTTATTTTTCTCAAAAAATTCGTTTTTATTGGAAGAATTATTTTTGTTCATGTTGAGAAATTTTTTAAAATTTTTCGCAAACAAGGCCATATCATTAAAATCAAAGTCTCCCTCAGAATCGAACTCACAATCTTTTTCTTTCTTTTACTTACAATGAGTCTTTAAAGAAATGCCATTATCCCTAGCCTGAATGGTTTTGGTAAACATGTCAATCTCATAGGTTTGAAGATCTCCTATAAGTTCTTCCAACTTAAGTGATTTCAAATTTCCCAAAGAGTTCAAAATAGTGACTTTAGGAATAAAGCGTTTTGGGAGAGATCTCAAAATCTTTTCAACAACATGCGTGTTATCAATTACCTCACCCAAATTAAAACATGTGTTAACAATGTCTGACAAACGTGCATAAAAATCATCAAAGCATTCAGACTCAGACATGGTGATAGTTGCAAATTGAGTGGTGAAATTTTGTAATTTTGATTCTTTAATAGCGTTCGTACCCTCATGTGTCAATTTCAAAACATCCCCAGCCTCTTTAGACGTGGTGTACGTCATAATACGGAGAAACTCATTAGGAGTGATAGCTCCAGAAATAGCACTCAGACCAAGAGAATTAAAATTAGATATTTTATAATCATCGTCAGTTAAGGCTGACACGGGTTTTAAAGAGGTGATGTTATTAACGGTGACCGTGGGAGGAGTCCATCCATTTTCGCAAAGCAACCAAACACGCTCGTCAATAGCTTTTAAACTAGATTTCATGCGAGCTTTCCAATAGGCATAATTATTCCCATAAAAAATAGGCACCTTATTAAATGAACATTCCATTGGAAAAATTGCGATTTTTCACAAAACTGATTTTTCAAAAAATCAATATCACACAAATTTTGCAGAAAATAGGAATACGCGATAAATTAGCGCAACCCGCTCTGATACCAATTTGAGGACGTGAGAAGTCAAATTGTATAAAAAAAAAAAAATCCTTGAAAAATCAGGATCACGCGATAAATTAGCGTAACCCGCTCTGATACCAATTTGAAAAAACGTGACTGTGTGATAATTGATTAAATTCGCAAATTTCAAATTTGGAACATTTATTTAATTAGAGATTATTTTTAAACCAAATTAATTCAATCCCTAAACATGCAACTACGTGTGTCAACCCATAAATGAATAAAGTATGTGACACAAGTTTAAGGAAAAATCCCCACAGGGTAAAACCTTTTATTTCTGGAACTTTGAAGAATTCACAAGACCATTGACTTACATACAACCTGATAATCGCCCACAAGTGTAAGGCACGGTGTCTTCGTCAAACCTTCAAAGCAACGGCTAGAAATCTACAGTGGTTCACGTGCAGCTATACCACAAGGATCGCAGTCCAAAAACTCCGTAGAAACTCCCTCCACAATAGCACGCAGCTCTCGGTTGTAGAGATCTCCCCACAAAGAATAAATTTCAACAACGTTGAATCTAGGGTTCCAAAATAATTCACTAAAGGATTGAGATGTTTTGTGAATTGAAAATCAAAGGTTAAAGAACCTAAAAGAAGAAGACAAAAGAATTCTTCAAAAGAAGTTTCGTAAAAGTTCAAAAGCACAGGTCTTCTTATGAAAAACGGAGTTCGAGACTCCTATTTATAAACAACTTAAGGCGGTGCATTGTTCGAACGACTTAGCTATCTCGTTCGAACGAAACGGCATTGTCGTTTGAATGACAACTTCTCACGAGATTGCTCTGTCGTTTGAACGACATAAGCAGGCCGTTCAGATGACCTATCAAATGAGATGTCACATGTGCTTGTAGATAATTTCAATACGAACGCGTGGCCGCCAGTTTCGTATTTTTTTGATTTTTTGTGAATTAGTTATGATTTTTCTACGAAAAGGTGTCCGAGAACAAAATCTTTAGAAAAATATTTGATAAAAATATCCCAACACTTTAAGTGAAATGCTAAGGAATTAAAATACAACCTTACCAAACTTAACCTCGCGGAGGCTTGAATGTTGAAGATTTTGATATTCGGATCAGTCTTTAAATCTTGAATGTTCTTGAATGCTCTTCGATGGTGTAGCGGTATACGACATACTAAATTGATAACGGACGTATAAAATAATGTCCTTACACTCTTTATCAAGGCTAGAGGAGAGAATAATAGGAAATGTCTCATCCTCTCCTAAATAAGCATATTTTACATTAGAGGGTAGTTTCTTCAACTCAAAGGTGGAAAATTTCTCTTCAGAGGGGATCAAGCATGACTCCCTCGGGGGTAGCTCCTTGAATCTAGAAACCCAGTTAATATCTGTTAAGTCCTTAATTAACGCTCCCTCGTCTAATATCTCTTTCAACCCCTCGACCTCCCGCTTAAACTCAGTATATGGAATCTCATTCCCAACACCTCTCACTAGACATGCTTCTAAAGCGTCCCCACCCATGGTTCCCTCTATGTGCTCCTCCACTATATCCTCAATAAGATCGATCGCATGAATTTTGTCTTCTTCACCCACTTGGTTAGAAATATTAAAGATGTTTGTCTTGGGGGTCATGATCCCGAAAGTGAGTTGCATTTTTCCATTGAGTGTATTGATTAAAGCATTAGCCGTGGCTAAGAATGGGCAGCCTAGGATGGCGGGAACATGGTTGATAGAATGGATAGAGGGCTCCGTGTACCAAATGACAAAATCTATCGAAAAGGAGAATGTGTTCACTTAGAAGATCATGTCCTCGATAATCCCTCGAGGCACCATCACTGTACGATCCGCTAATTGGAGAGTGATTCGTGTGGGTTTAAGGTCACCCAAATCAAGCTGCCTATAAATGGATTAGGGAAGGATATTAACACTTGCACCTAAATTAAGTAAGGCCTTTTCAATTCGATGCTATCCAATAATGCAGGAAATTGTGGGTGCACCCGGATCTTTAAACTTTGGTGGGAGGTCGTTAAGTACAACGAAGCTCACATTTTGTGATAGAAAGACATTATTTTTCACCTTTAGTCTTCTTTTTACCGTCAATAGATCTTTAATGACTTTGGTGTAGGCAGGAATTTTCTGGATGCCATCAAGAAACGACAAATTCAACTTTACTTGCCTAAGGACATCTAGCACATCTACACAGGAGGCTCCCTTTTGGGGTGGGGCCAACCATTGAGGGAACGGGGTGATGGTGGGAGATTTCACTACAACTTCGAGCTCGCTAGTGTCGTCTTTGTCGCTCTCATTCAAGGGGGCATCTTCAGCCTCTTTCGTATCGGGAGAAACCTCCTCGTCTTTTGGCTCCTCATGTGGGGGAGGTGATAAATCAACGACTCACCCATTACGTAGAGTGGTGATGGCTTGGCATTGCTCTTACTGATCGGAATATGTAGAGATAACATTGGCTTGACATTGAGGAGGTCTTTGGACTTGACCCGAAAACTTTCCCTTCTCTTGGATAATTAAAGATGATTGGAACATAGAGATGCTCATATTCATCTCAGTGAACATGTGCTCAAACTTACCATTGGTTACATTTTGAGATTGGATGAATTAATTTAAATTATCCTTGAGAGTTCTCCGCGGTGGGGTGATATATGGTGCGGGTGGTGGTGACTGCATATGTGGCACTTATTGAAAGTGAGGAGGTGGAGGTGGGGCAACATGTGAAGTAGGATTCAACGCAGCATTTTGTTGCCCGTAGCTAAAACCAGGATGGTTCCTCCATGAAGGGTTGTACGAGTTCCCATGCGTGGCATTAAAATTTCCCTTAAATCCCCCTATTTCTTCCACTTGCTCGTTAAGCATGGATTTATAGGCGGGTATCGTCGAACATTCCTTAGTTGAATGGCCCACCTCACAAATGGCACACACCTTCTCATTCACGGCTCGGGTGGATCCGGTAGTTTTTCTTAGTCATGCCTCGAGTATGTCTCTCATACTTTTCTCAAATTGATCAAGTTGACGGTCTAAAAGGGTATCTTTGTCCAATTCGTACAGACCAGACGCAAAAGGAGTGGTGGACACTTGTCGATGTCGGTTTTGAGCAGTGGGATCAGATGTGTCCCATGCTTGAGTAGTCGCGGCGACATACTTAAGACGATCCTCAGCATCTCTCGCATCTAACTCATAAAACGGTCTTTCACACATAGTTTGAACAATTTATTTAGATGCTATAGTAAGCCCTTGATGGAAGAAAGAGATAAGGTGATACTTTTCAAATCCATGATGTGGGCAAGCGTTAACTAACTTTTGGAAGCGGTCCCAAAATGGATCAAATGACTCATTATCTTGTTGTCGAAAGGCTTGAATTTGAGCCTTGACGGAGTTGGTTTTACGCCGTGGAAAGAATTTCGAGAGAAACTTGGATTGCATATCCTTCCATGATATAATGGAGTTCGATGGTAAAGACCAAAGCCATGTCTTAGCTTTATCCTTTCAGGAAAAAGGAAAAAGTTTGAGGCGAATGACGTCTTGTGTGCATGCTTGATCACTAAATGTTTCGCACGCTTCTTCGAACTCACGGATGTGGAGGTATGGTTTTTCCAAATCCATGCTGTGAAACGTGGGAAGAATCTGTATCATCCCATTACGAAAGTGGAATTATCCTGCATTGTATGGGAGTACAATGCACCCAAGGGTGATAGTCTGCTCGGGAAATAAGAATTCTTTCATGGGACGATACGATAAATCTCCCTCACCCATACCAAAACTAGCGGGGTCAGACATCGCGCTCTCTCAATTAGACTTGAAGTCCTCACTCAGTGCCCTAGAAGTGTGACTCAAAGTGTGACTCATGATGGAATTAGGCGGTGTAGGAGGTGGAACCCAAAATTACGAAACACGAGGGGTATGTGGGCTATCGAGATGATACTCAACGGTGGGATTTTCGTGGATTCTTATTGGATTATTTTGAGGAATTTGTTCTGGATTTTTCATGAAAGGACTTTTGAGAGATTTTTGATTTTTTTGAATTTTTTTTTGCTTTTTAAATTTGGGATTAAATCAACCAACCTAAAAGTCTACCTAAGTTTCCCAGTAACGGCGCCGAAAACTTGACGCGACCACAAAAGTGTCTAAAGTGCGTGCTTATATAGGCTCAAGTGAAAGCTTGTTGCGTAAGTAATAAGTTCAGTAAGACGGGGTCGATCCTCAGGGAATTAGGACGATTGCTCGTAACGACGAAGGAAATGAGACTAACCCTAAACTGATTCGAGAAAAAAAAAACTAAAAGGTAATAAATTTTGTAATTGAATTCTACTATCTGAATGCAAACTAAAATTAAAATTACTAACTAAACTAAGTGCGTAAAATTAAAACTACTGCATGTGATTAACTATAAAAGATAAAATTAGGTTGGAATACAATCCCCCAAACCCAAGTATGTTTACTGGATATAAAAATAGCTTTTGAATTATATAATTGATTAAAATCGGTCTTTATTTTTCTCAAGCATTACATATATAAGGGTACTAGCCCACATCATACATAATCAAAAGCAAGAATAAAGCGGTGTCGAAATAATAAACACGCGCGTTGCATCCTTAAACACCCCAGTTACCTAGGGCAAATGAGGTTAAAAGACCTACGACGGATGTGATCACTACACGATTCAATCATTATTTAATTCAAAGACTAATTTTTTATATGTGCAAACTACATCGGGTTGGGTTCATGCACCCCAACCCATAGAAATCTAGCCAGATATGATTAAACTATGCTTGAACAAGAAATCTATTTTGCATGAATTCATAATTATGTGAAAAATGGGGCGAAACTTGTAAAGAAGAATTTTAACATAATTTCTATGAATCATCAAACAAAAATATGAAAGCAATTGAAAGCATGAAGAAAATATTACTTGGAATGAAGAAAGCTATTGAAGTAATGCCTAAAACTTGAGCAATTATTGAAAAAAGTAATTCGCTAGGGTTCTTGGCTTCAAAAGCTCTCTCAAACTTACAAAAAGATAACTCCTTTAAGTCTTGTGGTAATTTGGAATAAAAATCCTACGGATTTATAAGAGTTTGATCTAAGTACAACTTTAATTTTAACATAAAAATTTCTAACTGCGTCACGTCAAACCGGTTCAGATTTTTGTTCTTGGCTGGGGGGAACCGGCTCACTTTTCCAATGTTGCTGCGAAAAACTAAGCTGAAATTTTTTCTAAGTCTTTTTCTTCTTCCTTTGTGATTTTCATGATTTCTTATCAACTTTGAACCTACATAACTTTTCACTCGAATCTCAAATTTGGATGTCATTTCTTCCTAGGCTCTCATTGGCTCACAGAATTCAACTTCTTCTGGCTTCCACATCTGAATTCCGGGTGTAAAATTACTTATTTACCCCTTGAGTTTACTTATTTTCTTTCTTTCTTGGTTTCTTGATTTTGAGTTTCCTATTCTCTTCACTTGTATAAAATATCTGCAAAATGCAAGAAGAATACACAAAACTCGATGCACTATATAGGAAATGTCAGTAGTAAAGATATGAGATAAATTAACGTAGTTTACATCATACGAGGTGATAAAAGCCTCTAAATTAATGGGATAAATCGAAAGATTTTATGCCTAATCACATATCCAAATCCAATCTTCGCATTAAATCACTAACATGAGAATTAAAGTTTAACACTCTATGGGATGGGAGGCCCAATTCGACTGGTATCACTGCTTCAGTCCCAAATGTCAGCATGTATGGGGATTCCCCTGTAGCAGTCCTTAGAGTTGTTCGGTATTCCCATAGATAGTTCATTAATCCAGTTTCCCTTGGCATCGTCAAGTCTTTTCTTCAACCTATTGAAAAAATCCTGTTTGTTACTTCGGTTTGCCCATTGCTTAGAGGATGGCCTAGAGCAGAATGAAGCTTTTAAATGTTTGTCTGGGTACAATAGGCAACAAAGTCCTCGTTATCAAGCTGTGTGCTATGGTTAGTAATGAAAGCATAAGATATACCATATCTACAAATAATGTTTTTTCAGATGAACTGGTAAACTTTCTCATAGGGCATGTCTATTAATGGTTCTACTTCGACTAATTTGGTGAAATAGCCCACAACTATGACCAAGTATTTAAATCTTCCTTGGGTGGTCGGTAGTGGCCCGACCAAGTCTATCCCCTATATATAAAATGGACAAGGTGAAGTAATTGGAGTTAGGGACACCTGTGGAGTTCAATGAATGCTAGAATACCTTTGGCACTTGTCACAATTACTGGAAAAGGCTGTGTAATCTGCTCTCATAGTTGGCCAATAATATCCTTGTGTATTAATCCGCTGCAATAATGATCGTCCTACTACATGATCTCCATAATACCCTTATGGACTTCCTCTATCAAGTCTTTCACCTCTGTTGGGTGAACACAGCGTTGTAGGCTAGTTGTCAATCCTCTCCTGCACAGTACCCCTATGTCCAACACATATCTTGCTGCTTTATACTTTAACTTTTTAGCTTCGATTTAGTCTGTTGTCATATTTCCTTCTTCAATATAAGCTTTGATGGGATCCATGTAAGATGGCTCCATATCCACTGTGATGAAATTAATCATCAAGTCTTCATCAATACTCCCGTTAACTAGAATTTCAGTGGGAATAGTTATTTGGAGTTCAATTCTAGTTGTTGATGCTAGCTGAACAAGTGCATTTGCTCGGGCGTTCTCCAATCTTGGAATTCTGCTCATCCGAATAGCTAGCAATTTTGCTATAACTTCTAGTGCTTTAGACAGGTATCTGGTCATTAGATTTCCTTTAGATCCATACGGATTCAGTATTTGATTCACCACCAATTGAGAATCAGTGTTCACCCAAACTTGGTCGGCATCCAGAGATTGGGCCAAACTTAAACCCACAAAGAGAGTTTTATACTCTGCTTCATTATTTGAGGCATGAAACTGGAATCGTAGAGCATATTTAATATCTATCCCATCAGGAGTATTGAGTATTATACTTGCTCCACTTTCGATTGCGCAAGAGGATCCATCAACATACAAGCTCTATATGGGGAGATTGTTATCAAATGCTTGGTCTATCAAAATCCTATGATGAAATGTTTTTCTCCTTGATTCCTTATACTTTTTGGACATCTCTTGTGCTCTAGTGAAAGATTCTGATAGGTCAATAATGATTTCTCTTGATCTTCCTTTTGTTGTGGGTTGCTCGGGAGCCTCTGCCTGAATTCCCTACTACTTTATCTGAATTCACTGTTGCTCGACAACCGCTGGATAAGTGAATTCGGCAATGAAATTTTCCATAGCCTGGCCTTTTAAGGAAAACCTTGGTTCATATACAATATCATATTCTCCCAATTCTACTGCCCAATACATCAATCTTTCAGACTTCTTCGATTTGTGCAAGGCTTGCCTAAGAGGCATATTAGTGTACACCATAATCGTATGGGTTTGAAAATAGGGTTTCATCTGTCTGGATCCTTAATCAATGCCAACGCTAATTTTTTAGGTGTGGATATCTGATTTTTGCTTCTCGGAAGGCTTTGCTCGTGTAATAAACTGGCTTTTGAACTCCATTTTCTTCTCGGATCAAGGCAGAACTTACAGCTGATTCAGAGATAGCTAAGTATAAATACAACCTTTCTCCCGAAATTGGTTGGAAGAGCAATGGAGGTGATCCCAAGTACTTCTTCAATTCCAAAAAAGATTTTTCACATTCTTCGTTTCATTCAAACCTCTTTCTAAGCACTTTAAATAATGGCAAGCACCTGTCAGTAGCTCGGGACACAAATCTGTTCAAATTTGCTACTCGCCCAGTTAACCTTTGTATATATTTTTTGCAAGTAGGGGACAACATTTCAATCAACGCCTTGATTTTTTCTGGATTTTCTTCAATTCCCCTCTGATTAACTATATACCCGAGGAACATTCCTTCTTGCACACTAAATACGTACTTGGTTGGATTCAACTTCATCTGGTGTTTCTCCAATTGGTCAAAAGTCTGGCTGAGGTCGACAATGTGATCATATACTTTCTTGCTCTTTGTCAGCATGTCATCTACGTATACTTATATATTTTTTCCTATTTGCTCCTCAAAGACTTTATTCACCAATCTATGGTAAGTAGCACCTGCATTTTTCAAACCAAATGACATAAAATTATAGCAATAAGTTCCTCGGGGAGTAATAAAAGAAGTGTTTTCCCCGTCTTCCAGCTTCATTTTAATCTGGTTATAACCAGAGTATGCATCCATAAAGCTTAGCAGCTCATGCCCTGACATAGAATCAACTAGTTGATCAATTCGTGGCAATGGAAAATAGTAATTTGGGCAAGCCTTATTTAAGTCCGTGAAATCCACACACATTCTCCACTTGTTATTTTTCTTCTTGACCATAATGAGTTGGCCAACCGGTCTAGGGATTTCACATCATTAATAAATGAAGCTTTCTGAAGCTTCTCAACTTCCTCCTGAATAACTTGGTTCTTTTTGGGGATGAATACCCTAGGCCTTTGCTTCACGGGCTTGGTGTCTTTGCTAACATTGAGCTCATGACAGAGAAAATTAGGATCAATCCTAGGCATATCTTTGTGGCTCCATGCAAACACCTACTTTCTTTGCCTTAGGAAAGTCACTAGCTCCTGTTTAAGAACAAGATTCAGTGTTATTTCTATTTGAGTAGTCCACTCTGGCTTATCATCATTTAATACAATGCTCTCAGTTGCTTCCACTATTTGGCCTTTCACCAGTTCTGTTTCTTCTCTTGGATTTAAGGTTTCAACCTCAAATTTGTTATCAGATTCAGAAGTGTCCACTTGGTAAGTGGTGGTCTCTCTCTTTATTTCTTCCAAATTTTCTTGTTCGGCAGATGAGTAGTAGCATTCTCGAGCTACTTTCTGGTCACCTTTCATCACACCTACCCCAAAGTTGGTCGGCAACTTCGAACACTGATGGACTGTAGACGACACAACTTTAAATTTCTTTAATCCTACTCTTCCCATGATCATATTGTAGGCATAATAAACATTTTTATCCATTACAAAGAAACGTGTCTTCTCTGTTCGACTTGCTGGCCATGTACCGATCAACATCTCTAATTTGATTATCCCCAGAGGAAATACCTTTTCGCCAAAAAAACATATTAGAGGCCTGTGATAAGGTTCCAATTGACTGAGCTTTAGGTTCAAATTGTCAAAGAAGGGGTAAAACATGATATCCGCCGAACATCCATTATCAACCAACACTCTGGAAATAATTATATCCTCCCTTCTGACTTTGATTACTAAAGGATCATCATAGGGGTATAACACTTTGAGAGGTTATTTTTAGAAAAATCAATCACCAGTTTGTCTTTGTTAACCTTCCTTAGTCGATCTTCTTTAGCTAAGTTAGTCCTCTGGATGTAGGAACAAGCTTGAGCCTTATTGAGATAAGCTTTCCCCTCATCAGTATGGTCGCCTCCTCCTACAACTCCACCTGTAATAATTTGATAATCAAAATATCCAAAATTGAGCATGAATACCTCGCGTTCTAGTTGGTTATGATTTTTGGGCTTATCGGAGTCTTCCTCTTGATCATCTTCATGAGTTCTCTTTTTCTCGTCTCTGGGATTACATGGAGATTTTGATCTTTACCGCGCTCCACCATTATTCCATCGATCAATAAACCTATCTAGCTTTCCTCTTCGGATGAGTGCTTCAATTTCATTCTGAAGAGAAATGCAGCGATTTTTCGTATGTCCATAGTCCCTGTGAAATTCACAGTATTTGGACCTGTCCCTCTTAGTAGAAGATGTTCTTAGCTTTTCAGGCCCAACGTACATCCTCACTGTGCTTTATCTCCTCCAAAACATGGTGAATGCCCATTATTAAGGGAGTATAATTATTGTATCTTTTGAGTCGGTCTATATTTCCTTTTTTATTCCGATTCTTTATGTTCCTTGGAATCTCTATGCTCATTTTTATCAGTTTTACCTTCAATTTTTACCTCTGAATTTCGCTTGGCTGCCATTGCCTCCTCGACGTTCATGATTTTGGCTGCCTTTGCCATCAATTTTGTCATCGTCTTTGGAGGATCTTTAGTAAGCGTGTAGTAGAGTTTATCGAGGAGAAACCCACTCATAAGGGATATAATAGATGTCTTTTCTCATAGTCAACAACCTTTAATTTTTCATTATTGATCCGAGTGATGTAATCTCTGGTACTTTCTCCCACCTTTTTGCCTTACACTGAGAAAATGAGCAACTCGTTTCACTGGTTTAGCTCCAAATCAGAAGTTACCAATGAATAACTTGGCAACCTGATGGAAACTAAAAATTTTCCCCCGAGGAAGACAATTATACTAGATTTGAGCAGGTCCTGTAATTGTCCCTAAAAATTCCCTGCATCTCATTTCGTCGGGGACGATATAGATGTTAGTTGCGGCCTGATACTACTCTATATGAAGGACGGGAACAGTTACCCATCATATTTTGGAGTAACTACTGGAGATTTAAACTTTGAAGGTGTGGGAAAATCCATAATAGTTTGTACGAAATGAGATCCCTTCATAAAGCTTCTCTGCAAAAGGTTTTTGGCCTTAGCCATTTCTCCCAATCTATCTTCCTATTATTGGATAGAACCCTTCCATGCATTTTTACCAGCGTCATATCTATGTGTTGCAATTTTTTCATTCTGACTAACTGTTTGCAATGAACTCTCCTCCTGTGAATGTTGCTCGATACGAGCAGTTCATCGGGCATCTGATATAGATTGGGCCGAGCCTTCACGTTGATTAGTTGGCCATCGAGTATTTCTCGACAATGCCCTGGGAACATTTTTATTCCCCCTGGGTCCCAAATGATCAAAGGGATATGCTCGACTTAGCCTTTCTAAGGCACTCAATCATTCAGGGGTAAAAGACTGATCGTCATAGGGCTCCGATGTTCTGAGCGAATAACTTACTCCTAAGCGATATAAAGTATCTCTGGTTGTCCTGGGTTGACTATGTCTACTGCTTCTTGGAGGTGGTGGTGGCATATTTCCATGAGCAGATAAGGAAGGTGGCTTGGCTTGCAGGGTTTGCGCTAACTGCCTCATGGTATCTTGCATAGCCTATTGTCCTCTGGCGAGACTAGCCAAGATTCCAGTCAAATCATTGTGAGTTGGTGGAGCAGAAGGGACAGGCGGGATGCCATTATTCCTGGTATTTGACTCAGGAATATCAGTCATGTTTGGTAAATGGTGAGTGAAAACGTTTAGAAACACGTTCCCACAGACGACGCTAATCTGTTGATGCAAAAAACTAGAATATATCTAATTATTTGATCATAGATAAATAAGTAAATAAAAGAGATAATTAAGATTTTTAAAGTGGTTCGGCTGAAAGGAAAAGCCTGTGCCCACTGTCTTGTATTGCCTCTTGGATTGTATTTCGATCCCCTTTGATGTAGGGATTACAATGTATTTATAGCCCTCTTAGGGGATCAAGAGTCGGATGTTAAAGGATAAAATGCCTTTATAAATCAGGCATTTACATCAGTACATATTGTTCATAATGCATATGACTGTTGGTGCTTTACTGACCACGTTGGTTGGTCTTCCTGCTGTTGGTCAGCATTCAGAATGTTGGTCGGCATTCCAGGCCTTGGTCGACGGTTACTCCTTGTTGACTAGGATTATTGCCACAGTGTATGACACATGTCTATTTCTAATTGGTCCATGTAGGTGGGTAAATTTTGGTATCAACAATATGTATGTATATACGTATACATTTGTTTTGTGTATATATATATATATATATATATATATATATAGTCATATTCCCTAACATACCTCATTAAACATACCTAAAGAACACATGATATATTTATGCACGTATGTATATATGTATGTATACATTTATGTATCATGTATATTCGAAAGTTTTATATATGTGTTTATACATATATATCTTATGTATGCATATATGTATAATATATATACACATGTTTACAAATTTTTCAATTTTTGAGACAATTGAATTTAAAAACAAGTTTATCAAATGCACACCAATATTTATAAACACAAAAAACAAAATTTAAAAACTGTGTTTAAAAGCAGTGTTTAAATCGAGTTTCCTAAATACATAACATAACGAGCCCTTAAGTTACTATAATAAAGTTACGCATATTAAATGATTTGTTTCAATTTATGTAATTGAGTCGTAATGTTATTGGGTGATCTTGGATCCATCCACAAAATTTGGAAGTACATCCACTTAAAGGTAATATTAAGTTAATCCATCGAAATATTACATGTATTTTTAGGCATTCACTTTGTAAATATTCCATTTTAATGAATTAACTTATTAATTATTTTTCAAAGAATGAACTTACAAAATTCATAAATGAATTCAAGATTAACCATATTATTCTTAAAAATATTTGTGGTAGTGATCGGGAACAATTTATATTTAGGGCCCTTAACATCCCCAAATTGGAATTCTAACTCTGGACATTAATATTTTTTACCAATTAATCATGTTTATTAAGTATGTAGTTCAATAGGTCCTATCATTTTTCTGCTCTTACATGTCCCATGAAAAAAATTTGTTCAATAGATTCTATTTGTAAACATATAATGAATATTCTCTATGTGTATAAATAAAACTTATGAAAAAATAAATATTATAATAGAATTTATTAAAAAAAATCTTATATAAATAAGACTTATTGGTCTAGCTCCCTTAAATCAATAATTAATGAGTACTATTATTGTTGATACCAAATTTAATCTGCTGATGTGGACCAATAATAAGAAGACACGTGTCAATCTACATGGCACAATAACAACGAGGAAGTTTATTTCCCTCGACCAAGTCATGTTCTCTCCGAGCAACGAGGAGGACACCCCGAGGAACTCTATCATCCCGAGGAACTCTATCATCCCGAGATACTCTAAGCACTCCGAGGAACTCTTGATCAACGAGCAACTAAGGCGGTCCGAACTGCATCTCGGCCGTATCATTAATTACCAGACGGACAACTGTTCAACTATTCATTATATTCTTGACGCACACGCTGCATTAAATGTATTACCCTTTCATATGTATATCATTTAATGTATTGGACCTTTCATGTACAGCCTAAAGGCTATAAATACCTTGTATCATCCTCATTCAAGGGGACCGAAATTTCTTGAGAGAATTTGTAATCAAGAATTCCACAAACACTCAGCAATAACATAACAGTGGACGTAGGCTTTATTCCTAGCCGAACCACTTTAAAAATCTTTGTCTTATTTATTTATCTGTGATTGAAAAATTAGAGCGATCTAGTTTTTTACATCAACAGATTGGCGCCGTCTGTGGGAACGTGTTACAAGCGTTGTTCTCCACCAAAAGCTAAGTTTTTATTTTCTCTACGTATAATCAATTATACATACATCTTTTGATTGAATCGTGATTTTTATGTTTATATACATAAATTAATTGTCCAATTTTTATCTGCAAAATGTTGCATATCATGATTTTTAAATCATAACTGTTAGATTCATCCTTATTTAGAAATCTGAAAAATAGTAGATTTCGTAAATCATAACTCTTTGCTTGATTCTCAAGTTTTAATTTTATATCATGGAATAAATATTTTAAATGATTACATATACCAATATATACGACGATGATAAGATTTGATCATTTTCATTGTTGATTTTGAAATAAATTTTGTAAGATATTTGATGTCTATTCATATTTCCATCATATTTTTAATAAAAGAATGGGAAAAGGTTAAAGACAATGAAAAGTCTTTTCATGGAAATCATAACCCATATATATTCTCTCTCTCTTCAAGTTTGAGTCTCTTTGCATTCACTTTTATGAATTATATACTTAATTTGGTTCATCTTCAGCTATGTCAATAAAGTCAAATTGATTGATTTTTGATATAAATTTGGTAATAACTTTAATCATTCACCATATTTTTATCTCTCCAAATTGGGAATAGGAAGGGATCAATATAAAAAATAATTTTCTCTCACCTGAAAAATCATTACCCACCTCTTGTAAAAGAGGATCAGTAAAACAATCATGACCATATCAAGACTTTGGGCACAAATTTGATATGTTGGCCCCTCGTTCATCACATCACAAGGTTTCTTTGACGAAATTACACGATCTAGTGGGTTATATATTTATTCATTTAATTAACAGTCTCAAGGCTTAAATTTTACATCGAATGCTATTTTTTTATCTAAGGATTCGAGATATTCTGGTCAGCCATCTATATTGTTGGTCGGCATCATCCAACCATATATTCTATAATTTGAGATATCCTTAAATGTTGGTCGGCAACATCCATGTCGTTTGTCGGCAGCGGTAGAATATTGGGGTATTAAAAAAATGCGAAGCACCCCAGATATTTCTTTAAACACGAGTTCGGCTTGGGGACAAGCAGGGGGCTTAAGTCTTTTTAACTTATGATCACCCCAAAAATATTTTTAAACAGCAACTAATACCTGATTGGTTGTTGGAGATTAAATAAATTTACAAAAAACTTTACATCTTATTTATGATGCATATCTGATAAAAATTTGTACATCTCACACACGTGTGGCACAAAAATATTATTTCATATTTTGAAATTTTTATGCTGATACATATCATATATTGATTGGATGAGTAAATTATTCTCATGACTAATCAATTCAGCCTACACATATGGTAGAGCAAATTATTAATTTTTACAGGCACAAGATTCAATGCCGACGAATGCTGAAGCACAAATTATTCTATATCCGTTGGGATTCATATTTTATATTTATCTCAGCATGGAGCTCGAAAAATTTCTTCTCTCTATATATATTCGGCTCCGAGGAAAAGCTACAACAGTTATTATATTTCACCCCCAACGGATAGTTGATCGGGGTAATTCTTATTTATATTCAGGCCCAGATATCTGCTCCAGCACAAATGATTCTATATATCCATTGGGATTCATATTCTATATTCATCTCAACATGGAGCTCGGCGAGATACTTATTATCATATTCAGCTTTGAGGAGAACTATAACATTTATTATATTTCACCCCCAACGGGTAGTTGGTCGGGATAATTCTTATTTATATGCAGGCCCAACAAAGTTCTCGGCCATATTCTTATGTTCTGGAAAATATTATTCTTATTCGGCATTCTGAAATTATGCCTCGACAAGATACTTATTCATCTTTAAGGAGAGTTACATCATTCGTTCGGATAATTCTTATTTATATTCAGGCCTGACAACGTTCTCGGCCATATTCTTATGTTCTGAAAGATCTTATTCTTGTTCTGCATTATATGATTCTACCTCGACGGATCGGCGAGGCACTTTATTATTTTTAATTATTCTTTATATCTATTTGGATGCATATTCTATTCTCATTTCAGCATGGAGCTCGACAAATATTATATCTTACTCAGCTCCAAGGATGTCTCCAACATTTATTATATCTTATTCCCAACAATCTGTTGGTCATCGCCGAGGAGGTATCCTGCATTTATTATATCTTATTCCCAACAATCTGTTGGTCAGCGTCGAGGAGGTCTCTAGCATTTATATTATCTTATTCCCAACAAATCTGTTGGTCAGCGCCGAGGAGGTCTCTAGCATTTATATTATCTTATTCCCAACAAATCTGTTGGTCAGCGCCGAGGAGGTCTCTAGCATTTATATTATCTTATTCCCAACAAATCTGTTGGTCAGTGCCGAGGAGGTCTCCAGCATTTATATTATCTTAGTCCCAACAATCTGTTGGTCAGCTCCAAGGAAGTCTTCATCATTCATTATCAATTACCACCAACTCCGATTGGTAGATAAAATCCAACTCCGGTTGGTAGACAAAATCCAACTCCGGTTGGTAGATAAAATCCAACTCCGGTTGGTATTGGTCGATAAATCTCATTCAAAGTTCACATTCCACAGTTGGGGGCTTCTATTACAGATATATTTGGTGGCACATTCTTATATCATCATGCAGTCGAGCATCAAATTCAACCCCGACTAATCATCATTCAGGAGTTATTTTTCTTTCTCAGGAATTACTTTTGATATTGAAGTTCAGGAGGAATATTGAAGTTCAGGAGGAATATTGAAGTTCAGGGGGAATATTGAAGTTCAGGAGGAATATTGAAGTTCAGGAGAAATATTGAAGTTCAGGAGGAATATTGAAGTTAAGGAGGAATATTGAAGCTCAGGAGGTATATTGAAATTCAAGAGGTGTATTCAGAAGTATCAGGACATGATGAAAGAAAGCGACAAGTATTCCACCGAGGAACTCTGTCAGACCAGAAATTAGAAGACAAGTTGAAGGCTATATGTAGACGGCTCATCTTGCACTACAGGCTATGGGGCAGGGATCATTTTGAACAGCCCAGACGAGGTCGACATGGAATACGCCATACGTTTCTAATTCAAAGCTTCTAATAATGAGGTTGAGTATGAGGCCATGATTGCAGGTCTTAATTTGTCAAATACTATGGAGGCATAGCAGGTTATTGTCTTCAGTGATTCTCAATTGATCGTAAACCAAATGTTGGGAAAATAATGAGCCGAAGGAGAATTGATGATCAAGTATCAAGCAAAGGTGATGGAGTTGGTATCAGAGTTTTTTGCTGTTCAAACTGGTAAGAATATCAAGAATGGAGAATGTGAGAGCATACGCCTTGGCCCGATTAGCATCAGCTACTCGTACCGAGCTGTGAAGAATGATACCAATTGAAGTATTAGAAAGTCGGAGCATAGATGAAGACCTGACGATGAATATTATTACCCTTGATTTAGGAACATCTTGGATGGATCCCATCAGAGCATATATTGAGGAGGAACAATTACCGAAGGATAAGCTCGCTGCCAAGAAATGGAAGTTTAAAGCTACTCGGTATAATAGTATTCGGAAGATAAGCTCGCTGCCAAAAAATGGAAGTTTAAAGCTGCTCGACGAGGAATTATGGCAGGTTTGCAAAGATGTGTACATCCCTCCGAGGTGAATTGATTAAAGAGATCCATGAAGGGTCCTATGGAGCCCGTGTAGCAGGTCGAACACTTTTGCAAAAGGTGATGACGCAGGGATACTACTGGCCGACGATGAGAGTTGATTGTATAGCTTATGCCAAGAAATGTGACAAGTACCAACGCTTTTCCTCCATCCGAAAAACTTCACAAACATTGTTGACACCCATTATTTATCCTTGGCCATTTTCCATGTGGGGATTGATTTGGTTGGACCATTGCCGACGACTCGAGGAAGATTCAAATACCTCGTCATCGCAGTAGATTATTTTACTTAGTGGATAGAAGCTGAGCCACTTATTGACATGACATACGAGAAGGAAGGTGTACCAATTTGTTTGGAAGAACATCATCTGCCGATATGGTCTCCCTCATGCCTTCATCACAGACCATGGAACACAATTTAAAAACGAGGAGTTTGCTGCCTATTATCATCAGTCAAACATTTTGAAGGTTCATTCAGCGCCAGGATATCCTCAGAGCTAATGGACCAAAAGCTCTAAGGAGCTAAAAAGTGCTCTAAGGAGCCAAAATTGCTCTAAGGAGCCAAAAGTGCTCTAAGGAGCCAAAAAGTACTATAAGTAGCCAAAAGAGCTCTAAGGAGCAAAAGTGCTATAAGTAGCCAACCTCCTTTGGTTAGGAGGACAGCTCTAAGGAGCAAAAGTGCTATAAGTAGCCAACCTCCTTTGGTTAGGAGGACATGCTCTAAGGAGCCAAAAAATGCTCTAAGGAGCCAAAAGCTTTAAGGAGCCAAAAAGTGTACACCAGCATGATCAACTACGGTTGGTAAGATAAAAATATATTCTCACATTACAACTTATGTTGGTCGGGAGGTAAGATTATTACAAAAAGTTCTTTGAAGAACAAAATATTCCAAAATACACCAAGTATAGTTGGTCGGGGATAAAAACCCACTAACTGTAGTTGGTCAACGAGGAAAAATTATTGACCTTAGTTGGTCGGACACATTTTATGAAAATATTTAAAAGTCTACCAAGTATGGTTAGTCGAGGATAAAAACCCACTAACTGTAGTTGGTCGACAAGCATAATTTAACAACCTTAGTTGGTTGGAAAAATTTTAACATTTTTATACTCATTACTTTATTATTAAGTGATCGAGCAACATTACTAATACTTGTAACTTCTTTATTACTAAGTTGGTCGATGAACAACACAATATTGTTATGCACACATGTAAAGTATTTTACAAGACAATAGCAATTAAGATTGCGAATAAAAATGAAAGTCTTTCATTAAAATAAAAAATAAAATACATTGAGAATGAAAATGTATACTAACTATTACATTTAGATTCCTATTCTATTGGTTTCTTTTCCTTCTACTTTTAAAACAGGTTCCTCACCAGCAGGAGGATCATCTAAAGTATAAGGGGAGTTTATGAAGTTAAGATCTTTCAACATTCTGATATTCATCACAGATGATCTGCCCGAGAAGCACTAGCTCATTCCCGAGAAGATCTTGCTCGTCCCTGAGAATCACTTGCTCGTCCCCGAGAACATCTTGCTCGTCCCCGAGCAGAGGTAGAAGTCAAAATCAGCATCTACAGCACTGAGATATTTACTACTACTGTCTCGACCAACATTGAAGAAGAAGTTGTATGAAAATGTTTCGGAGTTTGCCACCTGCTTGGTACTAATCAGATTGAAGAGATGGGTTCAAAAGCTAGTATGTTACTCGACAAAGTATTCAGAGGATCATAAATCAGAAAAATCAAGCACGTAAAGTTAGCATTCAGTTGCTCGGCACAAGAGGCAGTTGGTCATCTAGCAAACCGATCAACATACTTGAAGATTATGACAAGCTACAAGCTGCATACTATGGCATGGCTACATCCAAATTCCCAGGGGTGATACATAGCACACGGAGTTACTCAAAAGAAAGATTAGCAACCATCGATTAGCCTGCATCATACTTCGTCCAGGAGATAATGAACTTTATGTTGAACAAATCAAGAAGGTAGATCAAGAATTTCACGAGCACCGAGCAACATTGCAGAATAAATACTCCATCCTTTCAAGTAACCCATCAAGCATGAAGCATTGGGGGCTTCTGTTGATACCAAATTTAATCTGCTGATGTGGACCAATAATAAGAAGACACGTGTCAATCTACATGGCACAATAACAACGAGGAAGTTTATTTCCCTCGACCAAGTCATGTTCTCTCCGAGCAACGAGGAGGACACCCCGAGGAACTCTATCATCCCGAGGAACTCTATCATCCCGAGATACTCTAAGCACTCCGAGGAACTCTTGATCAACGAGCAACTAAGGCGGTCCGAACTGCATCTCGGCCGTATCATTAATTACCAGACGGACAACTGTTCAACTATTCATTATATTCTTGACGCACACGCTGCATTAAATGTATTACCCTTTCATATGTATATCATTTAATGTATTGGACCTTTCATGTACAGCCTAAAGGCTATAAATACCTTGTATCATCCTCATTCAAGGGGACCGAAATTTCTTGAGAGAATTTGTAATCAAGAATTCCACAAACACTCAGCAATAACATAACAGTGGACGTAGGCTTTATTCCTAGCCGAACCACTTTAAAAATCTTTGTCTTATTTATTTATCTGTGATTGAAAAATTAGAGCGATCTAGTTTTTTACATCAACAATTATAGTGACACATTTTCATACCCACCTAATAAGATAAGTTAATAGAGAATTGTACTTTGTACCCTGAGGAGACTCACAATAATAAATTATAAAATTTTAAAGCACCAAGTACAAAAAATGTGTATCAAACATATGATAATCCATAATTAATAGACACACTCGCGTAATCCAATCTAATAGAGAATGCGGTTCACTACTATTTAGTCCCACATCGCAAAGAATCAATCTAACTCCAACGTTTATCTACGACAGCGTGAGGAGGATCTATCGTCCCTTCGGGGACATCCGATAAAATTGGAACGATACAGAGAAGATTAGCATGGCCCCTGCGCAAGGATGACACGCACAAATCGAGAAATGGTCCAAATTTTTTTCCCGTTAATTTCCTTGAATTTTAGTTTCTCTCTTGTTCCCCTAAACATTTTGTATACAGTTTTTATACTTTTCATTTGCTAACTGGACATTTTTGGTTATGGCGTTTCCAACTGTTTATAATCATAGGGCTTCTAGGTATATAAAATCGAGAATTCTTAAGGAAAACATTTAAAACTAGGGCTGCATATTGTAGCTTCAAAATAACTGGCTTGAAAAACACAGAAGAAGAACAATCACAACCACAGTATGGGTTCTATAATAATAACTGACATGAATCGAGGGCATTTTTGGCATATTAGTAATTTAATTTCCTTTTGTTATTTTTCTTTATTTTTATTAATTTTGTTTCGTTGTTTATTTGTAAGTTTGGGCATAAGCGAGCTCAAATGTGTATTAGGATTATTTGTAAAGTGGGAGTCCCACATTGGTTAGAGATCCATTTAGTGCTCTCTTTCCCTACTTATAAATAGGCCCCTTGTTACCTCATTTGGGGATTTTGAATATAGAAAAAGAGTATTTCTCTCTCTAAAATTGTGTATTAGATATTTTAGGAGCCTATGACATGTGATTTACGTCAATAACTAAGAAAACTAATTGAATTAAGAAACTTGGGATTAAGAAAACAAACGAGATAAAGAAGAACAATCACAACATGGGTTATGCAATTCTAACTCTCTTTATCAAATCAATAATCAATATTCACTATCACTTGTTACGCGACTATTGACTAATAATCCGAAACCTACTAGCTTCTCAACCCAACAAATCATTTTCTCAATTATTTGGGGTTACATGAATCCTAATTTTTAATTCCATTCTGATCATGATGTCATGTCTTTTTGTACGATATCTCATCAAGTCAATTTTGGTCTGCCTAATACTCCTAGCGTTACCAATTTACCATCATTAAAGACTAAATCGCTATTCAGGGTCACTTATTGGTCTAATACATTTGATGTGTATCTCTATCAACTTATTATCTATAGGAGCCTCGTCTACTATTTCACTAATATGTTTATTCACCATCACTTATTACATAGCTATGAGTGCTAAGTGCCGCACGGAGGAGTAGCAAAAGTCTAACCCCGTGACATTAGGCTGTTAATCCAAGAATTTCTTTACAGTTGGAGAAACCTAATTGAAATAAGAAACCTAATTGGAATAAAATATCCCAATGACACCTCAGCAAATATGGAAACTAAATTAAAAAAAGAAAAGAATATATTTCAAATAAACAAATCTGTATTTTCATGATCTAGGAATTCTTTGAAGCTTGAGATTGGGGATATATTTTTGTGTTCTAAGCTTTTACAAGTGTTGATTATTTTTTTTGGGTGAGTGCATCTTGAGAAAAGTTCAATGTGATTACAAGTGATCAGTATCCCATTCTTTAAATAGAGTTCATACAGTCAAAGCCAGATTGAAGTTTTGAGATTTACCAACCACACGTGTTTTTGCTATTTTGCGAAATAATCTTCATGTTGGTTTGTATTCTAACTTGACAATAGGGGATTGGATAGTTGAAAGCTATTTTATTTTTGGTATTTTCTAATGCTATGTCTCCTTGTGGCTGGATAGCAGAGGGTTTAAATTAAACTGTTAGATAACAGTTGGTGACAGGTGAGCTTTGTGAAGTCCTGCCATTGGCCTAACAAAGCTTAGTATATTAATTTCTCAGATTCTTTGGGAACCCAGTTCTGCTTAGAAACTCCCTTTTTCTTCACAGCTTTATGTTTAGCATCATCCTTGTCTGATTCTGGTTTCAAGATTTTACATTCTGACTTTTTGTGCCTTTGTTTAAGACAGAATAATATTTTGTCACTGGCTCATAATATACTATTTGCGAGAAACAAGTGCTTCCGCAACCGCGGGAGCTTTTCTAAGTGTCTCGACACAAACACTAGCAATATGTATTTAACCAGAGCAGTCATAGATACATCAAGTTTTAATAACTTCCCTACCAATTGGACGATAATGAACGACTATTTTTTGCCTAAAATAAAAATAATGGAAGGAAAGGAAGGGATATCCAGATAAGAGCATGAGATGTTTTGATTTTTGCCACTATTTACAAGCATTGGAATCTTCTCAGTTACGACCGATAAAAATACATCTTTGCTCTAGTATCCCAACCGAATCATCTGCCTTCACACCAAAGAATGTAAAAATTTGCTGATCTTAAGTTATTACTGGCCAGTGGCCTTCCATGCGAAAAGTTTTCAACCAACAACCTGATCAAAGGAGAAACCTGGGATTTGATGTCATTGTTTAAAAATATAGTGCTGTCTCACCCAAACTTCAGTTTAGAAGACCTGGAACTTATATAGAAGAACAAACTCAAACACCAGCAAATTATTTGGAAGAATGTGAATAGAGTTTTGGGGCCAAGAGGAGAAGGATTATTCGCCTCGCCCAGGAAGTCCGTGGTTTTTGTATTTGAAAACTAACTTTAATAATCTTAAAAAACACATGACATAAAAAAAATGTCGAATTTTATTTATTAACATGTACACAAAGGTGAAGAATTACATTCTTATTCAAGTTGGATCCTTGGGTTTGAGCGTAAGGATGATGCTCTTGATATTGAGATTGGAGAGTTTTGAAAATTGATGATAATTGATAGACATATTGAAGTGCTTAAAGATGTGCTTGCGTATTGAGACTATGGAGGAGGAGGTTAGAGAGAATAAATATTTTGTATTTGTCAGGGATGACACCAACGTAACGTGGATAATGGAATTTTTTTTCCCAATCATCGAGAGATTATCCAGTTTCTTTAGAGTGAGTTTTCAGCAACATTGTTTGCTCAGTTTCTTTACGTTGGTGTGACTCGGTTTGAGCAACGGATCCTGACGTGATACATTTTCATAATGAAAAAGGAGTGGAAACATGATTTGGCTTTTACAATATCTATAGAATGAGCACTGTGAACTATCTACTTCAAAAAGATAGTTGTCAGAATGAAAATCAACACCGAACTCTTACGATTGGAATACGTATGAGATAGAAAGGCCATCATGCTTATTAATATTAATTAAATTTCCGAGTCCAGAGAAAATGCTCTCGCACCTCTTCAACCGTTTGAAGAAAGAAGAGTTTTGGCCGGTTTCTAACTCTTTTCAACCTTTTGTTGTATCTTTTCTTTCTAAGAGGTGGAATAGAATAACTCGGTTGAAGCGTAATGATCATACGTCTGTAATGCATTGTATGTCCCATAGTAGGTCCCATTCTTCCACCCTTTCTCGGAAGTCGATGACTATTTATAGCTATGACCTTGACAATATTCAGGAGACAAAAGATCTGATAGAATTGCTAATTATAATGGAGATACTAATCAATACTTTGAATAAAGACTTATGCCCATTGTCCAAGATTCCTGTGTGGGACATTCTTTTTCTTCTTCTCGACTTGGACAAAACTTTAAAGGTATCTCTGAAGATTTAAAATACAGCAGAGCGACTGCCAATAAAGATAATATTGAAGCACGTGCCTATGGACCAATCCGTGTGAAATTGGAAAACGAATTCGCGGAGTCAACGAGTTCCGTTGATTTGGATCCAAGCCCTAAGTCACCATTGTATTGTGAACCATAAGGAACACTAGCCTTACCAGTGACTGGCTAAAAACAGATAGAACACTCTTTCCTATCTAGGCAAGTAGTACGGTACGAATACCATTGAATACGAATGCCTAGCCCATGTTTCTAAATCGGACTAGATTGAACGAAGTCGCATATTCCGTGATGCAAAACCTCATACGCTGCCAAAGATGGGAGTCAGTGCGTATGAATGTGGGTATGACCTTCGAAGCACCTTAAAGTTTTACTCACGCTCTTGGACCTGAAACCATCACTTGATTGAACTCAAAATTGATACGTTCACTTGCTTTAGATCGAGATTGGGTTAATATGAAGTGACATCGCAAGAAAGAAAGAAATGCGAAAGAAGAAACAAAAAATTGTCTATTTTCGTGAAAAAACATAGAACATGTGCTTTAGCCTTGAAAACTAAGCAAATTGGGAATAGGCTTAGACTTTCGATTCGAAGACCAAGTCAGAGACAACTGGACTTCTCACAGAGCGACTCTCAACGAGGACGTTGAGATTGCTCAATTTTTTTTGGCTTAATCCGCCTTTACTAAAGATCAAGGAGTACAAATGTACTCCGGCTAATAATGTAAAGGTTTTTTCAAATCAAAGTTTGACCCTTTCAAATTGTTCTCCATTTCTAAATTCACAGCCTTCGCGATAGCTTCATGAATGTTACCAATTAAAAGGCCTCTTCCGGAAGACCATCTAATTCTTCAAAAAGGATCAATTGAAAACCTCTAATTGTTTTTGCTAGACCAACATATTTCCCTCAAGAACTAGTAATTACTTCTGCTACGAAAAAAAGGTTGTGATAAGAAACGCTCAATTTTTTGCGCTCTTGCTACGGTTAAACGATCCTCAATCTGGGGAGGGAAAAAGAATATCGATCCCCTTTTTCTGTCCATGTGTCTCGTCTAAGGGCGAATCTAGTATTCTGCCCTTTCTAGTCGTTTGCTTCTGATTCCCTTACTTGACTCGATTCAATCTCTCGTGCCTTCGTGTTGCATCATTCTGCATGATGAACCTCTGGGGAAGCAACAGAGTTTTCCCCTGTCCCTCTAGATTAACCTATTCTTTCTTTTTCATCGGTGCTTGAAACTGGAATTTGAGCATTGAAAGCAAAATATTTTTTCATTTATTGCCAGTGCCGGAGGATGTAGGGATGGGAGACCTGAGATAGATAGACTCTCCAGCTAGCTGGCTGAGATTGAGTCAGTTGAGCCCTGGGCTTAATCAAGCGGTGTTTTTTTCCTTGGCTTATCGAACCAGCGTATGCCCATTCCTCCTTTGATGACTCCCAGCAGAGAAAGCCTAAATTTTTCAGTGTGGATTGAAAGGAAGTTGGGTATGGACACATAGATCCTTCCACCTATCCGGAGCTTTTGTGAGTTTTCATCAATATTGTTTGCTGCATGTGGTGTTGAAGAGTTTTTAATTATGCAGAAAATATGAACAGATGTTTGGATTTGAGGCGTAATAGACTACTGTCCTTAAGGTGTTATTTGCCCCCACTCGTACAGAGTTTGCTAACGGGTCTAGGCAAATTACCTCCAAGATACAACAAATCCACAGGTTTATTCAAGTAGCAAACTTGAATAATAACCCACAGAACACTCTATGAAATTGGTAAGAAGAAATAATAGAGAGAAAGAGAATTTTCGGAATTAATTATGACAGGATTTTGCCTTCTATATATAGCCTCTTGTGGTGTCTGTTCATGAAGAGACACCACATCCAAAGGTCATTTAATCACGACCCTTGGATATATAACTATATTTTTTAACGTTCCAGATTTGAACTAAAAAGATGCGACTGTACGGATTAATACTTAACGAAGTGGCGCCAAAATCCGACGGTTCAGATCCACTCGCGCCATAATTATGTGTCATTTATTATGGATTTAATCTGGACCGTTTGATCTTTTGACGTTGTCAAAAATCAAAGGCTCCTACTGCTCCTCGCGACGATGCGTACGTGCGAAGTGCAAAGTGCGCCTCTAAAGCGCCCAAAGCGCCCTAAACGCCCAATCGCATTTTCGCACACGCCCGCGCGTGTGCGTGTGCGGATGGTGCAAAGCACCATCCTTGGACCTAAGGTGTACACTAATAGCATACACTTCAATGCACACAAGTAATCTCTTATGACACAAAAGCATTTATTAACCCATTAACTTTTTCACACTTTTCCAATGTGGGACTTTGGTTTTCCCACTTCCCTTTGCCTTTTCCTATTCCAATTAATTGATGGTTTTAACCTTTCATTTTCTCTAACCATTAATACCCATTAATATTAAAATCATCCAACAATCCCCCACTAGATTTTAATATTAATGCAATTTCTTCTTGTGATATGCTCATGCATACAAGGAGGTATCTTTCGATTTAAACCTTCAGTTAGTGAATACATATCAAAGTTCTAATAAGACAATGGTGTGCCATGCATTAAACCTTGTCTTATTATTTAGAACCGGATATATATCACACATGAGATATCCCAATCTCTACGAGATGTTCAATATGTTTTTAGCACTATTATGGCCATGTGCACTATCTTGGCTTCATGAATATTAACAAGAATAAACCCAAAATCTTGCTAGAAGCGGCACCACTTCCTATATTCATATAGGTGAAGTTCTCTTGCATGTCTTTGCTACTTTAGACAACGAACTTCATTAAGAGTTAAACTCATCCTCTTGACGTAGCAATATGCACTGAACATCCTAGAAGGGACATGAAATTGAATAAATTTCAGTGCAAAACTAATCACTTATCAGTAACTTGTTATTACCCATTAAACTTTGGAATAGTGGTAATGCTATTACATAGTTGGGTTACCATTACCGGTGACTATTGAAAAAAATGGTTTTAGTCCCATTCCACTAAATGTGTCCTTTACCAAATCTCTCGAAAGTCCTTTGGTAAGAGGGTCAGCTAGATTCTTATTTGTTCGAACATATATAATATTAATAACTCCATAAGTTATTAATTGTTTGACATATTCATGCCTTAAACTTATGTGTCTAGATTTTCCATTATATACTTTGTTATACGCTCTAGACAATGTAGCTTCACTATCACAATATAAAGAAAGAGATGGCATTGGTTTTGGCCATAACTTTATGTCCAATAATAAATTTCTTAGCCACTCTGCTTCTTTTTCGGCTGCTGCCAGTGCTATAAACTCAGATTCCATTGTTGAATGTGTAATGCAAGTTTGTTTCTTGGATGCCCAAGATACCGCCCCACCCGCTAAGGTGAATATCCATCCAGATGTGGATTTATTATCACTTGCACTAGTTATCCAACTAGCATCAGAGTATCCTTCAAGAACTGCAGGAAAGTCATAATAAAATAGACCTAATTCTTTGGTCTTCTTGAGGTAACCAAAAATCCTCCCAATTGCTTTCCAATGATCCACACTTGGATTATTAGTGTATCTTGACATTTTACCTACTGCAAATGCAATATCTGGCCTTGTACAATGCATCGCATACATTAAACTTCCAATTGCACTAGCATATTCAAGTTGTGCAACTGCTCTGCCAAAATTTTCTAATAATTTTATACTAGAATCATATGGGGTATTTGCTTCTTTTATTTTCAAGTGATTAAATTTGTGAATAACTTTGTCAATGTAATGAGATTGGCATAATGCATAACCCCCACTATGTTTCTTAACCTTAATACCCAAGATGGTATCCACTTCATTAAGATCTTTCATCTTAAATTGTGAACTAAGATACTTCTTAGTTTCATATACACCTCTCATGTTTGTACCAAAAATTAATAAGTCATCAACATATAGACAAATAATTACACCATAGTCATCGGTGAATTTAGAATAAATGCACTTATCAGCGTTGTTATGTTTGAAACCATTAGAAAGAATGATTGTATCAAACTTTTCATGCCACTGCTTTGGTGCTTGTTTCAACCCATAAAGTGACTTAATTAATTTACAAACTTTATGTTCATTTCTGGGCAAAACAAACCCTTCGGGTTGTTCCATATATACCTCTTCATCTAGGTCACCATTCAAAAATGCTGTTTTAACATCCATTTGATGCACAAATAGATTATAAATAGATGCAATTGCCATTAAAACACGTATGGATGTAATTCTAGCAACAGGTGCATAAGTATCGAAATAGTCAATCCCTTTTCTTTGTTTAAAACCTTTTGCTACCAATCTAGCCTTAAAGGTTTGAATAGAACCATCGGTATTGTATTTTCTTCTAAATACCCATTTACTACTAATAGGTTGTGATCCTTGTGGCAAGTCCACTAAAACCCATGTCTGATTTGATAGAATTGAATCCATCTCATCATTAATAGCTTCTTTCCAAAAAGAAGCATCTCTTGAAGTCATTGCCTCGTTAAAGGTTTTAGGATATTCTTCTACGTTAAGTAAAATAGGCATTTTATTTAGAATATTATTTCTATCTCCTTCAACCAAAAAGGCTAAGGCTTGAGATGAAATAAAATCAGGGCCAAAAGATTTTTCTTTTCTAGCACGCTGACTTCTTCTAGGTTCTATTTCTGTTTCGGGTTCATTCCTCTTATTATTAATTGATGGTCTAGGAATCAACCTAGTGGATGTATCATGATTGGCATCTAATTCGACACATGAATCTTTATAAAATTTATTTTCAATAAATTCAACATCCCTTGATTCAATTACAACATTAGAATTTAAGTCCAACAACCTATATGCCTTAGAATTTTTCGCGTATCCTATGAAAACACTTTTAATTCCTCTTGCACCCAACTTTGAACTTTTAGGGTCTTGAATTATATAGAAAGCCAAACAACCCCAGACCCTTAGGTAGTCCAGATTTGGTTTTCGATTCTTCCATACCTCGTATGGAGAAACATGTGTTTTCATTGATGGAATTCTGTTGTGTAAATGACAAGCGGTGAGTAAAGCTTCTCCCCACAAATTGTTTGGTAAGTTTGAATTAATCAACATAGAATTGATCATATTAGTAAGAGTCCTATTCTTTCTTTCAGCCAAACCATTTTGTTGGGGAGTATAAGGGGCAGTTCTTTGATGTATTATTCCATGTTCTTCACAAAATGAGTCAAATTCATTTGGAAAATACTCTCCCCCTCTATCACTACGACGAATTTTAATTTTCTTTTCCTTTTGTTTTCAACTTCTGCTTTATAACGTTTAAACATAGAAAAAGCTGAATCCTTTTGTCTTATCAAATATACATATGGGAATTTTGAGCAATCATCAATGAATGTAATAAAATATCTTTTTCCGCCTCTAGTTAAAATACCATTATATTCACATATATCAGAATGAACTAATTCTAATAATTCAGCACTTCGTTCGACTTTAGGAAAAGGTCTTTTTGTTAATTTTGCTTGAATACAGATTTCACATTTTTCATGAGAAGTACTATCACAAGTTATTAATTTATGTTTAGACATCTATTTCAATAATCTAAAATTTAAATGCGCTAATCTAGCATGCCAAACATCAAAAGACTCAACAATATAAGCAGAATTATTCATATTATTAATCAAAATACTAAGTTTGAACATTCCATCACAAGCATACCCTTTCCCAACAAATGCCCCATTCTTAGACAGAATTAACTTATCAGACTCAAAGATGGCTTTAATGCCGCTTTTACAAATCAAACTTGCAGACACTAGATTTTTTCGAATTTCTGGTACATGCAGAACATTTGTCAACGCCAACTTCTTTCCAGATGTGAATTGTAGTTCAACGTTTCCTTTTCCTAGAACTTTGGCAGAATTATGATTCCCCATTAGAACCTCTTGACCGTCCTCTGCTTTTTCATATGCGGAATACAATGATTTATCATTGCAGACATGTATGGTAGCCCCAGAATCGAGCCACCAGTCAGAAGACTTCGTTATTGCCGCCATGTTTAGTTCGGTAATCATACCAATTTGCATGTCCGATACCATTGCGACAAGATCCTCGATCTTATTTTCCACCATATTTGCATTATTTGTATTATTGGATTCAGTAGCATCTATCTTTCGTTTCTTGTTTCTGCAATCACGGGCATAGTGGCCATTTTTGCCACAATTGAAACAAGCCCCATTGGACTGTTTCTTATTGGAATTATTTTTCTTGAACTTCTTACCATTAGGTTTGAAGTTCTTATGATATTTCTTTCCTTCAACAAAGTTTACTTTGGTGGAATTATGAGAAACATTTGTTTGATCACGGGATCTGGTTTCTTCTTCAATTCTTAAATGTTTCTGTAACTCCTCCAAACTTATATCATCTTTCCTATGTAGGAGTTTCTTACGACAATCATTCCAACTTGGTGGTAATTTTGCAATAATTGCACCAACTTGAAACGACTCAGAAATTTCCACCTTTAATTCACGAAGCTTTGTGACAAGGATTTGCAACTCATGTACTTGGTCTAAAACAGTTTGGTTATCACTTATTTTGAATTCGAAATATTTCAGAATTAAGAATTTATCCGTACCTTCTTTCTCTGTTTTGTATTTATATTCAAGAGCATTCCAGATTTCCCGCGGAGACTGCATAGAGTTGTAAAGATCATATAATCGATCAGACAGTGTATTCAGAATATGCCCACGACACACCAATTCGTCTTCTTCACGTTTCTTCCTTTGTTCTTTGACAGTTTCATTATCGTCTTCTTTTGGTTCCGGAATTGCTTCTAGTTTGGGATCCAGAACATATGCTATTTTCAAAACAGTGAGAAGGAAGAATAATTTTCCTTTCCAGCGAGTGAAATTTGTTCCATCAAAGCGGTCCAAATGCACATTGGGATTCAGAAACATATTCATATTCTTTTCTGCCTCCATAATAACACCTTAAGATTGTTGAAGAGTTTTTAATTATGCAGAAAATATGAACAGATGTTTGGATTTGAGGCGTAATAGACTACTGTCCTTAAGGTGTTATTTGCCCCCACTCGTACAGAGTTTGCTAACGGGTCTAGGCAAATTACCTCCAAGATACAACAAATCCACGGGTTTATTCAAGTAGCAAACTTGAATAATAACCCACAGAACACTCTATGAAATTGGTAAGAAGAAATAATAGAGAGAAAGAGAATTTTCGGAATTAATTATGACAGGATTTTGCCTTCTATATATAGCCTCTTGTGGTGTCTGTTCATGAAGAGACACCACATCCAAAGGTCATTTAATCACGGCCCTTGGATATATAACTATATTTTTTAACGTTCCAGATTTGAACTAAAAAGATGCGACTGTACGGATTAATACTTAACGAAGTGGCGCCAAAATCCGACGGTTCAGATCCACTCGCGCCATAATTATGTGTCATTTATTATGGATTTAATCTGGACCGTTTGATCTTTTGACGTTGTCAAAAATCAAAGGCTCCTACTGCTCCTCGCGACGATGCGTACGTGCGAAGTGCAAAGTGCGCCTCTAAAGCGCCCAAAGCGCCCTAAACGCCCAATCGCACTTTCGCACACGCGCGCGCACGCGCGTGTGCGTGTGCGGATGGTGCAAAGCACCATCCTTGGACCTAAGGTGTACACTAGTAGCATACACTTCAATGCACACAAGTAATCTCTTATGACACAAAAGCATTTATTAACCCATTAACTTTTTCACACTTTTCCAATGTGGGACTTTGGTTTTCCCACTTCCCTTTGCCTTTTCCTATTCCAATTAATTGATGGTTTTAACCTTTCATTTTCTCTAACCATTAATACCCATTAATATTAAAATCATCCAACAATCCCCCACTAGATTTTAATATTAATGCAATTTCTTCTTGTGATATGCTCATGCATACAAGGAGGTATCTTTCGATTTAAACCTTCAGTTAGTGAATACATATCAAAGTTCTAATAAGACAATGGTGTGCCATGCATTAAACCTTGTCTTATTATTTAGAACCGGATATATATCACACATGAGATATCCCAATCTCTACGAGATGTTCAATATGTTTTTAGCACTATTATGGCCATGTGCACTATCTTGGCTTCATGAATATTAACAAGAATAAACCCAAAATCTTGCTAGAAGCGGCACCACTTCCTATATTCATATAGGTGAAGTTCTCTTGCATGTCTTTGCTACTTTAGACAACGAACTTCATTAAGAGTTAAACTCATCCTCTTGACGTAGCAATATGCACTGAACATCCTAGAAGGGACATGAAATTGAATAAATTTCAGTGCAAAACTAATCACTTATCAGTAACTTGTTATTACCCATTAAACTTTGGAATAGTGGTAATGCTATTACATAGTTGGGTTACCATTACCGGTGACTATTGAAAAAAATGGTTTTAGTCCCATTCCACTAAATGTGTCCTTTACCAAATCTCTCGAAAGTCCTTTGGTAAGAGGGTCAGCTAGATTCTTATTTGTTCGAACATATATAATATTAATAACTCCATAAGTTATTAATTGTTTGACATATTCATGCCTTAAACTTATGTGTCTAGATTTTCCATTATATACTTTGTTATACGCTCTAGACAATGTAGCTTCACTATCACAATATAAAGAAAGAGATGGCATTGGTTTTGGCCATAACTTTATGTCCAATAATAAATTTCTTAGCCACTCTGCTTCTTTTCCGGCTGCTGCCAGTGCTATAAACTCAGATTCCATTGTTGAATGTGTAATGCAAGTTTGTTTCTTGGATGCCCAAGATACCGCCCCACCCGCTAAGGTGAATATCCATCCAGATGTGGATTTATTATCACTTGCACTAGTTATCCAACTAGCATCAGAGTATCCTTCAAGAACTGCAGGAAAGTCATAATAAAATAGACCTAATTCTTTGGTCTTCTTGAGGTAACCAAAAATCCTCCCAATTGCTTTCCAATGATCCACACTTGGATTATTAGTGTATCTTGACATTTTACCTACTGCAAATGCAATATCTGGCCTTGTACAATGCATCGCATACATTAAACTTCCAATTGCACTAGCATATTCAAGTTGTGCAACTGCTCTGCCAAAATTTTCTAATAATTTTATACTAGAATCATATGGGGTATTTGCTTCTTTTATTTTCAAGTGATTAAATTTGTGAATAACTTTGTCAATGTAATGAGATTGGCATAATGCATAACCCCCACTATGTTTCTTAACCTTAATACCCAAGATGGTATCCACTTCATTAAGATCTTTCATCTTAAATTGTGAACTAAGATACTTCTTAGTTTCATATACACCTCTCATGTTTGTACCAAAAATTAATAAGTCATCAACATATATACAAATAATTACACCATAGTCATCGGTGAATTTAGAATAAATGCACTTATCAGCGTTGTTATGTTTGAAACCATTAGAAAGAATGATTGTATCAAACTTTTCATGCCACTGCTTTGGTGCTTGTTTCAACCCATAAAGCGACTTAATTAATTTACAAACTTTATGTTCATTTCTGGGCAAAACAAACCCTTCGGGTTGTTCCATATATACCTCTTCATCTAGGTCACCATTCAAAAATGCTGTTTTAACATCCATTCGATGCACAAATAGATTATAAATAGATGCAATTGCCATTAAAACACGTATGGATGTAATTCTAGCAACAGGTGCATAAGTATCGAAATAGTCAATCCCTTTTCTTTGTTTAAAACCTTTTGCTACCAATCTAGCCTTAAAGGTTTGAATAGAACCGTCGGTATTGTATTTTCTTCTAAATACCCATTTACTACTAATAGGTTGTGATCCTTGTGGCAAGTCCACTAAAACCCATGTCTGATTTGATAGAATTGAATCCATCTCATCATTAATAGCTTCTTTCCAAAAAGAAGCATCTCTTGAAGTCATTGCCTCGTTAAAGGTTTTAGGATCTTCTTCTACGTTAAGTAAAATAGGCATTTTATTTAGAATATTATCTCTATCTCCTTCAACCAAAAAGGCTAAGGCTTGAGATGAAATAAAATCAGGGCCAAAAGATTTTTCTTTTCTAGCACGCTGACTTCTTCTAGGTTCTATTTCTGTTTCGGGTTCATTCCTCTTATTATTAATTGATGGTCTAGGAATCAACCTAGTGGATGTATCATGATTGGCATCTAATTCGACACATGAATCTTTATAAAATTTATTTTCAATAAATTCAACATCCCTTGATTCAATTACAACATTAGAATTTAAGTCCAACAACCTATATGCCTTAGAATTTTCCGCGTATCCTATGAAAACACTTTTAATTCCTCTTGCACCCAACTTTGAACTTTTAGGGTCATGAATTCTATAGAAAGCCAAACAACCCCAGACCCTTAGGTAGTCCAGATTTGGTTTTCGATTCTTCCATACCTCGTATGGAGAAACATGTGTTTTCATTGATGGAATTCTGTTGTGTAAATGACAAGCGGTGAGTAAAGCTTCTCCCCACAAATTGTTTGGTAAGTTTGAATTAATCAACATAGAATTGATCATATTAGTAAGAGTCCTATTCTTTCTTTCAGCCAAGCCATTTTGTTGGGGAGTATAAGGGGCAGTTCTTTGATGTATTATTCCATGTTCTTCACAAAATGAGTCAAATTCATTTGGAAAATACTCTCCCCCTCTATCAATACGAAGAATTTTAATTTTCTTTTCCTTTTGGTTTTCAACTTCTGCTTTATAACGTTTAAACATAGAAAAAGCTTCATCCTTTTGTCTTATCAAATATACATATGTGAATTTTGAGCAATCATCAATGAATGTAATAAAATATCTTTTTCCGCCTCTAGTTAAAATACCATTATATGCACATATATCAGAATGAACTAATTCTAATAATTCAGCACTTCGTTCGACTTTAGGAAAAGGTCTTTTTGTTAATTTTGCTTGAATACAGATTTCACATTTTTCATGAGAAGTACTATCACAAGTTATTAATTTATGTTTAGACATGTATTTCAATGATCTAAAATTTAAATGCGCTAATCTAGCATGCCAAACATCAAAAGACTCAACAATATAAGCAGAATTATTCATATTATTAATCAAAATACTGAGTTTGAACATTCCATCACAAGCATACCGTTTCCCAACAAATGCCCCATTCTTAGACATAATTAACTTATCAGACTCAAAGACGGCTTTAATGCCGCTTTTACAAATCAAACTTGCAGACACTAGATTTTTTCGAATTTCTGGTACATGCAGAACATTTGTCAACGTCAACTTCTTTCCAGATGTGAATTGTAGTTCAACGTTTCCTTTTCCTAGAACTTTGGCAGAATTATGATTCCCCATTAGAACCTCTTGACCGTCCTCTACCTTTTCATATGCGGAATACAATGATTTATCATTGCAGACATGTATGGTAGCCCCAGAATCGAGCCACCAGTCAGAAGACTTCGTTATTGCCGCCATGTTTAGTTCGGTAATCATACCAATTTGCATGTCCGATACCATTGCGACAAGATCCTCGATCTTATTTTCCACCATATTTGCATTATTTGTATTATTGGATTCAGTAGCATCTATCTTTCGTTTCTTGTTTCTGCAATCACGGGCATAGTGGCCATTTTTGCCACAATTGAAACAAGCCCCATTAGACTGTTTCTTATTGGAATTATTTTTCTTGAACTTCTTACCATTAGGTTTGAAGTTCTTATGATATTTCTTTCCTTCAACAAAGTTTACTTTGGTAAAATTATGAGAAACATTTGTTTGATCACGGGATCTGGTTTCTTCTTCAATTCTTAAATGTTTCTGTAACTCCTCCAAACTTATATCATCTTTCCTATGTAGGAGTTTCTTACGACAATCATTCCAACTTGGTGGTAATTTTGCAATAATTGCACCAACTTGAAATGACTCAGAAATTTCCACCTTTAATTCACGAAGCTTTGTGACAAGGTTTTGCAACTCATGTACTTGGTCTAAAACAGTTTGGTTATCACTTATTTTGAATTCGAAATATTTCAGAATTAAGAATTTATCCGTACCTTCTTTCTCTGTTTTGTATTTATATTCAAGAGCATTCCAGATTTCCCGCGGAGACTGCATAGAGTTGTAAAGATCATATAATCGATCAGACAGTGTATTCAGAATATGCCCACGACACACCAATTCGTCTTCTTCACTTTTCTTCCTTTGTTCTTTGACAGTTTCATTATCGTCTTCTTTTGGTTCCGGAATTGCTTCTAGTTTGGGATCCAGAACATATGCTATTTTCAAAACTGTGAGAAGGAAGAATAATTTTCCATTCCAGCGAGTGAAATTTGTTCCATCAAAGCGGTCCAAATGCACATTGGGATTCAGAAACATATTCATATTCTTTTCTGCCTCCATAATAACACCTTAAGATCGTTGAAGAGTTTTTAATCATGCAGAAAATATGAACAGATGTTTGGATTTGAGGCGTAATAGACTACTGTCCTTAAGGTGTTATTTGCCCCCACTCATACAGAGTTTGCTAACGGGTCTAGGCAAATTACCTCCAAGATACAACAAATCCATGGGTTTATTCAAGTAGCAAACTTGAATAATAACCCACAGAACACTCTATGAAATTGGTAAGAAGAAATAATAGAGAGAAAGAGAATTTTCGGAATTAATTATGACAGGATTTTGCCTTCTATATATAGCCTCTTGTGGTGTCTGTTCATGAAGAGACACCACATCCAAAGGTCATTTAATCACGGCCCTTGGATATATAACTATATTTTTTAACGTTCCAGATTTGAACTAAAAAGATGCGACTGTACGGATTAATACTTAACGAAGTGGCGCCAAAATCCGACGGTTCAGATCCACTCGCGCCATAATTATGTGTCATTTATTATGGATTTAATCTGGACCGTTTGATCTTTTGACGTTGTCAAAAATCAAAGGCTCCTACTGCTCCTCGCGACGATGCGTACGTGCGAAGTGCAAAGTGCGCCTCTAAAGCGCCCAAAGCGCCCAATCGCACACGCGCGCGCGCGCGCGCGCGCGCGTGTGCGTGTGCAGATGGTGCAAAGCACCATCCTTGGACCTAAGGTGTACACTAGTAGCATACACTTCAATGCACACAAGTAATCTCTTATGACACAAAAGCATTTATTAACCCATTAACTTTTTCACACTTTTCCAATGTGGGACTTTGGTTTTCCCACTTCCCTTTGTCTTTTCCTATTCCAATTAATTGATGGTTTTAACCTTTCATTTTCTCTAACCATTAATACCCATTAATATTAAAATCATCCAACAATCCCCCACTATATTTTAATATTAATGCAATTTCTTCTTGTGATATGCTCATGCATACAAGGAGGTATCTTTCGATTTAAACCTTCAGTTAGTGAATACATATCAAAGTTCTAATAAGACAATGGTGTGCCATGCATTAAACCTTGTCTTATTATTTAGAACCGGATATATATCACACATGAGATATCCCAATCTCTACGAGATGTTCAATATGTTTTTAGCACTATTATGGCCATGTGCACTATCTTGGCTTCATGAATATTAACAAGAATAAACCCAAAATCTTGCTAGAAGCGGCACCACTTCCTATATTCATATAGGTGAAGTTCTCTTGCATGTCTTTGCTACTTTAGACAACGAACTTCATTAAGAGTTAAACTCATCCTCTTGACGTAGCAATATGCACTGAACATCCTAGAAGGGACATGAAATTGAATAAATTTCAGTGCAAAACTAATCACTTATCAGTAACTTGTTATTACCCATTAAACTTTGGAATAGTAGTAATGCTATTACATAGTTGGGTTACCATTACCGGTGACTGTTGTAAAAAATGGTTTTAGTCCCATTCCACTAGATGTGTCCTTTACCAAATCTCTCGAAAGTCCTTTGGTAAGAGGGTCAGCTAGATTCTTATTTGTTCGAACATATATAATATTAATAACTCCATAAGTTATTAATTGTTTGACATATTCATGCCTTAAACTTATGTGTCTAGATTTTCCATTATATACTTTGTTATACGCTCTAGACAATGTAGCTTCACTATCACAATATAAAGAAAGAGATGGCATTGGTTTTGTCCATAACTTTATGTCCAATAATAAATTTCTTAGCCACTCTGCTTCTTTTCCGGCTGCTGCCAGTGCTATAAACTCAGATTCCATTGTTGAATGTGTAATGCAAGTTTGTTTCTTGGATGCCCAAGATACCGCCCCACCCGCTAAGGTGAATATCCATCCAGATGTGGATTTATTATCACTTGCACTAGTTATCCAACTAGCATCAGAGTATCCTTCAAGAACTGCAGGAAAGTCATAATAAAATAGACCTAATTCTTTGGTCTTCTTGAGGTAACCAAAAATCCTCCCAATTGCTTTCCAATGATCCACACTTGGATTATTAGTGTATCTTGACATTTTACCTACTGCAAATGCAATATCTGGCCTTGTACAATGCATCGCATACATTAAACTTCCAATTGCACTAGCATATTCAAGTTGTGCAACTGCTCTGCCAGAATTTTCTAATAATTTTATACTAGAATCATATGGGGTATTTGCTTCTTTTATTTTCAAGTGATTAAATTTGTGAATAACTTTGTCAATGTAATGAGATTGGCATAATGCATAACCCCCACTATGTTTCTTAACCTTAATACCCAAGATGGTATCCACTTCATTAAGATCTTTCATCTTAAATTGTGAACTAAGATACTTCTTAGTTTCATATACACCTCTCATGTTTGTACCACAAATTAATAAGTCATCAACATATAGACAAATAATTACACCATAGTCATCGGTGAATTTAGAATAAATGCACTTATCAGCGTTGTTATGTTTGAAACCATTAGAAAGAATGATTGTATCAAACTTTTCATGCCACTGCTTTGGTGCTTGTTTCAACCCATAAAGTTACTTAATTAATTTACAAACTTTATGTTCATTTCTGGGCAAAACAAACCCTTCGGGTTGTTCCATATATACCTCTTCATCTAGGTCACCATTCAAAAATGCTGTTTTAACATCCATTTGATGCACAAATAGATTATAAACAGATGCAATTGCCATTAAAACACGTATGGATGTAATTCTAGCAACAGGTGCATAAGTATCGAAATAGTCAATCCCTTTTCTTTGTTTAAAACCTTTTGCTACCAATCTAGCCTTAAAGGTTTGAATAGAACCATCGGTATTGTATTTTATTCTAAATACCCATTTACTACTAATAGGTTGTGATCCTTGTGGCAAGTCCACTAAAACCCATGTCTGATTTGATAGAATTGAATCCATCTCATCATTAATAGCTTCTTTCCAAAAAGAAGCATCTCTTGAAGTCATTGCCTCGTTAAAGGTTTTAGGATCTTCTTCTACGTTAAGTAAAATAGGCATTTTATTTAGAATATTATCTCTATCTCCTTCAACCAAAAAGGCTAAGGCTTGAGATGAAATAAAATCAGGGCCAAAATATTTTTCTTTTCTAGCACGCTGACTTCTTCTAGGTTCTATTTCTGTTTCGGGTTCATTCCTCTTATTATTAATTGATGGTCTAGGAATCAACCTAGTGGATGTATCATGATTGGCATCTAATTCGACACATGAATCTTTATAAAATTTATTTTCAATAAATTCAACATCCCTTGATTCAATTACAACATTAGAATTTAAGTCCAACAACCTATATGCCTTAGAATTTTCCGCGTATCCTATGAAAACACTTTTAATTCCTCTTGCACCCAACTTTGAACTTTTAGGGTCATGAATTCTATAGAAAGCCAAACAACCCCAGACCCTTAGGTAGTCCAGATTTGGTTTTCGATTCTTCCATACCTCGTATGGAGAAACATGTGTTTTCATTGATGGAATTCTGTTGTGTAAATGACAAGCGGTGAGTAAAGCTTCTCCCCACAAATTGTTTGGTAAGTTTGAATTAATCAACATAGAATTGATCATATTAGTAAGAGTCCTATTCTTTCTTTCAGCCAAACCATTTTGTTGGGGAGTATAAGGGGCAGTTCTTTGATGTATTATTCCATGTTCTTCACAAAATGAGTCAAATTCATTTGGAAAATACTCTCCCCCTCTATCACTACGAAGAATTTTAATTTTCTTTTCCTTTTGGTTTTCAACTTCTGCTTTATAACGTTTAAACATAGAAAAAGCTTCATCCTTTTGTCTTATCAAATATACATATGTGAATTTTGAGCAATCATCAATGAATGTAATAAAATATCTTTTTCCGCCTCTAGTTAAAATACCATTATATTCACATATATCAGAATGAACTAATTCTAATAATTCAGCACTTCGTTCGACTTTAGGAAAAGGTCTTTTTGTTAATTTTGCTTGAATACAGATTTCACATTTTTCATGTGAAGTACTATCACAAGTTATTAATTTATGTTTAGACATGTATTTCAATGATCTAAAATTTAAATGCGCTAATCTAGCATGCCAAACATCAAAAGACTCAACAATATAAGCAAAATTATTCATATTATTAATCAAAATACTGAGTTTGAACATTCCATCACAAGCATACCCTTTCCCAACAAATGCCCCATTCTTAGACAGAATTAACTTATCAGACTCAAAGACGGCTTTAATGCCGCTTTTACAAATCAAACTTGCAGACACTAGATTTTTTCGAATTTCTGGTACATGCAGAACATTTGTCAACGTCAACTTCTTTCCAGATGTGAATTATAGTTCAACGTTTCCTTTTCCTAGAACTTTGGCAGAATTATGATTCCCCATTAGAACCTCTTGACCGTCCTCTACCTTTTCATATGCGGAATACAATGATTTATCATTGCAGACATGTATGGTAGCCCCAGAATCGAGCCACCAGTCAGAAGACTTCGTTATTTCCGCCATGTTTAGTTCGGTAATCATACCAATTTGCATGTCCGATACCATTGCGACAAGATCCTCGATCTTATTTTCCACCATATTTGCATTATTTGTATTATTGGATTCAGTAGCATCTATCTTTCGTTTCTTGTTTCTGCAATCACGGGCATAGTGGCCATTTTTGCCACAATTGAAACAAGCCCCATTGGACTGTTTCTTATTGGAATTATTTTTCTTGAACTTCTTACCATTAGGTTTGAAGTTCTTATGATATTTCTTTCCTTCAACAAAGTTTACTTTGGTGGAATTATGAGAAACATTTGTTTGATCACGGGATCTGGTTTCTTCTTCAATTCTTAAATGTTTCTGTAACTCCTCCAAACTTATATCATCTTTCCTATGTAGGAGTTTCTTACGACAATCATTCCAACTTGGTGGTAATTTTGCAATAATTGCACCAACTTGAAACGACTCAGAAATTTCCACCTTTAATTCATGAAGCTTTGTGACAAGGATTTGCAACTCATGTACTTGGTCTAAAACAGTTTGGTTATCACTTATTTTGAATTCGAAATATTTCAGAATTAAGAATTTATCCGTACCTTCTTTCTCTGTTTTGTATTTATATTCAAGAGCATTCCAGATTTCCCGCGGAGACTGCATAGAGTTGTAAAGATCATATAATCGATCAGACAGTGTATTCAGAATATGCCCACGACACACCAATTCGTCTTCTTCACGTTTCTTCCTTTGTTCTTTGACAGTTTCATTATCGTCTTCTTTTGGTTCCGGAATTGCTTCTAGTTTGGGATCCAGAACATATGCTATTTTCAAAACTGTGAGAAGGAAGAATAATTTTCCTTTCCAGCGAGTGAAATTTGTTCCATCAAAGCGGTCCAAATGCACATTGGGATTCAGAAACATATTCATATTCTTTTCTGCCTCCATAATAACACCTTAAGATTGTTGAAGAGTTTTTAATTATGCAGAAAATATGAACAGATGTTTGGATTTGAGGCGTAATAGACTACTGTCCTTAAGGTGTTATTTGCCCCCACTCGTACAGAGTTTGCTAACGGGTCTAGGCAAATTACCTCCAAGATACAACAAATCCACGGGTTTATTCAAGTAGCAAACTTGAATAATAACCCACAGAACACTCTATGAAATTGGTAAGAAGAAATAATAGAGAGAAAGAGAATTTTCGGAATTAATTATGACAGGATTTTGCCTTCTATATATAGCCTCTTGTGGTGTCTGTTCATGAAGAGACACCACATCCAAAGGTCATTTAATCACGGCCCTTGGATATATAACTATATTTTTTAACGTTCCAGATTTGAACTAAAAAGATGCGACTGTACGGATTAATACTTAACGAAGTGGCGCCAAAATCCGACGGTTCAGATCCACTCGCGCCATAATTATGTGTCATTTATTATGGATTTAATCTGGACCGTTTGATCTTTTGACGTTGTCAAAAATCAAAGGCTCCTACTGCTCCTCGCGACGATGCGTACGTGCGAAGTGCAAAGTGCGCCTCTAAAGCGCCCAAAGCGCCCAATCGCACTTTCGCACACGCGCGCGCGTGTGCGTGTGCGTGTGCGGATGGTGCAAAGCACCATCCTTGGACCTAAGGTGTACACTAGTAGCATACACTTCAATGCACACAAGTAATCTCTTATGACACAAAAGCATTTATTAACCCATTAACTTTTTCACACTTTTCCAATGTGGGACTTTGGTTTTCCCACTTCCCTTTGCCTTTTCCTATTCCAATTAATTGATGGTTTTAACCTTTCATTTTCTCTAACCATTAATACCCATTAATATTAAAATCATCCAACAATCCCCCACTAGATTTTAATATTAATGCAATTTCTTCTTGTGATATGCTCATGCATACAAGGAGGTATCTTTCGATTTAAACCTTCAGTTAGTGAATACATATCAAAGTTCTAATAAGACAATGGTGTGCCATGCATTAAACCTTGTCTTATTATTTAGAACCGGATATATATCACACATGAGATATCCCAATCTCTACGAGATGTTCAATATGTTTTTAGCACTATTATGGCCATGTGCACTATCTTGGCTTCATGAATATTAACAAGAATAAACCCAAAATCTTGCTAGAAGCGGCACCACTTCCTATATTCATATAGGTGAAGTTCTCTTGCATGTCTTTGCTACTTTAGACAACGAACTTCATTAAGAGTTAAACTCATCCTCTTGACGTAGCAATATGCACTGAACATCCTAGAAGGGACATGAAATTGAATAAATTTCAGTGCAAAACTAATCACTTATCAGTAACTTGTTATTACCCATTAAACTTTGGAATAGTGGTAATGCTATTACATAGTTGGGTTACCATTACCGGTGACTATTGAAAAAAATGGTTTTAGTCCCATTCCACTAGATGTGTCCTTTACCAAATCTCTCGAAAGTCCTTTGGTAAGAGGGTCAGCTAGATTCTTATTTGTTCGAACATATATAATATTAATAACTCCATAAGTTATTAATTGTTTGACATATTCATGCCTTAAACTTATGTGTCTAGATTTTCCATTATATACTTTGTTATACGCTCTAGACAATGTAGCTTCACTATCACAATATAAAGAAAGAGATGGCATTGGTTTTGGCCATAACTTTATGTCCAATAATAAATTTCTTAGCCACTCTGCTTCTTTTCCGGCTGCTGCCAGTGCTATAAACTCAGATTCCATTGTTGAATGTGTAATGCAAGTTTGTTTCTTGGATGCCCAAGATACCGCCCCACCCGCTAAGGTGAATATCCATCCAGATGTGGATTTATTATCACTTGCACTTGTTATCCAACTAGCATCAGAGTATCCTTCAAGAACTGCAGGAAAGTCATAATAAAATAGACCTAATTCTTTGGTCTTCTTGAGGTAACCAAAAATCCTCCCAATTGCTTTCCAATGATCCACACTTGGATTATTAGTGTATCTTGACATTTTACCTACTGCAAATGCAATATCTGGCCTTGTACAATGCATCGCATACATTAAACTTCCAATTGCACTAGCATATTCAAGTTGTGCAACTGCTCTGCCAGAATTTTCTAATAATTTTATACTAGAATCATATGGGGTATTTGCTTCTTTTATTTTCAAGTGATTAAATTTGTGAATAACTTTGTCAATGTAATGAGATTGGCATAATGCATAACCCCCACTATGTTTCTTAACCTTAATACCCAAGATGGTATCCACTTCATTAAGATCTTTCATCTTAAATTGTGAACTAAGATACTTCTTAGTTTCATATACACCTCTCATGTTTGTACCAAAAATTAATAAGTCATCAACATATAGACAAATAATTACACCATAGTCATCGGTGAATTTAGAATAAATGCACTTATCAGCGTTGTTATGTTTGAAACCATTAGAAAGAATGATTGTATCAAACTTTTCATGCCACTGCTTTGGTGCTTGTTTCAACCCATAAAGTGACTTAATTAATTTACAAACTTTATGTTCATTTCTGGGCAAAACAAACCCTTCGGGTTGTTCCATATATACCTCTTCATCTAGGTCACCATTCAAAAATGTTGTTTTAACATCCATTTGATGCACAAATAGATTATAAACAGATGCAATTTCCATTAAAACACGTATGGATGTAATTCTAGCAACAGGTGCATAAGTATCGAAATAGTCAATCCCTTTTCTTTGTTTAAAACCTTTTGCTACCAATCTAGCCTTAAAGGTTTGAATAGAACCATCGGTATTGTATTTTCTTCTAAATACCCATTTACTACTAATAGGTTGTGATCCTTGTGGCAAGTCCACTAAAACCCATGTCTGATTTGATAGAATTGAATCCATCTCATCATTAATAGCTTCTTTCCAAAAAGAAGCATCTCTTGAAGTCATTGCCTCGTTAAAGGTTTTAGGATCTTCTTCTACGTTAAGTAAAATAGGCATTTTATTTAGAATATTATCTCTATCTCCTTCAACCAAAAAGGCTAAGGCTTGAGATGAAATAAAATCAGGGCCAAAAGATTTTTCTTTTCTAGCACGCTGACTTCTTCTAGGTTCTATTTCTGTTTCGGGTTCATTCCTCTTATTATTAATTGATGGTCTAGGAATCAACCTAGTGGATGTATCATGATTGGCATCTAATTCGACACATGAATCTTTATAAAATTTATTTTCAATAAATTCAACATCCCTTGATTCAATTACAACATTAGAATTTAAGTCCAACAACCTATATGCCTTAGAATTTTCCGCGTATCCTATGAAAACACTTTTAATTCCTCTTGCACCCAACTTTGAACTTTTAGGGTCATGAATTCTATAGAAAGCCAAACAACCCCAGACCCTTAGGTAGTCCAGATTTGGTTTTCGATTCTTCCATACCTCGTATGGAGAAACATGTGTTTTCATTGATGGAATTCTGTTGTGTAAATGACAAGCGGTGAGTAAAGCTTCTCCCCACAAATTGTTTGGTAAGTTTGAATTAATCAACATAGAATTGATCATATTAGTAAGAGTCCTATTCTTTCTTTCAGCCAAGCCATTTTGTTGGGGAGTATAAGGGGCAGTTCTTTGATGTATTATTCCATGTTCTTCACAAAATGAGTCAAATTCATTTGGAAAATACTCTCCCCCTCTATCACTACGAAGAATTTTAATTTTCTTTTCCTTTTGGTTTTCAACTTCTGCTTTATAACGTTTAAACATAGAAAAAGCTTCATCCTTTTGTCTTATCAAATATACATATGTGAATTTTGAGCAATCATCAATGAATGTAATAAAATATCTTTTTCCGCCTCTAGTTAAAATACCATTATATGCACATATATCAGAATGAACTAATTCTAATAATTCAGCACTTCGTTCGACTTTAGGAAAAGGTCTTTTTGTTAATTTTGCTTGAATACAGATTTCACATTTTTCATGAGAAGTACTATCACAAGTTATTAATTTATGTTTAGACATGTATTTCAATGATCTAAAATTTAAATGCGCTAATCTAGCATGCCAAACATCAAAAGACTCAACAATATAAGCAGAATTATTCATATTATTAATCAAAATACTGAGTTTGAACATTCCATCACAAGCATACCCTTTCCCAACAAATGCCCCATTCTTAGACAGAATTAACTTATCAGACTCAAAGACGGCTTTAATGCCGCTTTTACAAATCAAACTTGCAGACACTAGATTTTTTCGAATTTCTGGTACATGCAGAACATTTGTCAACGTCAACTTCTTTCCAGATGTGAATTGTAGTTCAACGTTTCATTTTCCTAGAACTTTGGCAGAATTATGATTCCCCATTAGAACCTCTTGACCGTCCTCTACCTTTTCATATGCGGAATACAATGATTTATCATTGCAGACATGTATGGTAGCCCCAGAATCGAGCCACCAGTCAGAAGACTTCGTTATTGCCGCCATGTTTAGTTCGGTAATCATACCAATTTGCATGTCCGATACCATTGCGACAAGATCCTCGATCTTATTTTCCACCATATTTGCATTATTTGTATTATTGGATTCAGTAGCATCTATCTTTCGTTTCTTGTTTCTGCAATCACGGGCATAGTGGCCATTTTTGCCACAATTGAAACAAGCCCCATTAGACTGTTTCTTATTGGAATTATTTTTCTTGAACTTCTTACCATTAGGTTTGAAGTTCTTATGATATTTCTTTCCTTCAACAAAGTTTACTTTGGTGGAATTATGAGAAACATTTGTTTGATCACGGGATCTGGTTTCTTCTTCAATTCTTAAATGTTTCTGTAACTCCTCCAAACTTATATCATCTTTCCTATGTAGGAGTTTCTTACGACAATCATTCCAACTTGGTGGTAATTTTGCAATAATTGCACCAACTTGAAACGACTCAGAAATTTCCACCTTTAATTCACGAAGCTTTGTGACAAGGATTTGCAACTCATGTACTTGGTCTAAAACAGTTTGGTTATCACTTATTTTGAATTCGAAATATTTCAGAATTAAGAATTTATCCGTACCTTCTTTCTCTGTTTTGTATTTATATTCAAGAGCATTCCAGATTTCCCGCGGAGACTGCATAGAGTTGTAAAGATCATATAATCGATCAGACAGTGTATTCAGAATATGCCCACGACACACCAATTCGTCTTCTTCACGTTTCTTCCTTTGTTCTTTGACAGTTTCATTATCGTCTTCTTTTGGTTCCGGAATTGCTTCTAGTTTGGGATCCAGAACATATGCTATTTTCAAAACTGTGAGAAGGAAGAATAATTTTCCTTTCCAGCGAGTGAAATTTGTTCCATCAAAGCGGTCCAAATGCACATTGGGATTCAGAAACATATTCATATTCTTTTCTGCCTCCATAATAACACCTTAAGATTGTTGAAGAGTTTTTAATTATGCAGAAAATATGAACAGATGTTTGGATTTGAGGCGTAATAGACTACTGTCCTTAAGGTGTTATTTGCCCCCACTCGTACAGAGTTTGCTAACGGGTCTAGGCAAATTACCTCCAAGATACAACAAATCCACGGGTTTATTCAAGTAGCAAACTTGAATAATAACCCACAGAACACTCTATGAAATTGGTAAGAAGAAATAATAGAGAGAAAGAGAATTTTCGGAATTAATTATGACAGGATTTTGCCTTCTATATATAGCCTCTTGTGGTGTCTGTTCATGAAGAGACACCACATCCAAAGGTCATTTAATCACGGCCCTTGGATATATAACTATATTTTTTAACGTTCCAGATTTGAACTAAAAAGATGCGACTGTACGGATTAATACTTAACGAAGTGGCGCCAAAATCCGACGGTTCAGATCCACTCGCGCCATAATTATGTGTCATTTATTATGGATTTAATCTGGACCGTTTGATCTTTTGACGTTGTCAAAAATCAAAGGCTCCTACTGCTCCTCGCGACGATGCGTACGTGCGAAGTGCAAAGTGCGCCTCTAAAGCGCCCAAAGCGCCCTAAACGCCCAATCGCACTTTCGCACACGCGCGCACTTTCGCACACGCGCCCTAATCGCACTTTCGCACTTTCGCAAAGCACCATCCTTGGACCTAAGGTGTACACTAGTAGCATACACTTCAATGCACACAAGTAATCTCTTATGACACAAAAGCATTTATTAACCCATTAACTTTTTCACACTTTTCCAATGTGGGACTTTGGTTTTCCCACTTCCCTTTGTCTTTTCCTATTCCAATTAATTGATGGTTTTAACCTTTCATTTTCTCTAACCATTAATACCCATTAATATTAAAATCATCCAACATGTGGTTTATAACAATTTGGTATCAAAGAGAGGTTGCTCCGTGGTGGTGTTTATTATATTACATTTTCGTGTATATACTTGCCTCGAAACACTCACAAGCCAATGGAGATGGATGAATTTTTTGACGAAATCAAGTGATTGACAAATCGATGAACTATATGTGTTTCCTTGTGTCCAAGTTTGCTAGTCTTGACAGAGCTTTTGCACGACCAATGAACCTAGTGACCGTTGTTGACTACCCACAATGGCCACCATGGCACCGCCACTAGTGCTACTATATGGAGTTGGAGTTCACGACTAAGAAGGTGGATGGACACTTTAGGCCGACGTCCGTTATTCTGTGTCAAGTGGTCGGAAACCCTCTTGAGAACGCAGTGATCCTCTATGAGAGCCAGGAATTATATCGTAAGTAACGTATCGTGAGGTCTTGGGAGAAGAAGATATGGGTTGAAGGAATCCTATAGCTTTTGGTGTGACACTGTCACCACTTCAGTAAGTGGTTAACCAAATAATAAGCTGTCGGGATCTCATTTATCTAGCCCCCAAGAATTTAACTCATTTCCTTTAGCCAACCTTTTTCCGGTCCTTCAAAACCCAAATACCCGTCAACATAAACCCAATAATTTCAACCAAAATCCTTACTTCCTCAAAACCCCCAAAAAACCACAAAGTTATTTGAATTGAAGATTCCCCCCCTTAGAAATCCTTCAACCCTCAAGGTTTCAAATAGAAAATTCATTCGTAACTGACCCTCATAACTCTAATTGGGACAGAGATATACGATTTTAAGAATGGGCTTAAAAACGACGCCATTCCCATTAGTGGGGGATGATTTGTACGGGTCTAATGAGGGGGATCACGTGAACTCATAATTGTGAGACCTAATTACAACTTAAATAACTAGGCGGTCGGTGCATGATGACGTTTAATGAACCCGTTGAGAGGAGTGGTATCACGAGTTATCTTGTCGGGACAAAAGCTATACACACAAGCCACTATATGTTCTAGATGAGAATCGTGTATGCTTGTGAAAAATTGTGGTTGAAATTTTCCCGTTTTGGCTTCCAATTAAGACATCCTCCCCCCCCCCCCCCCCCCCCCAATTTGACTTAGAGTTCGAGCAACTAGATATCAAAACTGTATTCTTACATGGAGACTTGGAGGAGGACATTTATATGTCGCTGCTCGAAGGATTCAAGGTTGTTGGTAAGGAGAATCATGTGTGCTAGTTGAATAAATCATTGTATGGGATAAAAAAACCACCTAGACAATGGTATAAGGGTTTGATGAATTTACGATGATTCAAAAGTATACACATAATGATTACGATCACTGCATGCATTTCAAGAAGTTAAAAGATGGGTCTTTCATTCATCTTCTCCTATATGTGGATAATATGCTCATTGTTGCTAAGACATGGTGGAGATTGACACGTTAAAATCTCAATTGAGTAAGGAATTCGAGATGAAATACTTGGGTTGAACAAGGAAAATAATAGGGATGGAGATTTCCAAGAAAAGGCAAAAGAGTAGGTTGTGTCTCTTTGAGATCCACAATATTTGAGGAAGGTGGTCACATGTTTTGGAATGCAAAATTCAAAGCTTGTGAGTACCCCGTTAGCTATACACTTTAAACTTTTAAGGACTATGTCTTCAAGTACTGAAGAGGAGCATAAGTTTATGTCTCAGGCAATGTTTAAAGAGGCGAGGCGAGGCGAGGCGTAAGCCTCAAGCAGAAAAAAAAAGAACAAAATAACATTAAAAAAATACTAATAAAACCATAAAAAATAAAGTAACAAGGAAATGTAAAATAAAACTGGAAAAAAAAAACATATTTGAGGACTTTCTCACATAGTTAAATATTTTTTTGTTTCCTTGAGATGACTTTTTTACATATTGTTAATTTTATAATATGACAATAAATTAATCAATGCAAAATCAAATTGACCAAATCATTTTTTTTTAGTTTCATTCACATTGGTTATTTTATAATATGATAATAAATTAATCAATGCAAGGTCAATTTGACGAAATCAATTTTTTAAGTTTTATTCACATATTAGTTATTTTTTAAAAATTTCTTTCAAGTTACAATAGTAAATAGTATAAGTTAAGTGCATTTTTAAAATAAAAAAGGAAAAAAAGAATAAGACTTAGTAGATTAAAATAACATTTTTTTAAGTTGAGTGCAATTTTAGAAAAATGAAGAACTTTAACCTTTAAAAAAACAGACTTCGTGATGGAAGAAGAAAAATATATTTTTTTTCTTTTTCCCTGCGCCTTAGCAAAAAGGCGTGAGGCGCATCGAGGCGTAAGCCTCAAATTCAACCACCGCGAGGCTTGAGCCTCGAAGCATTTTTTGCCTGCTTCGCCTCGAGGCGTAAGCCTTAAACGCCTTTTTAAACATTGGTCTCAGGTTACTTATGCGAGTGGTGTTGGTAGCTTAATGTATGCTATGGTGTGTACTCATCCTAATATTGCTCACGTTGTCAGCATAATAAGCAAATACATTGAAAATCCACGCAAGCAACATTGGTATGTAGTGAAGTGGATTATGCGATATCTTTAAGGTTCCCTAGATGTGGGACTAGTGTACCAGAAGATTGGTGACTTGGATAAGCGGCGGTCTACTACGAGTTACGTCTTTATCCCCCATGATGATCCAGTCAGTTGGAGGTCTATGTTACAGTCGACAGTGGCTTTGTCTACTATGGAGGCAGAGTATGTGGTAGTGACATAGGCTATGAAGGAGGCTATACTTCCGAGGTTTAATTGGTGACTTGGGGATCACTCAAGAGAGTGTGAAGGTGCATTGTGATAGCCAAAAAGCTATTCACTTGGCAAAGAACCAAGATCATCATGGAAGTACCAAGCACATTGACATTTGTTTTCATTTCATCAGGGATATTATTTAAGAGGGCAAAATTCTTCTACAAAAGATTAACACTAAGGATAATCACTAAGGATAATCCAGCTACCATGATGACAAAAGTGGTACTAGGGGCCAAGTTTGAGCACTTCACAAATATGATCAATATCCTACATTGTTGAGACCCTGCAGGGTTGTTTGTGATGATAGTCATATCTTCTTCAAAAAGCGGCATAAACACTTTCATGCCAAAATGGAGGATTAAGAATGGAGAGTGAAATTTTCGCCAAAGTGGAAATTTGTGAGGATTTGGCTTGATTTCATATCATAGATCACATCGTAGCCCACTTCTTTTGACACAAAGCAACCATTTTTTTCTATTTGGGCAGACTCCTTGTTTGCTCCCCATGTTTGGTGGGATGTGTTCCATGGGGAAGTCAATACACCATTAATGGGTGTCAGTGTGTGTTGGTATTATGTATACCAAAGTGAAGGAAGCAAAGAAATCATCCCTGAGAAAAAAAAGTGTTTAAAAGAGTGAGTTTGGGTATTTTTCTTTCGAGAGAGAATTTGTGAGTTTGGGGTATTTTTCGTTTAAGAGAAAAATTGTGAGCATTTGTGAGTAATTTGTAATCCATTTTACCAGCTCACCAGGAGAATGCGCAGAGCAGTGTTATTTGTTGTGTGCCTGAGCGATTCTGTACGGGAATGATGAGTAGCGTATCAGTAGGTTGGAGACTCCTACCAGCTGATTTGAGTCCAAGAGATTTACCCTCACGGAGAAGACTGTTGAGTATGCATTTATAGTGGTGGAGTTCTCAAAGAAAATTGAGTCGGGAGAGGGAAGTTCAACCACTACCAGCTCAGTCTTCCGCAAAGACGATCCCACAAGCATTCTAGTCCTATGACTCCGGGGCTTTTGGTAATTGAGATGCTGAATGTCCATTGGCTGGCCAGTTCTGATCACTGATGGCGGCAGGGAAGTGTTTACCGAGGAGGTCACCATGATTGCTTGTGTAATTCAGGTTCCCCGGAATTCATAGCTTGTGGACAAGCATTCGTATCGGGGGAAGGGGGAGTGATGGGAATAGTGGTCATGATGTCAGGGATTCATCAAATGTAGATAATGGACAACTTTTAGGATTAAGAATATACTTGTCATTGTGGGACTTTTATGTCTTCTTGATCAATTGGGTTTGCTTAGGGTCAAGTTCCCCTCTTGTATATATATATATATCTATACTTATTTTAAAGGGATTATTGAATAAATTGGGAGATTATCCATTTGGTTCCATAAGAGTTTTTATCTCTATTTTTCGATGCGTATGGTTTGCAGCACATTTCTTTTCCTGCTTTCTTCTTGTAAAAAATAACTAGAATTTTTGTGACATCATATTTAACTAACTTGGTATTAAACTGTGTATTGGAAATCTGTGCCATTCTGACTTTTGTTGCAAATCCGAGTTGCATATTAATCATGTTGCGAGTCCTGCCCTCTCCCTTTTCTTCAGAAAGTGTTCCTACACAACACCATGATGGATGTAGGTATTGGACATACAGTCATGATGGATGTAGGTATTGGACATACAGCTCATTGTATTTGTACGAGGTAATCAGTTATTGGGTTGCATTTTTTGAGTTGTGTAATAATTGGAATTCACAAATTTCTGCTGAAATATCAGTATAGAATTGGACTTGTGGTCTTTATCTTAATTAAAAGCTGGAAACCTTGTTGAAGCCACATTATTCTAGATGTCCATGTTTGCTTCTCAGTACCATGCCCCCTGCCCCCTTTTCTTCAGAAAGTGTTCCTGCACAATACCAAGATGGATGTAGGTCTTGGACATACAATTCATCATATTTGTACGAGGTAATCAGTTATAGGGTTGCATTTTTTGAGTTGTGTAATAACTGGAATTCACAAATTTCTGCTGAAATATCAGCATAGAATTGGGCTTGTGGTCTTTATCTTAATTAAAAGCTGGAAACTTTACATCAAGCCCTCGCTTAAAATATTGGTGAAGCCACATTATTTTAATTGTCCATGTTTGCTTCTCAGTTCTCACTACCAGAATAAGTATGTGATAAGGACATTGCTTGGTTGCCGAGATGCTGTTGATACGCGTTTGGGTCATTTTTCATGATTTTTCTTTTCTTTTTAAGGATTGCTCTTTGGGAAACTTGGATAACACTTACTAAAAAATTTCCGTGAGTGTATATGATGTGTCCGGGTATGACTGGCCGAAGGGGGCATCTCCTTGTTGTCTTTCTAGTTGAAATATTAATCAAGATCATTAATTGATTATCCCTTCCTTAATTAGAGTCATTATCTTAGCAGGAGTAGTAGAATCTAAAAATAAGGTCCAAGGCCTCCCCCTTGTACTCAGTTTTTCAGGATTATGAAATTTGTAATGAGAATGAGAGATTTAGAGAAAACATGATTGTTTTAGAGTGTTCACATCACAAGTGTTATTAGAGCCTAGTAGCTCTTGGTGTGGTGTGATAGTATGTGTTTCTCATTAGAGGAGGAATGCCAGTGGAACTTTGAAGCGATCGGCAAAATCGAAAATTGGACAGACAAATCTTCTTATTCTTACAATAAGGCACATAGTTTTAGATGTGGACTCATTACGACTGCCTGTCACGAACAATGTTGGTGACAAGTAGCTAGGTGTAGTGAGATGATTATTGTTATAACTGTGTAAAGTTTGAAAGTTTTAAAAGAAAACAGATTGCATATTTTAAGGGATTTCTGCCTCCCAAATGGTCATTATTCACCTCTATTTTTTAGCCACTCATTGACCCACTTTGTCAAAAGCTATAACACCCACTATCCCTATTATCCACTACTTTTGGCTAAAATTAAGGGCTAACTTCTCCCACTATGTCTAATAATTATTCCTACTTTGTCTATATAATTCTCTTTATCCGGCAAAAAAAAAAAAGATTGGAAGAAGAGCTTGAGAGAGTTTTAGAGAGCAAGTGATAAGCTTGAGTATAGTTTTAAAAAAGAAAAACAAAACAGATAGATTTTGTTGAGAGTTTAAAACAAAACTCATAAAAATCTCTTCCTCTCTCAATCTTAGACTGAAAATATTTTCTTTTTTTCGCCCAAAATATTTTTAGAACAGTTTGTCCCCCCAAACTGAAATTGTAGAATTGAGCAATTAATTTGGAATGGGTGTTAGAAGACATATAACCACGGTGCATGGTTATATGATACAGAAGTGATTCTGGGCTTGTTTTATCCTATGGACGGCGTGACTGTAGACTACCTGCACAAAGAGGGTAGAGCGGCGAAACGTCTTAAAGAGAGCGACCTAGTCCGCGACTCAACCCAAGAATCGTCTACGACGAATTTATAAACGATTGAGGTAATATTGTTTATTTTTATTGTGCAATAATTATTTGAATTCACGCATGAGGTTCATATTTTGCGATAATCATATGAGGTAATAATTTAATTTTGAGCAGTAGACTTAAAATTAATTTATGATTTTATTTTTCGATTTCTCCATAAAACTCTTTGATGTGATTTTTTTTTTTAATCACAATATATAAAGTGTACCAACAATTTTAAGACGATTTTTGTCTACCATGGAGACCGAAAAATAAATCTTATGGGATATATGATTATTTTTATGATGTCGAAATGAAAAAAGGCCAACTAAGTTTCTATGTTTAGAAATTATAATTTTGACCTTTTACCTCTAGAAATGACCGTTTAGCCCCTGAACTTCCTAAATGTTATATTTTGTGAAGTAGATATATAAATTTCAATATTTTTGGTCAATTCGAAATCGATCAATAATTTCGTGAGAAATTATAATTTGAACAAAAATGAACCCCTCCATGGAAAACTTTTGAATAGGTCAATCCTATTTTCTAGTTATGAATGTGAAATATTATTTCACATAAGATGTTATTATTGGAAATGAAATTGTATATTGGTTTTTTGGACAATTTATTTTGAGCCACTTGTGGTTAACAAAACAAATTAAAAGTTGTTATATGGAATCAAATTAAAAAATTTGATATTTGGAAACAAATGAAAATTTGTTATATTGAATCAAATGAAAATTTGATGTTTGGAATCAAATTAAAATTTTGATATTTGGAAACAAGTGAAAATTTGTTATATGGAATCAAATTAAAAAATTTGATATTTGGAAGCAAATGAAAATTTGTTATATGAAAACAAATGAACATTTGTTATATGGATTCGAAGGGTATATAATAAACATTTGTGTTTTGCGCTATGTTTACTATAAAAGAAATATGTTCAAATATTTTTTGAAGTGTTTATGTAAAAGTGTAGTTGATATTTTTCAACCATACTAATGTGATCGATGAGGAAAAAAAAAAAAAAAACTGAAATTTTTGTTATGAATTCTGTTGGAATATCATCTCAGTTTTTTGATGATATATAAACTGAAATTTCGTGAATTTTGGCATGCATGTAGTATGTTGAGATTATAAATATTGGGCTTTGGAATTTATGAAAAAAAAGTTGTATATCTTTTATGATGATTTTTACAAATGGGATGCGCGATGCTGAATTTTTTGGACATCTTGTAGTAAAATAAGTTTATCTTCACTTGTACTTAATATTTTTGAGTGATTCCAATTTTGGATAAGACGAGACTCATAAATGATGAATTCTGGAAAATTTTATAAATTTCAATAAGCGGTTTGGTCGTGGTGAAATTTCAAACTTGAAGTTTTTCCGTTTGAACAAATATTTTGGATAACATTTTTTTGAAAAAATGTATCATGTCGTGTTCCCAACGGATTCAAAATATTTTGAAGCCTTTATAAATTTCTTTTTCAAGGATTTATGAAGTACTTAGAAAAATTTGGACTCAAATTTATAGAAGATGAATTTCAAAGAAATTGTATAAGGACTTATACAATATTTGAGTTTGGAGTGCAACCGCTACAATTTTATATGAATAATTCCTTATATTTATTCATTTATATGAGTTGGAAAATGTATAGAATAAAATTGTATTCTGCTATGTTGGAATCAATTTGGTGTGCTTCATACGCGTGTAGAAATAATTTAGTTGGGTAAAATTATTTTGTCCGTATGCTTTGATTTGGAATAGAGGTTTAAACTCTAATACGGAGTATTATCGTATACATTGTGAAAAATTGTATATTATAATTTTTTATGAAATAGATTGTATCTATATGTGACTTTTAGACACATGAAAATCTGAATTTATGACTAAAATAAATGAAAATGTATTTTTTTTTTTTATTCGGCTATACCTGAAGACATTAAGCATGTATTTATTTAAGAAATAAGATTAATTCTTATTTAATGTTGAAACTCACAAGTTTAGATTTTATTTTATGAATTGAAGATATAGTGGGGGCACATTATATGTTGCTTCTAATTGCTATACCTAGAGAATAGTGGGGGCACTCAATCGAGTACCTCTCAACTATATTTGAAGAACATTTAATAGAATCTGAAACTTTGATTATTTTTTGAGTTGTGAGTTAAAAATAAAAGCTTGCTTATGTTATTGAAAAGGATTTGAAAAATCCTTAGAGAAGTCATGTCATAAATGATTGATTGAATTCCTTGGAATAAACTAGAAATTAGTTTATAATTGACTTATCTTATAACTTAAGATAATAAGGTGTATACACACCATTTGAAGGAATATTGAGACAATTATCATTTATGAATATAAGCTTTGTTTAATAGTCGAAATTCATCAATATAACTTAGTTATACATGATGCACGTTAAAATATTCTCATGAAAATGAAGAAGCTTCATTTATTTTGAATGACATTGATATTATATATGATGTTGAGTTAAAAACTAAATATATATAATAGTGCTTTTCGAATGGTGACCTATGTAAGGCAACTTAGATGGACCAACTTGAAGTTGGAAAATTAATATGAAAGGCACCAATAAATGGCATGATATTTTGATAAATTATCAAATGAGAATGAATTGAGAATAATTTATGAATCGTGTTTAACACTAAGCATGTTGAAATATGAATGCACTCTTATTTATTGTGCAAGAATGATTAGCTAATATTTAGTTATAATATTTTTTTACGTAGGAAACCAAATTCATGCTAAGTCAAAGTGTTAGCATAAAGAGTTTCAATGAAACAAGAATAGTACTTGTTAATATTACAAGGCTATATGGATCAATTAATTGATCGAGTACATTGAAATACAAGAATATCTATTTATTAGATATATGCTTATTATGAACCATCTTGTACTCCACATGATCCAAGTATAAGAACACTACATATAGTGATAAGAAAAGATGAATATGCGAACATCTTAAGTAGTCTCAACTGAGCTACTAAATACAGTTGACTTGGAATTATTTTTTGTTTGAGTACTACGAAGGTTTATAATTAAAAAAAAAGAGGTGCATTCTTATGCTATTGAGAAAGGTTATGTGTTTTGATAAAATCACGAACCTATAATTGATTCTGAATTAATAATGGATATGTGTTTAACACATATTATGTTGCTATTTTTTGGAACTCCCGGAAATATTAATTGTTGGCAAAATTAATGATGGAGTATATGGTGATACCAATAGCTATGGCTACTGAGTAAATGAAAAGGTTAAAAGACCTATTATAAGATACCATTTATGGTAGAGATTGACACAGTCATTTTATCCACAACAATAAAATTTTAGAACCGTTATCATAGCGGAAGAACGACAAATATGTCGTAAGCACAACATAGTTTGAGAACTTAAAACTAATGAGTTGTGTGTGTGGATTATGTTCGGACTAATGAGAATAGAACCTGACTTATCCTTTGACGAAAGGACTAGTGCGGGAGAAGGTGTTTAACACCTAGAAAGGGATCGGACTAAAGCCCGTTGATATTGAATCATTTGTGGTGGTAACCCAACCTATAGACTGGAGATCCCAAGAAATAGGTTCAAAGGGTAATAACAAGTCACGGTGATATGGATTGAATCATGCTAATTATTATTTACGGGGTTTTACTCCGAGTCCATCCTATGGAGCATGATATCCTGAAGCGAGTTAAGGTTGAGTTAATTATAACTCTTAATGAAGATCTATAGCTCTTATTTGAGTGGGGTACCTAGCTACGGGAGTATCCTTGATAGACTCACCTATGTGGATGTGGAAGTGTGGCCGCTTCCTATGGTAATTTTGGGCAAATTCCCTAGAGCTTTCACATACTGGGATAGAAGCACATGGTCGTAACGTGCTGGCTTGAGGACTACACCCAAGTAGGGTTGTGTGTGGGATGTTGTCAGAGATAGAGTTCAAAACTACGAGTTACTCTAGTTTAATCTGAATCATCTTTACTACGTAAAGGTTCAAGTCTAAAGACACCTTTGCTTATGCACAATTCTATTAATAATTATTGCTCAATAAATTTTCAAAATTTACAAGTGGGGGATTGTTATAACTGTGTAAAGTTTGAAAGTTTTAAAAGAAAACAGATTGCATATTTTAAGGGATTTCTGCCTCCCAAATGGTCATTATTCACCTCTATTTTTTAGCCACTCATTGACCCACTTTGTCAAAAGCTATAACACCCACTATCCCTATTATCCACTACTTTTGGCTAAAATTAAGGGCTAACTTCTCCCACTATGTCTAATAATTATTCCTACTTTGTCTATATAATTCTCTTTATCCGGCAAAAAAAAAAAAGATTGGAAGAAGAGCTTGAGAGAGTTTTAGAGAGCAAGTGATAAGCTTGAGTATAGTTTTAAAAAAGAAAAACAAAACAGATAGATTTTGTTGAGAGTTTAAAACAAAACTCATAAAAATCTCTTCCTCTCTCAATCTTAGACTGAAAATATTTTCTTTTTTTCGCCCAAAATATTTTTAGAACAGTTTGTCCCCCCAAACTGAAATTGTAGAATTGAACAATTAATTTGGAATGGGTGTTAGAAGACATATAACCACGGTGCATGGTTATATGATACAGAAGTGATTCTGGGCTTGTTTTATCCTATGGACGGCGTGACTGTAGACTACCTGCACAAAAAGGGTAGAGCCGCGAAACGTCTTAAAGAGAGCGACCTAGTCCGCGACTCAACCCAAGAATCGTCTACGACGAATTTATAAACGATTGAGGTAATATTGTTTATTTTTATTGTGCAATAATTATTTGAATTCACGCATGAGGTTCATATTTTGCGATAATCATATGAGGTAATAATTTAATTTTGAGCAGTAGACTTAAAATTAATTTATGATTTTATTTTTCGATTTCTCCATAAAACTCTTTGATGTGATTTTTTTTTTTAATCACAATAGATAAAGTGTACCAACAATAATGTAGGTGAGGTACATGATTTATTAATGTGCTCGGTCGAGTTTTCGCTGCAATGTTGCTACACCCTGTCCGCTCTTTCTGTTGGCATTTAGGGTTGTGACCATATGATAGGCTGAGTTTGAGATAGATTGGGGTGGTTATAAAGAATGGACGATCAGCTCTTTGGGTCTGAACCCATTTGGATACAGGGCCTTATTTCAATTGAGCTGTAATAGTCCAAATTTTAATTTTCTTGGATTGAATTGGCATGGGATCATTTCTAATTCACCATGGGTTAAAAATTTGAAGCTGAAAAATCGTTTTGGTTTGAAAGAAAAAGTCACAAAATTTTCAAAATTTCTATTTGTTTCACATGAACGTGTTCATTTCACTAGCCTAAACTCGAGGCTGAGTTTTTTTTTTTTGGGGGGGGGGGGGGGGGGGGGTGTGATGTGTAATAGTCCCTATATTAATTTTCTTGGATTGATTTGGCATGGGCGCATTTCAAAATGCACAATGGGTTAAAAATTTGAAGGCAAAAAATCGCTTTGGTTTTAAAGCAAAAGGTGAGGTTGGGTTTTTGGAAAGAGGGGAGAGTGATGCATACTGGTATGAGCTGGCTGAAACCAGGAGGGTGGGGGGGAGGGGGTTGTTTGATATTTAAGAATTAAGATTATGAATGCATCTCCTTGTTATCTTTTATTTTGTTTCCTTTTTAATTAGTATATCATCGATCAAGATAATTGATTGGTTATCCAATTTCTTAATTTATTCATTACCTTACGAGGAGTCTAAAAGTAAGCCCCAAGTCTTCCCCATGTCTCTGTTTATGTTATTATTAATGGGAATGAGAGAGTGATGAAAAATCTTTGATTATTTTAGTGTGTGTAAGTGTGTTAATTGTAATCGCTCCCGGAGTTCCCATCACAATAGTATCGAGAAAGGTCCCAAGTTATATGTTCTTGCTGTCAATGTTTAAAAAGGCGAAATGCGATGCGAGGCGTTTTAGTCGCGGAGAGGCGAGGTGTAATCCTCGAAGTGTTTGAGGTGTAAGCCTCACCGAAAAGGAAAAAAAAGAGCAAAATAATATTAAAAAAATACTAATAAAACCATAAAAATAAAATAACAAAGAAATATAAAATAAAACTACAAAAAAAAAAAACATCCTTAAGGACTTTCTCACATAGTTTGACATTTTTTTGTTCCCCCCAGATAACTTTTAAAAAAAAAGTAATTTGAGAAAATCAAATTTAACATATTGGTTATTTTACAATATGACAATAAATTAATCAATGCAAAATCATTTTTTTAGCTTCATTCACATATTAGTTATTTTATAATATGACAGTAAATTAATCAATGTAACTTAACAAACAAATTTATTAAAAAACATTGATTTTCAAGCTAAGATTAAAAAAACAACAATTTTATTAAAAAAATAATAAAACACATCAACCTAAGTTTATTAAAAAAAAATAGCAACCTTTAAAATATATTAGTTTCTTAATATATATTCGGTTTAGTTAAAGATAACATATTAATCTAAGTTGAAAACCAAAAAACAGAATTTAAAAAAAAAAAGTTCATATTGAAGTTAATTTAGTATATTTATTTCAAACAAAATCAAATTGACAAAATCCGTTTTTTAAGTTTCATCAACATATTGGTTATTTTTTAAAAATTTATCTCAAGTTACAATAGTAAATAGTATAAGTTAAGTGCTGTTTTAAAACAAAAAATAGAACAAGAGTTTTTTTTTTTTGCGCCTCCGCAAAAAGGCGCGAGGCGCACCAAGGCGTAAGCCTCGAGGCGCATTGAGGCGTAAGCTTCAAATTCAATCCTGAGGCTTAAGACTCGAGGCATTTTTTGCCCGCCTCGCCTTGAGGCGGAAGCCTCAAACGCCTTTTTAAACATTGCCTGCTGTAATGACATTATGTCTGAATCGCTTCTTTGTAATTACCATAGTTCATGATGTACGATAAGGAAGATACCTATACCCTTTTGTGATTTTGAGCCATCTACAACTAATCGATCTGAGCACAGCTTTCTCAAAGTCTTCTTACAGGGCTTTTATTGCTGGTATCTTTGGCTGCATTATAGTAGGCCCTTCATTCAGAATGATAATATGAGCATGTGGAGTCAATCGCTGTTAAAAGAAGTTGAGAAACTTTTGGATAGTTAAAGGTAAAGCCTTGTGTGTATCCTATTTTGGGTCATGACGCCTGGTTATGTATATTTTGCTTCTTGGTAAAACATGAATGTTTTAGCAATGCACTTGGTTTAATGTCTGTGTTTCAATAGAAAGATGATTTTGCAGCAGAGAGTGGAAATGTAAAAAGTTGGGAATCGGACATGCTTCTGGTAACATGTTTGGCCTTGGTAGGTTGAGACTCTGAGAAAGAAGATGGGGGAAAAGAGAAAATTGTTTGCAAGGCCATAAAGGATGTATTGCTCTTTTAAATTGAAGGAATTTTAATCTTGCTCATCCAAAATTTTTGATTGTTATTTGTTTAGACCGGGAGATTGGTGTTTGTGTTTCCTGGCCTAATAAAATGCGGGGTAAGTTATAATTTTGGCTAATTCACATTTTGGTTGTTAACTTGGATTTGGACTTTTTGATATTATCGGTGGTGACTGTCAACTAATGTTTTACATTAACAGCTGTCAGAATAACAATGAACAATTTCAATTTTCTACAGATTTGCCCCATTCTGTCTCGAGAAATGTATCTCACCAACCCCATCGAAAGGCTATTTTCCAGTAGGCTCATTTGTGTAAAATATGTTCTCAAAGATGCTATCAGTACCTTAATTCTTCCCAACAAATAAAATATACTAAAGGAGGCCAAATCTTCATTGGTTGTAAGGCCATTCACAATGGGCTCCCATAAACTTGAGGAGACACAAGGGTGTTTTCGCAATGGGCAGCCGCTAGAAGGGGGATGGAATGGACATCTTTTGTCCGTCTGAATGGGGCGGTTTTCTTTTGTCCGTCCGGATGACTTCACCACTAGCCGTTTATTACCATTGGAATTTTAGGCGTTGTATTAATATAGTTTTTATTTATAGTTTAAATCTTCTCATTTAACTATAAATACCCCATTTCTTAATCATTATTCCTCACAATTTTTTCAAATTCTTCACCACTCTTCTCTCATTAATTTATAATTTATAATTTCATAATTATAAATTAAAAATAATTGTTTTATTTTATTATGTATTTTTTGACCTCTATTTAAAAAATATGGAGGTGAATATTCGATTGAAACGTTATTTTGCGCGTAAAAAAGCGGAACCTATTAGTGACGTTAATCAACCTCAAGCTCCCCACCGAGATGAGGTCTATCAAGGCCGTCATCGTTTATATGAAGTAGGCGCGCTGAATGTTACCGATTCTATTGTCGAACATATCGCTTCTCCCGACGATGAATTTATTACGATGCATGGTAGTGTCCACTCATCTTGGTAGGTTTATTCCGACTTATTGGGGGGCGAAAATGTGATAGCATATAACAATATGTTTGGGTTCTCAAATATATTTTCGAAAGGATTTCCAAACTCGGAAAACAAAATAGTCGAGGCGTTAGCATTGCGTTAGTCAGCAGAAACTCATACCATTCATTTGTCGTTCATTGAGATCGGAATTACCTCTTATGATTTCGTTCATTTAACTGGTACGAATTATTTACTTCATTAAAATTTTCTCCTTTTATTATATGGTCTTATTTTATATTATAACTATATTCATTATATTGTTGTTTTTATTATTATATTTAAAATATTAATTATAATTATATTTTGCAGGTATTACAGTCGGTGTGGGAAACCAACTTCCTCCCTTTCCCAACCACGCAAATCGAACGGCAGAATATATTCTCGAGACATATTATCCCGGTCTAAACAATTTTTTATATACAAAATAGAAGCATTTCTTTATCTTCTTTGAAAGAGTATTTACTTCATTGGGCGGAAAATAGGGCTAATCACCCAGCTACCGCTTTACAAGTAGCCCTAGTTTTTATTATTTTCGTATGTGGATCTATTTTCTTCCCAAACGCGAAAAACACCATTTTAGTTGATTGGGCTACATACTTGAAATTTTTTGAAAATATGGCAGGATTAAACTGGGGTTCAGCAATAATGGCGAAGATATATTATGCCTTGGATGTTGTTAGTCGGCGGGAAGTCAAGCAAATGAACTGTTTCTGGCAAGTTTTGGAGGGAAAGCGATATTTTATTCATTATTTTCTATATAATTTTAAAAAAAATGTTTAGTAATAAACTTATTTATGTTTCAATATTGGGCCTACGAATACTTGCACATAGTTGCTCCTCTCCGAATTGTTAATGCGCCCAATGTTTGACCTCGAATGTTGCACTGGACGATCGATCATCAGGCAGTAATTGCAGGGCAAATGAGATTTAAAGCCAGTTCTGTGCAAGAACAATTAGAGGGTCGGTCGTCGGATTCTATTACATGGCAACCATTTATTATGTTGCCCTAAAATAATATAGGAGTGGTAAATGTTGCAAGACAATTGAGCATGCGACGCTACATTCTATTGGATCTAGAGCTCGGAGGGACGTGGTATTTAGACGACAGATGTTATAGACAGTTGACGGGTAGAATCACGATCCCTCACGATCCACCGCACCCAATGTTTCATTTGGAACGCCATCACTTTTTTGATCGAAACAACGAATGGGAGTTTGTGGGGGATGATTTAGTCATTACAAATCAAGCAGAATGAGATCTATATTGGAGCGTAGCATCGAGAGGTCCAATGTTGTCGGCTTATTTCCGTTGGGCTAACCACGATGGTATGGGATTTGTGGCATTAGCTCCTTCGGACCTAAGAATTCCATTTCCACCTCCATCCACACCGGGGAACGTTCAGTACGATATTCAACGTACCACACAATCATTCGAACGTTTAATTCCGGCAAGGTGGGAAATATATATGGTGGATTCGGAAGGTCGTTCAGTGGCAGTTGATATGGCGAGGCCCACTTGTGCACCGCTGACCAATTCATATACGAAGGAGGATTGGAGAACCATGTTCATAGAACGGGAAGATTGTATGAAAACCATTCGGGAACAGTACTTTGAGCGAGAAATAATGCATTATGAGAGAGAAAGGGCCCTTCGGGAGGAATTAAACAATTATCGTAATGTTGGCAGCTCAACTCAACAGTTTACGGGATCCGGCTCATCTCAACCGTATATGGGATCCGATCGTGCTCAACCTTACTATCCTAAACAAAACCTCGACGATAATGACATGTCGCAAAATTTCCCATCGTCCTCATATATTCAGCCGTAACCCCATTACAACGACGATGACTTTATGGCTAGCTTTTTCCCATCATATCACGAACGAACGTCGAGGCAATGATTTTTTTTTTTTGTATTGCAAAAGCTGGAAGACTGTTATTACTGTGTTTATTATTTGTTCTAATTAACTGATGTACAACATGTTGGCATTGCCATTATATATAACAATGTGGGCAGGTAGCAATTCCAATTCTGACTGACATTAAGTCAGGTACATCAAGTCAGGTACAATTCCACTTCTGACATAGGTCATTTCATATAACTTCGGATAATTGGCACATCAGGCGGTAAACAATGCCACTTCTGACATGTGTCTTTCCAATCTTTTCATTTCATGCTGGGCGGGAAACAATTCCACTTCTGACATATGTCATTTCTTATAACTTCATAAATTTCAGAGAGAGGAAATTATAAAAATAAACATTTAGTTTCCCCCCCGATGGTGAGTTTTCTCTAGTTTGGGTGAGCATGCGCTGCAGTATCTCGTTTGTTTGCAATTCATGAAGTTGCAATTGAACTGGAGATAAGCACAAGGTATCCATGAAAATTATAGAATTCTCGATCTCCTATTTTCGTAAAACTATCAGCTCGTCCAACTTCGAATTGAGTTCCTCTTGAGTGCGTTGTGCTGCTACGGAAAATTCCTTGTACGAATCAGTAAAACTTTTTGAATTCTCTATCAGCACAGTGTGAGCTTGTAAACTTCTAGAAACTGCCTTGCATTTGGATTTCTATTTTTCGGCCTTACGCCCGATTGGGCGTTCTAGTGGGGTGTGTTTGGCTTCAATATCATCACCCAACTCAACGTCCTCACGCCCTGTTGATGTGCCTAAATCTTCCTCCATGAATTGAGTAGAAGTGTTTGCAAAATTATACTTTTGCACATCCTTTAAAATGTCAAAATAGTGATCATATGCAAAATTTCTTCCGGTTTCATTTCTAAAATCGTCAACTGCACGCTTAATCTGTCAAAAATAAAATCATGGAAAACAATTAATTCATAATATAAAGGATGAAAATACTAAATTATAAATTATAAATATGTATAAAATTATTTTCTGGACGTACCCACTCCGCCCGTGATGTACCGCTACTACGGGTCGCGCCAAATGCACGGGTAATTTTTGCAGAATACAACATACAATCTCGATTAATGACCGTCCACTTGCCTTGCAAGACTTTTATCGATCGGTGATATAGCACACCTTCGGTATTATTGAATTCCGTTTGAATCTTCTCCCACATCGTTCCGCCGCGTTGGTTAGTGCCGGTCTTTTCGTCGATGGAATATTTACAATATGCATGACATAATACAACTTCATCAAACGAGCTCAAATTGGGAAGCCTCGATGTTTGAGAGGGAGAACCCATATTTTTTAATTTTTTGGAGTAAATAAGAATAGAAATTTTGGGAAGTTTTTGTTTGTGAAATTATATGGGGTATAAAGTGAAATATTTATAGGTAAATAAGGATATAACCGTTGGGGAACCGTTGGGGTATTAGGCGCCCAAATGTTATCCGCCTGGACTGGGGCGGGATAATGTTGTCCGCCTGGTTTGCCATGGACAACATTTGTCCGTCTATGACCCTCTACCGGATCCCTTATCTCCCCTCTCCAACTATGGAGCTTTAAACGAATCCGCTTCAAAATTTGGCGAAGATGCCGCCCACTGTAAGGCCATATTCGTTAAAGTGAAGGATCCACAATAGGTTTAGAGGACCCATTGTGGGTGGCCTAAGCAAATCACTTGTTTATCTTTCAACACAGAGACGATAGAGCACTTGATAATCTTATGTATGATTATACAAAACAGTTTCAAGTTAAATTGAAACTGATTTTGGGTTGGGATAATTTCTTTCAGGTATAATACTAAAGCGACTTTGGTAATTTTACTCTGTAATTAGCCTACCAGTTCGGAGCAAGTTGCTACTATCACTCCAAGTTAAGTGATTCAAAAACAGAAACAAGTTCCAAAATTTTCTTCTCATCATATAATCACCACTTTCACATTTCATCATAGTATAATCATACAACAATTATGAAGCTTAAAAACCACTTCTAACGAGGGAAACTATACAAAATAAATTCCCTTTAAAATGAAGGGAGTTTTGGGGAAAGGTTCTTATAATTGTCAAAGTGTATAAAATTAGGACACTCCAAATAATTTTATAAATGTAGTCCTTGTACTAAAAACGCCATGAAAAATGGTGCCGCTGAGGCGGACCAAAAAAATGAACTCCTAACTCTAAAGGGACCACACAAATAAATGCTATTGTATTACAGGGATTAGATTTATAAAATTGAAAAATATTGTCCTAAAAATTCAAATATAGGAAGGAACATGACCTTTACCTTAATTCTCTATAAAATGAATGATTTGAACATGAGCAAGGTGGAAGATATCATTTACATAAAGCGAAGATATACTTTAAAGATTGAGCATACAGGAAAGCAAACATGGTTTGAAAATCGAGTTAGAAGAGTGTAAAACATCTATTGACTCTTTGGATGAAGAAGTCATCTTTCTTGAAAATGATTTGACTACAAAATCCTGATCGTTGTCATTAGATAAGGAGTTCACAAATTGGTGGGGTGTTGTGTAACGACCTACATTTTTATGCATTTTTCTTTGTGATTATGTGTTCGTTTCTTAATTCCCTTGCATTAGCATCCTTGAGAATTAGAATTTCATTTCCTGAATTGACACAATTCTGGTTTGACTAGTGACCTAGCTCGCTGCAACGAAGGTGTCCTTCTCTGAGGAAGATTTTCAGACTTTGGTTATTGGTTTTTGGCGCGACCTCTGTTGCGAAGGTCTCGCTATTGTGCGCAGGTCGCGAACCTAGTGCAGTCAAACTTTATTTTTCACGATATTTGACTGATGTTTAAAGGGTCCTTACGAAATGGGCCCTTACATTCGAAATTTTACTCCAAAATACCCTTTTGTTTAAAACACCACATAAGTTCTCAATATTTATACAAAACGCCAAACAAACCCAACACCACATGAACCTTGACCCATATAAAACTCCAAAATTATTTTTACCTCATTTTTTCTATTCTCTCTCTCTCTCTCTCTCTCTCTCTCTCTCTCTCTCTCTCTCTAACTTCTCTCCCAAATCTCTCTCTCAAACTTACAAACCCAAATATAGACCCATTTAACAAATCCTACCATGGTAATATATTGAATAAAAAAGGAAATGGACAAACAAGGGGTTTCAAATAAAAAAATAAAATTCTGCGAACCCTTTACCTACGGTTGGACGTCGCCGTAGGTTTTGGTGTAACTCGGTCCAACCTCACCATATGTGGGTTCATTACGGTTGCATTCCACCGTGGTTTATTTATTTCGGTTGCTTTCCACCGTAATCCAGTTACCACAACCACTTGTCACCGTAACAACTGTTTTCACGGCCACTTCCAACCGTGAAAAAATAGTTTACGGTTGCATTTCACCGAAATTATTAATCACTTATGGAGACAGGGGGACGTAAGTACAGTAAACCCAGACTTTTTTTTTTTTAATCTGATCTTTGTTTTATAAATAGTTTTAGACATTATATACTTTGTAGAGGTGTTTTGAGGACTATTGTAATGCATTTTTAGGCTTTGGGGGACAAATGAATAAGGTGAAATAGTTAAGTTGTTTTAGAGTTGATGAGTTTTGAGATTTTGTATTATGCAGTGTTAGTTTGTGTGTGATTTTTTATTTAGTTTGGGGTATATTAGACATTTTACAAGAAAAAAAAGGTACAACACTTTTGGGTGTTTTAGAGTAAAGTTTGAATTTAATTTTTATGTGGTGTTTTGGAGGTATTTTTTGGGTGTAAATGTCAGGGTCCTTACGGAATTAAAACCCATTTTCACATATTAGACCACTCTCTCTGTAAAATATGACGATGGTGTGTGATATCGATTTAAATTAATTTGCAAGTTTTCAATTAAACCTTATTTAATTAGAGTTTATTTTAAACCAAATTAATTCAGCCCCTAAACATGCAACTACGTGTGTGCGTGTGTCAACGCATAAATAAATAAAGCATGTAACACAACTTTCGGGAAAAATCTCCGCAGGGCAAAACCTTTTATTTCTAGAACTTTGACAAGTTTACAAGACCATTGACTTACGTACCATCTTGCTTTCGCCCACAAGAGTAATGCACGGTGCCTTCGTCAAACCTTCAAAATAACGGCGAGAAATCAACAGTGGTCAGGCAGCTATACCACAAGGACGTGCAGTCCAGACACGCAGTCTAAAATCTTCACAAGGACTCCCTCCACAATAGCACGCAACTCTCTGGTTGTAGAGTTCTCCCCACAAAGAATGAACAAAAGCAAAGTATGTTCTTGAACACCAAAAAAATTCACCAAAGCATATGGGATTTTTGTGAATTGAAAACAAAAGAGATTAAAACCCTAAAAGAAGAAGTTAAAAAGAATTCTGCAAATTTGCAGTTTTCTGTCTTTCAAAATGCTGGGACTTCTTAATGAAAACAAAACCCTTTAATGAGTATTTATAGAAAAATGCGTCGCCTCGGTCGTTTGAACGAAAACAGGATCTCGCTCGAACAAGGACACATGTCGTTTGAACGACATCGCGCGACATCCCCATGTCGCTCGAACGAGATGAGATCTTGCTTGAACGATCTGGGCGTCAAAATCGAGGTACGCTACAGGACTTAAAAAAATTACTCATTCTCAAAATTTGACGAAAAAAGTCCGCTCCAACACTTAGAAAATATTTTAAAAAAATATCCCAAAGCTCTAAGTACAAAGATAAGGTATTTAAAACATAACATTACCAAAGTAAACTCTGAGGAGACTTTTTGATGAAGAACTTTGATATATTCTGATCTATCTTAATGTAGATTGCTCTTGAACTTCTTCGACGATTGTAACGGTATACGACATAATTAATTGATAATGGACTTATAAAATAAAGTCCTTACAAATCTCCCCCTATGTCTAGGTCGGAACATACATAAAAATATCAGAATTATCAAATACCAAAATGCATATACAAATCTACCTTCCCATGAATAAATTTGCAAGATCTCAAACTATTCTTCAAAAATCTTCATCAAATCTCAAAGCTTTTCTCATCAGGGTGTGCAATATAATGATCTTCAATCTTTGTACCTACACACATGAGATAAAGCAAAAACCTTCGTGATGTATCGATTTTGAAATGATATAAGATTAAATCATTAATAAATCAAATCTCCCCCATAATGCGAAAACTCCCCCATAACATGATAATTCTTTCTCCCCCTTTTTATGATGTCCCCAAATAGACAGATAAGAAAAAATAGTCAAAACATGGAGTGTCATGATAAAAGTGCATAGCAAACAAGGATCAAACTGCGTGCATGCAAAGGAGTATCTAAAAAATATTCACAAACTATTTTTGATTTTCCAATTTTTCATACAAAAATAAGATACAAAAATCACACCATGGATTTATACTAACACAACTAAGTCATGGAAATGGAATGTATGGGTGTGAACACATTCGATAGGTAAATAAACTCAATCGACCATATGTGCACGATGAATAGGTGTACTCCTAACGAATGAACATAAAAAGTATCCTTAGGTGTAAAAATTGTTGAATTTAGATTACATCGTCTTATACAAATCAACAAATAAAAGTCAAAGTGATTTCCACACCAATAACGTCCAAAACTATTTAACACTTTTTCAAGACTTTCAAGGACGTGAAAACCCGTTTTAGATTCCATCCAAACTCCCCCATGCATATTTTATTTTAGAGGAAATCTAAATTCTCAAACATTGGAGAATTTGTGCAAAAACCTAATGGCCCCTTTTTGGCATGAATTTATTTTTATTGCCTTTACATTTTTTCAGGCTCTTTTAAACCTCTTTGGACCCCGGATAATAAAATTTCTCAATTTTCTAGGTCCAATTTGAATGGAGGCTTAATCGCAAAGGATAAATGAGTACTTCACCGTTATCAAATAAAGCACACAACCTCGCCAAACGGTTCTTTCATGCACTATTTTCTTATCAACTTTTATCGCTTCGTTCGTTTTAACGATATGATTGAAGTGAAAACACCCAACCAACATGTGATAAGACAATCACAATAATCAAACAAATTCATGCGCGTGTGCAATAAAGGAAACCATGAGACAAACATGTAGGAAGTAACACTTAATTACATCTCAATGACTCCAAACATTATAAAGCACAAAGATGACATGATATATCGTCTCAAAACACTATCAAATAGTCACATGAATAAATGGAATGAAATTGTGACCCGGTCATCCTAAGTGTCCATCCATAAACGGTGTAAACAAAATACAAAACTCTTTTTGGATTTTTCAAAAATTTTATCAAAATAAAATCTTTTTGTATTTTTCAAAATGTTTTAAAAAATGAAAAACATATAAAAATGACACATACTAGCCATAGGAAAATAATGTCATCATGAAAAACATCCTATGCTAGTAAACAAGTCAAACCTCAATCGTTAGGTGCAGAGAGGTTTTCCAAAGGTGGTGCCAACTTATGGAAAACCTCCATTAAGTTTTGTGAAGTTTTGACCAAAAACTTAACTTGCTCACCTAAATGTGCAAACTCTCTCATGTAGTCTCCAGGAGCATGTAAAGTATCATGTGTGGGTGCATGTGTGGAAGAAACATGTGTAGAAGCAAAATGTGACACATAACCCAACTTAAAACCAAATTCCCTAAGGTGTCCTATCCTTTTGCAATGGGAACAAACATAAATATGCCTAGGAACACCTTTCTCAAAAACTCTAGGACGTGCTCTCCTAATGGGAAACGGACGCCTAGGAGGGTTAATTTTCGGGCCATGTGAATTTGTCACTAAAGTGGGAATCAGCTCGGGTGCGACAAAAGAAGTGGAAGCACGGTCATGACCTTTTCCTAACCCGTCAACTCTACCGTTATCGGGATTAAGAACCACCTTTTCAACCTTTTTAGGTGCGTTCTCAAAATTTACTTTGACCTCCCTGGTACATTCGAGATCACTCTCGAGTTGGGATACACGTGCCGTCAGACTAGACACTGTGTTGGTCAAATCACATTTTTCCTTTCTTAAAACCTCCTTCTCTCTCCAAATCTAACACTCGACGACCTAAATCCTAATTATACTTCTTTGTTTTTAAGGTCTCGGTGTACAAATCTTTAAATGCTTTTTGGAGCTCACTTTCATCTCCACTTTCACTCTCGCTTTCTCCCTCACTTGAAGCGCTCAAATCATCACTATCGCATTCGTGTGCACTATTGTGGGACAAAGTTGGTGTGCTCACACGACTTGCTAAAAAAGAAACAAACTTCTCACCACTAGTCTCATCACCCTCACCTTAACTGCTATCACTAAGTGTGGTGGGCATGGCTACCTTCTTTCCTTTCTTTCTAAGCTACGTAGGACACTCAAACGACTTATGCCCCTTACCCCCACATTCAAAACAAGTCACGTTCTCAAAATCCTCCTCACACTCCTCATCTGAGTCATTCTCTTTTTCCCTATCACCGCTTTCTTTGGCCTTTCCTTTCTTTTTATTTTTCTAAAAAAATCTCTTTTTATTGGAAGAATTTTCTTTAGAAATTTTGAGAAACTTTTTAAAATTTTTGCAAATAAGGCCATATCATTAAAATCAAAATCTCCCTCAGAATCTGACTCACAAACTTTTTCTTAAAATGAGTCTTTAAAGCAACGCCTTTATCCTTATCCTTAATCGTTTGGGGAAACATATCAATCTCATAGGTTTGAAGATCTCCTACAAGTTCTTCCAACTTAAGTGATTTTAAATTTCCCAAAGAGTTTAAAACAGTGACTTTAGGAATAAAGCATTTTGGGAGAGATCTCCAAATATTTTTAACGACACGCGTGTTATCAATCACCTCACCCAAATTAAAACTAGTGTTGACAATGTCCGACAAACGTGCATAAAATTCATAAAAAGTTTTGGACTCTAACATAGTAATGGTCTCAAATTGGTTGGCAAGATTTTGCAATTTTGATTCTTTAACCGCGTTCGTACCCTCATGTGTCAATTGGAGTACATCCCATGCCTCTTTAGACGTGGTACACATCATAATTCGGCGGAACTCGTCAGGAGTGACGGCACCAGAAATAGCACTCAAACCACGTGAATTAAAATTAGACATTTTAAAATCATCTTCAGTCCAGGCTGACACGGGTTTTAAAGAGGTGATATTTTCAACGGTGACAGTGGGAGGAGTCCACCCTCTTTTACACAATAACCAAACACGTTCATCAATAGCCTTTAATTGTGATTTCATGCGAGCTTTCCAATAGCCATAATTAGATCCGTAAAAAATAGGCATCATATTATATGAGTGATCCTTTGAAAAAATTGCGATTTTTCACAAAAGTGATTTAAAAAAAAAATCAATATCACACGATTTTGCGAAAAATAGGAATACGCGATAAATTAGCGCAATTTGCTCTGATACCAATTTGTAAAATATGATGACGGTGTGTGATACCGATTTAAATTAATTTGCAAGTTTCCAATTAAACCTTATTTAATTAGAGTCTATTTTTAAACTAAATTAATTCAGCCCCTAAACATGCAACTACGTGTGTTCGTGTGTCAACCCATAAATAAATAAAGCATGCGACACAAATTTCAGGAAAAATTCCCGCAGGGCAAAACCTTTTATTTCTAGAACTTTGACAAGTTTACAAGACCATTGACTTACATTCCATATTGCTTTTGCCCACAAGAGTAACGCACGATGCCTTCGTCAAACCTTCAAAGTAACGGCTAGAAATAAGCAGGGGTTCACACTCAACTATACCACAAGGACGCGCAGTCCAGGCACACAGTCTAAAATCTTCACAAGGACTCCCTTCATAGCTCTCTAGTTATAGATTTCTCCCCACAAAGAATGAACAAAAGTAAAGTGTGTTCTTGAAGACCAAAATAATTCACCAAAGCATATGGGATTTTTGTGAATTGAAAACAAAAGGGATTAAAACCCTAAAAGAAGAAGTAAAAAAAAATTATGCAGATTCGCAGTTTTCTGTCTTTTAAAACGCTGGGACTTCTTAATGAAAACGAAATCATTTAATGAGTATTTATAGAAAATGCGCCGCCTCGGTCGTTTGAACGAAAACAGGATCTCGCTCGAACAAAGGAGGCGTGTCGTTTGAGAAATATCGCGCGACATCTCCATGTCGCTCGAATGAGATGAGATCTCGCTTGAACAATCTAGGCGTCAAAATTGAGGTACACTACAGGACTTAGAAAAATTACTCATTCTCAAAATTTGATGAAAAAAGTCCGCTCCAACACTGAGAAAATATTTTGAAAAAATATATTAAAGCTCTAAGTACAAAGTTAAGGTATTTAAAACATAACATTACCAAAGTAAACTTTGCGGAGTCTTTTTGATGAAGAACCTTGATATATTCGGATCCGTCTTGATGTAGATTACTCTTGAACTTCTTCGATGGTTGTAACGGTATACGACATAATTAATTGATAATGGACTTATAAAATAATGTCCTTACACTCTCTATCCAAACCTCACCCTAAAATCCTCCTCCTCTCTTTCTAAAATCATAGATCAAACACTTAGAGCTTGCATGCAATTGTGGATTTAAATTCGTGGTGAAGAAAAGATCATCATAGTTGGAATTCAAGACTTTTGGAGCATCCTTGATGTAATTTTCAGAGGTTCTACATATCATTCTCTCTCTATATGAATTAAGGAAAGGGTTTCCATCCCTTTTGAACTCTTATTCTTTGATTTTGTTAGCATTTGAAAAACATTCTTGAAAATCTACAATTTCCTTTGGGTTCTATTGTTATCCTTTGACTTTCATGAATGAACCTTCGATATTCTTTGAATCCTTACAATGATCTAGACTCGGATAAGTCCCTTGTATTGTTTACCCCATAAATGGAGTATAGTTGCCTTGTGGCCTAAATTAAATTAAAAACCCTATACTTGATGTTGTAAAGTAAAATGGTGAATTAATGGTTCATTAAAATTTTATAATTGGGAAAATGAGTTTTTTCTTAGCACTATTGTTGAGAAAACAACTTTTGAGAATAAACGGGAAAGTATGGATTTCACTCTTACAATCACAGACTTATTTATTTTGAAAATTGATATAGTTGATTTGAAGGAGAAAATACTGTTATATTTGTTTTATAAGTATTAAACCAATGGTATTTTATTTAAGTTTATCTTTGTGGAGGAAAAAACCTATTCTTCATTAATTATTTTAAAAATGGTTGAGATATGCCCTTGAACTAGGTTTGATGATTTAAAAATGAGAATTCTCTTGGTGACATGATCGTTATTGGTGGCTATTGTGTGTGGTTTTATTGGCGGTAAATGATTAGTTGAAGACATGATTCAGGGCAGAACTCTAAACCTCCAGAGGTTCAGTAATGAGTGGGTAATTAGATGCCAAACGATGAAAAGCTCGTAGAAAGTTTGAACCACACCATGTGTGTTAATGGGTGACTAGTACCCCAATGATAAGTCCGATCAACTAGAGATTTCTTCATGAATATTGATGTTTTGAATTAAATTAATTTAACCCATCACACTTGTTTATTATCTATGTACATCCTCTTAGTATGCTTTACTACCATTTAACATGTTTTACCTTTTTTTTATAACATTTTCTATTGAAAAGCCTTTGTATTAAATAATATTAATTCATTTAATTCACATATGGATTACATTTGTTCATAATTTACGAGTTTTAATTAATTTAACACTAATAGCATCTATCCTTTATCTAGGAAAATAGTTAACTTTGTAGTTCTCTTTGTGGTAATGTATCTGTTGTCTCCGTCCCTAATTACGTTGTGATTTAATTACCATTTCATTTGATAATTATTATATTCTTGCTAGAAAATTAACTCACTTCTTTGTGCTCTTTCCCTCCTTCAAGTACTAGCAAGGATAAGGGCACGAAGTTAGTTTCATGGACTCTATAATGACCTTGGTATTTGACTATGATCATCCCGCGTTTGGTGTTTTGATATTATGGTTTTATCCTATCCATTAGATTGCAGATGATTCGGCATAAATTCTTCACATTTATCCCCATAACTTGGCTACATTTATCATCCCGTACGATGTTAATTCCATGATTTTATCTCGTATCATTGCTACTAATGATTTCCCGTGAGTACACCGTGTTTCATGTATTTTTCTTAATTTGTTTAGATATTCAACACACTTGAAAGCGAGAAAGAAACCGAAATGAAGATCGAAAATCGGAAAGAAAAGTTAAGGGCAAAGTCATAATTCAACAACTGGAATCTGAATGCGAGACCTAAAGAAAAGATGAGGTTCATGAGCTCACAAGCACGTAGGAAGAAACGACACTAAAATTCGAGTCCCGATTATGAAGTTATGAAGATATGAAGATGAGGAGAACTCAAGGAAGAACGAAGGAAAAATCAAGGTGCGAATTGTTTTGGTCCCAATGGGAATCAATTCGGTTTGGCTTGAAATATTGACTTCGGTACTGGAACTGCGAACCAGCTTGCCCCTTTATTAAAGCCAGTCCGAACCATTTCGACGATCTGATGAAATTTCCTATTCTATCCTTGTAAAAATAAGAGTTGTGCATGATTTTAACTCATGTAAAAACATGGTAGTTTAATATTTTCTTTATTCTAGAGGTAGTAGATAGACTTTTGACCCTAGTTAGAGAGCAAGAAGGAGGCAAGAAGCCTAGGAGATTATTTTCATAATCAAGTTGTATGATTTGAATCTTTTTCAAGTAATTCTTTAATATAAGTTATCTTCTTCCCCTTGTTCTTCATTAATCATTATTTTTTTGGTATTCTTGATAGAGTTTGTGCATATTTGCTTAGCTATAATTCTATGATGAAGATGAATAGATGTAATGTAGAAATTTTGTTAACTAGCATTTTCTCCATGTGTGGATAAGTTTTTAAGGGTTAAGATACATGAACCCAACCCGAGGTGTTTCGCATGTCTGGAATTAAATGAATAATTAAAATGTGATATTTTGTTTGTATAACTGTCGTAAGACTTTTAACTTCGTTTGCCCTAGGTAACCGGAGTGTTTAAGAGTGCAACGTACATACTGACAATCTTATCACGCGCCTAGATTTTAATCTTGATCATATATCGTGTGGATTAATTCCCCCATTTATGCCGTGCTTGAAAGGAGTTGAAGGTTTCTTTTCATTTAAATGTTTAGTTCTTGATATGTTTTATATTCGATGAAATTACTAAGGGTCGGTGTAGTGTATCCCAATCTTATCTTTCTTATATAACTTACAACCTTATTTCTTTAGTTTTGTATGCATAGTTAGTTTACATCATTTAATTAGTTTGCTTTTGTTCATTAGGAAGTTACTTTCAAACAAATCATTATCTTTCACTTTCGTTCGATGATTTTAATGTTAGATTAATCATCTTCCTTTGTTGTCATCACGCCTTGCATATTAGTCCCTGAGTTTGATACCTGACTTGCTTGGAATATTACTTACACGGCCGGTTTGCACTTGAACCGAAATTAGCATGCACTAGAGACACACTTTGAGTCGCGTCAAGTTTTTGCCGTTGTTGCTGGGGAATTGGTAGATATTCTAGGTTAGTTCATTAAACTAATAATCTAACTCCAAAAAAAATAACAAAAATCCAATTTTTTTCCAGAAAATTAAATAAAAATTCCAAATATATAATCTCCATCCCTAAATGCAAAACACTTCTCCTAATCCCATCATCCATACAGTACACGGAAATCCTGCAATCGGACTTACCTTTGAGAGTCCACGTACTCCAAACGCACTAGCTTTCTGGGTTCCACCTCCCACACCGCCCAACTCCATAACGAGTCACATAGATAGTCATAAATCTAGAGCGTCTAGTGGGGAAGTCGAATCTCTAGGAGATAACATTATATCGGATCAGGGTATTTACGACATAGTTGCAGGTGAGTTGCCATACCGCCCCATAAGAGACCTCTTATATCCTAAGAGAAGCGTCACTCCGTGATGCATTATACTCCCGTAGAATGCGGGGTAATTTTGTTTTAGAAATGAAATGATCCAAATCCTCCCTACATTCCATGGTATGGAGTCAGAAAAGACCTACCTTCATATTAGAGAGTTTGAGGACGCGTGCAAGACTTTCAATGACCAAGCTCGAACTTAAGATGTTGTGCACCTCAAGCTTTTCGCTTTCTCCCTGAAGGATAAGGCTAATACATGACCTTGGTCACTAGCACCGAATTTGATAACCACTTGGAGGGATATGCAGGCTATATTTCTCCAAAAGTTCGTTCTCGCGCACAGGACCAATTTGATTATGGCCCAAATTCAAATCTTTATACAAAACAAAAATGAGCCATTCGATCGATGCTGCAAAACTTTTTAAAATTATCAGAGGCCTTTACAATGTTTAAAATTTAGCTCAAGAACTTATAAATGGTTTATTGACATTGTTTATGATGTATAACACCTGTGTTGTTGTCGGGCCTACATTGTCAGGCTTAATTTTTTTTATTTATTCATTCATCATTTTTGTTACCCTTAGGCCTTAATGAAGGACTAGGGTTCCCTGATATAGAATTATGGGTCCGACCACCACAATTTGGTATCAGCGCATATGTTTAATTTTCCTTTGGGGCTTAGGGTAGTGTTGATCTATTCCTTTACATTATATATCCAGTAATTTTTATCTCATACCGACTCGTTTGATGATTTTCCTGTCTTATCTTAATAGAATGGTTGTCCATGGATGCCACCTTCGTTCAAATCTTGTCAATGACTCTCACAAGGCTGTTCCATCTGTATCTAGTCTCAACTGTTCCTCCCAGAGTAGCAGCTCGAGAAGCACCACCAAACTTATCCGACGAATGGTTAAAGAGTTTGGAAAGGCTATCTCCAGCTGCAACTCTTTTTCATCCTCTAACGGTCGGTATATTGCAGCCCTTACCAAATTCAAGAATCTTTCACCTCCAATATTTGATGGCATCAGTGGTCCCAATGCAATTGAGATTTGCCTGGAGCACCTATGAGACATTTGTGATACTGAAGGTGAATGATGACCTCAAGGTAGGGGTGCACATGGTCCAGTTTCACAATTAGTCCAAGAGGTGGTGAAAGTCTAAGATAAAATAAACGAATGATGTCCTTATGACTTGAGATGAATTCTAAAAGGCTATTCTATATGAATTATTCTCTCACGTGCACAAGAGTGTTAAGGTACCTGAAAAATACATTTTTTGGGTCATAAATTAAATTAATCTCAAATGAATTATTTTCAATTTTAGTTCCAATTTTAATTTATCAGAGGCCAATATGTTAATTCGATATGAACTAATTAAAATAAAATAACACAGTGAAAGTTATAAATATCAGTTTAATTTGTACTCAATTAACTTAATTGAATCAATTTTATAATTTATTAAATTAATTAATTAGGTCCAAATTACATACGAGGTGATAACAATTAACAAAGTTGAAAATAAAATGCAATCACACACACACACTGGACATGGTATTTAACGTGAAAACCTTTCAGTAAAAATGAAAAAAAATTGTTGTCATTTGGACCTTCTACCTCTTTAGTACTAGCTCTATTAATCTCCACCGCAACTTTGACATAATAATCATAACTCTCGGGTATCGATATCCACCAATCTATGAAATTGATGCGTTTTCTTGAATCTCTACCGCAACTTTGACTCCTGGTTCACTAGTTTTGTAAACGTGTCTCGGATCTCAATCCTTGACAATGGGCTCACCAATCTCACAACCTCAGCAAACTTTTATCACAACCAAAGCCAAAACTCCACAAATTGATAACATGGGGAAAATTTTGATTTAAGAAAACAATAAAATAATCTTCATTTTGTTGTAAAAGGGTTTCTTAAATCATTAAAAAAGAATCAAAATACCACGCCCGACTTGGGAGCTTTTCGGGATTTAAAGTCTCACAAAATATTCTTTGTAAAACTAAAAAGAGGTCTCTCAAAATTAATCACGAAAATTTATATTTATAAAAAATTAGGGAAACGATTTCAAGAGTTTAGTGAAAAAACCACTTAAAAGAGTTGAAAATGAATTTAACACGCAGGTTAAATTTAAGAGATCAAGTTAACCAAAAAATCTATAGTCGCGGACTAATAGGAGTACACCGCGTTGAAAATCCGTGTCCGCGAACCAAACCTCTACGGCCACAGCTTGCGCGATTGTGGGCCTTGCTCCTCGTGGAGCATACTGGTTGTCTCTTCTCCCTTTTTTAACCTTATAGAGCACGGAAAAGACCTTTAGGCACGTTTTTAAGTATTAGAAAAAGTATTTCCCTCACATAAACACTTGAAAAAACTTTTTTTAAAACTCCTTTAAAAAAATGTGTTAAAAATTATTTTAAAAAATCAACCAAAGGTAGGTTAATTTTAGGTTTAAAAAATTAATTTCTTCGCTTGTATTACCTGTTGCATGGCTTGTACTTTGGTGTGATGGATGTTTTGATTACACTTTGTCATTGACGTAGTATCGGGTAATGTGGAAGATATTTAATCAAAATACATACCAAACCTGTACTCAAAATTATGACAAAAAAACTTTGTTATTACAAATCTCCCCTTTTATTAATTTGGGGACAAAACTAGAAATGACTTGACATAAAGAAATCAAAACGATCCAGGATAAAAGAAATTCATCTTATACATCAATTTCTATCCATTCCCCAACTCATCGAGACTCGATATGCATAATTGGCTTTAAAAATTTAATCCATCCTCATTATGTACTCGCGATCCCTATCGCTTGTACATATAGCACACCACATGAAGTACAAAAGTTACATGAGAGATAATAATAAATAACTGAGACAAGTAAGTAAAAATGCAATGCATGCAATGATAAATTTTCTCCCCCTAAATTTATTACTAAAATTCTCTCCTCAAACTAAAAACTTCTCCTCCTTTTTGTCACAAAATACTCTCCTCTCTAAACTAGTTCAACTCGTGTAAGTGTGTGCGATATGATAATAACCGCTACATATGCAACATGATTTATTCTTGATGAACTCCTAAAAAGGTTAAGCAAGATACAAATAAAGTCGCTCTACTTTCCTAAGTTTCCAACCAAGAATTGGGGTATAAGATAACATCATGTGTTCTAAAAAATTTCAATCATCCCAAAGAACCAACTATCGACACAAAAAACATGAAAAGCTTTTTTGTATTTTCATAAAATTTTTCAAAACAAAATAAAACTTTTTGATTTTTCCAATTTTTTAAACTTAAAAGAACACACAAAAGATCAAAAATAAAAAATAGTACATATATAGGTAGGATGTATATATGATTCAATCAACTAAAAGCACAAAAAATCCAATCTAGAAAAATTTACGGCTCAAGTGGCATCTGTATTGGGACGACTCACTACCTCATCCTTGTTCCTCCTTCTCTCATGCTTAGTCCTTCCTTTAACTCTACCCTCATGGGGAGTATATGACTTCTTTAACTCACCAATGAGTTGTTGGGAAGTATTAACTAGGTATTCTGCACGCTCTTATAGATTTTTAATCATTTCAAAGCATGGATTAGGAGATCTTCCTATGTCATCCTCTAGTCAGAAACAGTACTCCTTAAGGTGGCCCTTTATCTTAAAATAAGTGAAATATATGGTTGAGGGATAATTACCATTATCGACTTAGGGACATCTCTAGGCGGGGGACGAGATGGTGTTAACTTGGAAACTTTGACGATGTTGACCTCGACTTTTGTGATAGACTCTAACATCTTGCCATAGCCAAAGTTGGTCATGTTCTTCAAGGATTAGGATTAAACTGAAAGCATCTTATCAAGTTTCTTTAATATATCTTTAAGGTCAACACTTAGTCTCAAATACACATCTAAGTATTTCTTTAGCGAGACATTCTTTTCTTTAAGAAATTTTTTTGCCCAAGAGGACTCAAGTAAATCTTTCTTTAGGCTAGAAATCTTCTCGTTTGAGAGATCTCTCTCGATATATACCCTTCTTCAAGCTTCTCAATAAGAGTAACCTCATGGGCCTATAAAGTGCCCAAAATTTTCTCTTTCTCCATTATGACTCAAATCTCCTTTTTATACATATTAATCTTGGAGCCTATCTTAAAGTTCACCTTATCCAATTGTAGAGCTATCTTATAAATCTCAGGGTAAGCCTTTTCGATGTCAAATGCATCCTCTCCATTGTTTTCTAATGCGTTCTCATCACAAGATCTCACGGATTGAAATTCAGCACCAACATCTTCAACCTTATCTTTGATAAGGGAAGATTCAAGACTAACTACGTCTAAGTCCAAAGTGTCGTTAAAAGTGACAAGTTATGGTTATAGGGCAACTTATTGACATCAAACTCCAAGTCACTATCACTAAGGGTGACATTTAAGGCCTTTTTCTTAACCTCATGTTTTCATTTTATGGGATACTCAAATGACCTATGTCCTAAACCCTCACACTCACAACATCTATCAAAATCCTCATTGTTTTTATCCCATCTCCCCAAAGATTTTTCTATGTAACGCTCCGATCCGGATTAGAGTTACCGTTGGAATAACCCGTATCCGAACCAAGGTATTAAGGGGGAGGGGGATAAAACATTTTATTAAATTGGAAAACAGTTGCCACATTATACTTCAAGAAAACCTTTGATTTCTTTTATTGTGAAAAGGTTAGGCCCATATTTTGCAAGCTAATATTCAATTAACAATTTAACAAGTAAAACTTTGGTAAGATTTAATCCATAAATAGAGCACAAATCCCTGTATTATTACAATTTCTAAACAGTTCCAGTTCAAACCAAATTGTCTTAACAAAACATAAGGGATTACAATTCAAAATAAGTTTATGGATTAAAATCGGTTACAAGGCCTCTAACGACGACTAGCGCTTTCTGCGGCCTTTTCAACGTCCTTACCCGACGTACCACCTGTTGTACCTGGGGGTTTGGAAAATAGGGTATGAGCGAAATGCCCAGTAGGGTGGGAATACTAAGCAATAATTTTCATAGCAAAATACTATACATATACAATGCATTTTAGTAATTTCGAAAACCATCATTGTCTCATATTCATTAATTATCATTAATGATTATTTTCGTTAACATTTAACTATGCTAACAATATTCAAGAATCCTTCATTATATTCAACTAAGTTATCATGTATCTATACTAACAAGATTCTTTAACTTAGTCATAAATGCACCTATATGCAATGCCCTGGGCTACGTGCCCACTCACTCTTAGCATTTTAATATTCCAAGCCAGGAACTTAATCATATTCCACTTATGTCATCCACATAATAATTAATGAATTCTTATTCATTCATTAGTTTAAGTTCTGTGAATTTTTCTCATTCCTTACTTAACATTGTTTTTGGGATTTTGCCAACAAACACTCACGGACTTCGTGGCCTCACACCACCGGTCTCCGCCGCCATATACTACTGCAGTTTGTTTGGGGTCTTTTACCAGTAGGGACGTCATGCCCTCCTTAATTATTTTCTCTCGGCGTCATCTGAATATCATATCTTTCATGTGTTTAACATTATTCTCAATGTTAACAATTCAACTTATCCGATTTTGTTATTAAAGTCCGTTATTAGTCTTTGCATCCTACGAGTCAAGGAGGCATTCTAGTGTCAACGCCGAACACTAAAATATACTAAGTCACCTTTACAACACTTTGATTTACCAAAATTCCATCTTGTACTTTTATTATCTAAAAGGCATTTCCTTAGCATTTTTCAAGTATTTTTCATGTAAAAACACCATTTAAGGGACTTTTCTTCATATTTACCAAATCTGCCACTAAGGCTTTTTTTTTTTACCAAAAATTACCTTTTTAAGTGGGTTTTAAGTACAAAAATCATTCTTTAATGTACTACATGTTTCCACCAACATTTAAACCTTTATTAGTGATGTACAACCCATTTTAGCACACTTTTACATATAAAGCCATTTACATAATTATAAGTCTTATTTAACATATTCAAGAGGCTTAAACCTTAAACTAATATTTAAACATATTAGATTTTGGGGCTGTTTTTATGAGATTACTAAACACATATTTAGACCACTATATTTCAACATTAATCATGTTAATGTCAAGACTAACACATACTACATACAATATTTCATGAAAATGGGTCTTCTTCCCTTAGAAAACCCAACAAATGCATTAATTAGTCATTTTCTTGTAGCATTCCATTTTCTATGTTTATTTCATGAGATTATTACATTTATAGCATTATTTCAACATATATAATAATCTGAAAATTTATTCTAAACATCATCTTCTCCATTTATCATTTTTCACAAAATGGGTTTTTCATAGCATATGAAAATAGGGAGAAGAGCTAAAAAATCACATTTTTCTCATCATCTTGTTCATATTAGCATTTGAAATAAAAGAGTTTAAGAGTGAGGAAAACCCTACTTGGAAATAGGAAGAGGAGAAGGTTGAAGAAGATGGAAGAGGAACACCATAAAACTTCACAAAGCCACCACTCAAAGGCTCCAAAACCACCTCTGTTTTGCTTCAACAAGCTGTCCTACTTCTTTGGCAAACTTTAATGGAGTTTGAGACCTCCAAAATAGTACAACAATGGTGGGAAATGGGTGGTAAAATAGACTCACGAATTTAAAAGAGAACCACATTCCTTTGGCTATGGAAAAAGAGAGAAATCTGATGGAAAGAGATGAAGTTTTTGGCTCCAAACCCTCACCCCTCACAAGACTCTTATAAGCAAAAAATAGTTATCTTCCATCCTATAGCCAAAGACTAAGAGCTAGGCACTTTCAAAAAGAGTGAAAGAGTTTATTAAGATCTGAAAATCTGATGGGTGAAAGAGACTACACCACCACATCAAGTCTCTCATTTCTCACACACAAGTTGACACCATAAATAAGGGGTATTTTCGTCACTTTCTCTCTCCTACCATTTTTTTTTTGAACTTTTAATTTGAGATTAATATTCCTTGCATTTTTTTGGCTAAAAAATCATATTTACAATAGTCGTTTGACCTCTCGGATTGTCCTCTACAAGACGCGCAAGATCGGGACCTCCGCGCAAAAGTATTTTTTTTTCAATTTTCCTCTTCATAGTAATATTCCTTATATTTTTGTGAGTCAAAAAATATATTCACAATATTTTTTTTGACCTTCCGAGGTGTCCTAAATAATAATCGCAAGAAACGGGACCTCCGCGTAAAACATATTTTTTTTCGATTTTTCTTCGCATGGTAATATTCCTTATATTTTTATGAGCCTAAATATATGGTCGGAATATTTTTTTGACCTTCCGAGTCATCCTAAACAATACGCGCAAGAAACGGTACCTCCGCGCAAAACATATTTTTTTTCGATTTTTCTTCGCGTGGTAATATTCCTTATATTTTTATGAGCCTAAATATATGGTCGGAATATTTTTTTGACCTTCCGATGCATCCTAAACAATACGCGCAAGAAACGGGACCTCCGCGCAAAACAAATTTTGTTTCGATTTTTCTTCGGGTGGTAATATTTGTTATATTTTTATGAGCCTAAATATATGGTCGGAATATTTTTTTGACCTCCCGAGGCATCCTAAACAATACGCGCAAGAAACGGGACCTCCGCGCAAAACATATTTTTTTTCGATTTTTCTTCGCGTGGTAATATTCCTTATATTTTTATGAGCCTAAATATATGGTCGGAATATTTTTTTGACCTTCCGAGGCATCCTAAACAATACGCGCAAAACTAGACTTTCGCTGTGTCGCGCGTCGTAAGACAATTAGTACATAAGTTCGCGTAGCGTTCGTTGCCTGTCCGAATCGCGTGAAACTTAACCAAAATACTTAAAATAATTATACGAACATAAATCATAACTCATGCGGGAACATGCAACGTAAAAATTTCATTAACGGAGCGTCGCTAAATAAAGGATAATCATGCAAGTACAATTTAAAGGTGCGGGTATTACATTCTACCTTATTGGTTTTATGTTTCTCAATTTTTTTAGATTTAGAAAAAATAGTTTTTTTAATAAATTTTCTAAATTGTTTAATCAAAAGTGTAAAATCTTCTCTTCCCCTTCCAAATTTTTACAAAGATCAGTTGCATCCATGTTATGGGCTTTCAAAGCATTGCTCTTATCTTTTTTTGTACGAACTAGAATTTTCAACTAAAAAGTTTTCCTAAAACCTTCATCCTATCGATGTTACCTAAAACATTTAAGGTCGTAACGGGTGGAAGAAAACGAGGAGGTAGAGACCTCAAAATATTATGCACTATCTTATTATTCAAATTTTTCTCTCCCAAATTAAAACAAGAGTTTACGCTGTCAAAGAGTTTAGCATATAAATCATAAAAAAATTTGTTATTGTGCACAGATAACATCTCGAATAGGGTGGTGAGATTTTGGAGCTTTGATATTCGTATGATATCGTTACCCTCGTGGGAAACTTGGAGTATCTCCATTGCCTATTCTGTTATTATGCATTTCACACATCATAATATGGTAGAACTCCTCCGATATGCCTGCACAAAATGAAGCATTATTCCCTTAAGAATTATAGTTACATAACATAAAGTCACCTTCACTCCAAATCTCAATGGGTTAAGAGACAATTTTGTCTCCTTACTTAGTTGTGGGATGTTTCCACCCCTTTTCTATGGCTACCTAAACCTGCTCGTCAAGGGACTTATGGTACCAGTTTGAAAAAATACGATTTTCTTATGGGTCGAAAAATTAAATTAATCTCAAATTAGTTATTTTAATTATTTTTATTTTGATTAATAATTTATCTTAGGTCAATTGAATAACACAATATAAATTAATTAAAATTTAAAAATATTATGCAAATAAGAAACACCGATTTAATTTGATCCCAATTAAATTAATTAAGTCAATTTTATAATTTACCAAATTAAATAATTATGTCCAAATTACATATGAGGTGATATAAATTAATAAAGTCGAAAATTAATTCTACAATCACACACACACACACACACACACACACACACACATTGGCCATGGTATTTAATGTGAAAACCTTTCAGCAAAAAAAATAACCACTCAACCCAAACTCAAGTCAACTAGCAAAAAAAAAAATTAATAAGATCTAAAAAAAAGGATAAATATGACTTACAACCACAACCACAACCGCAACCACAACCACAAAATCATTGTTGTTTTGAACCTTTTACCTCCGCAGTATTAGCTCTATTAATCCTCATCGCAACTTTAAATCTATAACTTCAATCCTCGGACCTCAGTATCCATCGATTTATGAAATAACTGCATCTTCTTGAATCTCCATCGCAACGTTGACTCCTTTCTCACTAGTTTTGCAAACGTGTCTCGGATCTTAATGCTTAACAACCGTCTCACCGATCTCGCCAAAATATTATTCATTTTGTTGTGAAAGGGTCTTTCAAATCATTAAAAAGTAACCAAAATACCAAGCAGTAGGCTTGCATCTTTTGGGGGTTTAAAGGCTCACAAAAGTTGTTTTTTTTCTTCTTAAAACTATGTATGGTGTTTATTTTCAATAAAGGAGTATCGTGTTCATTTTGAAATAAGAATAATATTTGTGATAATGCCTTAGATTTGTTCTAAATATCTTGTATCTATTTTGGTCAATTGGACTCTGTAGGAATCTTGGTGAGTTTAGTTCGACCTGATTACAAAAGATCAAAATATTAATTCCTGTACAATTAAATAATTCATATCCTAGATAAGTAGTTGAAATCATATCTATAAAGTTGGGTGTAGAATCTTAGTGGTTTATCTTGACTAGGGGGACCTGTTTGATGCTTCAGGAACTTGTCTAATAGTTCAAAGAGGATTATACTGTAACATCAAGAATGTATTGAACATGATCACAAGTGAGATTTAAGTATATGTGCTAACTAGATTAGACTTGAACAATCTCACAAAGTGAGCAAAGGGTGAATAAAATCTTAATCTCCATGATTATGAAGGTTAAAATATTCACATAATTATTTCTTTAATTGTTATGGGTGCAATTCAATTTATTGGGTCTAAATCTTCGCAAGTTGGGAAATCAATTTATGGGTATGTCTAAGATAATATTTAGGAGGAATCCACGTTTAGGAGATAGCCTGGATTGTGATACATCCTTGATACACTCATAAGTTTTAATTCTACCAGTACACCTGACCGATTGATTTTATGATCAACTCGAGTATCAAATAAGTTAAGTTTGAGATCAAGGAATAAATAAGACTTTGGTGAAAATCGATAGACGACAAATTGATTTTCATCAAACGAATATTGTATGCCTTATGTAGGAAATCATATTATGTGCTATGCAACTTTACAAATAAGGCCTCTTCATTTGAGTAATTATAAGACAATTAGATTGACTTGCAATAATGATTATTTAGCGAAACTAATTAGAATTAAATAAAAAAAGAAAATATATTGCGGGATGTGATATGAGATTTTTCCATTTCTATTTAGAAGCCAATTTAATTATTTATCCGTGGGTCTCCAGTATAGTTTATATTAAAGAAGTAATCATTTAATTATTTCATTACTCTAAACGCCTTCAACCAACATCGGTTTTGATGATCTACTAAGGTTTCTTGGAACGAGGACCTCATTTGAAACTAAGGATTCTCTCGTTTTAAATTTTTTTGAATGAGGGAACTTCATTTTAGTCAGAAACTCTAGTGAGATATCAACTTCTCAAGAGGTCTTCGCGTGAGAAGTTATCGCTTGAATGGGAGACTCTTTCATTCTAACGAGGGTCCTTATATTGGGAAACATGTTTTACTCGGAGTGTTTTATATTGTGAAGTGTAAATAACTCCCAGGACATGTTCTCCCACATGAAAAAATAAAAGAAATTACTTTTCTCAATCTCATATACATGGAGGAAGGAAGGTGGATAAAGGAAAGGTGTGTGGGGGATATATATATATATATATATATATATATATATATATAGAGAGAGAGAGAGAGAGAGAGAGAGAGAGAGAGAGAGGAAGGGAGAAAAAGAAGAGAAGTGTATTTTTAAGAACTTCAAGATCCTAGTCTCAAGTGGTGGATGCATACGGTTCTTACTTTATAGGATCATATACTGGAAGATATGAGATACCTCTACATTTTCTTCACATATTAGCATCCGTATTGGATCACTTACAAGATTTATAAATCTGTGATGATCTATACCCTATATTTCTTCTTTAGATCTAGTTACTTTATTTACTTTATAAGACATAATCAATCAAAGTTTTTAGGACAATAATGTTTTTTTTATAATGTCATCCCCAATAATTGGTATCAGATTCTCGATTATAAATTGATAATATTTTAGAATGGTCCATATTGTCCACCATTGAAACCCTAGGTTTGCATGTTTAATAATACATGCATGAATGTGTATCTTTTGTAACAATATATGCATGAATGTGTATCTTTTGTAATAACATGGTTTTGTAGGATTTTATTAGTCCCTCCATCATGGTGGCATATTTTTATTATGTGAATGGATCCCTTGGTGGTTTATCCGTAGTTTCTTTTCTTATATTTGATTTATTTGTAATTATTTATTTTTTAATTATTGTAAAATTGATGTGTATGGAGGAATTTGTGAGGGGTTATAATAGTTATGCCTTATGATTCATGATTTTTTGGCCATGATGGATGCTCTGCGTTGGTGAACAAGCTTGTTGCTTTACTTTTGGACATTATGTTCTCGTTCGAAAGAGGGATGCCTCGTTCGAATGAGGTCATGGTGAAGAAATAAATTGTTTGTTTTGTCATTCCTGCTGAAGATGATGCTTGTAAGAACACACCATTGATACATAAATCAAAATCGCGAAGGACTCCAAAATAATCTCACCTCAAAGAGAGATATAGTTCAAAGAGGAGGCAGGGATTATAGTTCTTGGAAAGTTAACTTCAAACAGAAGTCTTGGCCATGATGGAAAGGGAATTTCTTTTGATATATAATTGTACATGTTTATGATTGTTTTTATCTCAATCATCTCATATTTATCATGTTGTTAATTTTCATCCGCTAATTAATTGATTTAATAAGGATCCCGAATTATTATGAACAACGTGGATTTGTGTGACAGACCTAGATCATGATTATTACGGAAAATCAATTTTATTTGTTCTTTCCCAAAATTGAATAAAATCAGGTAATAAATTTAAGGAATATATTAAATTATGGTCTTTATATTTCATTTTATATGAAGATGGTTTTAATTTTGGAAAATTAAAATAGTGAGATCGGATTATTTATTTTTTACAATAGATCAGGGAATTAGTGGTGCTTTAATTAGGGGATTTAGATTTGAATAAATAATTTTTTCAAATACACTCAAGTTCATACTATTAAGTAGGACAGGGGTTTCAACATAAACCCCACGGTATCCGTTGGTATTTTAAAATGTGATGTGGTTATTTTCTCGCTTTAGCATTGACATTCCTCCCCAACGGAGGAAACTGATCATGACATCACAATATTTTTTAAAATCCTGCGTAATAGTATTTTTAAATTAAATGTGAGTGAGTTAGGTCCTCCCAATGGGGAATTTCTACATGAGCGAATTTAATTTAAAAAATGAACCAATGGTGTACACTTAAATAAACATAAGGAATCCTCCCCAACGAAATCACTGCCATTAATTGTGGGAGCAAAAGACACTGACTATTTAATTATATTGAACAAAAGTTTCACTATCCGGATAACATAATTAAAAGATGTAAAAGTTTATCTAATTTAGGGTGACGTGATTTAAGCTCTCAGCGAGAAATCTCACTTCACAAGGGAATTCGAATACCCAATATGATCAATTATAATTGGCGCTAGAGGGAAGAGAAATTAAAATTTAATAAATAGTTAATTCTCACATATTATATTAGAAATTAAATTTTTCAATGATGATTCTAAGTTTTCAAAAATTGACTCATCTTTCAACCACCTATTGTAGACTTGAAAGTAAAAAGTTTTGATTGGAATAATTTTTAAGGATTGAAAATGGTAATGGATATTGTTCAAACTATAGGTGATAATAAACTAATTTAACCCACAATTCCTATTAGTATTTTAAAATTATGATGTGATCAATTTTTCATGTTAGCATGAGGCTCTCCTTAACCACGGAGGAAATTAATCACAATTTCACAATGTTTTGAAATTAATGGTTCTTCAAATATAGTTAGTATTAAGTGTGGCATAACCCCTTATCAAGATCGGAATTAACACCGTTAAGTATTAAATGCTGGCAGTGTCCACAGGTGAGTCAAAGACAAGATACCTCTATATTCATACTTATATTAAATAGCATATTGGCACAAAAGATGCATGACAGGAGCAATAAATAGATGGAACCAGCAGGAAATGTGGTCGAAGGGAGAAATGACAAGCATTCTAGGCACAATGAAGGCAAGGCAGGAACTTCAAGCTCAGTTAATGCTCAATGATGATTGTATTAGATAGATGTGGGAAGTTAATGCTCTCTCGGAGGTTCTCAACCGTGGAGGAATTTGGGCAGCATTTTTAGGATCCGAAATGCACTCTCCCCAACTTGTTCATCTAGTGTATATGTATGGGTGGGCAAGGCTACTCGAGTAAGCTTGCCTACTATCGGTCTGATTGGGTGCATTAAATGCACAAGATATTGCATTAAATGCATGGGATCTCATGATTTTGGCGGGAAGCCATTCGAATGGCTGGAAGTATTGTGGGCATTAATGAGGGACATGACATGTCAACATGAGGCTTACTTGAGGATGGATGAATAGTCAAGCTTGGTGAACGAGGACTGCTATCCCATGGATAAACCCACTTTAAGTGCTACATTTTTTAGTCTCTAAATTCCAGACGTTATGACGTCAGAAAGTGGTTTAAATAGTGACTCTGTCAGGTATCTGGTCACATCAATTAGGCGGGCTGGTAATTATTTCGAGGCTGCTCGGCTGATAGGTGGCTCGAGTGTCTTGACATCTATTTGTTAGTTAAGAGTTATTTTAGGGCCAAGATGCAAGACAGAAGTACCTCGAGGAGGTTCCTTCGAATAGGAAAGTGTTAAGGTGGCTCGAATGTTGTGGCTCGAGTGACCATTTATGTTGAATGAAGTTTTACCCAAGTGTGCCAAGAGGGTTAGTAACTGTATTCCCAACGTTGCCTTGTTCTCAATTCTCCAAACCATATCCCTGCTTGGTTACCAAGAGGAGGTTGCTCGATAGAGCATGTTAGCTCTCCCATGCCATGCCAGGTATGGTCCCTCATGGTTACCAAACAACCTCACTCAACATACATTTATAAGATAAAGTAAATGATATGGTATTCTATTACTTATTACAAACTATTGTCACCCAGGTGACTTTGATCTATGAATTGGATCCTTCGAACCAGGTAAATTGGAGGATCCTCGAGGTGGGTCCTTCAAGCCACTTCTGTGAAGAATCTTCGAGGTGGGTCTTTCGAGCCACTTCTGTGAAGAATCTTCGAGGTGGGTCCGGAGGGCATCCTTCCTTCTCTTTCTTCATGAACCAATCAATCTGTTTGACTAAGTTAACCACCCTTTGGTGGAGACATCCCCCTACATTTTCCTTTTGGTAGAGATATTTATTTATTGCATGAAGAAATATCTGTACAAAACCCTTTATAGATCTTCAGTCTTTTCTTTGGGGAAAATGAAGAGGATTATTTAAATTTCCCCCAAAGCCATTCGTTCCCCAAGTCAGACAAGACTCTAATCATGTTGCTTTAAATGGAATTATCATCTGTTCTTCCGTATTGCGACACGCGGCAATCCCAGGGTGCCCGCGTGTAACCAACTCCGCTAATTCGCGCGTCAGCCCCTGAAGCATCATTATTACAACCTTTGATTTTCTACAGCCATGCATGCTTGACGACCACACAAACTAAACCTTTCACTATTACATTTTTCAAAGTGTCACCTTTTTGCTGTCTTTTGGGGTCTGTGTTTCCCCTATAAAAGGGGGTATCCTCATTTCAAACAATGACCTTTGGGAATATTCTCTTGTGCTGATCCTTTTACAAAAGTTTGCTATCTTCATCCCTTTCACTCTTTCAACTTCACCTTTTGTCCCCATTTCTCTAGACTTCCATGGCATCTGTTGAGAAACTAACTTACTCTTCCAGGAGCGCTTCTCCTGAGACTCAAGCGCGCCAACACCAGTGGGTGCACTACCACCGTGCTCCATACTTTGGCGAGGAAGACCGCTTCTAGAAGACGGCGGAGTAATTCCCTGGTGAACTGGTGCAAATTGAAGACCCTAATCTGCTAATGGAGGACGATGAGGACGCTGAAGACTTTGCTTATATCCCCATCGCTACTGTTACTTATTTTTGCATTGAACGTGGCGATTTCTCCTATACGAAGGTAGAGTTTGAAGCTTTCTATGGCGCTTGTGAGGGGTTGGGACCTTAGATAGAGTATATTCATTCCAAGCATTCTATTCAGTTAGATCTTGTTGTTCTCTCTTGCTCTCTCTGGCTGGGTGATCTTACCCTTGCTAAAAATAACACTGCCCTCCAATTACTGATTTCCCATTGGAGCCATAGGCCGCACACTTTTGTGGCCGCATGGGGTAAGTTCACCATCACCCTGGAAGATGTTTGTGAGATTCTGGGGTTGGAAGTTGCCAGGTTTTGATACTTTCTTCGAAGAGGCTATCTCTGGCGAGGAGAAAACTTTATGAGCTGAACTAGAGGCAGCGGTAAAGAATTGCATGGTCACTTACAACAAGTGTACCTATTCTGAAGTAATTCTATAGCTTTATTTCATTAAAGAGAAAGCTATTATTAGGGCCCGCGAGGCCGCTAAAGAGAACCCCCGAGGGAAGTAGGTGTTTGAACAACCCCCGAAAAGAAAGGGCTTTGATTCCAAAATCGAGTTGGCATGCTATATTTGGGTGATGTTATCGAAAGTTTACCTTCTGGGCAAGCCTCATGACTGACCCCGAAAGGACTTAATCAACATGGTTGTTCGGATGGCGAGCGACGTGAAGCTCCCCCTTGCTGCTATCGTTCTTGGTTCCTTGTACACTTGGTTGGACCGTGTGGTGACAGATTCTACATGGAGCATCGACAAGTTTGATGTCTCTAATTACGCCAACAATGTCCTTTTAACAACTTTCCTTTATGCCCATTTTCCCAATTATGCTCCTTCTGGCAACTACTCCAGTAATCAGCCCATAAGGATTCCCTATATTTGTTGCTGGAAGAATAGAAGCGTTAAGAAGCCCCTCATTTCCTTGATCAATCGAGCATAAAGGTTCTTACCTCACCCCTATGTTGGGGTGGATTAATTTTTTACAAATGACTTTTTTGTCGAGGAGGAGCGCCCCATTGCCCCTATTGATGAAGATCTTGCTAGGAATTTTCATGAGAATAGTGTCCCCCTTTTGTTAATCCCTTCTTACTTGCCCTCATATAGAGAGTGGACTTCTTTATATTCTATTTACATCCACCACCATGTAGCCATTCAATTTGGTTTTGATCAAGGATCTCCTTTATTGAGTCATTTCACCCGTGAAAAACCCACAAACTTTTCTTTTGCCTATGCTGACTATCTAACTTTGGCCGTCATAAGTCTGTGTGTTGGTTATCCAGCCAATCCCGTGGTCCTGAGCAAAGAGGCTCGAGGTAAGAGATCGACTATGTACATAAATGTGTTCTGGCAAATACAACTGTTCCATTTTCAAACCAACATTTTAAAGGAGCCCCCGTACCCTGAAGTTGAGAGATTCCCGCCCACAGAGTTGGGTTCAAGAAATTATACCACATCTTCGTCTATTTTCCCACTCAGTACTGCCAACACTAGTGTTCCATCTGAACTCCCCCTAGTAGCCCATGTGGACCAGGCAGTTGTGAAAATGATGAAAGCCTCCCTTCCAGTTGAGGTTGTAGTCGTTGACCTTGGTCCCTCGAGACCAGTTAAGAGAACTAAATCCCCATGCAATGCCTCATCTGGGGCATCGATTAGGGCCACCCGAAAGGTGCATTTGAAAAAACTCAAAACCATCTAATAACCTCCAATTGACCACACCCCGATCCCAAAGTCGCCCAATAGGTGAGCTCAATGTTTGATCAACTTCTCCAAACCTGGGAGAATTTTAGCGAAGAAGACATGGCATTTATGTCGGCCCAGATGGCTTTTTAGGGTTTTTCATATGCTCCTCGCATTGCTGTTAGTGGTAAGAAAAGAAAGGCGGCCAGTACTCTTAAACTAGTGATGACGAAATCGTCTGAATCCAGTGAGGAAGAACTGCCCGAGGGACATGCTAGTGTTAATGCTGGTGGTGATGATGAAGAAGATGAGGAGGATATGAGGAGAGAGAGAGAAGGTAGTGGAGAAGGAAGAGGAAGAAGAAGAGGAAGAGGAAGAGGAAACTTCATTAGCTTGAATATGTAGGTTGAGGAGAATGATTTCTCCTTCTAAACCCTCCTTGCCTCCCCAAGATTATGAGGTTATGGAAGATGTGTTGGAGATAGAAGTAAGCCCCTCGATCCCTCTTGCTCTGAATGTTTTCTTCTTATTTTCTTTTCGTGCTAATAACTCCATTATGCTCTTAACCTGCCTTTGTGTATTTTTTAGGTTGATGTGCGAGGTGATACACATAATGATGTTGGAGAGGATTGCCCCTTCGAGAGGTCTTCCCCTACTACTTAGCAGGTAATCTCCTATTTCCCCCTAGGGTAAGTTATATCTGATTCTTTGTCTGAGTCTAGTAGCGGATATTCCCCTGATCCCTATTTTTTACACGAGCAGGCTGGCCTTCAGAGGGATGTTCCTGATGTGAGAGCTGTTGAGGATATACCCAAGTCCCCTGTGCTTGTGGTAAGTTTATTTTCCTTACTTATTTAAGATGTTGTTGCTCGTTAAACTTTCTTTTCTAACTTGTCTCTTTCTTTTTTATTTTCATCGTCCTTTGCAGTCTACTGTACCTGTTCAAACTACTCCATCAGTTTCCCCTCCTTCGAATGACCAAGTACTTGTATCTGTGTTTGGGACTTCCATCCTAAACTAGGAAGGTGCGGATCTTGCTGGAGCTGATCAGGTGGAGGGTGATCAAGAATAGGTTGCTGCGATAGGGAAGGGTGTGATTGCCCCCCAAAGTCAACATTCTTTGGTGGCTCCTGGTCAAATTAAGGAGGAAGGCGTAGTACAAATGGCCACTCGTGAATTTACCGACGAGAAGCTTCCAGAGGTACTTTTCTCATCCATCTATCTCCTCCATATAAACTTATTAATTTTTCCAAGTAATATTAGGTTTTACAAATCTCCCATAATCGAGGGTCAGGCTGGCCAAGTCTTATTGGCATAATCTCCCGTAATCGAGGGTTAGGTGGGACAAGTCTTACTGGCATAATCTCCCATAACCGAGGGTCAGGCGGGCCAAGTCTTGTTGGCATAATCTCCCATAACCGAGGGCCAGGTGGGCCAAGTCTTATTGGCATAATCTACCATAACCGAGGGTCAGGCAGGCCAAGTCTTATTGGCATAATCTATCATACTTGAAAGATACTTTATTTATGTTTTCCTCATTTTGTTTCTGACTTAAACTATAATTTTTTTTGTGTTTCAAGTGGAGGTCGACCAACGTGTGGCCCATAGACCAGAAGTTGAACCTATTGCTCAGGAAATGGTGCAAGCGAGGACCTAAGACGAAGCTACTTCTTTGTGCGGTGCCCCTACTGCGCAGGACCAAGAGGTGGATCCTAGGGTTGGTGATGTGCCCGAAGTGGTTTCTCCTCAGGTTCAGGCAAGTGACAACGCTTCACATACTCAACACCCTTCTGCAAGTGATAGCGTTTTTAGCATACATCTTCCTGAGGAAGCCCTCAAGGTGGTTGTCAGACAAACTTTGGCTAATTTCCCTTATATTTTAACTGAGGGTCCTCGCTTACTAATCGAGCAGTTATTGGTTCGTTTCCCTTCAATATTTACCACCAACTGCCTTCAACCTATTCCTAGAATGATGGCATGTCTCTTGCTCGGGTTCACCATGGAAATCCTTAATACTCGCCTCGAATCTCTTAGCCCTGATACAATCAAGACTTTACTGGGAAGAGTTAATGTGCTCACAAATGATGGATTTTCTATGTCCTGGTTGGTGGAGCTGCTTTGTGGATTTAAGAAGGTTGACCTTCCCGCCCTCTATCATTGGATCCAAAGTTCCCATTGCTCGCAGGTGGCCATTTCAGAAGAGCTCATAAGCCTCGAGACCAAGTTGGTGGTATCTGAACAAAAGGTGCAGGAGGCCCGTGAGGCCATTTCTCATGCAGAGATCGAGCTAGTAAAAAAAGAGCAGGAGTTGGAGTCCATTCATCAGACGAAGGATATTCGCCAGAAAGATTTGGCTAACCTCATTTCAGACCAAAGCAACCTTGTGCAGATTCTTCCCCAACATCATCATAGGCTTGTTGGATCAGCGAACCTTCTTTTTATCATGGACATACCCAACCTCCTTTGTTCAATATTTCTATTGTTAATGTTTTTCATTTTTGGGATTTGGATTTCCTTGCTTGCGTGTAACCACAACTATATCTTTTATTGAATAAAGAAACATTGGTGACTTTGGTGTCTTCTTCCATTTCCTTTATTTTCATTTGACAGTGTCTAAACTTATTACATCAATGCGAACCATATCATTCATGATAAGGAAAACAACTGTCATTGTATATAAAAAAATAGTGATCTAACATTTCCCACATGAACATTTCTTCGAGCTATATTAAACAGACAAACCCAATTATTTTAAAACATACGTCCCTCTTTTCTTTTAACAAAAAAAATAAGAAAACAATTGACAAGGCACAACATAATGAACGAAAGTGTTGACCCAAACATACATTTTAAACGTAGTAGATCTTTAACCACTTGTTGTTCAATTTGAAAGTAACATTGTCTTCCATCTTAGATATCTCGCAGTAACCCGAATCATGGGCTGCTCGAATGATGTAAGGTCCTTCCTAGTTGGCCTAGAACTTGGGTAATGATAAACACCTAATACGCCTCGTGCATGCTTTCAGAACCAAGTCCCCCTCTTTAAACTTCCTCAGCCTCACCAGCTGGTCGTAGGATCTGGACAATTGCTTTCTATATATCTCGAAGTGCCTCACGACATTATCCCTATGCTCTTCTAGGGCTTCGAGTTGTACATGACGGTTGTGGGTCAGCATGGCACTTCGTAAGTTATAGAGAGCGGAAGGTACCTCGAGTTAGACCGGTAACACAGCGTATGCACTAAATACTAAGGTAAATGGTGTGTATCCCGTTGGTTTCCTTTTCATCATTCGATAGGACCATAAAACTTCGGGGATCTTATCATCCCATGTGCCCAAAAAGTCCTCTAACATTTTTTGCAAAAATGTTTACTAAAGTTTTATTGGTGGCCTCTGCCTGCCATTGCACTTCGAGTATGCTACTGTTGACTTGTGATGGATAATGGAGTATTTTTCTATTAGCAGCACCTCATTGTTCATGAAGGGGGTACCATTATCTGACCAAAACACTTTCAGGATTCTAAAACGATAGATAATGCACTCCTTCATGAATCGAGCTACTACCCCCGCTATGGCTTTCTTAAGCGGTATGGCTTCAGCCCACTTCGTGAAACATTCTATGGATACTAAAATCCACATCTTTCCTCATAACAAAGGTGTAATACCCCGTAATTTTATGCATTTAATATTTAATTAATTCGGGAACTCTAAATTACTTGTGTGTCGTAATTTTGATTGAATTAATTACGGTAATATTTATTTAAATATTAATCGGGGAGTGAATGGTTAATATTTAGGGAAATTTGTGAATAGTAATAATTTATTCACGTCATTTCGAGTATTAGTGATGGGGTATGTACTTACCTCAATCGAGAGTCGGTATAGACTAATTTGGGTGTGAGATAAGGATTTTTATAAATTAATTTGAATGCCAATTATGATTATACAGTTGAGTCCGAATGGGTCGAGATAGTTAAAAAAGTGTACCCGGGGGTGGTAAACGGGTCACGGAACATTTTTTGGCATAGCTGGGCCCACACGGGGGTATTTGGGTCACTTGGACTTGGCCCATTAGGCATAAAACTGGATTAAGCCTAATTAATTAATTAAAATAAAAAGGGGAACGACTGATGGGAGATTAGAAAACACTTAGTGGGAGAGGAAACCCTAAGAAGCAGTTAAAGGCAATTTTGGGGACAAAGGAAAGAGAAAAAGGGGGATTTCATCTTCAACCTTGAGATTCACAACTTCAAATCAGACCCTACAAAACCATAAGGCAAGTGGTTAACTTGTTGTAGGATTTAATTTTCATTATGATTCATATTTATGTGATGTGAGGAATCAAAATTTATTTTTGGGATTAAGGGGGTACAAAAATGGGGGGTTTTGTAAATCAATCTCCTGATTTCGAAATTGTGTAGGAATTTATGTATAATCTGAGATTTATATATATCTGGTAAGATGTGTAAACCCAGATGAGTTAGGAATGAATTTGAGATAAAGATTTGATGTTGAGATGGGTTAACGAATAATACTATTTTTTCCCAATTTAGAAAGACAGTAGAGAACGGAAATTAAACTATGTTGGGGGACTTTATGGGGATTCCTTATGAGGTTCTTGGTGTATTATATTGACGAGAGGACTTGGGTTAGACTGTAGAAGAAGTTGGGGATTTGATTTTTTTGTCCATGGCTGAAACAGAGACCTAGGGAAGACAAAGACCTATTCGATCGATCGATTGATGGCTGGAGATCGATTGATAGATGGTCGGGGATTTTTAGCAGTTCGACCAGTTTATATATATAAGGGGAATTTAATTAAAATTTCTTCCCATACCTTATTTAATGAGAAATAAATATAGGACACACAACCTAATTAATTATGAGGGAAAAATAATTGGGATTGGAGGGAATTTATGTGTGACACACTATGGTTAAACTTTGGGAGGAATATTTTGAAATAATTAAATACAGATCGAGTGGGCGATTCCGGGTATCTGGGTTGAGCGATACCAAGGCGTTGAATTAATTTAGAGTGAAAACTAAATAATTTGGAGTTGGGGATTTAGACTCAGGTATTATTTTATTTCTGGCCACGAGAGCGAGTCCGAATATATTGGTTGGAGCGACACCAAAAGTAATCTAATTAATTAATGTGCAAATTAATTAATAGTCAGAGTTGGGTCGTAAGCTCAGGATAAATTGTATGGACTTGTGTTACGGACTTAGTACACGGTATAACCGGGGCATTATATATATATATATATATATATATATATATATATATATATATATATATATATATATATATATATATATATATATATATATATATATATATATATATATATATATATACGGTGTGCGCTAGTATATATACGGTGTACATTAATATCAGTGGATAGATATTATTATTATATATAATCTAGTGCTATCAGAGGAGGTTGCGCGTATAGGGTGAATCCCCTAGCTTGAGGAGTAGGCCGAGTATACCCCAGGTCATAGCGTCCATTATATGAGTGAGGGGCATCTCACTTTTAGAGAAGGAATATGACCTCTTACAATATTTATGTTATTTACCAAGTTAGTGAGCGATTCTGATTTGGGGTAACTAGGTTATGTGAATACACCTAGTGAGATAGCACTTTATAGAATATACATCCGGTGAGTTTTTACTCGGGAGGATGTTCATTATTAATTATTATTTCAGCATATTTGTGAATGTTGTAATAAGACTATACGTATATAATGAGGCAAATAATTATATACATGTTAATTAATACAGACCGTGAATTGTATTATATGTATAATGGGTGTGAAAGTTACATGAATTTAAAAAGGAGAATGATTAATTAAGTTAGTGTTGATAATTACTTAGAAATCATAATTATGTCATACTCGGTTAAAGTGAGTGGTTTCAAGGGTTATATCAATTATCTAGTCATGTGATAAATAACTAGGTAAATTAATTAAGGCGTTAGTAGTGCACATTAGAGGTGGGGTGAGGATATCCTCAAGGGAGTGCGGCACTAACTAAAATATGAAGAGCTTGCATACATATTTATTACTGCAAGTTAATCAATTGCTAAATGTTTTCCAAATGTTTTGGGTACTAAACCTTACTATAAAAACTTTTAAAAACCTTTTAGGTGTCCAGCCACAGGGACGCCAGGCTTAACTCATTCCAGGGATCCGTTGCTGCAGCATGTGTGGATGTTGCGGAAGTCTGATAGGCTCCTCGTTCTTTTCATTTCTAGTGTAGAGATTTCCTATCAGTTACTCAAATATGTCCCTCACAGTTTATTCAGTATTTATGTCAGACTTGTTGAGATTTATTACTTGTCTTTACTTTTGTTGGTTTTGAGCTGATGGTTTATTCGGTCAGTTATTTAGATGTGAATGGTTGATTTCAGTTAATTGTGATTATTTAAATAATTTTTTTTCTGCATGAGTATTTCATTAGATTAATGAAAGCTAAAACTTGGCACCAGTCTGATTTTCTCACTTAGGTGGTTAGTAATTAAAAAGACGACAGTGATGCTAAGAACGAACCAACTAAGAAACCAGTTCTAATTTAATTTAGGACTGATCACCCGGGGTTAATTAGGCGGGGTGTCACAAAAGGGTTTATGGCCCCTACCAAATTAAATGCCTAAATATGAAACGTATATGGTGTAGAAAGGGAGTGCATATCTACTAAAGGAGCATGAATCATATTCCCATGTAGCTGACAAGCCTTGCACTTTCGAACGAACTCTATCGAATCTTTCTCCATCGAAGGCCAGTAATAACCTAAGGTCATTAGTTGATCGTAAAGTTTGGCTCCTCCGATATGCCCCGGGTCATGAGCTTGCTTCAATACTTCTTCATCCTCTTATCTTCTTATGCACCTGAGGGCCTGTCATGATAGCCTCGCCGGTACAACTACCCATCTTGTATGAAGTACCCCGACGCTCACCTTTTTATCTTGGTAGTGTCCTCTTTGTTTGTCAGCATCACTCCATCTATCAAGAAATCCATAGAGGGTTGCCTCTAGTTTTGCGGTTGGCCAATGAAATTACATTCTACTGCCTGATAGAATAGGCAACACTTCGAACATTCCCTTTGCACTTCGGTGGCTTCTTGTCTCATCGAGGTCCATAAGTACCCTTCCCATTGTATCCTTCTATACAAAGGGATCTTCGTGGTTTCACAACTATATTCATGCACCTCGATCAATCTTCTTTTGGCTTCTTTGGAATTTACACAACAGGACAACTAACCTCCTTTATTCTTGTAATACAAGTTGCCTCTGGTAATAAAATATTGTGCCAAATCGACTAAGTTGAGTGTCCCTTCACCCCTCTCCAGCTATTTTCTGATCTCACCCCTCCAATCATCTTTGTCCTCAAAGGGTAGCATTTCTGACACCGTTGAGGGGGCCGTTTTCTTCATTATTTGTACCAAAGTTGATTCCCCATCAAAGGTAATTTTTTGTGCGATGGTTGTATAGGCATCTGCATGTCTGTTCATCATTTAAGGATGCCTCTTGATCCTCACCACCTTGAACTGTCTAAGAAGTCGTTGGATGATCGTTCAGTAAGGCGCCAGACTCATGTGCATCAAATAGAATTCCCTCGTTACCTGTTTTACCACCAAGTTAGAATCCCCTTTGATTGTTAGGACTTAGATACCTCTTTTCAGTGTTTCGAGCAATCCTAGGACCAGTGCCTCATATTCAGCCTCATTATTCGAGCATTCAAGCTCCAACTTGAAAGATAAACGGATTTCTGCACCATCTCTTCATAGGAGAACTCTAGCTCCTCCTTTTTTCTCGATCGAAGAGCCGTTGAACTCCATACTCCACTCATCGAAGCTGGATGCAATGAAGTTATCCTGGAGATCATCACCCGAGAGCTCTTCAATGGGTGGCTCGAACGTCCCTGATGAGAAGATAACCAATAAATCTGCATATGCCTGGCTTTTGATGGCTCGCGGGACCATACACTTGAGATCATACTCTGAGAGGATTAAAAACCATCAAGGTTCCCTTCCTATCAACATAGTTCTAGCAAGCAAAAACTTTATATGATCACACCTAGTTACGATATGAATCATAAATGATAGCAGGTGATGCCTAAGCTTTTGTACTACAAATACAAGGGCTAAACAATGCCTCTCAATGCTAGTATATCTGGACTCAGGCCCGTGTATGATCCTACTTAAGTAATAAACATGTTTTTTAATGCCTTCCATCTCTTGGGCCAATAAGGCCCCAATATATCGTTCAGCTGATGTAAGGTATAAACGTAAAGGGATGCCTACCTTCGGGGGAGTCATTATCTGAGGAGAAGTGAGGAGTGCCTTCAGCTTGTCTATGGTATCTTGGTGCATTATTTCCCATGGAAACTTCATTCCCTTTCTCAGTAGCTGCATCAAGGGGTGCGTCACTTCGGCCAGCCCCGGGACAAACTGCCTCAGGTAGGAGACTTTGCCAAGATTTTTTTTTAGCTCTTTCACTGATTTTGGTCTCGACATATCAAGGATGGCTCATCGCTTGTCCAAGTCTATTTATAACCCCTGGTGATTTACCACAAACCCCAGGAATTTCCCACTTACCACCCCGAACGCACAATTAAGAGGGTTTATCTTCATCTTGTACCTCCTGCAGCGAGTGAACGCCCTTCTCAAATCATCCAAGTGGGATCCGTCCTTCTTGGATTTAATCACCAAACCATCAACATAAAACTCCACAGTTTTGTGAAAAAGGTCATGGAAGATGGCCATCATCGTCCTCTGATAAGTAGCCCATGTATTCTTTAATCCTAAAGGCATGGATGTGTACATGAAATTGCCTAAAGTCGTTCGAAAGGCGGTCTTCTTTGCATCGATCGGATCCATTTTTATCTGATTATATCCCACATAGCCATCCATGAAACTATACATCTCATGTCCTGCTATTGCATCGTTCAGGCTATCAATGGAAGGCAATGGGAATTCTTCCTTCGGGCATGCTCGATTTAGGTCTCTGAAGTCTACGCATATTATGATTTGGATATTGTCCTTCTTTCCCATAGGTACAATGCTAGAGAGACATATTGGATGTTGGATCAGGACTATGAAATCGGTCATGAGCAACCTCTAAACTTCTTCTTTAATCTTTAGATCTAACTCCGCCATGTACGTTCGAGTGTCCTGCTTCACCGAAATGGCTGAGGGTAAAATGTTCAACCTGTACAACTCACCTCTTTGTATACTCCAGTCATCTCGGTGTACTTCCATGCGAATACGTGTTTGAATTCCAATAGCAACTTGATCAGTTCTTCTCGAGGAGATTCCTCTAAGTCCTTCGAGATAAAAATAGGGTTCGGGTCCTCACTCTTTCTAGCTAAGTCAACCTTCTCTAACTCTTGGATCTATGTCCTGGGGCTATCCCTCATGCTTTCTGGTTCTTCTTCTGTCTCTTCCACAAACTCCTGTACTCCAGAGTTATCAATTACCAAGCATTAGCCCTGTTTACCACTAGGAATCATTCATAGACCGGGTCAGCTTCATCGTCCAGACTCTCCACTGCCCGCTCACACCTTCATAGTTTATAGCTAATTCTACTATTATGCAAAACCACTCGTTTGCATTACCAGGCCACTTGCTTATGAAAAGGCCTCTTCCTATGATTCTTATCCACATCTCTCACCGTTCGTTTGCTAAGAACACTCTGCATTTGGAATTGGTGCTCAATAGGGTCAATGCGCGGGGTCATTCGATCACGTAGTTGCCTTGATAGACTAGGGGGGTCACTCCTCCCCGTTCATGCTCTTCTTTATAAATTACCACTCACTACACCAAATCTGCCGAATTGTCAAGGTCATTGACCTTGACAAATCCAACTTGTCAAGGTCAATGACCGTGACATTTCGAGGCGAGACAACTTTTTTTATCACGATCGTGTCACAGTCATTGACCTTGACACAAAACTCGCGTTTTGTGTCACGGTTGTGCCGCGGTCAATGACTGTGACACGTTTGTCACGGTTTATAACCGTGACAAAGCTGTGACCCTTTTTAAAAAAATTGTCACGGTCAATGACCGTGACACGTCCGTGATAACTTTTGTCACGGTCAATAAATCGTGACAATTATGGTTAGAATTTAAAAAAATCTGCTGGGCTGTATGGCCACTGCCACTGCCCAGCAGTATCCAAACATCATATATCCAAACAAACTAAAGATAATGCAAATATATATTCAAATAGAGACAATATGCATCACGATATAATTCAAATGTAACAACTTAAAACAATTCAATTCAAACTTAAAACAATTCAATTCAAACTTAAAACAATTCAATTCAAACTTAAAACAATGTCACTACATGTCTGGTGTATTGTTAAAACTCAAGAGGTGAGTAGGACACATGACATACAAATTGACGCACCCACTAATATACGTCGTGCCGCATTGTTCGCGCAACCACAATAGGGAATTCTCCTTCCCGGGTATGACATGCGTGATGAGCACCCTGGACTCCATCTCTTGAAGCGCACGTCCATGAACTATTCCACCCTGGACGATATTCGGGTCCCTCAACCCACTCCCTATCCGTTGGCCATCAAATACGTCCAATATGAACACGCTCGGTCAACCAAGTGTCGACATTGGTCTGTTGAAGGGCGCCAAATAGGGAAGTGGATCATCGAAGTACGAATGTGTCGGTGATGAAGCAGCGAGATCCACATCCTCGTCATCCTGCGCCTCGTCCTCCCGCACCTCCTCCTCCACCGCTTTCTCCTTCCATTTCCCTTTCCCTTTACGGTCTCCGCCCAACGTATGCTTCATGAATGCGTACATATCTTGGACCGTCGCCTCCAAACGGGACAGCTTCGCGTCATGTGAATCCACCGTTCGACCCAACCCGGTGTCGCTCGTCTCCAATCCGATGATCCTAGATTTGGCCACCCGCGAGCTCACCCCCCTTGTCCTCCCCTTGCAATCAGAGCCAAGCACCTGGCTGAGTGCATCTGTGGACAAAGATGCCTTGTCGGCATCAGACTGCGACTCATGCACTTCCTTAAGCTTTGCCTGAAACGACAAAAAGCACATGATTAGTAAAATAAGTAAACTTAAAAATTATAACGTAATTAACTAAAATTAAACTGTCGGATTACTTACAATCGTGGCCGCGACGCTCGGGGACACCTCCTTGTCCTTCCCCTTCTTCGTTCGAAGAGCCACATAAGTATCGAACCAATGTGGCTTACCCCCTGGCCCACTCCCTACCCCCTGAAATAAAATAAAGTAAAGTAAAATTAGTATCGACCCCGCAAAGTAAAATAATGAAGAATAATATATTTCTGTAGTTATAGAAAAATTAAATCTTACCTGCATCCTATGCTCCACCTCGGCGTAAGAGGTCCGGCCGGAGTAGTGCACGTCCGTCTTTTTTGCCCGATTTTCCCTCCCCGATTGGCGAGATGCCAATTGTCGATCCTCGATCTCATTGTCAATGAACTTCTGCCATTGTGCCAATGAGATCGGCTCCTTGGGGGGGGGGGGGGACAGATTCACGCCATTGGATAATCGACTCTCGTGTTTTCCCAAAGTACCGTGCCCGCATATTTTTTTTCCACGACTTGAGTTGCTCCCTAATCTGCTCCAACACGGGATCGCGTAGCTTTGGATCCAAGTTGAATTGTTCCTGTCCAAAAAATACAATGTTAGTTGCGAATAAATATAAATATAAATAAAAATAAAAATAAAAATATAAATATAAATATAAATATAAATATAAATATAAATATAAATATAAATATAAATATAAATATAAATATGAAATCGAAATCGAAATTGAAATTGAAATTGAAATTGAAATAGAAATTGAAATTGAAATTGAAATTGAAATTGAAATTGAAATATTCATATAAATATAAATATAAATATATTACCTGTAGTACCGCCCAAACAGCTAACTTGAGCTCATATGGCACCTCCTTCCAACTCATAAACCCCGGGCCGATGACCATCTTTAGCAGAACGAGGGATCTCGCTAATATCTCCGATTTGTTCTCGATGGTAATCCCATATTTCCCATATTTGGGGAGCCTAGGGGCGGAAGAGCCCTCGTCGCCTCCACTACCATCGACCCCAGACGACATCATCATAAACAGCATCATCATCTTCGCCTTAATATCTGAAGGAGACATTTGCTGTAAAAAAATGTTATTAGTACAAATATAATATTTTCAATTTTAAGAACTATTTTCATCACTTAGTGTTCATCTAAGTTCTAGTATAACAAGTTCCCATAAAAATCTTTAATAAAATTCTCATATCTTCTTTCAATTTAAACACACACACAGTAGTGACTGTCTATTTAAAATAATCTCAATGTGAATTTCAGGTATTGAATTTCTACTATTTTATTGACTTTCTATAACTCCTATTTTATTAAACTTTAAATATAATTAGGGGTGTATAGAAAGAAAAGTTAAATAGGAATAAAAACAACATTTTAAAAATATGAAAGGCTCACCAATTTGATCAAATTTTTCAACAACATAGACTGATTGATCTTTATTATAAGACAATTACTACAAATTTATGCGCATCGCCCGAATTCAAAAAGTAATTTAATGACTAAAGTAATAATTTTTTTTAACTTTAGTTATTCACCACAAATCTTAAAAAATATTTTATTTTTCATGCTTTTAGCAACTTCGGATGCCATTTTAACCCTTATTGTAGTTTTTTAGTTTTCATGCTTTTATTTGATGGATATAAAGTCATGTGATTATTTCACCATATAAAGTCAACAAAAAACGCCATATATGGTTTTTTTCTCCATTAGTATAAGTATATAGCGATTATGTCACACTTAAATCACATATTAAGCCAACCTTCATTTTTTTATGAAATTTGTAGAAAATTACTTATTTATTTTGAATGAAAATAAATTGTTATCCAATATTTTTGGATATTATTTACATTTACATTTTTGGATATTATTTTTGGAAATTTATAGAAAATTACTTATTTATTTACATTTTTAACCCCCTACCCCCACCCTGCCCCCACCCTACCCCCACCCTGCCCCACCCCCCACACACGCACACACACACGCACATATATACACACATACACACATATATATACACACAAACATATATATATATATATATAAATGGAAGAGAGAGAGAGAGAGATAATTAAACCTGAAAGTAGAGAGAGAGAGAGAGCAGCGTCGAGAGAGAGAGAGAGGGAGGGAACATCGGGAGGGAAAAAAGAAGGGGAAAAGGGTTTTTGCTGGAACAATTCTCACGGTCGTGTCAAGGTCATTGACCATGACAATTCTTTATCACGGTCGTGTCAAGGTCGATGACCGTGACATAAAACGCGTATTTTTTGTCACGGTCAATGACCTTGACAAGGGTGGCCGGCTGAAAGGTGACAATTTTGTCATTTTAGTGTAGTGACTGTTTGAGCAGGTGCCCATACCTTCTCTCAAGTTAAAGGGACCCTTATCCCCCCGGTATACCTTGTTAACATGGTAGCTTCTTCGGTTAGATCAGTATAAAAAGTGACATCCACCATGTGAGCTTCCTCCTTTGCAAAAGGTTTCTTAGTAGCCTAATCACCACCTCCTTACCCTTTATGTTTACCTTAGCACACTGATGATAAGTGGAGGGTACCAACCCATGGTTGTGAATCCATACCCTACCCACCAATATTTGGTATGAAGGCTCGTAATTCATGATGTGGAATTTAATGTGGGAAGTTATGTTTCCCATCGTGATGCCCACTTTAACATAACCCATCGATTTGGAAGAAAGATTATCATACCCTGCTATTGACAATGAATGGGTCATTATCCTTGTTTTTGACAACCCGATAGCATAAAAGGATCCAATGGGCATTTTATTGATGGATGCCCCTCCGTCTAACAAGACTCTTGAGAAAACACAATCATTCACTGACTCAGTAACATATAAGGGTCTGTTGTGCGGATACCTGATCAGTCTATCAACTTCTGAGAGATACCTCCTTACAAGTTTAGACATAGGTCCCTTCCACTTTAGGTGCAGTGCTATATTCTTCTTTGCAATCTCCAATATGGCTCGCATGAGCTCCAGTCGGGAGTCTTCAGGAAAGTCAACCTAATCGAAGAACCAACTATACTTTGGCAAGCGAGCAACAGCTGCACATTTAATCCATAGGTCTGCCTGGTCATTTTTAAACTCATAAAATTCCTCCACATCTCTATACGCAGCCTCATAGTATGCTATCACTGCATTTAATTCCTCTAGAGAGCATGCTCCCAACTGCCTATTGAGTCCCTCAATGGGATCATATGTTATCTTGATCCTCTGCCCCTTCAATCTTGTCACTCAAACGGAGTTGAGCCAACTCAAAGGTGAACTCTTCTAGAGACTCTTTGAAGTCATCCTTAATTGATCCTTCAGTTTCATTCATTTCGAGCCACTGTTCCATCGTTTATATCTCGACCTCATCATCAAAAGCGCTATCCATATGGGCTCCATGAGGTGGTAGAGGGTCATCATTTATATTAGTCTGCGTCAACTCGATGACTCCGTTATTCACATGACGGTCAATTAACCTCCTTAGCGAAAAACACACTTTGGTAGGATGGTTTACCCTGTTATGGAGTGCGCAATAATGAGGTATCTACCTATCCTCCTGTGAGATCTGTGGAGTGTTGACATTAATCGGCCTACATAATTTGTCGTGGACCATGAGATCATAAAGGTTCAAGGTTTGTTCCACCGTACAAGGCAGTTTCGGGGGATCCTCTTCGTCTTCGGACCTTCTCTTATTATTTTTTACCCTTCTACCTCCTCGTCTGCCATTACTGTCCCCTTTGGCCCCATCATCCACATAGTTGAACCTTGAGGATATTCCCCTCCCCGAGGTAACCATTGGTCTGACTAGAAAACTTGGCAAAATAGGTGGGGGTACTACGAGTTTTACCACTAAAGCGATATTCCTTGCTACTTTTAAAAATGCTGCGAATGTACCTTCTCGGGTTTCGTTAATCAAATGGCATATATACTCTGGCTGCAGGCCCTCTGAACACACTTGTAGGAGTTTGTATTCTCACGTCTCCTCTCTCACATCTAGAGAGCGTTCATGAAACCTCCTGATGTAAGTCAAAACATTCTCCCCCGACTTCTATTTCTCACGTGCGAGCTGGGTGAGTGTAAATTCATCCTCAGCCAAGAAGAACTTTTGCACAAACAAAATGTGCAATTCTTCCCAAAAGATTACATTACCTGGGGCCAAGTGGGAATACCACATGTAGGCTTTCTCTGTGAGGGATTTTGAAAGCTCCCTCAGGCTTAGCTTTTTATCGTTACAATGGGCCCTAAGACTTTAGATAAATTGCTTCATATGCACCTTGGGCTTAGCACCCTTTCTCGTATACTTCTAAAAAATTAGTAGAATATACCCTACTTGGTAGGGTTCATTGTTGTATACCTATGGGTGGGGGGTACGGAAGTCATCGTACACCGAAGAACTATCTCCTTTAGATACAACTATACACTTTAGCATCTCTTTCTTCATTTCCTCAAAGCTGGTCGGCGAAGGGCTAGCTAGCTGCAGCGTTGCTACCACCGGGATCATTGAAACTGGTATGCTTACTGCCTGGACGATTATTATTGCTGGGGCCGCTGAACTTCCTCCTCCACCTTGCAACATTTTTCTCGTTGTCATGGGTGGAACCATGGTCGGGGGTACACTGCCCAAGGGTGATGAAGTGGTGGGGAAAGCATTATTAGAAGCAGGTGCAACCAGGCCGTCTGTAACAGTCGGAGATGGTATAGATGCAGGTGGTGTAGTGAAAGAGATCGCTCCCATGGAAACTCCCAACATCGCTTGGGATGCAACAAACCCATGAGTCCCTTCATTTGTACCAGACGTATTCCCGCTTGCGTGGGTGTTGTTTCCGTAATGCTAATACTGGGTATGCTTGACACCACCCTTTTTACTCTCATCCCATCAGGCAACATAGAGTTGTTTGCCTCTTCTTCACGCTGTATGGCGTCAAAGTCGATGACTCTAGCGATGTTATCCGCTGGTATCTTTCAAAAGATAATACCTCCCCAGCAGAGTTGCCAAATGTAAGATGTTGGTTCTTCAAATACAGTTAGTATTAAGTGAGGCTTAACCCCTTATCAAGACCGAGATTAACACTCTTAAGTTTTAAATGCTGGCGGTGTCCACAGGTGAGTCAGAGATAAGAGAACTCTATATCAGATGTATATTAAATAGCATATTGGCACAAAAGATGCATGACAAGCATAATAAATAGATGGGACCAGCAGGAAGCATGGTCGGAAGGAGAAATAATAAGCACTCTAGACACAATGATGGAAAGGCAGGAACTTCAAGCTCAGTTAATGCTCAATGATGAGTGTATTAGATGGGTGTGGGGAGTTAATGCTCTCTCGGTGGTTCTCAACCGCGGAGGAATTTGGGCAGAAATTCTAGGCTCTAAAATGCGCTCTCCCTAACTTGTTCATTTGGTGTATATATATATAGGGGCAAGGCTGCTCGAGTAAGATTTCCTGCGATTGTTCTGATTGGGTGCATTAAATGCACAAGATATTGCATTAAATGCATGGGATCTCATGATTTTGGCGGGAAGCCATTCTATTAACTGGAAGTATTGTGGGCATTAACGAGGGACATGAAATGTCAGCTTGAGGCTTACTTGAGGATGATTAAATGGTCATGTTTGGTGAACTAGACCTGCATCTTAAGGATAAACCCACTTAAATGCTACATTTTCGAGTCTCTAAACTCCAGACGTATGATGTTAGAAAGTGGTTTAAATAGTGACTCTGTGAGGTATCTGGTCATATCAGTTAGGTGGGCTGGTATCTGTTTTGAGGCTACTTGACTGATAGGTGGCTCGAGTGTCTTGGAATCTATTTGTTGGTTAAGAGTTATTTTGGGGCCAAGGTGTAAGACATAAGTACCTCGAGGAGGTTCCTTCGAACAGTTAAGTGTTAAGGAGGATCGACTGTTGTGGCTCGAGTGACCATTTATTCTGAATGAAGTTTTTCCCAAGTGTGCCAAGAGGGTTAGTAACTGTATTACCAACATCACCTTGTTCTCAATCCTCCAAACCATGTCCCCGCGTGGTTCTCAAGAGGAGGTTGCTCGATAGAGCATGTTAGCTCTCCCATGCCCTGCTAGGCATGGTCCCTCATGGGTACCAAACAACCTCACTCAACATACATTTATAAGATAAGGTAAATGACACGGTATTCTATTACTTATTATAAACTATTGTCACCCAGGTGACTTTGATCTGTGAATGGGATCATTTGAACCAGGTAAATTAGAGGATCTTCGGGTTGGGTCCTTCGAGCCACTTTTGTGGGGAATCTTCGATGTGGGTCCTTCGATACACTTCTGGGAAGAATCTCCGAGGTAGGTCCATAAGGCAGCCTTCCTTCTCTTTCTTCATGAACTGATGAAGCTGTTTTGACTAAGTTAACCAACCTTTGGTGGGGACACCCCCTACAATGGTAATTCTTTTAAATTAAGTGTGGAATGTTTGGTCCCTACAATGGGGAAGTTCTACATGGACATTTTTAATTCGAAAGAATTGACGGATGGGAATTATTAAACACCAATGTTGGTTGATGATGCTCTAGTTAGGGATCATGTTATTTATATGAGTTTCATCTTCGGTGAATTAGGGATCTCTTGGATTAGAAATTATTGGGGAAACCCAAATCAATTTCATGATCTAACAATGATCATTATCATCAACTAAGGCATGGTGTTAGTTGTTGAGAAACCTCAAATTCTTTCCCGAAATGGATGAAGAATGACAAGGCTATGTCTCAAGTTCTACAATTTATGATTCAAAAAATTAAATGGTGAAAAAACCAAAAGGCAAGTATTTTCACTGCTAGTAGTTAGAACATTGGTAGCTTCGTGTTCGATTTCCCTAGATTTAGGATCCAAAATTAGGGTTGCAACTCTCTCTAGAGGTTCTATATAACTTAACAACTACTTAAAGGAGACATGTTCCTAATAATAGGAAATGAGAATAAGGCATCGACATTAATAGTATGGCATTTATTTTAGTCTTTGGTAGAGGCTGGTGCCATGGTTGATTTGGTAGCCAAAAATATACATACCACATCGCCTAGGTGAGGGAAAATAATGATTCATATATGTAGATTTTCACTCTTTTAACACCAAGCCCTTCTCATCTCCCATGGTAAGGCATGTGGTTTATGACACCACATGTCAGGGGTTCAAACCCCGTTTGTACTAGCTTATGGATGTAAGCTAGAATAAAACACCATACCGTTGTGAGAAGTGGTTAAATTGGGGACAATATCGATAGTGGTAGAATGGGGTATTACAGAATGGTACCAGAGCTAGTACCCAACCAGAATAAGTGTGCTAGCTTGTTGGGTGATGGTTGATTTCATCCCAATAAGGATGTTGGTCTCCCTAAGGGGGTGAATTGTAACATACTGGTGCCATGGTTGATTTTGTATCTAGAGTGTTACTTCCCACAACGTCTGGGTGACATAAAGTAATAGTTCATATATGTAGATTTGCACTCGTCTAACATCGGGTCCTTTTCAGCTCCATTGTTAAGGCATGTGGTTTATGACACCACATGTTAGGGGTTCAAACCCCGTTGGCATCACTTTCTGGATATGAGCTAAAATAAAACCCCATACCGCTGTGAGCAATGGTTAAATTTGGGACAATATAGATGGTGGAAGAGTGGGGTATTACACTTTGAGTCCGTTTGGGTTGACTAATACACTCACATATTTCATGGATTTTATGAAACGCATATCCCATCCTTATCTCGATCAATTTATGGTTATGCTTGTTTACGGCTTCACAATTTACTTAAGAAGTGATAAAGATCATGAGATCCACCTTCATAGTTCCCTCCAGGTGTTTAGAGAGCACCGTTTGTAAGAAAAAATATTTAAGTGTGACTTTTGGATGCAAGAGGTCAAGTTCTTATGCCATGTTGTTTCAGGATAATGTGTTACCCCAGATAGTTCAAAAGTTAATGCATTGTTGAATTAGGATTAACCTTGTAACATTATGGATATTCTCAATTTCATTGGTTTACTGCTGTTTCATTCAATATTTCTCTCACATTTCCACTTAGTTTACACATCTCACCCAAAGGCAGTCCTCTTTGTTTAGGATAGAGAGTGTGAATCCACCTTTGTGGAGTTGAAATCTCATCTGATGTCTATGCCTATTCTTATGCCACCTCAGCATGGGAAGAGATATACCATCTTTTGTGATGCATGTCATCTCAGTCTCGATTGTGCCATTAGGAAGCTCAAGAAAGTATTTGTTTACACCTTGTGCCAGTTGAAGGAAAATGAGAATAATTATACTACACATTATTTGGAACTTTCTTTGGTCATCTTTACTTTAAAATTTTGGTGTCATTATCTTTATGGGGAACATTTTAAAGTTTATTTGGATCATAAGATCCCCAAGTACATTTTCACACAAAATGATTTGAATCTCCATCAATGTCACTGGGTTGAATACCTTGAGGATTACAATTCTGAGTTATTATATCATCTGGGTAAGGCTAATTTTATAGCCGATGCTCTTAGTAGGAAATTATAAAGGTTCATAGAATCTTTGCAGTTCCATAAATGGAAGTTGCATTACGAGCTTCAGTAGTTTGATCTTATGGTGAATATAAAAGAGCACCGACATTATCATTCCAATATGGTATCTAGGCCAGCATTTTATTGCAAAGTGGTTCGATTCCAATTTGAATATAAACATGTTCTATCGTTATCTCAACGTCTTTCTACATGTATCAAGTAAGATGACATTTCTCTTAGGAATGATGGAGTTAGTTATTAAAATGGGATATTAGCAGTTTCTAATTCCCTAGAGTTACGGGAAGAAATTTTGGCAGAAATTGTTCACAATTTTTTATCCATCTGGGTAGTACTAAGACATACAAGAACCTTTAAAGTAGTTTTTAGTGGAGAGAGATGAAATGTCATGTAGATGAGGATGTCTCATAGTGTATCAATGAAAGTAGAATATCTTTGACCTCGAGGACTTATTCAACTGTTGCCTAGCCCCAAGTGGAAATGGTAAAACATCTGTAAGGGCATGAATAAAGTTCTGATACCATTGTAAGCGCGCAGTGAACAAGACCGATAAGGAAGGTCACAAATAAAAACAATTCTATTTTTGTATTTTTAAATATTTATTCAAGCAATTCAGTCTTTAAATAAATATACCCTATTTTAAACCGAGTTATTGCGATATAATAATTTATCCAATTTTATCTTTTTATCCTAAACATGCATCTAGGTGATAATAGATAAAATAAACCAATTGCATAAGACGCCGATGTACGAGGAAAACCACAAAGGGAAAAACCTCGGACGACCCAACTAATAATTCACTATGATATGGTTTTACAAAGCATAAATAGTAGACTTACCCAACGCCTCGATCCACCACAAGTCTTGATGCTCTTCTATCTTAAACCACTCCTCCATAGTGCAATGCAATAGTCCAACCATGCAAGATGCCACAACACACGAGTCAACACATACCTCGGTATCCACTGATGAGGCTAAGCAAATGTCAAACACCATAATCAGCATGTACGGAGTCCATCACACGAAACAGGTTATCTCAGTATGAAAGAAACAGACTTTTGTACCCAAAATTAAGACCTCAAAGAATAGGAATTATAGAACATTTATCTTAAAACATAAAAGGGAAAAAATTGGAGCTTGGATCTTGGGTAAACAGGTATAAAAATGTTTTTTGCCAAAAGTTCTTAAAAATTCCTAGTCTTAAATAACTTTTATAGAAAAACATGAATTTTGAGACGGTGAACTCAAATAAATGAAAACAAGGGTCGTTCAAAGAAGAATATCATCTTGTTGGAAAGAAAACCCTATTTCATTCGAACGAGAATATCATCTCATTTGAACCTAGCTTCTAACGAGAAGTCTCTATAAAGCAGTCTAACCTCATTAGATGTTCATTTGATTGACAAAGTTGTTCTAATGAGGTTCTAAAGTCATTTGAATAAAATCTCATTTTTGTTTCTAACCAGTTTATATCTCGTTCTAACGAATTTAAACTTCAAAATTTTTTCTTAAAAAAATATTAAAAATAGTTTCAAATATATTTTAAATGATAAACGAACACCCATAAAATATTTTCAAGAACTCATAATTAATATGCATTCATACCCATGAGATCCTCTATAAACATGAAGACAAACTTGACACGGTAAACACTACAGAACATATCCAATCTTTGAAGCTTGTCCACTACGTGTTCATCAAACAACTTCATAGGCTTATGGGATCAACAATACAAAGTCTATCCTACGACTTAAACATTTTTTTTCGAATTATGCCAATTATATACAATTGACTCGATTGGAAATTTGTCCTGACAAATCTCCCCCTTTGGCTATTCGGGACAAAACCAAAAAAACTCGTATGGGACGTCAAGATCTCTAAAAAGACTCATTACCTATCCCCCCCCCCCCCAAAAAAAAAAAAGAGTACAGATGCTCGACAGACACACAAACATGAGTAGCTTTACTTTTCTTGAAAATTTTGCCGCATTAATCTCAACCTGTAGTCCTGCACACTTAAACACACCTTCAAATGCAAAGAGAATATAACAAGTATAAATCCGCAAATGAATAAACATCTAACAATGTCTATAACAATTTCAACCTAGGTAAGACATCTCCCCCAAGATAAAGATATCCAAATCATGCAAAGGAAAGTTACAATTTCTCCCATTTTTTTTCCAGGAATAGACAAAGCAAGATAGCATAAACAGTTACTCCCCCCAAAGCCAAATCTCCACCTAAATACATGATCTTAATATACCAATATGAGAAAATTTAATACCAATAATTTAAAACATAGGGAGAAGTGAATAAAGCATGCAACGATGTAAAGTTAGCAAACACGCAACATGGAAAGTCAAGCACATATAATCCAAACGATCAAGCAAATGGTACCGCAAAGACTCAAAACACTATACCATATATAATGTATGCCAAACATACCAATAAAAATTAGACACACATATATATAGGTATAAATAACCACAAAACTTGACACAAAACACATAAGCTTTACACACTCGTATAGTATCAATGTGTCTAAACATGCCGGATGGAGTGAATGGGAGTGAACTAGATGCAATTGAATTATTACCCAAACACTCAAATATATTAAAGAAGTTATAATTAACCGTAAAACTTTATCGAACTAATATTTATCCTCAAGTGACAAGATAAAGTGAACTTAATGAACAAACAAGCACAATGCACACAAGCCTAAAATATTGATGACTCTACAAATCAATAGCATCCTGACAAAATAAGCTTAACTAGGATTAATTGTTCAAACTCATTGATTTTTAACTAAACACCCTCAAAAGATTAACATATATCATAATTTTAATTTTTTTCTTTTCTTGATTCTTTTGAAGTTATTTATTTTGAACGATCAAACACTAAACAATGTTGGCCTTTTTTGGCCATTTTTCTATTTTTATTTCCTTTAATATTTTCACTGGGCTCTTACCAATGGTGACTTCCCCACAAATAAGATCTTCTCCTTTCGTAGCCATTTCTCGTGCACCCTCACATTTTTTCAATACTATTCAAATAAGGTTCATGGGAAACGATTCTTACACGCACAAATTCCTCTAGTCACAAAAAAACATGTAGATGACAAAATTGATGGAAGAACATCTCACCAAGATCAAATATACATGTGAAGTTAACATTCAAAACACTCGTGCATGTGTGTGCAGAGGCATATACAAAGTTGAATCCATTAATCCAATCAAGTTCGAAATAGCTCCATGCAAGAATAATTAAGAAAAATCTAAGTATCTACAATCATAACCAAATGTCCTAGCCACATGGAAAGTACGAAGTGAGTTGGATTCAAATACACCAATATGCCATAATAAATGTGTAAAACTAATATACATTAAAAACAAAAATCTTTTTGAGTTTTTCTAAGATTTATAAAAGAAAAAATACTAATTTTTTAATTTTTGAATACAAACTCTAACTCAAAAGTTAAACAAAATCTTTTCGTATTTTTCTTATATGACTCAATAAAAGAGAAATAAAAATACAAAAGATACATATGTCATAACACTAGCAAACATGTATAATGAAGCATAACTAGAGTACGAAAATAAAAAAACATGTAAGCAATCACCCATAAGATATAACATGTGAAGATTCATGAGAAAGCATGCGAGAATCAAGCAATCGAACATTTAACGCCTCTAAAATATATCTCCTAACCCAAATAAATGTGTACGTAATGCGTCAGGCTTAGGGAATCAATGTGATACTAGACATCAACTTCTTAGGATCGTTTCTAAGATCATACCAAAAACGCCTAGGTGACCTTTCCTACCTCAATGTGTGAACGCGCAAACACGATGATGAATGGGACCTTCGGGTGACCATTTATAATACCCTGGGATGTGGTTGACCCTCTAAAATAAAGAATGGTCTTGGCTTTGACCATGTAAGCATTAAAATCATAGGAGCCAGTACCATCATTACCAACACTACTCGAGTCTTTTAAATCATCTTTCAACTTCAAAATTTTAGACTTAAGCAAAGAATTGGACTCCTCAAGTTTTAGGGACTCCTTCTTCATATTTTTAACCATTACTAAAAGGTTATCTCGCTCCCCCAGAATGCAAGTGAATTTATCCCTAAGATTCTTCTCACGTGCTCTCAAATCATTAATCAATTTATTATTATCCTCACTGGCAAGTAAACAAACCCAAGAAATTTTAGAGTCTTCTAATTTTTTTTAAAACCGGACTCTATCCTCACTCTCTTTCTTGGATAGTTCTAAATTTTTAGAATCATGGTCTATATCCCCAAGCTTTTCACAAAAGAAATCTCTTTGAGTTTGAACAATATGCTAAAGTTCCATAGCTGCATTAAAATGAAATTTTCTTTTTTAAGAAATTTAACCCTTTCAGTAAACTTCAAATTCAAATGATTTAATTTTTCAGCACGATTATGAAGTTCATTAAACTCCTATTGAATATTAAAATTGTCACCATAAAATAAATCGAAAAACTCATCACTACTAGAATCCATCGAGAAAACAAACTCAAGAGAGAAAAATAAACAACCACCCCAAACAGCACTAAACAAGGTTCTACACGATAAATTAGTGCAACATGCTCCGATACCACTTGTAAGGTTGCGAATAAATCCCTAATACCACTTGTAAGCATGCAGTGAACACGCCCGAAAAGGATGGTCATAAGCAAAAAAAAAAATTGTATTTTTCAATTTTAATTCAAACAATTAAGTCTTTAAATAAACACACCCTATTTTGAACCAAGTTGTTGCAATAAAACAATTTATCTAATTTTATTTTTTTATCCTAAACATGCATCTTGGTGATAATAGATAAAATAAACCAATCGCATAAGACGCCGATGTATGAGGAAAACCAAAAAGAGGAAAACCTCGGACGACCCAACCAACAATTCACTATGATATGGTTTTACAAAGCATAGACAGTAGACTTACTCAACGACTCGATCCCCCACAAGTCTTGATGTTCTTCTATACTCAACCACTCCCCCACAGTGCAACGTATGAGTCCACTAATGTAAGCTACCACAATACACGAGTCTATGTGTACCTCAGTACCGATGAGACTCAGCAATGGTCAAACACTGCAATCAACATATACGGAGTCCACTGCACCAACCAAGTTCTCTCAAGATGAAAGAAAAATGTTTTTTCCCAAACTTAAGATCTCTAAGTATCGAAATTATGGAACTTGGATCTTAAAAAAACTTAGGGCTTGGAACTTTGGTAAACAAGAGTGGAAACATTTTTCGCCAAAAGTTCTTAAATATTTTGATTCTTAAATGCCTTAAATAAAAAAAATGAATTTTGAGGTGGCAAACTCGTACGAACGAAAAGAAGGGTCGTTTGAACGAGAATAACATCTCGTTTGAACGAAATCCTATTTCTTTCATACGAGAATAACTTCTCCTTTGAACCTAGCTTCTAACGAGAATTCCCTGTAAAGCAGTCCAACCTCATTAGATGTTTATTTGATCATTGTTCTAATGAATTGCCAATATTTCTTTAACTATTTTAAAAATTCGTTCGAATGAAATCTCATTTTTATTTCTAACGAGTTTATATGTCATTCAAACGAACTTAAACTCAGAAATTTTTCCTTACAAAAAATAATAAAAACAGTTCCAAACATATTTTAAATACAAAACAAACACCCTTAAAATATTTGTTAGAACTCATAATTAATACGCATTCCTACCTATGAGATCCTCTGTAAATGTGAAGAAAAATTTGGCATGGTAAACACGGCACAACATATCCAATCTCTGAAGCTTGGAAGTTACATCTTTATCAAACAACGGCATAGGCTTATAGGATCAACAATACAAAGTCTATCCTATGACTCAAATGTTTTGTCCGAAATTATACCAATTACAGACAAATTGACTGGATTGGAAATTTGTCCTTACAACATCAATCATTGATAGGTCCTGTCATTATTTGGTTTATCATCAATAGACTTATGTAATCCACTCATTTCCTTCCCATTCGTACAAACAACCCTATGGAGCATTTCAATTGTAGATCAAGGAAGTGATATGTTTGCATTGCGTTCCTATTTTAACCGTTTCGAATTGTGACACACATTTAACCTCTCATTTTTGGATAATCATTAACAAGGCTATGGGTACATCATTAGATATTAGTACCTTATTCCATTCGTAGATCGACTATCAGTTGGAGCACACGGTTTAACTTTTAGAAGATTTACTTAGGACCTACACGATCGCTTTTCAAGGTAGTTGGGTTGAGTGTTTTCCATTGATGGAGTTATTGTACAATGAAAATTACTATTTAATTATTAGGATGGAACATTTGAAATCACTGTATGGAAGATAATGTAGATTCTCCATATGTTGGGCTGAAGTTGGAGAAGTTTTATTACTTGGACCAGAACTAGCAAACTATGGAGAACGTCAAACTAATTCAATAGAGGTTAAAAGTATATAGGGATATTAAAAATTTTTATGTTGATGAATGCCGTCATCCTTTAGAGTTATGAGAATGCAAACATGTGTTATTCAGAGTGAAGCCTCATTTTAAAATTATGAGATTCCGTAAAAAAAGACAATCTTATCTTTACATAGGACCATTTGAGATCCATGAGAAGATTGGTCCCGTTTCCTATCACTTAGATTTCCCTCCTTCACTGGAGCATGTTTATAAAGTTTTCAATCTTTCTATATTGTGAAAATTCATTCCCGATCCATCTCAATTTGTTAACAATTAAGGTATGGAAGTTAATGAAGATGTATCTTACGAAACCCAACCGTTCTTTATTGTTGATCATTAGAAACATATTCTCCAAAATACTGTGACTCATTTTGTGAAAGTGGTATGGTTACATCACTATGTTGTATAATCTATATGGGTGCTTGAATAAAAAATCCATGCCAATTATCTGGAACTTTCTCTTAAGGTGCCATTCTTGCAATTTCGAGGACAATATTTTATTTAAAGGGGTTGGAATGTAACGACCCACATTTTTATGAATTTTTCTTTGTGTTTTTGTGTTCCAAAATTTTCTTGCATTAGCATCCTTAATAATTAGAATTTCACTTCTTGAATTGATACACTTCTGGTTTGATTCGTGACCTAGCTTGTTCCAGTGAAGGTGGACTTCGCTGAGGAATATTTTCAGAATTTGGCTAGTGGTTCTGGGATGACCATTGTCACAGAGCTCTCACTGTAGAGAACTCCACGAACCTAGCGTTGTAAATTTTTATTTTTAGTGATGTTTGACTTCCCTTCGGAATTAAAATCCATTTTACATATCAAACCTCTCTCTTCAAACCTCATCGTAACCCCCCTCTAAAAAATCAATTATCAAAGACTTATTGGACCTTTCATGCAATTTTGGATTTGGATTCGTGGTGAAGAGTAGATCAATATAGTTCGAACTTAAGTCTTTTTTAGCATTCTTGGTTTAATTTTCAAATGTTATTTATATTGTTCTACCTCTAGGACTTAAGGGAATGATTTCCTTCTCTTTTGACTTCTTACTCTTTGATTTTGTTAGAATTTGAATAATAGTCTTGAAAATCTAAAATTTTCTTTGAGATCCATCGTTGTCATTTGAACTTTCATGAATTAACCTTTGATATGATTTGAATCCTCACTATGATCTAGACTTGGATAAGTCCCTTTGTATTATTCAACCCATATAAATGGATTTATAATTGCCTTGTATCCGAAATTAAATTAAAAACCCTAGGCTTGATGTTATAAAGTAAAAAGGTGAAGTAAAGGGTTATTTAATTTTGATAATTGGGATTGTTAAGAAAAAAAAATTCGAGAATAAAAGGGAAAGTATAGATTTCACTCTTATGGTCACGGACTTATTTATTTTGAAAGTTGTTAGAGGCAATTTTAATTAAGAAAATACTATTATTGTTTATTTATAAGTATAAACTGATGGTATTTTTTTTAATTACATATGTGTGGAAGAAAGACCTATTATTCATATTATTTTGAAAATGGTTAAGATATGCCCTTAAGTCGGGTTTGATGCTTTAAACTGATTTAAAATGAGAATTCTCTCGGTGAAGTTATCTTATTGGTGGTTATCATATGTGGGTTTCCTCAGTGGTAGGTTAGGGGGCGAAGACATCCTTGGGGGAAAAATCCTAAACCTTAGGAGGTTAAGTAATAATTGGGTCGTTAATTACTTGATCGTAAACTTACCAAAGAAGGTCCGAACCGCACCATATGTGCTCATGGTTGACAAGTTCCCCTAGTGATAGGTATGGTCAACTAGAGTTTTCTTCCCGAATATAGATGTTTTAAGTAAAATTAATGTACACATCACATGTGTTATTATATATTTACATCCTCTTAGTATGCTCTACTCCCGTTTAACCTATTTTACCTTTATATAACATTTCATATTGAAAATATTCTATATTGAGTAATATTAATTTACATATGGAACATATTGAGGGTGGTGTGTTATACACACTATGTGTTCAACTAGAGAGAACCTGGGTGGGGGGATAAATAGATTTTAGTGAGAATTTCTATCAAATTCACTAAGCCAAATTTTATATCCAACTTAATTAACATGAAACTAGGTGTGAGATCTAACAGATCAAAGAAAATAAATCAAATTAGAATTAAATTATAGTTACTTATGTTAATGCAAATGCTAAGTCTATGACAATTAGAGTTTATCGGGTGCGCTCCGAGGACTTGTGTGAAGATGGGTTCAAGGAATATTATTACCTTTCTGCCACTCACGCGATGTTTGCGGGCTCCCACGTACATAAAACGAACATCGTCAAAAGGGGTGATAAAAGTGTTGAAAATGGAGCCACCAACCTATTTTACTCAAAAGAGGCAAACGATATAGTCGTCCCCAGAGAAACGACATCAAAAGACTAACTGATGCATACAAAATCAAATAGATCATGTGTCTGGGAACTAAGTTACGGAATGGGAAGACTAATAAATCATAAGAATCAATACTAAATTATTAAGGTTGAGTAGATAGGATGTACGCCTTCTAAGCAACTTGGGATCTAATTTTAGAGAGATGTAGGCCAATTTTGATGGGTGATGGTGAAAATATGAGGCGATAGTGGGGAAATGGAATGTTGGAAATAATGTTTAGAAAGGGATTTTTTAGGAAAGTTGAGCATTGATTTCAAGGAGAGAACTAAGGGTCAGAAAAAAGGCATCCTAAAGGTCCCCAACAATAAGGCCACGGTTTCCTTAAATAGGAAAATTTTGAAGCCTGGGAGGGTGGGTGTGTCAGTCACCATAGGCCTTGGCCTGCCTATCGTCATATGTGCCAGACTTGGCGGCCAAGTAAGGTACCCTCTGCCTATAGGCATAGGCGATGGGGTGCCTATAGACAGTCCAAAGGTGGATTTTTTGAAAAAAGACATAAAATACAAATCGTAAGCTCATTTATGCATGACTAAGACCATTGGGAAGAGAATTTAGATATTTACAAAAGATCATTGAGGTAATCTTGGGTCTGATATTTGATCAAAGTTAATGGATCTTGAAAGCATTCAGTGACCTTCACTTTAGGGTTTTCAGAGTAAAAAAACCGCTAAATACGAACCATAAGTTTGATCCATGTTTGATATGGACCGTTGTAAAGGGCATTTAGAGCCCTATGAAAGTTTGTTGTGAAACTATTAGATTCGAGAGTTAAGAAAAGTCAAACGAAGCTCAAGAAGCGTCTGGTGACCTTTCGGTAAAAGGGGTATTACATGGGAATTATAAGTCCGATTCATGAATGGTATGGACTGTTGGAAAGGGAATTCACAACCCTAGAAAATTTTATTGATATAATATCATGTTTGAGAGTTGACTAAAGTTAAATAGAGCTCAAGAAGCATTTGGTGACCTATGATTAAGGGTTTTAAGAAGAATAGGGGTCGAAGGGTTAAAGGGATGGTACTTGGAACTATAGAGGCGTATATGGGGTACTAAAATGGGGTATTTATAGAGCCCCTCGACACATATGATTGGGAATAAGCAAAGTCCATAAAAAATAGACACCCTAATAAAAGTTATGAGTGTTGGGGATAAATGCCTGATTATGAAGACCTAAGGGGTGTACCAGACCGATTTAGCGGGTCGTGAACAATTATGAGGGTTAAGGTAATTTTTGAGAACCTAAAGAGTGTACACGATTGATTTAGATAATTGCGACCACTTCTGGGGGTCAAGGTCAATATAAGGACCTAAAGAGTCTATGCAATCAATTCATAGGATCTCGACTAATTATGAGTGCCAAGGTCAATTCAGCGGACTTGAAGGGTGTAAAGAGGTTAATTATGTTGACCTAAGTTCGATCATGAAGACCTAAAGAGTGTAAGTGATCGATACATAATAACGTGGCTAATTCTGAGGGCCAAGGTCAATTCTGCGAACATGAAGTGTGTATGCGATTGAATCAGTGGATCACGATTAATTATGAGGCCCAAGGGCAATCATACAAGCTAAAGAGTGTATGTGACCGATTCAGAGGATCATAGTCGATTCAATGGTCCAAGATAACTTCTGTAAACCTAAAGATATAACGAGTTCAATTTTGTGGACGTAAAGAGTGAAGGGGTCGATTCTGCGGACCTAAATAGATGAAGAGATCAATTCTTGGAATTAAGTGACGAAGAGGTCAATTATATGGACCTAAGGGATGAATATGTTAATTCTAAGTATATAAGTGATGAAAAAGTCAATTCTGTGGACCTAAAGGATGAAGAGGCCAATTCTGTGGACCTAGAGAGTCTTGGGATTTATGTGCAATGTATTGAGAATTTTTTATGAAGTTTCAAATTTTTCTGAGAGACTTCTCAATATTTTGATTTTTTTTTATACTTGTGTATTTTTCAAATTTGAGTATTTTTTTTGAAAACTGTGTAATTTAGACTTTTAAAATTTGTGGAAATTTTTTCGAGAATTTTCTAGATCTGTTTTGGGATTTTTTATTTTTTTTGGAAATTTTTGAATTTTCTAGAATTTAGTTGAATTTGTGAGAATTTTAGGACTGGATGATTTTTCTAATGTAGAAAATGTAATTTTGATGAGATTTTGGATTTTGGAGAATTTTTTGAAATTTTTACATAATGTTTTCGAACATTTTTTGATTTTTTGTGATTTTTGTAATGAAATTAAAAGGGGGTACTGATTAACCTAGGTTGGGTATAGACAAAGGCACGTGGGTTTTGGGGGATTCCTAAGACACTACCGATTAGCACACCCGGGGGGTGCTGACTGACCTACCACTTAGTCCCCTTATAAAAAAGGGCTGAGGTGGTTTATTCTTCACACTCTCAAACATAAATCTCTTCTCTCTTGCTCTCTCTAGAAAGTAGTTTTAAGAGAAAATTTAAAAACTCCCAATGAAAGGAATGGCCAACAATCCTTTCTTCGAGATTGATAATTGGGCTGGCATTGAGTTACGATGTGCCAGGGCGAGGCGCTAGGCATCAGGAATATGTATCATGGTGCTAGGTGGTGGATGATGAGAGGATCTTTCCGCGGGAGCTCGAGCTTCACCAATTTGCAAGGGTAAGGAACCCAGAAGATTATGTGAGTATTTATTTTATTATTAATATTTTCTTGAATTTTGATTTTGATTTTTTTTTTATTTTTGAATTTATTTGTTAGGTATGTATTGATGCCTTTTAATTTGAATGCAAACTGACATTTCTCCGTTGAGTATTCATTCTCATGGTATCACGAGGAGAAGCTTCCCGAGGAGGTGTGGCTCATGGTGGGCGCTACCCAATTTGGTCCTTTTTTTGGATCTTTGGATGATACATCATGATCGATAACGATCTTATGTGGCATATACATGTGGTGGGGGACACCATTTATACCTTTCACTTGGGTGTAGGTGAGATGATAGTCCCTCTGATCGGTGTGCATCACATGATGAGGTTGGAGTGCGAGGGAGTGCAGGTGGAGTTGGACAAGATTCTCCGTTTGACCGAGGAGGAAATTCGGGCGACTTTAGGTGATTTTGAGAGGATCGAATTTGGGGAGTCGGTGTTGATGAACACGTTTTTGTCATGGCAGATAGACTTTGCAGATGGGTGCCAGGTGCGATAGGTGACCCATATGTTTATTTTGATTTTGTTGGGTGGATTTATAGTGGAGACTAGCGGAGATATCGTCCATCAATGGTTTTTTCCATTTCTTTGGATTATTTCTAAGATCCACACATATGACTGGGGGAGTTTTATGCTGGTGTCTTTTTACACTTCCCTTGATTTCTTCAATCGGTGTTGTCGATAGTCTTTTACTGGGCTCACATATCTTCTGGAGGTATTGTATTTATTTTTTGTTATTCTTTTTGGAGATTTTTGAGGGTTTTTATTTAAAAATTATGCTGTCTTTTCAAACATGGTTTTATGAGTTGATTAGGTAAAATGTGGGGTTGATGCCTTTGAAATCGGAGGACGAGAGTGAGTGGCCGAGGATTCTCTGATGGAGAAAGACGAACATGAGTTTGAACTCCCTTACGAGAGACCAAGTTGAGTTTTATTCTCTTTATTCTCTTTTTAGGATTTTGCATTATTTATTGTTTTTATTTTTCTTTTATATTTGGTCTTGGATATTAATGATTTGACTTTTATTTGGTGACAAGTGTCATTTTATCCTTAGGGGAAGTCCTTGAGATGCTAGGGTCTATGGGTGTTCATGCCTAGATGTAGATTGCTGGCACATGAGTTTAGGCATGTCTGGTACTTAAATGAGAGAGTGGTTAGGCAGGTGATGGAAAGAGGGGTCGATGCCTCATCGTTGGCCCCTGTTACGAACATGAGGAGCATGGGATAGATGTCTAATGAGACGAGGACTGTGAATATTGAGGAAATTACTACATGTCTCATACTAATACGACATCTGGGTATGACTACCTAGACTTTGCATCCAGTTAATTGATGCCACCGTCAATATATGTTTTGGATGGTGTGCCTCCACCATCAGTAGGGACTAGGGGTGGTAGTGCACCGAGTACTTCGATGAAGGCATCTAGAAATGGTCTGGCAACGATGAAAGAAGATCCTATTCCATGGCCCTACTCAATTCCTTCCTACTATATCCAACAAGGTTGGGTTCCTATTGGGTTAGTGTCCTACATCTTGAGGCAATGATCGATGGCTTCCCTCCTATTCCCGAGGGGGATATTCAGAGAGAGGTATATATCATTATTTTTCACCTTTCTGCACTTTAATTCCGAGTTCTTCTAATTTGTTCTTCTATTACTGAATTGAATCCCTTGCTTGATTCTCTCTTCTTGCAGACTATAGTGGTGTCATCACCCTGGATGAGAGATGTTGGGGACTGTATAGCCTCCATGGCTGAGCATGTGTGGATGACATCTCGATGTTGCATGGCACCTCAGACGACTTTTGATGATCCTGTGCCAGAGGCGAGCTTAAGAAGTGGGGGATCAACTGTATGCCTCTATGGGAAGCACGTTCAATAGGACCCTTGATATGGTCTCTTAGAGTTTATGCTTAGGTTTGAGAAAGTTCGGGTTTTGTTCTGACAATTTTGATCTTTTTTTCTTCTTTTTTATTCTTGAAAAATGTAAAAGCAATGACAAATATATATAAAATGATGCATTTTTATTTTTTTATTTATCTTGAATTACTGAATTAATATACCTGCGCTTTTTAATTTTCCAGTAGGGGTATTAATCAGATGAAAAGTAAGTAAAACATTAACCTTTTTTGAAAATGTTTTGAACATTTTAAGTAAAGAGAGTGCCCAAGAGAGTCTCTGTAAAACATCAACTTATAGATTTTTCTTTTGAAAATGAGGTGGATAAAAATGGAAAGAAAGGACTTTCACAAAATGGCGGTATGCTGACTGGCATACCCTTTGATCTGCCTATTGGCATACCAGTACAATGTAGTTGTTTTTCATCCATGATTGTTCTCTTCCTGCATTTTTGGTACTTAGGACTTGTTATTGCTACAAATTTTTTTATAATTCTTTTTTTCTTATGGAGAGTTTCAAGTATAAAAGCCGTTGGGTGGAATTCACATCCCAACTATTCTTCTCCCTTCTTTCATAAAGTTCCTCTTCTCTTCTATAATGGTTGTCTTCGTGACTGAGGCTTTCTCTTCTTATCTCAAAGGGTTGGATGTCATGTGTTTTTACAATGTCAATTAAGAGGCATTTGGTTTGCATCGGGTCACCTTGTGGCGTATTCTCTCAATTGACTGGAACTTTTTAAGGAAGCTTTGTGATTCTGGTACCTTGAAGACCATATGTTTTATTTTGGATTGAATGAGGCATGTCCCGCCTATGAAGAATTTTCTGTCATCTTAGGTGTTAACCCTCGAGTTTTGAAAACTATGCCTGACCTTTTCCATTTTTATTAGGTGTTTTTAGCTAAGCTGCTGCACATTTCTCCTTTCGTTGCCCAACCACTAATGCGTGGAGGGGGTATCAATCTCCCTACGGTGCTAAATTTTTTGTAGGGGAGGTATTACAGAGATAATGGATTTGATAGTGCTGTGTCATTGGGGTTGATGGCAAAAATGCTCTTAGTGACAGACTATCTGAGTGCGGACCCTCGTATAGCTACCATTATTTTGTGGATGAATTACCACTGCAATCCTGTTGCTACCATATTGATGGAGACGTTGAACGGTTTTGATGATTGAAGGGAGGCGATCGTTTGTTATTATGTGGAAACCCTGTGATGTTATTAATGTTGTTAGTAGAGATACTACATTTGAGGGATCCTCCTGAATATCCTCTCACCGGCGTCCCAAATTTCTTTGAATGACATTTTGATAATTTTGACCCTTATGTGGAGAAATAGGTTGATTGGCTTATGGAGAATGGATCTAAACATCATTATTAATATATACCATGGTGGGGGTGAGTTACATATCATTTAACAGTTAGAATATTATCATTACGTTCAACTAGTAGGTCTTCACCAGTCTTTTTTCTACTTCCCTTGGAGTCTTTTGCATCAAGCCGACTGGGAGCAAATCGTTCCTCCGTGTATAACCAATTTCTTTCTTGTAAAGGACTTGACTGAATCCTTGAAGATGACTTTGGGCACTATGTGGCAGGGCCACATGCCATCCAATCATCCATCCCATTATGAGGAGGAAGCTACCGTGGTATTTAGGGATTATTTGAAGTGGCTATGGAAGGAGGTTGTTTGGAAGATCAGTGCTAAGGAAGCCAGGAAACGATGGTTTATGATGTTTGAGGTTGTGGAAGGAGACGTGTTAGTGCCGCCTAAACTTTTCAAGGCATACCTTCGTATGGAGCGTATAAGGAAGTTCTATGAAGATTTGGATTTTTAGGGACCATCGAAAAATAGAAGTGATGATGGTGAGGCAGGGCCTTCTGGTAGTTCAAAAAAGGGTTTTTGAAGCTTTTAATGTTGGAGGTTTGGTAGTAGGTTTATTTATGTTTTTATTTTGTGTTTAGGAAATGTATTTGGGTAAGATATGTGATGGTAGGTAGGTGGGGGGTTTATGTAAGTTTTAGCTACCTTTCTCATCACTTATACTTCATGCAAACATCGTGTTTGAAATAAAGAATGTAATAAATGATTACTTTGACATATCTTTGTGTGCCTTTTGGAAGGATTTCATTATGTTTGAACTGTGTATACCGATCGCTAAGGCATACATAATCCATCTATTCATTAAGAATGATGATAGAGACTAATGTTTATTGAAGGAAAAAAACAAAAGCATTTTGTGAAAGATAAAGGGTCGTGCCCAAAGTGAATTCATGGTCTGCCTACGTACCTCTATGGAGATACAATATTTCTTTTGAATTTTTGAAAAAAATGATTTGAGAGGATCATGTCCTATATAGTTCTTGTGAAGGACAGATATAAGAGTTTTTTAAGAATATAATGGGGATGAGAAATGCGTAGCACGACGAGAGTCGAATTAGGAATAAAATTTCTTGAGACGATCTAGGTTGACTGGATGAACCATCTCTTCTCCATTGAGGTCCGTGAACGTAGAGACACTACCTGACATGATTTTCTTTACTATGTATAGCCCACTCTAATTGGGATATACTATTTCCTTGAGAGTGAGGTCTCCTTCTCGCATATCGTGGTCTTTTACCTTCTTGTTGAATGATTATGTAATGTGACAATGATACCCTTGTATGATAAATATTTTAGCTTCTTTTCATCCAAGAGTGCGAGCTCGTCATAACTACTTTGTTGCCAATCGACTTGTCTAATCTGACTTTTAAGCATAACCTGCGGGGAGGTTTTCGATTTGAATAGGCTGGACTACTTCCATGACATACACCAAGGAGTAAGGGGTAGCCCCAATGGGCGTTCTAACATATGTGTGGTAACCTTAGAGGGAGTAAGGATCTGTATGGACAAATATCTTTAACTTTTGACCATATTTCTGATTATGTATTTAAGGCTTTTGTTGGCAGCTTCAATAACCCCATTGGTTTGTTATCGTTAGGGAGAATACTTGCGCCTCTAAATTCCATATTCCTTGACTTTTGTATCAAAATGGATCCCATTGTCTGATACTAGCTCATGAAGGACCCTGTAATGGTATATAATACTCTCTCTGATAAACTTGGCTACTTTATTAGTATTCAACACCGTATATGACTCAACTTCAACCCATTAGGTAAAGTAATCAATGGCAACCATAATAAATTCGTCCCTGATGAATGATTTGGGAGTGACTTTCCCAATGATATTAATGCCTCAAGTTTAGAAGGTCTAGGTAGAGGTCATGTTATACAACTCGCGGGGAGGTAAGTATTTAAGATTAGAGAATTTCTAGCATTTGAGGAACCTTTTTGATATAAACAGTGAAATTTTAAACCATGGTGGTCCAATAGTACCCCTTGTCGGACTATCTTCTTGGCAATCATGTGACCATTAATGTGGGGTCCATATTCCTCGTTCTAGATCTTTTTCATCATTTCTTCAACGTCGGCCCCTGCTTTGCACTGTAAATGGTTACCATTAAAATTTCTCTTAAGAAACACTTTGTTACATATGATGTATTGAGGTGAAAGTTTGCGAAGGGTCCTGCGATTTTTTTTTCATCCCCTTGAGGATGCCGACCATATTTAAGGAGGAAGTAGATGTCGTAATACCATAATCCCACTTTGTCTGGATCATCTTCACTTGTGAGCTCAATATGGTGTTAATGGGTTGGCAAATATTGTGCCTGAATTTGAAAAGGGGCCATTATTATTCGCTAGGGCGTGTTAAACATGGAAGCTAAGGTTGCCAATGCATGGGCAAAACTATTTCTTAAGTGTGAAAGGTAGTGGAAGGTAATATCCTTGAATTGAGAGGCGAGTTCTTTAAGGTGGGAGTGAAAATTAGGAGCTTATCGTCTTTGACTTTCCATTTTTTGAAGACTTATCATACGATGAGGGTTGAGTCTCCATAGACATCAATATATCGAATTCTTTTCTTGAAGGAATTCTTAAGGGATACGGTGCATGCTTCATACTCTGTCATGTTATTGGTGTAAGGGAAGTTCATCTTAATAGCGATGGGAGTATGGGAGTCATCAGGCATGATAAGGAGTATCCCAATGCCATATCCCTTCTTGTTAGAGGCTTCGTAGAAGAAAATCTACCATTAGAGATCTTCATGATAAATACAGAGAATATACTCATCTAGGAATTTAAAAATCCAAACCTCAACTTCTCCCATGGGTTTATGGGCTAGGTAATCAGAGATGAATCTTCCTTTCATAGCTTTTTATGTTAGATATGGGATGTCAAACTCGACAAACAGTAACAACTAATGGGACATGCGGTGGCTTGACACAAATGGATTCTATTGAAGGTATTTTATGGGATCCATTTGAGACACTAACCTAATGGGGAAAGCAAACATGTAGTGCCCAAGATTCTCAATGACCCATACCTGGTCAACACATGCCGTATCCAATGCGGTGTACTTCACTTCATATCCTACCAGTTTGTGACTAGCATAGTAGATATCTCTTTCCTTGAGTGAGTTTTCAATCTAATGGGCTAGCATAGTCGGCCCTAGCTATAGTGTCTATGATAGTAAGGTGAGAAATAAGGGGGAGACCGAGTTATTGTGGCATGATAATCGGAGGTTGCGTAAGGTACCACTTAATTTTATTGAAATGCCTCATTCCATAATTTAGTTTAATCCTTTCAAATGAGCATAAAGATGGGCCCACAGATAGAAGTGAATTGGCTGATGAATCTGCTAATGTACTGGAGCTTGCCCCAGAAATTGCAAACTTCTTTCTCTCTTCAAAGAGGGGGCATTTCGAATATTGCTTTGAGTTTGACAGGGTCCACTTCGATCCCTCTTTAACTAACCATAAAGCCAAGGAGTTTAACTTTTGTGATTCCAAAGGTGAATTTTTGTGGATTGATACGCATTTGGTATTATCCTAGTCGTTCAAAGATTTTTCTCAAGGTAGGAATGTGACCTTATCGAGTATTAGGTTTGATGATAATACCGTCTATATAAACCTCTTCCTCCTTGAGGATAAGATCATGTAAGATGGTTGTAGATGAATTGAGGGTTTTATTAGAAGTATTATTGATGATCATGTCGATGTTGAGAAAGGGTAGTCATCCTTTGAAGAAGCTTTATTCATATCCCAGTAGTCGATGACATGCAGACTTTCCCTCTCAATTTTGGTTCAGGGATGATATTAGTAAGCCAAGTTGGATATTTGACCACACGAATAAAACCCACATTCAGCTGTTTGGTCACTTCATCTTTGACTTTAAAGGACCACTGAGGCCAGAGATTTCTCACTTTCTTCTTTATAGGCTTGCGTTCTGGATAAGCAGGGATTTTGTGATGCATGATCTCTGGATCGATGCCAGGCATACCATTGTAGGACCATGAAAAAGCGTCTATAAATTCTTACAGGATCTTTTCAAATTGCGAACGCTCATGTAATTAAGCGTGAAAAGTATGTCGCATCAAAATGCTAATCATTGAGTTTGTTTCACCGTGTTAATACAACACCCTAGATCACGATTGCTCTTGCGATACAAGTATAACGGTAAGTTGGGTATTGAGAATTTATAGGGAATGTAGATTAGAATAATAATTGATTTATCACTTCAGGAATAAAAGTGTAAAAGGTGATAAGATGGAAATGGTAAAAAGGAAAAAAAGAAAGAAGTTAAGACTAAAAAATTTAAAAGCGAGAGTCAGGATCGAATTCGCACCACACGGGATAAACAACTACTAATTATAATTCCGGTTCGAAAGCTATTTACCTGACATAATCAATTAAGCATAAACATCACACAATAAGAATTCAATCCAAAATTGCGAGATTAAACATTTAACGGAAAATGGTCACACGCGGATTAAACTTAAATTATCGCTATAAACACTAACACTACAAGACAAAGAAAGTTAAACGCATAACAATCCGATTTTGATATGCGAGGTTTCAATTAAACGCAATTTTACGCGAAATCTAACTTTCGGATCTCGATACCCATTAATGGCAGAAACGCAACCCCGACCCTATTTAACTAGTGACAAGGCATAAAACTAAACTAATCTACACTAATTAACTAAGAAATGAAGAAATAAATAAATTAAAACAAGTTATCTAGGCATGGAAAGTAAAGAATAAGCAAGAAATAAGAGAAAACAAGTTAAATAAATGAAGAAGGAGATGAATAGTATCTTACACAATCCAAAAGGTACAAACCCTAGAAGAGAGAAACTCCACCCAAATCCCCTCTCATAGAACCCTAAGACTAGAAATAAAAACTTGAGTTGTGTTTATTTTAACAAAAAATCTCTTAAGTAGTAAGCTGGAAAAGAAATAAAGAAGAAAGAAATGAAAAGGAACAAAGTGCAAAAAATCTGCAGATCTGATCGATCGATCGACCCAAATCGTCGATCGATCGATCAATCAGGTATTTGCCCACTGCTTTCCTGACAGACCAAAAACTGAAGGGTCGATCGATCGACCCTTATAGTCGATCGATCGACTAAATAGGTATAGTGGTAAGTCGGGTATCGAGAATCCACAAGGAATGTAGATTAGATTGGTAATTGATTTTTCACTTCAAGAATAAAAGTGTAAAAGGTGATTAGTTGGAAATGGTAAAAAGGAAAAAGGAATAAGTTAATCCTAAACAATTTAAAAGCGAGAGTCAGGATCGCATTCGCACCACACGGGGTAAACAACTACTAATTAGAATTTCGGTTCGAAATTTATTTAATCGACATAATCAATTGAGCATAAGCATCACACAATAAGGAATTGAATCCAAAGTTGCGAGATTAAACATTTAACGGAAAATGGTCACACGCGGATTAAATTCGAATTATCGCTATAAACACTAACGTTGCATGACAAAGAAAGTTAAACGCATAACAATCCGATTTTGATATGCGAGGTTTCAATTAAATGTAATTTTAGGCAAAATCTAACTTTTGGAGCTCGACGTCCATTAATGGAAGAAACGCAACCCCGACCCTATTTAACTAGTGAAAAAGCATGAAACTAAACTAATTTACACTAATTAACTAAGACAACAAGAAATAAAAAAATTAAAACAAGTTATCTAGGCATGGAAAGTAAAGAATAAGCAAGAAATAAGTGAAAACAAGTTAAATAAATGAAGAAGGAGATGAATAGTATCTTACACAATTCGAATGGTACAAACCCTAGAAGAGAGAAACTCCACCCAAATCCCCTCTCACAAAACCCTAAGACTAGAAATAAAAACTTGAGTTGTGTTTATTATAACAAAAAATCTCTTAAGTCGTAAGTTGGAAAAGAAATAAAGAAGAAAGAAATGAAAAGGAACAAAGTGCAAAAAATCTGCAGATCTTATCGATCGATCGACCCAAATCGTCAATCGATTGATCAATCAGGTATTTGCTCACTGCTTTCCTGACAGACCAAAAACTGAAGGGTCGATCGATCGACCCTTATAGTCGATCGATCGACTAAATAGGTATAGTGGTAAGTCGGGTATCGAGAATCCACAAGGAATGTAGATTACATTGGTAATTGATTTTTCACTTCAAGAATAAAAGTGTAAAAGGTGATTAGTTGGAAATGGTAAAAAGGAAAAAGGAATAAGTTAATCCTAAACAATTTAAAAGCGAGAGTCAGGATTGCATTCGCACCACACGGGGTAAACAACTACTAATTAGAATTTCGGTTCGAAAGCTATTTAACCGACATAATAAATTAAGCATAAACATCACACAATAAGGAATTGAATCCAAAGTTGCGAGATTAAACATTTAACGAAAAATGGTCACACGCGGATTAATTTCGAATTATCTCTATAAACACCAACGTTGCATGAGAAAGAAAGTTAAATGCATAACAATTCAATTTTGATACGCGAGGTTTCAATTAAACGTAATTTTAGGCAAAATCTAACTTTTGGAGCTCGACGTCCATTAATGGAAGAAACACAACCCCGACCCTATTTAACTAGTGAAAAGGCATAAAACTAAACTAATTTACACTAATTAACTAAGACAGTAAGAAATAAAAAAATTAAAACAAGTTATCTAGGCGTGGAAAGTAAAGAATAAGCAAGAAATAAGTGAAAACAAGTTAAATAAATGAAGAAGGAGATGAATAGTAGCTTACACAATCCGAATGGTACAAATCCTATGAGAGAGAAGCTTCACCCAAATCCCCTCTCATCAAACCCTAAGACTAGAAATAAAAACTCGAGTTTTTTTATTACAACAAAAAATCTGTTAAGTAGTAAGTTGGAAAAGAAATAAAGAAGAAAGAAATGAAAAGGAAGAAAGTGCAAAAAATTTGCAGAGGATCGATCGATCGACCCAAATCATCGATCGATCGATCGATCCACCCAAATTGTTGATCGATCGATCAGGTATTTGCCAACTTCTTTGCTTGCAGACAAAAAACTGAAGGGTCAATCGATCGACCCTTATAGTCGACCGATTGACTAAATAGGTATGAGCCCCCTGCCTTCTCCTCTGTTTTGGACTCAGATTTGCGCATCGTTTATGGCCATACGAATATTTCTCAGAGAGATAGAACTTCCGTGAAGAAGTTGGACCAGATGCCCAAACTATAAAATGACTAAAATTCCCTTACGAATGCAGATGTGTACGAAACTTCTCCAGAATGCGTATGAACTTCATACTAAGCACCTGTTATCCCTACAAAAGAGCAATTATACCTCATATAGCATGTTAACATATAAAACGGAGGTTGTCACGTTAACAAACATAAATATAGGGATTAGGATACCCGAGGGGGTTAATAATGCGTAGGTTAATAGGTGAAATACATAATATTTGCATCGTATCATCATGATCATTGAGGGTCGACACCATCATAATCTTGTGCGGAGTGCTACTAGAAGAAAGATCAATAATAATATCATCATCATCATCATCAGCAGCAGCATCATCATCATCATCATCATCATCATCATCATCATCATCATCATCATCATCATCATCATTAGTTTGAACATGGTTACGTTGTTTTATTTTTTCCTTATTGAGGTGAGTTAAGAATTGTTCATACATTAGATCATCTTCATCAATTATTTGATTAAAATCAATGCAATTAATATAAGGCACAACGAGATACTTAAAATTTTCATTTATTTCATTAGAAACATATTCTATAAATACAACATTGAGAACCTCATTAAATGGGTCCTCGTTTACATTTACATCAGTAACAAAAAAATAAGGAACACATTTGGGCTCATTTTCTGAGAGGTAGACAACAGGGTTTTGGATGATTAGGGTTGGGCTGATGGGGAAGCTTCTCCAGCTAAGGATGGGTTTATTAGTAGTGATGATCTTTTCAGATGTGTCAGATGGCTCAACATCGGTGGGGAATATGCAGAGATAATTTCCCAATGTGTGGAATCCAAACGATTCATCGCTATCGGTGCTTTTTGTGTTGTCAATGCTTAAAGTACTCGAGTTGGCATGCTTTATGGCCAAGGTTTTCCCCTCATGCTTTGGGCCCTCTATCCACGTAATCTTATCTTCAAAAAATATCTTAAACCCCGATTTTAGCTTCTACTTGGCAACATCATACCATGGCATAAGGAAACCAAAAAAGGGGAATATTCACCCCTTAATAAAATGCCCATTTAGGTAATCATTGAAGATCTTCTCTTTCCTATTCAATAATCTCTTCTGGTATGGATGACAGACAGCCATGTGCTCATATGGAGTTGGATGGTATTCCATTCTATACGGAAGGAAGGCTTATTATAAGCCTATCAATCCAAGGATTCCCTATTGACAATGACCCAACCATATTCTAAACATTAAATTCATGTTCTTAGATATCTTAATCACATTAACAATACCATGAGGGTTATGCCTTGGGAACACTTTATCTTTGAAATTTTCCCTGTCCAAGATAGAAAGTGGATCAATATTGAAGCTTGAGAGGAACATATCATCGGCATTGTGTTGTATGTCTAAGATTGGGTTTCTTGTGTCAATGCCATTGAAGTTGTCATCGTCTTCGATAATGGTGATGACTTGGTTAGCGACGAATAACTTCAGCTTCTGATGGAGGGAAGAGGCCAATCCCTTGATAATGTGGTGATATGGTCTCCCAAGGAGCAAGTTAAGGCAAGTAAGGACACATCTATGACTTAAAATTCTAATTCAGGACATATTGGGCCAATACATAGTGTGAGGGATATTGAACCCATAACTTGTCACTGAGTGTTGTTGTAGGCATGCATGGTGCGGATGTAAGTGTGAGGTCACTGAATTAAAATCACAGGAATTTTAGGGTTCTTAATGGGAAATATTTAGAGCAGAACCGTTATCCACAAGCACGAACGAGATTGTCTTCTTCATGATTTCCACTGAGATATTGAGACCATAGTTATGGTCTAGACTGAATTTAGGAATCTACTCATCGACGAAGGATACAAGTTTGGCAGCAGTTAGGGTTCTAATAATGTGAACTGCCTCTTCAAGTGCGGTAGAGACAAGAACCATAGGTCCGGTGAGAAGCTTGGTTTGGGAATTTCTGTGAAGTTTGAAAGACATAAAGAGTCCCCACAGGGTAATATTAGCTTGGATTTCTTGATTTGCTCGAGGATTTTTCTCTCTTCGATCGATATTTTTGGCTTTAAAGTTTCTTCGAATATCCTTTTTCCCTGTTTGCACATACACTGGATGGTGAGAATATTGGATCTTTGTAGTATCACCTTGATCGGGTCATATGATTTACATATGCTGGGAAAAATAGAAACCCAATTTGTTCATATATCTCAAGAGAATGAGATATCTAATTTATTGCGAATAATATCTCTTCAAAAGAGATCATTCCACCAAAGGAGGTAATAGTTCTGACATCCTCATCATTAGGTTCATTATCTGAGTTATCCTAGGGGTCAGAGTCATCTCCCCAATCGGTAGTAAAAATATTGTTTTATCAAGAAAAGTCGATAAATTCTACAACTTCAACCGATTCAATGTAAAAATCTTCCCATGCAAGCAAGGAGTTTTGAAAGGAGGTACAAAATAACTTTTGAGTTTTAGCATTGTTAACAATTAGCGAGCTTCCCATATGTTCTTATTTTTGTCATACTTTTCTGATGGAACTTTAACAATGTTGTCTAAGCTGAATTCTTTCAGAGAGACAAACCAATCGTCTTACTGATGGGCCCACTTTCGGGCCTCCATGGACATCTCATAGGTAGTTTATTTAAGATCCATTTTGGAGGGTAATTTTATCCAAAAGCTTTTGAGTTATTATAAGACAGTTGGAAACTCCATATTATTTGTTTTGTGTGGGTTTGGACAATGATGTAGGCTCTTGTCATGAGGGAAAGAGATTGATTGGGAGTACTTTAAGGGTGTAGGAGAAAGGATGAGCAAACTTAGATAGGTTTTAATGACTTGAGTGATCTACTAGAGGGGAAAGTTTGCTGGTGGGTTTAATTCTGGTAGATGGGTCAAAATATAAGTTTTTGTCGATGAGAATGGAATTCGTGCCAACATTATGCATTAGTAAAGGATTTTGGGTAGTGTTTGGCTTAGTATTTGTTAAAGGAGAGATGACACCCTTGTTTATGAGGCCTTGGATGATATTCCTCAAGTTCAATCACTAATCGGTGGTGTGCCCTATGATTTGGTGGAAGTCGCAACGGGTATCATGTATGAAGTTCTTGGGAAGGGGATTGGAAAACAGACGAGGTTACAAAGGCTTGGTGAGATTTTGGTATAAGAGAGGTTGATAAACTTTTGAGAGGGGAGCATGGAGCTCAGTGTCTTCCTTTTGGGTTTCATTAGGGAGGACTTACGATGCCCATGAAGTGGTAGGATTAGAGATGTTATTAATGGATAAGACAGTTGTAGTAGTCGACTTCTCATACTTGTGAGGGAAAAACTGACCCATTGAATTCTTCCATTAAGACTTGACCTTCTGACTGTAGTCACTTTCTTTTATTTCAACCTCTCCCTCCTAGAGGTATAAAAAATGAGGGTGATACTGGATACCCATAGAGTACCGAATGTGCGATAAAAAATTCTTCTTTATGACACTAACCTGTTCCTCCTCAGATAGATAATAGGCCATAAATGCTTTTTCTCTTTACCTACTGATGAAACTGCTGACAAATTCTTCGGGTCTTTACTTGAGCAGTTCAAGATCTTGATGAGTTACCTCCAACTTCTTATTATACTTATATGGCTACATCATCCTAACTAGGTATTCGGGATTATTCTAGTGACATGAACAAGCGATAGGAACTTTCCTTAAGATTTTTTTTAAACATATGAGCCATTATTTCCTCGGTGGCCCCCAATAGGCTCATAGAATGGTGGAAATTACGAAGATGCAGAAGGGGAGGTCTGTTACTTCCAAACTTCTTTCTATCGGGCATCTTAAACTTTTCTGGCACCCTGGCCTTCAGATAATTGTACACATGGGTGTAATCCACGCAACTACATAATATTTGACCTAATTATACTTCTTGGAAAGCATTCTGAGGTCTTCCTCTAATTGGTTCAACTCTTCATCCTTGGGAAAGGTAGGAATGGTCACTGACAGGTTATCCCATGGTTGAGCAAGGTAGGTGGTTGGAAAATGAGCCGGTGGCTGACCAATAACAAGAAGTATGTGCAGAGCATGAGGAATTTATTGATAATCTTCTGGATCCCATATTGGCTCAGGCATTTGGGGTGCTACAACACTAGGGAAGGCAATATCTGGTTCAAGAACCTCGAGAATTTATCCTCTGTTCCTCTGCATTTCTTAGACATCAGCTTACAGACTGTCTATCTTTGCACTCATCTAAGTACGTACTGTCTAGATATTGACATTCTATCCCGTGTTACCATGAGGTATATTCGATAAGACTGCTCTATTTTCGCTAAAGTTTATGTTGAGGGTGTATAACTCTAAGGTGGGTTGATAATAGATCTGAGACAATTGGGAGCCAGACTAAGTTAGGGTATGCGATCGCACCTGAGAGTTTTTTTTTTACTTTTTATTTTTGAAAAAAAATATTTTTATGGTATTTTATATTTTTTTTAAAAATGGAGAAAATATTTTTGAAGAAAGGGGGAAGGAAAACCCCCAGTGTAGTTGTTATTATTAGGTTTCACTTGTATCAGGGTGAAAGTGAAATGCCATATGATATGACAAATATAGCACCCCGCCGCGGATAGGTACTCATACATGGGCGGGCTTATAGGCCGCGGCCCTAACCAACAGGGTGCGGCCCTAACCAACTCGCGTTACATACACAGGCCGCGGCCCCTCCCTTGGAGGGCCCGACACCTTCTGTTCAGCATATGGTGCCGCACTTATCATCTATCTTGTAGGCCGCATCCCTCTCCACTGCAACCAACTACGGACCATGTGCTCATAGCACGTGACACCTCACATCACTCTTATAAATAGAGGACCGCACCTCGAAATAAGGGATGGATTTCCTCTCCTCTGGAACAGTCTCTACAACGCTTGCTTAAGCCTCGCACGGCTCTCCCCGTACGACCTCAACATACGACTTGGGGGCTACGTGGCCTGACCTCCGGCACACCCGGAACCTCGACAGCCATGTATTCTCCCTATTTCTCATACTTGTACGCCTCTCTAGGCAGGTTTATATTGTAAAGTGCATCGTATATAATGAGAACGGAGCAACACAGTGGACGTAGGCCTATTTTAAGGGCAGAACCACTCTATACCTTGTTTTCTATCTATTTACTTGCTTTATCAACTTATTCTACACTTACACTTGATCTGCTGGTACTAGATCTACCTGTGTACGATTTCTCGTATCATCAGTTTGGCGCCGTCTGTGGGAAGGAGAAGACATCTCTTCCTTTGTACAGCTTGACCTCACTGGGCACTCTGGTGGTGAACCAACACTCCCCCTGAGAGGAGGTGTTTCACCATTGAAAGAGACCCACTAAGGTTCCCAAGCTCACTAGTATTTTCTTCAGTTCAACTCTTCATAGCTCAAGCACATGGCACCTGAGATGCCACCACCACCGCTTCCCCCACCGGATGAAGGGGGAAGACCCAGTTCCAGTCAGCCACCACCTCAGTCTGAGATGGCTGATGTGGCAGCAGCCCTAAAGTCTCTGGCAGCCAGCCAGCGGATGATACAGGAGCAGTTTACAGCTCTAAGTCAGAATATACTGAGACCACCAGGGGTCTCACCTGAGATGATTACTCCAGCAGCAGCTCCAGGACATCATGAGGCCAGGGGACCACCCCAGGCACCACATAAAGACCTGCCACTGCAGCCATGAGAGGGTTACAATGTCGAATGCCACGGTGGAAGAGAATCAATTGTACCAAGTCTAAGGGAAGAGTTTGCTTCATGATTCATGTTGATTGTGGGACAACAAAAGGCAAACAGTTCAGACAACTGGGTGCAATGAAGGCGGATGGGGACGCATGCAATCAGCAAGTCCCAGCCTTGAAATCAGGACCGCGGCAACCAGGCGAAGACATTTATATGGCATGGCATAATGAAGAGCCGCGTCTTGCACACAGCTACCTCGTGACCGCTAAATCCTTACTTCAAAGACGTCGCACTATCTATATGTCCGCGGAAATGGGATTTTAATCAATATACGAATTCGATCTCTGTCCGCGGACTTAAAATATTATGTTTATCTGGACACGGATGCGTTTTCAAATATGCGGCAGTTACGATGAATCATTCATTATAAACAGGCAATGTAAGAGAGCAAGGAATGGAAAGATAAAAATCATGTACAAAGTAGTCAATATGGCCGCAGCCTTGATATTAATATTCAAGATTACAGAAAGGAGGCCGCAGCCACAAATGCAGATTACAAAAAGAAAGGACGCAGCCCTGAATTAATGATGAGCTCCCGAAATGGACTGAATTTAAGAGGCTGCGTCATCTTCATCATCATCTTCTCCATCCGCGGCAGACTCTGTCACTCCTTCCGCAGCCGCTGCTTCGGCCTCCGCCTTCATCCTTGCCCTCTCTTCCGCCGCGGACTTAAGCTCAGCGATGCACTCATGATGCTCGGCATCGCTCAACTTCCAGGCCAGGACCCTCTCCTTGGTTTCGGGGAAGTTCTTTACAAATCTCTGCCGCAGCTCCTGGTAGCCGCGAAGGTAAGCCCTGTTGTTGACAATAAAGAAGTCCTTGGAGCCTTTAAATGACTCCACGGCGTGATCTATGGCAAGCTGGAGGGATTCACCATGATCAGCCTCCAATCTTTTTATTTCCGCGGCGTGGCTTGCTGCATCCTGGGCAGACTTGGACTCCAGCTCCTCATATTTCTTTTGAAGAAATATAAGCTTGTTATTGGCAATCTCTGCAGCTTGGGCAGCTTCCGCGGTTTGAGCCTGCGAGGCTTTTAGGGATTCCGCGGCTTGTATGAAATTTTGCTCCGCTTCCTCCCTTTCCTTGTCTGCCTTCTCCAAGTTCATTTTTACCGCCTGAAGAGCCGCGGCAGCAGAACTCTTCCCAGCTTCAAATGAAGAGGTCCGTGCAGCCTGCAAGTCCGCGGCATGGGCACTCTTCTCGATCTCCTTCAGCCTGTACAAGGCCTCGTACTTCCTCTTCTGAACAACAATCACATCCGCGGCCTGAAATAAAGAGGAAATATGAAAAATACATATGGTGCAAAAGTTGAAAGAATGACGACAGGTACGTACCCTCAGAAGGCTGTGGAGGCCGCAGTCCTCTAGGTCTTCATGATCTTCGCCAACTAACCTATCTAGGTCCGCGGCATCCAGTGCACGCTTCATTCTCCGTGCAGCCTTTGCAGTGGTGTCCCAAGAGGAATTGGGGTCGGGCTGCCTCAATTGGGGTCTTGGTCTTCCATCAGGCCCGGACTCTCCGCGGAATTGTGGGGGCGGCAAGTTAGCGTTAACCCCCACAACAGCTGGCGGTGGAGGAGATGATGGATGAAGGGGCACATCGGTTGACATCAAGCCCACCGCAGCCAGGTTTTCCCCTATGTCGTCATCGAATTGGTCATGTGGAAGGCCGTCATTAACCACCTGCTCTGCGGCAGGATCAGTCGCCTTATTTGCAGTGACCGCGGCTTGGGCAGCATTATTTTCTTCGGAGGGAGCAGTGGCAGGTCCCTTGGCCTTGGATCTCTTCCTTTTTCTGCTCCGCGCAGTATTATTGAGGACCACCGCGTCCTCGTCCATCTCCGCCAATTGTGCGTTCAGCAACTCCCTGTCCACTTCCTCACCTGAAAGGGAGAAACAATGTTAAGCACAAGCATTTGAAGAACTCAAAAATCAAGTTGTAATCCGCAGATTAAAAGTTACCTTCCACGGCCATTTTCAGGGGGATCGACTTATTAGGGAAGAAGCCTGCGTTGAATATAGTGGCAGAGGTCACTAGAGTGCTGAATCTCTTCTTATCAGCAGAAACAGCCGCGGCCTCGGCAACTCTCCTCTCCTGCCGCGGGTTGAGTTGCAAATTGTCAAGGACTGCAGAAGACATTACAAGGGTTAGTATAAAAAAGTGGCAAGTTATAAACAGGGGACGCGGCTATTAAAAAGATACCTAGTTTGGATGGGGTCCCCCATCGCTGCGGCATTTGAAAAGACCTCTCCCTCTCATTCTCTTCAGGGTGGAACTCCCACCCCTCTCCAGAAAGGAAAAAGTACTTCCCTTTCCAGTTCTTTACACTGGTTGGCCTCCCAGTATATAGGGTCTCATCCCTGCCGCGGATGGAAAAGTAGTAGTAGCCCGCGAACTTTACAGAGTTCTCTTTCGGGCGGTAGAAATGGAAAAACTCCGCGGGAGTAATGTCCTTTTTGAACAAATTCTCCCAAAGAACGACCGCGGCAAGAACAGCTCTCCAGCCGTTGGGATCTAACTGGGCTGGGGCCAGTTTCATGGTTTGAAAAAGTCGACGGATGGGAACAGGAACAGGCAACCGCAGCCCGTAAATAAATGCATGAAGTGGAAAGCATATCCCATCAGTGAGTGCCGTGCACGGCCTTTGGTTCGCGGCAGGAGCTGAGCATATCAAATTTGATGGAAATTCGAAGGACTCCGCTACCTGGTCGACCCAATCTTGGGTCATGATGCTGTGGATGCCAAGAGCAGCTAAGGGTCGCTCAGCCCTCCCAGACGTACCAGCTGGGGGGTCTCTAGATTCCGCGGCAGGACCTCCTGCCCCCAGTGGATGATTGCTCGAATTGGCTTCTTCCTCCATCGGCACGGACTGAAAATCAAGCTTAGAATCAGAGTCCGCGGAATCAGAATCTAATGTTATGCAGTTGGGGCAATCATTCAATTGGCAAGACCCTATTGATCTTAAGGGGGGCACGAAAGAGAGTTCAGGAGGAGAAGTCCCAAAGTGCTTTGCCCAAAAGCCCTTCAGAAAGTTGTCTGGGTCAAAGCTCATATGGCTGCAGCAGTACCTGAAAAGCAGAGACCGCAGTTAGGTGCCGCAGCCAATATGGTCCTAAAAAGCTCCCAGGAAGCCGCGGCAGGATTATTAATATGATTAAAGTGGAGTAGCAAGATGGGCTAAACATGCCAAGTGTTGGGTTCTAGAGCCCTAAAGGATGTTTGTAGCCGCGGACTAAAGTTATTGAGATGAAGACAAATTCTGGGTAGCCGCGGAACCTAATCTAAAACTGGAAGGGCTAAACATTGGAAGATTATTACTATTTTGGGATGCACCTATGGAGGGATTGCGGTCTTAATTAGCTCAAAAGTGATATGCAGATATGGTCTACCCAACACCCTCATCTCGGATAACGGGACCCAGTTCAAGAATGCCTCTTTACAGAAGTACTGTGAGAGGGTAAGTATCAAATAATTTTTCTCCACCCCAGGCCGACCTCAGGCCAATGGGCAAACCGAAGTTACGAACAGGACAATCCTAGATGGGATTAAGAAGAGGCTTGAGGAGGCAAAAGGAAGATGGGTCGAGGAGTTATATGCAGTATTGTGGGCATACAGGACGACAGTAAGGACCCCTACCGGGGAGACCCCATTCATGTTAGCTTATGGATCAGAAGCAGTCATCCCCACCGAAGTGGAGTTTCCTACTCATAGGGTCCAAATGTATGATCCCCAGGGGAATATGGAAGAGAGAAGACTTGACCTAGACCTGATTGAGGAAAGAAGGCAGGATGCTGAGATAAGGCAAGCTTCCTACCAGCAGAGGACCGCAAAGTTTTACAACCCGTTTATATTCTAGGAGGGTCGCCTCCACAAAGGACGACCCTAAGAGGGGCCGACCCTTCACCAGGCCCCAACTGGCCTTCACCAGGCCCCAACTGGCCTTCACCAGACCTAGACGACCCTACGAGGGGCCGACCCTTCACCAGGCTCCAGACGACCCTGCGAGGGGCCGACCCTTCACCAGGCTCCAGACGACCCTACGAGGGGCCGACCCCTCGCCAGGCTCCGGACGACCCTACGAGGGTACGACAGTACGAGGACAGAATCAAGCCAGACTCACTACCGGAAGAAACTTTGCCCTCGGCCTCGGCTCATAGGCCGAGGGTGATATCATGACGGCGCGTGATTTGGGAGACGCGTGGAGCAGTGCGCGTGAGGCTCATATGACACGTGGAAGACCGTTACAACTGAATCACCCCTCACGTGAGGGAATATCATGTCATCATTTGGCATCTACAGATGTCAACAGGGGATTGGCTAGATCATTATTCACATGCACCATGCTTACCTGGGGGGGGTACACTACACCCCCCAAGACCTATATATACTTGTCACCCCTAACCCTACAGGGGATCGATCCATGAACAGTAGCCCTAGCTAAAACTCTGCTTGTACACACACAATAGAGAGAGAGTGAGAGGGTTATGTGCATTGTATCCAAGGCCATTAGTGCCCATACTTAGTGGATCACACACTCACAGTGGATGTAGGCCAAATTGGCTGAACCACTATACATCATTGTCTTATTCCCTCTTATACTCATCCCCTTCTATACACTTACATACTTATACACTCATACACCTCTATGGCTGCCATGGCTGCTATTGTTTGAGCTCACTAACACTTATCTGGTGGTGCTAAATCTTAGCATCATCAGTTTGGCGCCGTCTGTGGGAACGAGATATTTCAATCTTGTTTCTCTACATTTTGAGTTCATAAACACCTTATCTTACACATGGGGATCCTTTGGATCAGAATCTCATGTGTGAATTTTGGTTAGTTGAGCTCTGCTTCATATTCACCCCTTTGATGGTTATTTCTCAAGTCCAGATCTACTCTTGGACCTCTGTTTCATAACTTTAAATCTGTTTTGCATTCCCCGATGATATCGTTCCACCTGGATGGTGCTGAAAAGCACGATGGGTTTTAACCCCAAAAAGATGAACGATTAGGGAAGGATTGTACCTATTCCTATTTTATTGTACATGGCCTGTGATCTAGGGTTTATCGTTCAAGCTGTGCCACTTTGTGCATCGAGAGGTTATGTCCTCATGAACAAACCCTAGTAGGTATGCTTTCTGTAAGCGCCGGGAGGAAAACTCGGCCCTCAGGAGTAAGTGTGATTGCTCCTTGCTGCCTATGAGGGGATGCGACTAGACAGTGAAAATGTCTTATGGCCGCGGCCTCTACCAGCGTAGCTGTTTAACAAGCTTCAAAAATTGCGAAGCGGAGTCGGAGGAGCACTGGCTCTAAATTGGAATCAATTTAGGCCGCGGCAGTATATCTATGTGCTATGGCCGGCGGCCGCGGCAGTAAGCCCATGTGGCAGTGCAAACGCTGCATCCCCATTTTTCTACTTGGTTACTCCACTATTTGTGAGATTACTTACTGCTGTTAGTTTTGTCTCAGATTATATATATATTTTGTAAAAGACTAACAAAAGCAGAGGATGGAAGGAGAGTCCAGTCAAAGCACAGAAGTCAAAGACGAAATTGTGCAGCTGTACAGCCATCTCAACCATCTGTATGACAGCCATGCCTCGCTCCAGACCCAGGTCAACTACCTAACTCAGAGGGTACTCATGCTAGAAGCCGCGGCCTCACCCAATACGGGCGCGGCACTCATCTCAGCAGCACCCGCGTGCTTAACGACCGCGGCATCTTCAAAGGATGCAGCTGTAGAGGCAATCAGCGGCCAAAAGAGGAAGGCAGAGAAGAAGTCAGGGCCCTACACCCCGCTGGCCTACCCGATTGAAGTGATACTTGAGTACATCAAGGAAGATCAACTTTTGAGGTGGCCAGAAAAGCTGAAAACTCCGCCCCACAAGAGAAACAAAGCCGCTCAGTGCCAATTCCATCAGGACCATGGCCACGAAACGGAGCAGTGCTACGCTCTGAAGGATGAGATCGAAAGACTAATTGGGCAAGGGATGCTGAGGAGGTTCCTCAAGAATGATTAAAGGCTGCAGCCAGACCTAACATAGGCCGCAGGCCACATCTCTCCCTTAGTTTTTCTGTTTTTCAGATCTTTCTGTTTATGTTTGAGGAAGCTCATTACAGCCTTTATCTTCAAGATTTTATGTTTTATTAGCAAAGTCATCAGCTGAAACATACATATATAAATATATGGATTAGCAAATTTTGCCATATCTCATTCCTCTCTTGTTTTCATAATTTGTCATCTCACAAGAAGACCTTTTGTCTTAAACAGATTCCAAGGGAAGAATAACACATTATCTTGGAAGATTATTACTATTTTGGGATGCACCTATGGAGGGATTGCGGTCTTAATTAGCTCAAAAGTTCCCCTCACGATGTGCAACTGTATCTTATCATATGATGATTACAATCATGAAAGCGTCCGAGGATTCAAGGAGCTTTTATTAGCCACGGGGGCTTACAACGCCTGTTCTCATCTCTTGGGACGCGTCATCAAGCCGGGAGGCTTATAATCTCTGGCTATGGAGGGCTTTGTGTATATCAGTAGCTGTGGGCGGCTTAATAACATAGCCCAGCCTGGAGAGGCTTGATAGTGTCTCACGCATTAGCTGTGGGTGGCTTCATAACATAACCCAGCCTGGAGAGGCTTGATAATGTCTCACACATTAGCTGTGGGTGGCTTCATAACATAACCCAGCCTGGAGAGGCTTGATAGTGTCTCACGCATTAGCTGTGGGTGGCTTCATAACATAACCCAGCCTGGAGAGGCTTGATAGTGTCTCACGCATTAGCTGTGGGTGGCTTCATAACATAACCCAGCCTGGAGAGGCTTGATAGTGTCTCATATATTAGCTGTGGGCGGCTTAATAACATAGCCCAGCCTGGAGAGGCTTGATAGTGTCTCATATATTAGCTGTGGGCGGCTTAATAACATAGCCCAGCCTGGAGAGGCTTGACAGTGTCTCACACATCAGCTGTGGGTGGCTTCATAACGTAACCCAGCTGGGAGAGGTTTGATAGTGTCTCACATGTTAGTGCTTGGTGACATGACCCAGCGCGAGAAGATTGGGAAACACCAGCATATGTCTACAAAGGCACATCGTTCAGATGAACCGGAAATGTGCCGCACCCCACCGGTACGGTTGCAGAGCTCTAAGAGCCACTCATCCGTGAAAGCGCTGAGACACTATCAAGCCTCTCCAGGCTGGGTTATGTTATGAAGCCACCCACAGCTAATGTGTGAGACATTATCAAGCCTCTCCAGGCTGGGTTATGTTATGAAGCCACCCACAGCTAATGCGTGAGACACTATCAAGCCTCTCCAGGCTGGGCTATGTTATTAAGCCGCCCACAGCTACTGATATACACAAAGCCCTCCATAGCCAGAGATTATAAGCCTCCCGGCTTGATGACGCGTCCCAAGAGATGAGAACAGGCGTTGTAAGCCCCCGTGGCTAATAAAAGCTCCTTGAATCCTCGGACGCTTTCATGATTGTAATCATCATATGATAAGATACAGTTGCACATCGTGAGGGGAACTTTTGAGCTAATTAAGACCGCAATCCCTCCATAGGTGCATCCCAAAATAGTAATAATCTTCCAAGATAATGTGTTATTCTTCCCTTGGAATCTGTTTAAGACAAAAGGTCTTCTTGTGAGATGACAAATTATGAAAACAAGAGAGGAATGAGATATGGAAAAATTTGCTACTATCCCTCATCAACCTCACCAGCCTCTCACCTCCATTGCATCCCCATGGCCGTTCGCAATATGGGGGATTGATCTGATAGGACCCTTACCGAGAGCAGTCAATAACTATCGGTTCCTCATCGTAGCCGATGGTCACGATCACGGAGCAGAAGACCTTCCAGTTCATCTGGAAGAATGTGATATGCAGATATGGTCTACCCAACACCCTCATCTCGGATAACGGGACCCAGTTCAAGAATGCCTCTTTACAGAAGTACTGTGAGAGGGTAAGTATCAAACAATTTTTCTCCACCCCAGGCCGACCTCAGGCCAATGGGCAAACCGAAGTTACGAACAGGACAATCCTAGATGGGATTAAGAAGAGGCTTGAGGAGGCAAAAGGAAGATGGGTCGAGGAGTTATATGCAGTATTGTGGGCATACAGGACGACAGTAAGGACCCCTACCGGGGAGACCCCATTCATGTTAGCTTATGGATCAGAAGCAGTCATCCCCACCGAAGTGGAGTTTCCTACTCATAGGGTCCAAATGTATGATCCCCAGGGGAATATGGAAGAGAGAAGACTTGACCTAGACCTGATTGAGGAAAGAAGGCAGGATGCTGAGATAAGGCAAGCTTCCTACCAGCAGAGGACCGCAAAGTTTTACAACCAAAGGGTGAAACAGAGGCCTATCGCAGTGGGAGACTTGGTTCTTAAAAAGACTTGGCAGAAACCCAACAAGCTCCATCCTAATTGGCATGGCCCATATAGGGTCATCGATGAAGTTGTCCCGGGGACCTACAGGCTAGAGAACCTGGAGGGGGAACCTTTCTCAAACCCCTGGAATGCAGATCATTTGAAAAAATACTACCAGTAGTGTTGTAAGGTCTTGATAAGCCATAGTTGTAATAAGCATTGTTTCGACAGAACACATTGAAGATTAATGAGAAGTATCAGTGTTTCCCTCATCCAGTGGTTATCAGTTCTAGTATACATGCAAAGAAGTTGAACCCTCGGCTATAATGAGGATCAGTGGAGGGGACGACCCCACCACAGTCCTCAAGAAAGACGAGGGAAGATTTCATATATATCATTAATTTTATAAGTTGATCCCTCGGCTATAATGGGGACCAGTGGAGGGGACGACCCCACCACTGTCCTCAAGAAAGACGAGGGAAGACTTCAAAATCCATTAAATTGGAAAGTTGATCCCTCGGCTATAATGGGGACCAGTGGAGGGGACGACCCCACCACAGTCCTCAAGAAAGACGAGGGAAGACTTCAAAATCCATTAAATTGGAAAGTTGATCCCTCGGCTATAATGGGGACCAGTGGAGGGGACGACCCCACCACAGTCCTCAAGAAAGACGAGGGAAGACTTCAAAATCCATTAAATTGGAAAGTTGATCCCTCGGCTATAATGGGGACCAGTGGAGGGGACGACCCCACCACAGTCCTCAAGAAAGACGAGGGAAGACTTCAAAATCCATTAAATTGGAAATTTGATCCCTCGGCTATAATGGGGACCAGTGGAGGGGACGACCCCACCACAGTCCTCAAGAAAGACGAGGGAAGACTTCAAAATCCATTAAATTGGAAATTTGATCCCTCGGCTATAATGGGGACCAGTGGAGGGGACGACCCCACCACAGTCCTCAAGAAAGACGAGGGAAGACTTCAAAATCCATTAAATTGGAAAGTTGATCCCTCGGCTATAATGGGGACCAGTGGAGGGGACGACCCCACCACAGTCCTCAAGAAAGACGAGGGAAGACTTCAAAATCCATTAAATTGGAAAGTTGATCCCTCGGCTATAATGGGGACCAGTGGAGGGGACGACCCCACCACTGTCCTCAAGAAAGACGAGGGAAGACTTCAAAATCCATTAAATTGGAAAGTTGATCCCTCGGCTATAATGGGGACCAGTGGAGGGGACGACCCCACCACTGTCCTCAAGAAAGACGAGGGAAGACTTCAAAATCCATTAAATTGGAAAGTTGATCCCTCGGCTATAATGGGGACCAGTGGAGGGGACGACCCCACCACTGTCCTCAAGAAAGACGAGGGAAGACTTTAAAAACCATTAAATTGGTTATCAGAACCCTCGGCTATAATGAGGACCAGTGGAGGGGACGACCCCACCACTGTTCTCAAGAAAGACGAGGGTAGACTTTATTTAAAAATCATTAATTTGATCATTTGAACCCTCGGCTATAATGAGGCCTGATGAGGAGACGACCCCACATTGGTCCTCAAAAAGACGAGGGAAGGGTTAGTATCATCATCATCAACGAAGAAGCAAATTTGCAAGGAACAAACCATAACAGAATTAAACATGGAAGACAACAGTTATGGGAGACAGTTGTGAAAGGAAGAGACGATGGTATTAATATAAAGCATCAAGTGTTTTACAATATACAGAACAAAAATACAAAAACAAGGGTATGGGCTACAGGCAGCCACCCTAGGGGACGACATCAGAGGGCAGAGCCTCAACATCAACCGATGGGGTCTCTTCAGCAATCATGACTGGCCGACCCTCAGACGTGCCGACCCCCTCAACATGAACTTCAGATGTACCGACCCCCTCGATCTGGACTTCGGACTCCACTTGGTTGAGGGCCTCAGCAATTAGAGGGTCGTCCAATTGAACACCCTCCAGTGATGGGCGAACAGAGGAGACGACATCGCCAAATTTGAGGACGACCCATCGGCAGGCCGTCCTGATACCCCTCTCAAGATATTCAAGGCCGAAGCCCTGAAATTCATCTGAGGTCTTGTACGCCTCCACAGCATCAGCCTCAGCTTTCTTGATGGCTGCTTCCAGATCAGTCTTATGCTGGGCCTCCAGGTTGAGCAGAGCCTCATCCTTGCCCTTGATCAACAAGTCCTTGTCCATGATCAACAAGTCCTTAGCCTGAAGATCGGCATCATGTTGCTTCGTCAGCTCATCAAGGACTCTAGCGTGCTCAGTCCTTGCACTCTCCAGCTCGGCCCTAGCAGTGTCCAACTCTGTCCGTAGGTCAGCCTCTTGTTGAATGGCCCTCTCAGCTTCGTGAAATTTCTGTTGGTTCTCAGCCATCCATTTGGTGGCTGAGGTGAGGGCACAGACAGACTGCAAGAAAAAATGAGCAAATGTCAAGAGGAGCCGATGGAACAGTTAATGAAAGAATGAAATTAAAGGTCAAGACCAATACCTGAGCCAGGGAGTGCAGACCGTAGTCATACACTTTGGCAGGGGGCATCTTCGCCAAGAACTCGAAGTCGGAGGCCGACGGTGCAGAGAACATCGAGGCCTTTGCTGCCTTCAAGTTGGCAATAAGAGATGAGGGGTCGGCCCTCAGATGGGACAGATTTCGAGACCAGAAGGCCCCCATGCTTGATGAAGAGGTTGCACCCTCAGAGGCCTCGGCCCTGGCCCTCGTCTTAGGGTCAGGACGAGGCTCGAGTGGAGCCTCAGGCTCCTTCCTTTTGTGGCTAACAGCTGTCGGCTCATCAACTGTCGGCCCTGAGGCCCTTGTCTTCTTCGGAGCTTGCTGAGGCTCCTTCCCCTTCTTCTTTGTCAGACCAGCAAGAAGACTTGGAGCAGTCATATCCCAGAGGTAATCTGACACACCTGCAGGACGATCTGAAAAGGATACGATGCATCAGAAAAATAAAGAGATAAACAGGAAACACTTGCATAAAGAGAAAAAGTAAAACGTGCTGTATAACTCACATAGTTCCGTCAGAGGGCCGACCCTCAGACCAGCTGCTTTGAGGTACCGAGGGGTCATCAAATCTTCGAACTTTGGGATCTCACCCTCTCTCCCCCGTCCCCTCAGATACTCAACAATATCACTTTCCTCCAGGCTAAGTCCGGGGTCTGACCTAGCCTTCATGGAGGGATTAGACCATCTGTTAGGAACCCTCGGAGCATCGGCAGAAGGGGACGCCTCGGTGGAGCTCTCCCATGCCCCAGATATGAAGAAGAACCTTTTTTTCCAATCATGATTGGAAGTTTGAGCTACGTGGAGCAGCTTCTTCTCAGACCTTCTCGCCCCTAGATGATAGTATCCGGGCTGCTTAGATGAAGAGGTGATATTGTAGCAGGCCAAGAATACGTCGGACGAGGGTTCATCGGTGAAAGCGTTTTTCCACAAAGAGATGTACCCCAGAATCGTCCTCCATGAGTTGGGTGGAAGTTGAGAGGGGGAGACGCCCAGAGCCGACAGAATGTCTACAATGGCAGGGTGGAAGGGAAGTCTGACACCTACTTTGAACATCTGCTCGTAGACTGCAACTTCTCCCTCTTCACCCTCAAAAACCCTCTCATCCTCAGAGGGAACCCTCATAGTTACCCCAGAGGGCACTCCGTAGATATGCCTCCATATTAGAAGGTCCCTATCCCTGACAGAAGATATAAAAGACGAGGCATGGGAGGTATCAACCTCGTCATCTGTATCGTCGTCCTCGTCTTCATCCCCCTCCCTCTCATCACCTACAGGGGGACCCTGAGGGAAAGCCACTTGGAAGGCATTGGGGGATAGGGTTGTCACAGGGACAGCCTCAGAGGGGATCGTGCCCCCGGCCTCTCGGGGAGGGCTAAGGTCAGACGTGTCCCTCCTACCAGACGTTCCAGCACCAGTAGGAGAGGAGGTTCTCTCGTCCATTTCACTTGGTTTGGGAGTGTCGGACGGACGAGACGACGACCCACAAGACTCAGAGGGTTCAGACGGTCTTATAGTGGCAAGAGGGATGGCAAAGATGGGTCGTACCCAATTAGGGTCGGCCCCTCGTCTCCTCTCTTCCTCTTCCTCTATTCGTCTGATCTCGGTAAATAGTTTCTCACTCAGAGATGGGAATTCAGACACTAAGTTGTAAAGCCTTCTAAGCATTAAGGGGAAGACCCTACACTTGAAGAATTACACTGGACTTGGTTAATTCAACTACAAACACTTGAGGGATTGACCAGGTTTGACTTTTGGATCAAACTAAAGAACTAAAACGTTTTTCGTCAAGAATGTTCAAGAACTACCAACCGGAGAAGACACCGGAAAATGCAATGGGGGAACTCTAAGAAAGTATTGACCTACGACCCTAAAAAATATACGAAAATGAAGACAAAAGAAGGCACGAAGAGAAAAAGGTTACCTGATGACGAGAGAGCAAGAGCGCAGTAGGGCCAGAAAAGCTGAAGGCTGCAAATGGCGACTGGTTCTAGAGAGAGAAAATGGTTAGGCGCGAAGAAGAAGAAGATGGAGAGAGAGAGTTTAAAAACCCTTAAATACCTTAGCAGTAAATGAGCACATTTGCCAAGAAGGGTGCAATCAGGGCACAAAGCCCCATGCAAGTATGCAGCCGCCCTGCCTTGGAAACCGGAACAACAATGAGTACCTGCCCAAGTGTCACTCACCTAACTGATCATACACGCATCTCAATTTCAACATTATCCCTCAGCCATCTCAACGGCACCTATGGCTAAGGGCTGGGGGGTGATTGATATACCCGTTTATATTCTAGGAGGGTCGCCTCCACAAAGGACGACCCTAAGAGGGGCCGACCCTTCACCAGGCCCCAACTGGCCTTCACCAGGCCCCAACTGGCCTTCACCAGACCTAGACGACCCTACGAGGGGCCGACCCTTCACCAGGCTCCAGACGACCCTGCGAGGGGCCGACCCTTCACCAGGCTCCAGACGACCCTACGAGGGGCCGACCCCTCGCCAGGCTCCGGACGACCCTACGAGGGTACGACAGTACGAGGACAGAATCAAGCCAGACTCACTACCGGAAGAAACTTTGCCCTCGGCCTCGGCTCATAGGCCGAGGGTGATATCATGACGGCGCGTGATTTGGGAGACGCGTGGAGCAGTGCGCGTGAGGCTCATATGACACGTGGAAGACCGTTACAACTGAATCACCCCTCACGTGAGGGAATATCATGTCATCATTTGGCATCTACAGATGTCAACAGGGGATTGGCTAGATCATTATTCACATGCACCATGCTTACCTGGGGGGGGTACACTACACCCCCCAAGACCTATATATACTTGTCACCCCTAACCCTACAGGGGATCGATCCATGAACAGTAGCCCTAGCTAAAACTCTGCTTGTACACACACAATAGAGAGAGAGTGAGAGGGTTATGTGCATTGTATCCAAGGCCATTAGTGCCCATACTTAGTGGATCACACACTCACAGTGGATGTAGGCCAAATTGGCTGAACCACTATACATCATTGTCTTATTCCCTCTTATACTCATCCCCTTCTATACACTTACATACTTATACACTCATACACCTCTATGGCTGCCATGGCTGCTATTGTTTGAGCTCACTAACACTTATCTGGTGGTGCTAAATCTTAGCATCATCACCATATAAGACACAGGTCTGGGAAAGGATGTGATACGTGATGCAAAGACACGATTTGATTTGTTTTCAGACTCACAGACAGGGTATTATTTTAAAAATGGGCAAAATTGTGCAAAAAATTAGGCTATAGGCGACCCAAAAATTTAGACAGAGTTTTGCATTAAAATCGACAAACTAGGTATGAGTGTACTAGTATAGACGCCTATATGAGGTTTATGCATATGAGGTTACTGTAAGGGTTCCCCCCTTTGGAATGACTTCCCCGATATACCTCTTGCCTATAAGGGCAATCACTCATCGGTACATATTAAAAATCCATTTGATATGCCTGAGTGTACATGAATTGCCTTACAATATACCTTATGGTGATGGTGCGTATGAGAGATAATTCAATATATTTAATGTACGTAGATGAGTTCCTTGTTGTATACCTCCCTTAGTCAGTTCAGTGAAGCAGTACGATGTGAGGGAACCATTTTATATACATCGAAGGTACTTGGCCAATGGAAGGTGTGAGTCATGGTTAACTACGCCCATAAAACTAGCAACCCATCAACCCTAGTACAAGACACAAAATGGTGAAAATATAGTGTTGACATGATGTAGTCTGTGAAATGCATGGGTCTTAATTATAATTTTTATGCAAAGTTTTACATATGCTAAGAGAAATATGTACAACTACTAAACATGAAGTAGAATATGTGAATACACATAAGTGAAATGGAAAATAGCTAAATATATGAGGAGAGTCAAGTGATTAAATATATACTAGTAGTGTTAAGCATGCAGTATGTACAAAAGGAGAAAGCGTGGTGACATATATAAGGCATGAGACATGTGGATATACACAAGTAAGATGGATAAAGTGAGAAAACCATGGTGACATGTATAAGTGGAAACAATGTTGAAGTGTGTGTAAATGAGAGTAATGTGAAAGTGTGTGTAAGTGAGAGTAATATAGTAGTGTGTGCAAGTGACATGGTATATATACAAGTGAATGTGAATGATGTGAGTAAGCATGTGAATATATACAAGAGGAAATAAGCATGGGTATTTACAAGTGACATGGAATAGGTGAATTATGTGCATAAGTAGAGTGAAATGTGGAAGATATATACAAGTGAATGTGAAGCACGAGATATATACAATTGAGGAAAGCATGAAGCATGTGATAGAAAAGGTGATATGTACATGTGAGGAGCAAATGAGGACAATGGAGAAAAGAATATACATGGATAGTGTGACATGCGCATGGCATATATAAAACTTGTGAGCATGAGATTAAGAAGAATATACAAGTGAAAATTTTTACACATTTAGAAAAATAGATAGGGAAAAAGGAAAAAAAGAAGATATATAAAAGTGAATGTGAAGTATGAGATATATGCAAGTGAGGAAAGAATGGAGCATGTGATATAAAAGATGATACGAATATGTGAGGAGAAAATAATCAAGATGGAGAAAAGAATATACATGGATAGTGTGACATGAGCATGGCATATATACAATATGTGAGCCGGAGATTAAGAAGAATATAAAAGTGAAAATATATACACATATAGAAAAATAGATAGGGGAAAAGGAAAAAAAAGCCCACGTAAAATAGAGTCTAGTCCTCTAAAAATAAAAGTCCCCAGAGGAGTTGCCACTATGACCATTCAGGTTTATTGGGTGTGCCCCAAGGACTTGATTGAAGATGGGGTCAAGGAATATAATTCCCTTTCCTCCACTCACGCGATGTTCACAGGCTCCCATGGATATAAAAGGCCGTCGTTAAAAGGTGGTGAAAATGTAGAAAATGGGGTCTCCATTCTATTTTACTCAAAACTGGCAAAATATATAGCCGTCCCTAGAGAAAAGACATAAAAAGACTGACTGATGCATACAAAACTAAATATATCAAGGGTCTGGGGCCTATGTTACAGAATGGGAAGGTGTTAGACACCTATTACTGCCTTTAGGTCTCTCATAGGCTATAAAAATATTCTCCTATTTCTCATAAAGTGTGTAGAGTGCATGTGGTGTGAAAACGTTTATATGCGCAAAAAGTGCACGAGGAGTGAAATCATCGTGTTCACATCATGGGAAAGACGGGAACGAATAATTCAAATGAGTACAATTAAAAAATATATGCTATGCGAGTGGTGCACCTGATCATGATTCATTATAAATAGTGAATATGCATGTACGACGGGATCACAAAAGGATAGTACAATAAGTTATATATATATATATATATAGTAATGGAATGATAATGAATAAAATGTAAAAAATGAAGAAAAAGGAGGACTCGAATCCCAAGGAAAAATTGGGATGCATATGTAGCCAAAACCTGAATCAAAGTCTACGTAGTTCCAAATAACAAAAGGGTGGGTTAAACCCATAATACCGAATCTAAATTTCTTTGTTTGATCTATGAAGAAAGTGTGGATAAGTAGTGAAAACGTGAAGAAATGGGAGAAAACTTTAATTTGGGATTTAAGGGTTAACACTATTTTGGGTTTTTTGGGTTCTATGAAAATAAGTTTTGTGAATATATGTAGATAAAGAGGTGGTTATAGGTGATAAAGGAGAAACAAATGCATAAATATGCCAAGACTAATAAAGTGTAAGAAATGATACCGAAATATTAAGCTTGAGTAGATAGGATGTAGACGTTATAAGAAATTGAGATATGATTTTCGAGATACGTTGGATAATTTTGAAGGGTGACGTAATGGTGGTGAAAAGGTGAGGTGAGAGTGAGGAAATGGAATATTGGAAAGAATTTTTGGAAAAGATTCCTTAAATAGGAAAATTTTGAAGGCTGGGTGGGTTTTTCAGTCAGCATAGGCCTTGGACTGCCTATAGGCATAGTTGCCAGACTTGGCGACCAAGTAAAGTACCCTCTACCTATAGGCATAGGTGAGGGGGTGCCTATATGTAGTCAAAAGGTTGATATTCCAAAAAAAAGAACGTAAAATAGAAATTGTAAGTCTATTTCGTGCACAAATAAGATCGTTGGAAAGGGAATTTAGAGATATAAAGAAGTGCATTGAGGTACTCTCAGGTTCGAGAGTTTATTGAAACCAAACGGATCTCACAAGAGTTCCATGATCTCCCGTTTAGGGTTTTTAGAGTAAAAAGGCATCTAATGCAAATCATAAGTTCGATTCGCGCATGATATGGGCCATTGGAAAGGGGATTCAGGGTCCTATAAAAGTGTGTTGAGAAACTCTCAAGTCTAAGAGTTAACCAAAGTCAAATGAAGCTCAATAAACATCCGGTGACCTTTCGAGTAAAAAGAGTGTTAAATGAAAATTATAAGTACAATTGACACGATATGGATTATTGGAAAGGGGATTCAGAGCCCTACGAAAGTATATTGAGATACTCATGATTAGATGAGTTGACCAAAGTCAAAAGGAGCTTGAGTAGAATTTGCTAACCTCCAATTTAGGATTTGAAGGAGGACTAGGGCTCCAAGGGTTAAAGGGATGGTTCTTGGACCTATGGTGGCATATTGTGGGGGTACTATAATGGGGTGTCTACAAAGTCAATTTAAAAGTGGATCATTTTCGATCCAAATTTAGATCTAAGTGTGTGTGAAATCGAATATGTATACAAGAAGTAATCAATCATATAATATGTCGTGAGGCAAGATATGCAAGGAACACACTCCTCCTCAAGGTAAAAAACTTGGTGCATCCTAGTCTCTAATGAGCTTTTAAAAGAAAGTTTACCCAACGCAAAAAGGTGACTCTATCTTATTTCCTAACAAGAAGTTACGTATGGATGTTAAAACTCTCCTCTGTTCCAATGAGTGAATTGTTGAAAGATCTATTGATTGTATATGGAAGTCATATTATCCATCCTCAAATCGCACCAAGATTGACATTTTCAATAGACCGAACACCTCCTTTTAGATCTTGGAGTCTATATTAAGAAATTCAGATGTAGAATTAAATCGTGACTATGTGGTATTAAACTTTATATCACTCTCTAATCTCACAAATCGTGAATGTAGGGTTGGTTCAAATTTCCCTCAATTTTTCAAAGATCAAGTGAAGATGACAATTGAAGTGTTTAAATCTGATCACTTACCTCAAAAATACTCTCTTTAGGTAAGAGAAATACTCGAGAAAATAAGCTTTAAAAATGGGAAGGAAAACATCCTCCTTATAGAGTTTTTTGAAAAATTGGGGTGCATCATTCGCACGCATACAATTAGGCCCCGTGCACACAATTTTGTGTAGAAATCCTTGTCACGAAGAAAATATGAGAGGCATGCAGATGGTACGAAATTGACCCCGTGCATACGCTTTTAGGCAGATAAGTTTTTGAATTTAAAATGTGTTGGTCGTGCGCACATATATAAACACAACATTTTCCAAGCCTATTCCATCCGTGTGCACACTTGTAGGTAAAATATAGGATTCACCTAAACAAGCTTTCAAAGCGATGATTTTCAACAACATTTTATTTGATGAAAATAGTAATCATTTTTAATAAAATATATGAACGTGTAAGTGTGTGTTAAACTTGGAAGATTCAATTAAAACTACCTTAAAAGGGTACGATCTTGAAATCTTCAAAGTTTGCATACGGAATATTTAATGTAGACAGGTTGCATGATCTTCAATATCAGTGCACATAGATTCTAATGAGTAAGACTATCTCTAACTATCATCTCACTATGAATCAATATTTTCGTTTTGATTTTGATCATGACTCAAATGCTTTGAAATGAAATTAAGCCAACCAAACTATATATACAAAGATTTACATTCTTAACCTCCCCTTTTGGTTCTATGGAAAACCCTGAAACCAAAAAAATCTTGATTACGACGACCAAACTCACCCCATGTAATGAGAGTGTGTGTCTTAATGAACATGAAATCCGTAACAAAACTGAAAAATCAGAACCAAAAGTCTGAAAATGGGATTGAGCCGCACCATTATTACAATACCTTAAATACATGAATCAAAACCAAAAGACCATGCAAGTATGGAACGCAGAAAGAGAAACTCCCCTTGCTTTGGGAATCCTCCGATAAGAAATCAATATGAATAAAGACATGAATAAGCATGAACTTATATGAAATAGATAAATACCTCTAATCATATCAATCTTAACAAAATGTTCTCCCCCTTTATTAAACAAATCTAATAAATGATGTTTCTCACATAATAATTCCCAAACCAAGGTTCTGAAAGTCAAGAGAATCATGGTACTCATAGATTGCATTCTCCTTGGACTTTTGCACAGCAATAACAATGGCTTTATTCACCTTCTTCTCAAACTCAGAACTGTCTAAAGAGAAATCCTAGCCTCATTCCTTTCTTAGATTAGAGTGTTGATCTCCATTCTTTTCTCATTATTATAGTTTTCCAGCTCACTATTACTCTCTCCTACAAGGGCCTTGTATTTTCCCTTCTATTCGTCCAAGGACTTTTTATTGTCATGAGCATTCACCAGAGCATTATTTTTTTCTTAGTCCACTATCGAAGGTCGAACATCATTAACAAACCCTACATTCAAAAGGATGTGATCACATCAACAACCGATCAAAAGTTGGAGAAATGTAAACCAACTAATAGAATCACAAAACTAGAAAACTTTAGTAATTGTAAGATCAACCTCTTCACCTCTATCCATGTTTGCAAAGTAACCCTTATCACAATCTGGCAAGTTGTTCACCAAGAAGTCACGAGACGTCACTTAATTGGCATAAAGAGTTTTAGGGTCAACTTGAATAAATTGATATATGTCCCTGAATAGGGAGAGTATCTACTGCATAAGTGGCCTAGTTGGGCTTAGGGTGGTCTCAGTCAGTTTGGAAGGACCAATCTCCCCCCTTTTCCTTTTAGAATGCTTACTACCAAAAGGCTCCTTGTCCTCCCTCTTAGTTTTTTCAGTGGGCTCACAAGCCATGACTTGGACTTTATAGCACGGTCACACACGATCTTAGGAATCAATATATCCCACTCTTCTGTGCTAAGGTTAGAATTGTTATCAATTCAACTTGTAATTAGCTAACTATGATATGCAGACTATCCAAAAAATGGTACAAGACAAGAAAATCATGAAGATCTTTTAAAGGATAAGGGTTGGAAATGATCACAAAATCTTTAATCTTGGCTAAAGGGGACAACTCCTCGTAGGTCTAGATCCCAGACTTGACGACATCATCTACTAGTTGCCAATTGGTAGCACTCAGACCTAGGGTAACTATATATGTAAAGTATAGAAAATAAACAAAATGTAAGTATCGATAGTAAACTGTGCAATTCTATAATATAGATAATGAATAAAATAGAGGAATATATACTGCTAAATGGAAGCGTTCCCCAGTCACGAGGGACCCTTACGACCCCTTCTCATGTTTTTCCACCGAGACATTCCTAATTCTCATCAACATAGAAGAAACCGATTTTCCAGTGGGGATTAGAGGTTTTACAAACCTTCAAAAGATTTCTCTTTGGATTACGAGGGATAAAAAAGTAGTACCCAGGAAATTTCTTCATTGAAATAAAGGTGTAAACACTTTAAAAAATTCCCCAGGTTATGTTCTCACCATGGACAAACCTTCAAGCTATGATGATGTCGAGATGTGAAAGTATATCTACAAGATGTGAAAGTATATCTCGTATATAGGTGTGGAAGGGAAGCCAAAACCATAAATGAAACATAACATAACATCACATAACTCAATCTCAGAGTAATTCCTCAAATCGTATGCTCTCTTGTCATTAGTTAGAGTTCTCATTGTAATTGGAGTTTTTTATCCCATAAAATGTTGGTTCCTATAAGCTTTTAATCGACTAATGGTACTCCTTTAAAGACAAGCTTGGGAGAGATCTTGGGTATAAACTTTTTCGTCATCAATAGACCCCTCTGCAATGTCATGGTTGAGATGAGGAAACCCAATGGTAAGCTCCACATATGAAGTATGTTATAACTATCAATCATACTCATCAAGATTGACTACTTCCTGGGTGTCAGTATCTCTTTTAAAAGAAGTAGCCTCAAAGTTAGAGGATGAAGCATCTTCAAAGTCAAAGGATGAAGTAACCCCAGAGGAAGAGGAAGAAGATTGAGTAGAGGAAGATGAGGATGAAGCAAATGGTGGAGCTCAATCATCTACCCTAGTAATAACCTAGAAGAAGAGGCAAGTTTAACAATCATAATCCAATAACAGATCATCACATCATAGAGGATGTCATCCATGGCAGTTGTGAAGGAGTCATCGTCTCCACTCATAGCATTTCTACCGATGGAATAATCACTAGGATGACGAGGCACGATTGACCTAAATCTGGGAGGGAGGTCAGAATCCTCAGGGATACGAGGATAAACTCTGAAAATAAGGCCTTTGGGGATAAATAACCGAAAGGGGTATCGACCAAAAGTAACCCTGAGTAAAACTCTCAGCCTAAAGTGTTTCCTTAGCTAAATTTTCACTAAAATCCCTAAAGAACTCCCCAAAAGGACTAGGCATTCATAAACTTACAAACATAATGTACATTATAAGGTTAAAATATCAAACTAATCCAAAGTTGATGAAGTTAAGAAAGAGCAGTGAAGAACAATGCCCTTTTTACAGCTAACGATTTTGATGGCAATGAATAAATTGTTATGCATTACAAAATATTTCAAGAAAAAGATCTAAAAGGGGCAAACCTTACGAAAAATGGAGAAAGGAGGTAATAACTCTACAAATTCCCAAAGACTCTTGAAAATTACCCTAGAGAGAGAAGTTATGAAATGATTTACAAGTTATAACCAACCTCTGTATAAGATAAGTAATGGGTTGGGTCTCACATGCCATGCCTTCGCCTTGGGAAGTGTAAATGGCATAAGGAAATTCAAAACATAAAGGGCTGACAATTTCCAAGAGGCATTCTATTAAACCCACTATTGGCTATCGTCCTAAGATAAAAGGGTGTACAAAAAAATATTATCGACCTACATAGGGTTGACTCTTACATTTTGGGGACCTTCAGTTCCTTCGGCTAAAGAATTTCAAGGACCTTAATATCCTTTAATCTATAGGGTGTCGACTCCTCCATGTCAAGGAGCTTATTGTACTTCGACTTTGAAGGGGCTAGATACTCCATTTCAAGGACCCTCGGCTCTTTAGACCTATATATAAGGGGTCGACTCCTCTATTTTAAGGATCCTCAACTCCTTTGACCTATAAGGGGTCGAGTCTCGATTTTAATAACCCTCACTCCTTCGGATCCCTTTTAATAACACTCATTTCAATAACCCCTCCTTCATCATTTTAAGGATCCTCATCTCGCTTTGCCTACAGAGGGTTCATTACTATATTTTGAGGATGCTCAACTCCATCGACATGTAGAGAACCGACTCTTACATTTTGGGGACCCTAAGTTCTTTCGACTCCTCCATTTCAGGGATCCTCATTTCTTTCATCCTGTAGAGGGATATATACTCCATTTCAAGTACCCTTAGCTCCTTCGGCCTCTATGGGTCGACTATACTATTTTAAGGAACTTTCTCTCCTTCAGCCTATAGGGGGTCACCTCCCCCATTTTAAGGACCCTCATATCCTTTAACCTACAAGGGGAGACCTCTCTATTTTAAGGACTATCTACTCCTTTAGCCTATATAGGGTTAACTCCTCCATTTCATGGACCCTCATTTCCTTCGGCCTACAGCGACTGAGATCCTCCGTTTCAAGGACCCTCAACTCATTCAGCCTATAAGGGGGTGGATCCTTTATTTCCCTAACCCTTATATCCTTCAATTCATGGGGTTCGACTCCTTTAATTCAAGGACTATGAGTTCCTTCAGCCTATAGATGGTTAGATCCTATATTTTGAGGACCCTCAGCTTCTTTGAATATCATAAGTTCAACTCCTACATTTTAAGGACTCTCATCTCCTTCATAATATCATCTCTTAGGAGGTTCGACTCATAGCCTCCAATCTCATATCACAGTTGGAACATTAGATACGATTAAATCCTAAGGGGTAATTGATGATCATGAAATGGTCTCATCTTGAGAATGTGAGTATTTTGGATCCTTAGCCCAAAATAGGTCGACCTCATAAAGTCGACCTCATATGCTCATATGGTCAGCCAAATTGCACCAGAAAGCTAAAAATGCATAGGATTCACTGAAAAGGGTATTTAATTCATATTAGGCCTGCATAAGTGTGTGCACATGTTTGTATTGCACATGAAAAGAATGTTCTTACATTCTACACAAATTCTAGATGGAAAGGTGGAAGCATCTAAGAGGAGGATGTCATCTATCATGCATCACGTGACTTGGGGTGAACATTACACTCGAATTCACCTATAAATACCAAGCAACCTTTTAATTATTCCATAAGTCTTATTTATTACTCTATCAAAATTCTCTCTAGTGAGAGAAGGTATATCATTCTAACTAGTAAAACATTATTCATATAGTGATATACAAGTTACTTCTATAGTGGATGCAAGATGATTCACTGAATCACTTATATATGTATGTTAATTTATCTCTTACTTTATTTACTGCATTTATTAGTGTTTATTATCATATCCAGATCATGTTTACTTTCAATACTCATTGAGTTCCTTATTCATTATTAAATGTTACATTCATTGCAATATCTGATTGGCACCATCTGTGAAAATCTACCGTTAACTCAGTTGTTTTTCACGGATGAACTCACTCATAACTAATTATCGACACAAAGCTGAGTTACCTCAGATCTGAATCTATAGTTTAAGGGTTTGGGTTAATGGTTTCCCCATATCCCATCTTCAACTCATTTTTTGGGTATTATATGAACTTGATATTAGTTTTGAGCATAATTTTGGGTGAAATGACTATTTACCATCATATTTCTGGTATTTTGATGCTAAATAATCTCCTGCTCATTCCTAACTCTGTTTATTCACTAGATTTGGAAATTATGGGTATAAATATTAACCGAGAAGTTTAGATCTCATTTTACAGTTCAACTCTCTTATTCATTATTTTTTGGGTTGAATTCCTTATTTGGAACACAAATTTTTTGATCAAAAAACATCATCAGACTGACCACCACTATCTCCAGGTATATTGCATGCTAAAAGTAGTGCACCACCTTTAGATATGGTAGAGCTCACTGGAGCACTAAAAATGATGATAGCCAATTAAGAAAAAATAAAGTCACATATGTTGGTTCTTACCCAAACATTAGTAGGGAGACTATCGAAGGGGGTTGTGAACCCTCATACTTCGGTGATCAAGGGTAGACAAAACCCCACCAAAAGAGTTTATCTGTGCACCGAAGAAAACTAGTCCATCGGGATTAAGTCATAGAAATATTAAAGGGTCCCATCATCTTGAATTGGGATATGAAGAGAGGAATCAAAGCAATGAAGTCCCAAAAGAAGGGTTGGAGGCATAGGCTGAATAAGAACCAAGAAGCCGGTATCAATCTTATCAACAAGGTAAAATCTTCGATACCCCAAGAATAATATCATCAATATAGACAAAACATTCGTCATAATAGAGGGAAAGTACCATCACTAGGCTCATAAAGTCATCAACCTTTGAGAACCTAGGTTCTAGATGTCTTGCCCTAACATTTATTTATAGCCATCGTGACATGAGGAGGTATGTTAAGGAATTCATGAGAACACCGACCCCTAATGGGTTTGATCTACGTTGGTCCTCAAGAGCCATCTTATACTTTGACTAATAGGAGCTGAATGGAGTTAAAAAAAGAATGATCCGAAGATAACCATCCCAAAAGGTATAAGCCTTAGAAAAGTTACATTTAGAGAATAGAAAACAAATTGGGTGATCTAATGAAGATTAAGAACCCATTGGAAATGGGATATATGGAAGGGTCACCCTTCATCCCAAAAATTATCAGTTGTCCCACTCCTGCGAAGTTTAAACTCCCATTGGTAATGCCATGGTATGACGGGGAAAAAATCCTATTTACCATGTAGAAATGTACCAATCAATTATCTATATCTACTCAGTGTTAGATGAAACGAGGTCCCAATCATTCTCAGGTACCCTCACTAGGGCAACACACGTATGGTACACATACCTGCCTAAAGGGAAAATCAAAAACTTTAAAGAGCTTGAGGATAAGATCATATACAACTTCTTATTCGTCTTGAAATTAGCTAGAAGGGTGACTTACCTCCTAAATTTATGAGAAAAAGGGGGAGACATTCAAGGACTTCATCCCCAGGTGCAACAAAGAGAAACTTGAAGTTGTGAACTATGCCAAAAAGATCGCGGCGACAACCCGCATTAATGGTATCTTACCCAAAAAACTATATTGGACACTTTAGAAAGACTATCCTATAACAATGAATGAAATTATAGTGAAGTTCGGGAAGGTCATGGCATTTGAAGAGGAAATGGTAGTCGAGAAGGGAGAGCTCAAAGAAGATGGGTCAGTAAGTCTTCTCAGAGAAGGACAAAGACAAAGGAGTCAAGAAGTATCAGGAGAAGTCAAAACACAAGTTCAATAATTACACACCCCTCACTATGCAAGTGCATCACATTCTGAATGGAATTAAAGATGAAGAGGAAATCAAATGGGCAGGAAAACTGAAGTCACCGTCGAACAGTAGAAACAAAAATATGCACTGCGAATTTTACAAAGACAATGGTCATGATACCAATGATTGTTACGCTAATAAGGATGATATTGAGAAACTTATCAAGAAAGGTTGTCTAAAAAAACTCCTGGATTAGAATGATTTTCCTTAGGAGAAAAGAAAGAAATAAAGCTCTCACGTGAAGTATAAATCCAATAAAAAATAAGGTAAAAAGCCAAAAGAGGGGGATCCAGAGAATGACTCGGATGAAGAGATATAATTACCTAAAAAGCCTAAGTGTCCCAATAGAGACTTGCACTTGATCTCATTTGGTATACACATGATTTTCTGCAGGAGTCACTATTGGAGGATTTGAGCTGACCGAAAGAAAGGCATACGTGGGAGAAGAAAGAGACATAGCTCGACGAATGGATATAAATCGTATGACGAAAAAGGAAGAACAAATTATCCCTAGGAATATGAACATTAATCATCTGATTGTTGGATTTTTAAGGCTTGATTTGAATAATATCCTTTACCACACGATGACCTATTAGTCATGAGCCTCATGGTTCACCAATGCAATGTTTTTCATATCCTTATTAATGGAGGAAGCTCCACAAATGTAATATTTTGGGACTGTTTGAAAGGACTAAAGCTTAATGTGAAATAATTGAAATCCTACCATTAACCCTTCATCGATTTCAGTCGAGAGAATGTCTTCCCACTCAAAATGGTGGAGTTATATGTCTTTATGGGAAATTAGCTGACTTGTTTGACATAGAAAGTGAACTTCTTCATCATGGACTAACATGTAATCTCAACATACAACATAATTTTAGGATGAGTCTCCCTAATGAAATTTGAAGTAATACCATCTACCTTGCATCAGATGATGAGGTTTCCTACTTACTTCGGGGTCGAAGAAGTTTTAAGTGACCATGTGAAAGTAAGAGAGTGTTATTTCACATCCATTGAGTAGATGGAAGCTTATAAGAGAAAAACTATTTCGAATAACATTGATAAACTCGACCTAAGGGATGAGGATAAGTCGATAATGGGTGAGGCTATTGAATAGGTAGAATCAGTGATCCTCGATGAAGATCCCACCCAAATCGCACAAATCGACTCGTCTTTGAAACCTAATGTCAAGGTTAAGTTGGTCAAGATCTTAAAAGAGCAAATGGAAATATTTGCATGATCTCATAAGGATATGTCAAGGATCGACCCTGAAACCAAATGCCACCAACTAGATTTATACCATTCGCCTAAGGAGATCAAGAAGAAGAGGAGGAAGTTTGCCCCAAATCGGTATCAGATCATTCAAGAAGAAGTGAAGAAACTTCTAGATGCAGGGTTTTAATAAGAAGTTAAGTATCCTTCTTAGCAATCCAATATTATGCTTATACCAAAGTACAATGGTCAATGTCGAATGTGTATATACTCACCAAATTGATAAGAAATGCACAAAGGATTATTTCCCTTTGCCTCAGATAGATTAAGTGGTGGATGCCACCACAAGCCATGAACTCATGAGCTTTATGGATGAATACAATGGGAAAATAAAAAATCCATGAACGAGGACAATACAGAGAATACCTCATTTATAACTAACAAAGGAACATATTGCTACAAGGTAATGTCTTTTGGCTTGAAGAAGGTTGGAGCCACGTATCAATGGTTTGTGAATAAAATTTTTGAAGGCCAGATAGGCTAAATAATGGAAATTTATATAGATGACATTCTAACTAAGAGCCTTAAAGGTGAAGACCATGCGAAAGATTTGGCCAACACTTTTGATGCAATGGAAAAGAATTAAATGAAGATAAATCCATCCAAATGCATCTTCAGAGTAGGATCAGGAAAGCTCCTCGCTTTTACAGTGAACTAGAGATGAATAGAAGCCAATCCAGCAAAAATCAAGGCTCTAATTGATATGAAGTCGTTAACAAGTCAAAAATGAGTTTAAAGACTTACATGGTACATATCAACCTTAAACAGGTTCATCTCATGGGACACTGATAAATACTTACCCTTTTTCAAAGTGCTAAAGTAATCCCTCAAATGGAGTGAAGAATGCAATAAATAATTTCAACAATTGAAGGTTTACTTGGGTTCTACTACTTTATTGTCAAGACCCTTGTACGGTAAAAAATCACACTTATATCTGGCTATCTTAGAATCAGTAGTAAGTGCAATAATGGTTAGATTGGATTAAGGGGTTCAGAAATTATTTTATTATATAAGAAAAGCCTTTAAGGGAACAGAGAGTCGGTACCTTAAAATGGAGAAATTAGTATCTTCAGTTATTCACACAGTAAGGAAAATGTGGCCACACTTTCAATATCATGTAATTTTGGTAATAATAGATCATCCTCTTTGGCAAATCATAAACTAGAAAAGTCTAGTTGGCTAATGTCATGGTTTATTGAACTAGGAGCATATGCCCATGCCATAGATTTCCAGCCTTGTACTGTGATTAAGGGCTAAGCATTGGCCGATTTGGTTGAGGAATTCAATTGGGAACATCCAAGTTTGGTTAAGTAGGGTTCATCCTCTTATCCAGGCCCTTTAGTTGCAACCTCGTCTCTAGAAATTGAGTCTCCCTCTCAAGCCTTAGCTCCTATAATTGAAAATCCCTCTCAAACCTTAGCTCCCATAATTGAGAAACCTTGTCAAACCTCAACCTCATCCAACATAGATTCAGATCGAAGATAAGGAAAAGGAATTATTAAATACAAAGACACGAATATGGACCTAAATGGCCATGAAGAGGAGAACCACGAACCATTTTGTTTATAGATTCCTATTTGTATATTTTATGTGGACGATTCTTCATGTGTAGTTGGGAGTGGCACATGGGTTATACTCTCAGCCCCAGATGAAACAGACATTGGGTATGCCATTCAATTTAGCTTCTCAGCCTCTAATAATTAAGCAGAATATGAAACTTTAATAGTGATCATAATCAAAGCCTTACCATCAAGGTGGAACATGCAAATTTTTACAACCCTATTTTCCTCTCTTGCGTTTATGCAAAATGTAAGCTTGCTGGTAGGAGAGCTTTATGGGAGGAAATTGAATTCCTTTCTAATTCAATAAATTGTTAATAGATTATTGGAGGAGATTTTAATGTTGTGTGGGGTCAATCTGAAAAAGCAGGTGGGAGAGGGATTAATAATTTGGTAGTGGATGAATTTAATTCTTGTAATTCTCAAGTTGTTTTTTTTAGCTTGATTTTAAAGGTTCTCAATTTACTTGGTGCAATAATAGAGATGGTTCTAATTGCATTCTAGCTCGTTTTAATAGAATTTTCTATAACTCAGAATGGTTAAATAATGGTTTCATTTCTTCATTATAACATCTCCACCGCACAAACTCCGATCACTCTCCATTAATTTTCTCTGTAAAATCAGAATTAGATGGAATACCTAAGCCTTTCAAATTTATTAATGCTCGGACTCATCACGGTGACTTTAGAAATCTTGTCTTAGAATCTTGGAATGGTGAACAGGAAGGGAACCTTTATTCATTTTTACCGCCAAGCTCAAACGTCTGAAAAATGCTCTAAAATGTTGGAATGCAAATGTGTTTCATAATACTCAACAAAGAGTTAAAGCTGCAGAAGATTGTGTCATTCTAAAGGAATATCAATATGACCGTGATCCTACTCCGGATAATAGGATGGAATTTTTTAAGGCCAAAGATTTTCTCAATAAAGAAATGGGCATCGAACAGGAATTTTGGCGTCAAAAGGCTAGGGTTAAATGGGCTACAGAAGGAGATTTTAACACTTGTTTTTTTCATGCTATGTCTTAGGCAAAAAAAATCAAACTTCAGATTAATTGCCTTAAAAGCTATGAAGGGGTCACTGTTAGACGCCAAAATAACATTGAGGAGATGCTTGTTAAACACTCTGACGAGGTTCTCACTATGTCGCAAGATATCCAGTATGATTATAATATTTTGGATGTTATCCCAAAAATTATTTCTCAAGAGGATAATGACATGTGTGACACCCCGCCTAATTAAATACCGGGCGATCAATCCTTTATTAAATTAAATCAAGGTATACAGTTGGTTCATTCTCAGCATCACTGTCGATAAAAAAAAAATTCCAATTTAACACCCTAAATAATTAAGCTAAGTGTCAAAACCATTTTCATACATAACTTTCCAAATTTTATTTAAAGAAAAACATTTAATTTATTCATTAACAACATTTCAACAATTAAGAATCACCCACAATAAACATGGAACACAATCCAATTAATTTAAAACATTCGTCAATCGAATGCCAACATGCGAAATATAAAGTAACACAATTCAAACTGAATAAATCCCATAGCGACAATACGAGAAATAACTGGAAATACAAATGTCCCAATAACAATGGAATAATGGAAAGAGCTACACATGCTCAACTAAATGAAAGTGCTAAGAGTGGATCTGAATGAATGAAGTCGTCTAATCAAGAGACCTGCAACTCCCAGCTAAGCTGCAACGCGTTCCTTCCAATAGATCCTAAGCAAGACGCCCCTGTGGCTGGGCACCTGTAATACATACATATATATACAAGAGAGAGAGAGAGAGAGAGAGAGAGAGAGAGAGAGAGAGAGAACGGGTCAGAGCCCGAAATTGTGTTTGATTTAAAATACGTTTAGCAGGTATTTAAATTGATACAGGCCAATGAAACAACATATTAGAGCGACGCTCTCTTGAGAAATTCTCACCTCTCTTCTAATGTGCACGCCTATCGTACTAACCTTCCCGACGGTTTATCTTATCATTTTATCATACTAACCTTCCCAAAAATTTAGCTTATCTTAACTTACTCATAAGATTTCAAAATTGAACAATATCATTGTTTAAAAAGGATACTTCCAATTAGCAGCACAACTCTCGTTTTAGCTTTATTAATTTATAAAGTTTCCCTGTGTCATATTATACTTTTCAAACAAGTATTTCCGATTTATAGTCCAGAATTATTTCTCACTTACCATATCACAACAACAGTTTAAATTTCCCAATTTCAATTATATATATTAAGCACTCGTATAATATATACATTCTAACGGCACCAACATACAAAACTATGGTGCAGGCATACTCTGCTATCCAATCCCCGCATCGCTCACACTAAGGGATATACAAGTTCGGAATCACTCTCGAACTGTATCAACATATATACACAAACAAGATTTGAGGCGAAGTATAGATTCCAATTCTCTAAGAGGTTAGTACATACCCCACGCCTCTTAGTACCGTCTGAACTATCGATTCGATAGCCTGTACCAAGGATATCTATCTTCTAGGGTACAAGTCAATATCCCCCATAAAGGTCCCATCGAGATACGACTGTCCCAGCGCGGCAACCTCAGGGATAGCAAGTAGCGCGGGTACGTTTTTCACACGTATATAATATATGCATACACAACCATATAAATATACCACTTATTATTATATCAATACAGGTTTTTCTCATCACCCATAATTACAACATTTATCCTTAATTTCACATTATTAGTATTACGTATAAGGTTTCATCTTTAACCTTACCTCGAAGGGTTTTCTCACTTATTTCGTGACACTCGTGGACTCTATTCTTCCAAGTAGAAAATTCAGTAGGTGTCACATTTACGTTTCATCGTAACTCTCTTACGCGCCTCAACTTTAATATAACAATTTACTAACCCTAAAGTAAACATCCCATAAATTCCATTCTCGTCGAATATTAATGATCCCAACATTTATTTATTCGCCCGACTGGTCCTCTATGTCTCCCAAATCATTATACTAAGAATGCCCAAGAATAATATCACGACAATTCGATTTTTAAATCATTTACAAAGGGAAATATGAGTCTTCCAGGAGGGGTCGATCGATCGAGGTTTGGGGCTCGATCGATCGAACCTTCGATCGATCGAAGCTCTGGGCTCGATCGATCGATCAAGCAGGTCTGCGAAATCTGCAGAATTGCAGTTACGGGTTCTACCAATTTTCTTCATCCAAATACATGTTTTCCAACCCCAAACGTCCGAGAATTGTACTACTAACATTATAACAGTATACCAGATGTTTCTAACGTAAGGCATGTACATATTCATCATTTAAACATGGAATTTCCACCCAAAATTACATCTAATTATCAAGAACCCTAAAATTTTCTTAAACAGTTTTCTAACAAATCTTTCTCCAGAATTTCTTTCTTAAAATCATCAAAATTTCGTGGTTAATGTCCTCTACATGGAAGGGGTTTCCAGAATCATCATATCAATCATTACTACATGGATTTTCCTATCACAAATTGGGTTTTCTTCTACATAATTCATCCCTAATCATTCCTAAACTAATATGAAGATTGCACCAATGAAAATAGCAAGTTAAACACTTGCTTGGGATTTTTGGTATTCTGATTTATGGCTGATTTTGGTATGGTTGCGTTCCTCTTCTCGCGATCTACGCGTTGGTGGTGGCGGCGGTGCAAACCGGTGACTTTTTGGCCTTGAATTGCCTTGAGGGATCTCTCCTCTCTTCTCCAATAGTCGTTCTAGGGTTCTGAATCTTCTCACCCTAGATGAATAACCTAAATGGCTGATATAGGTTGCTGAATTTCGTAGGTTTAATTACCCAAATATGTAAAATGACTAAAATGCCCTCACGGGGTACTAATTAGGCCTAAAAACGCCCTGAGACCCAAACTACACCCCCGGGTACACTTTTCTGACTATCTCGACCCTTCCGGACGCGTTGGCGCACTCAAAACTACCATACGGGCAACTTATAAAACATTCGTTTTTTATTTATCAAAATTTAGTCCCGACGCGACACGAGCACGTTCCGACTTAAATTTCCGAAATTGTCTTTTAACTCACTCATGACATTAAATATAACCAATATACTATATTACTTTGCTCATTAGTAATATTCAACAATTTTCCCATAATTACTAACTCTCGTCACGTTAATAATTATAACATAATTAATTTCCGGATTTTTTTATTAAATAATTAACTCACATTTAATTCAATAAATCCCCAAATTAACATAGCATAAAAATACGGGGTATTACATACTTCCCCCCTAATAACGGAATTTTTTCCCGAAAATCGGAAAATAAGGCATACCTGGTAAAAACAACTCTGGATATCTCTCGCGCATATCTGCCTCGCACTCCCAAGTGGATTCCTCCACATTATGATGCTCCCACTGGACCCGCACAAGTGGAACTATCTTCGACCTCAATCTCCTCTCACTATAGTCTAGGATAGCCACCGGTCTCTCCTCGTAAGAGCTATCAGGCTGTAAGTCGATCTCAACTATCGCAATGTGAGTATGGGCCATATCATCCCGAAGATATCGTCTCAACGACGAGATGTGGAATACATTGTGGATGCGATGTAAATGCTCTGGCAGTCCCAACCTATATGCAACCACCCCAATCCTCTTGATGATGGGAAATGGTCCCACGTACCTCGAAGCCAACTTCCCCTTCTTCCCGAACCTCATCACTCCCTTCATAGGAGATACATGCAATAACACTTGGTCCCCCACACTAAACTCCCGGAAGAACCGTTTCGCATCGGCGTAGCTCTTCTGCCTGTCCTGGGCTATCCGAATGCGACTCCTGATTATCTCAATCCTCGCGGAGGTCTCCTGAATCACCTCTGGTCCTAACAACTTGTTATCCCCCACCTCGAGCCAACAAGTTGGAGAACGACAAGGCCTGCCATACAAAGCCTCAAATGGAGCCATGCCAATCGTGAACTGATAAGAGTTATTATAAGCAAATTCTACCAGTGGAAGATGTGGCTCCCAACCTCCTCCAAAATCGATAACACACATGCGTAGCATATCCTCCAACATCTGATTAGTACTCTCTGTTTGTCCATCTGTCTGTGGTTGGTAAGTTGAACTCAACCTCAACTCAGTACCTATAGCCTCCTGAAAGCTTTCCCAGAAACGTGACAAAAAAATCTTGTCTCTATCTGACACAATATTCAGGGGCACCCCGGGTAATCTGACAATCTCCGCGATGAACAACTGAGCATACTGACCCGTGGTGTAATCTTTTCGCACCGGCAGAAAATGAGCCACCTTGGTCAAACGGTCTACAATCACCCAGATAGAATCGTGGCCCCGCTGTGATGTGGGCAACCCTGTAATAAAATCCATGGAAATACTCTCCCACTTCCACGCGGGTACTTCCAATGGCTGAAGCAATCCTGACGGTTTCTGATGGTCCACCTTTACCAACTGGCAGGTGGAACACTTAGACACGAACTCAGCAATGTCATTTTTCATCCCACTCCACCAGTATTGCCTCCTCATATCTTGGTACATCTTATCGCCTCCTGGATGTACTGCAAATCGGGACCCATGAGAATGAGTCATCAGTGCATGACGTAATTCTGCTCTTTCTGGAACTACCAATCTCCCATTAAACCGCAAACCTCCATCAGAACTAACATAATAGGACTCAGCACCCTCGGCTAGAAGTCGCACAATATGCTCCTGGCAAAACGGGTCTGTGGTCTGTGCCTGTATCACCCTCGTAATAATCTCGGGTGTGACTGACATCACGGATATGAAAGAATGTGCTACTGCGTCCTGGTGGCCTAACTCCTTCCACTTTGCTTTCCAGACGTCTGCTACTTCATCTACCGGTCTATGACTCAACGCATCAGTAACTACGTTGGCCTTTCCCGGATGATACTGTATGTCGAACTGGTAGTCCTTCACAAACTCTAGCCATCTGCGCTGACGCATATTCAGCTCTCGCTGAGTGAACAGGTACTGCAATGACTTGTGGTCTGTGAACAAACGAAATTTCTCTCCCAACAAATAGTGCCTCCATATCCTCAATGCAAAGACGATCGCTGCTAACTCCAGGTCGTGGGTGGGGTAATTCTTCTCATGCGGCTTAAGCTTGCGGGAGGCAAAAGCTATAGCCTTCTCTTCCTGCTGAAGTACTCCCCCAAGTCCCCGTAAGGACGCATCGGTGTAAACTAGGTACTCCATACCTGGCTGCGGTAACGCAAGGACTGGCGCTGAAGTAAACTTGTCTTTCAGCTCGTCGAAAGCCAACTGACAAGCGTCATCCCAAACATATGGTACCCCCTTGCGAGTCAGATTCGTCAATGGACCCGCTATTTTGGAGAATCCCCGAATAAATCTCCTGTAGTAATCGGCTAACCCCAAGAAACTACGCACTTCCATCGGTGTCGTGGGCTGTCCCCACTCCCTCACCGCTGACACTTTATTCGGGTCAACTGCTATTCCCTGCTCAGAAACAACATGCCCCAAGAACTGTACCTCTCGCAACCAGAATCTACACTTCTCGTACTTAGCATACAACTGATGCTCTCGTAGAGTCTGAAGAACCTGCCTCAAGTGCTCGGCATGCTCCTCCTCGGAGTGTGAATAAATCAAGATGTCATCTATGAAGACGATGACAAACTGATCCAAGAACTCTCTGAATACTCGGTTCATCAAGTCCATGAAAATGGCTGGGGCATTTGTGAGTCCGAACGACATCACCCTGAACTCATAGGACCCATATCTCGACAAGAAGGCAGTCTTTGAAACATCCTGCTCTCTAATATGTAACTGATGGTACCCCGACCTCAGATCTATCTTCAAAAAGAAAGTTGCTCCCCTCAACTGGTCGAACAGGTCATCGATTCGAGGCAACGGATACTTATTCCGTATCGTGACCTTGTTCAGCTCCCGGTAGTCCACACACAATCTCAGTGAACCATCTCTCTTCTTCATAAACAAAACTGAAGCGCCCCAAGGTGAGGTACTCCTGCGATTGAAGCCCTGACCTAATAGCTGCTCTATCTGATCTCGTAGCTCTCGCATCTCTGTCGGAGCCATACGGTACGGTGCGCGTGCTATAGGTCCCGTATCTAGCAATAAATCTATAACAAAGTCTATCTCTCGACTGGGGGGTAGGCCTGGTATCTACTGGAACACATTGAAATACTCCCTGACAACTGGGATCGAATCTAAGGGAATCACAACCTCCTTAGAGGTATCCTCCTCTATGTAATACAAATGAGCGGTCGAACCTCCCTCTGGGCGAGGCATCGCCACTACAAACATCTCTTACCTCGGAATGGCAAAAATAATGCTCCCACCGAAGCAATCAACCATGGCTCTATAAGATGCGAGCCAATACATACCAATAATCACATCATGCTCGTTCATGTCTAAGACTAACATGTCCGCAGGTAATACCAAACTACCGATCTCTACCCCCACTCCCCGGCATATAAAGAAAATAATTGACCCACTCCCCAGTGGTGAGTCCACACACGTCACTGTGCTCTCTGCTGTGGCTAACAACCCTAAGGCCTTCGCAAAATGCGTAGCTATAAAACAATGTGTTGCCCCCGTATCAAACAAAACCCGACCCATAGTACTATGGATAGAAAACATACCCTCAATCGCGGGTGGTGCCTGTGGAGCTGCTGCCTGGTGGACGTTATAGACACGTCCATACTGTAACTGCCCCTGCTGCACTGGAGCTGCTGGAATGGCTGGTAGGGCTGGCACCTGGGCTGGAGCTGGGAGGGCAAGTGGAAAAAGTGGTCTCTGTGGCTCATTACGGGCTCCCTGCTGCTATGGGGCCCTATCGCCCTCTGGGCAATCCTGACGCCTATGGCCATGTTTATCGCACCCAAAACATCGGCCTTTGAAGTTTCCTCCCCTCTGACCCTGCTGTCCACGGCCCTGTTGGCCATTACCTACACGCCATTGGCCCTGTTGGCCCTGATTAACACGCTGCTGGCCCTGCTAGCCCTGCTGCTGTCGATGTTGGCCCTGATGGCCCTGCTGATTAGGCTGGCCCTAATGGCCCTGCCTAAAACCCCCGAATCCCTGCCTAGAATCACCTGAACGGAATCGCTTAGCAGGGTCCCCCTGATGGGAACTCTGCTCGTGCTGACGAGTCTGTCCTTGAGCTGGTGCCCCACTGGCACTATTACCCCCGGCCCTGCCCTGCTGGCTGGACTCTCCTACTCTCTTGCTTCCCTGAAGATGGAAGCGGTGATTCTGGCAATGTAGTAATGCTGCATTGAGTACATCAGTGAAAGTACTCAGGGATAAATTCCCAATAAGGTGTTGACGGATCCTCCAAGCTAACTCGTTGGCAAATAACATAATCCTCTTACTCTCAGTAGGTGCCTCATCTGGCACAATGGTGAGAAGTCTCATGAACTCCTCCTCATACTATGCTACGGTAAGACTCTCCTGCTTCAGATTCAGTAATCTCCGCCTCATCTCAGTCTGCACTGTGGGTGGAAAATACTTGCGGTCAAACCGCTCCCAGAACAGCTGAATAGGGATCGTGTCCCTCTCCTCCAAAGTGGTAGTGGATTCCCACCACTGCAATGCGGCTCCCACCAGCTTAAAGGAAGACAATAACTGCTTTTGCACATCATTTCACTCATACATATGGAGGTGCCACTGGATGTCTTTCTTCCATTGGCTAACTGTGACAATGTCGGAGCTTTCAAAGAACTCAGGGGGATGCGCTTTTTGAAAAGCATCCCTCTCCCATGCAGATGGAAGCTGTGATGGTACTGGCACCACTGCCTGAACCTGGGGTGGAGCCTGCTGAACCACCGTTAGTGCGGCATTCACCGCCTGAGCAACAATGGCGGCTACTTCATTTGCATTCATTGTGCCTTGTACCGGAACCGCTGGCTGTTCGGCCTGGGCACACCTATCTTTTGGAGCACGTCTCGGAGGCATCTGAAACGTGAACAAGTTTATTAGTCTACAGTTATTTTCAAATCTCAAATAGCTGAAGACTTAAACCTAAAAGTAAGAGTACAACAATCCTAAAAATAGGGCTCTATAGCAACAACGTTAAGCTGAAAGCGAAATAAGTCGTACAAATCCTATGGACACTAGAACCTGATGCTCTGATACCACCTGTGACACCCCTCCTAATTAAATACCGGGCGATCACTCCTTTATTAAATTAAATCAAGGTATACAGTTGGTTCATTCTCAACATCACTGTCGATAAAAAAAAATTCCAATTTAACACCCTAAATAATTAAGCTAAGTGTCAAAAACAGTTTCATACATAACTTTCCAAATTTTATTTAAAGAAAAACATTTAATTTATTCATTAACAACATTTCAACAATTAAGAATCACCCACAATAAACCTGGAACACAATCCAATTAATTTAAAACATTCGTCAATCGAATGCCAACATGCGAAATATAAAGTAACACAATTCAAACTGAATAAATCCCATAGCGACAATACGAGAAATAACTGGAAATACAAATGTCCCAATAACAACGGAATAATGGAAAGAGCTACACATGCTCAACTAAATGAAAGTGCTAAGAGTGGATTTGAATGAACGAATTCGTCTAATCAAGAGACCTGCAACTCCCACCTAAGCTGCAGCGCGTTCCTTCCAAGAGATCCTAAGAAAGACGCCCCTGTGGCTGGGCACTTGTAATACATACATATATATACAAGAGAGAGAGAGAGAAACGGGTCAGAGCCCGAAAGTGTGTTTGATTTAAAATACGTTTAGCAAGTATTTAAATTGATACAGGCCAATGCAACAACATATTAGAGCGACGCTCTCTTGAGAAATTCTCACCTCTCTTCTAATGTGCACGCCTATCGTACTAACCTTCCTGACGGTTTATCTTATCATTTTATCATACTAACCTTCCCAATAATTTAGCTTATCTTAACTTACTCATAAGATTTCAAAATTGAACAATATCATTGTTTAAAAAGGATACTTCCAATTAGTAGCACAACTCTCGTTTTAGCTTTATTAATTTGTAAAGTTTCCCTGTGTCATATTATACTTTTCAAACAAGTATTTCCGATTTATAGTCCAGAATTATTTCTCACTTACCATATCACAGCAACAGTTTAAATTTCCCAATTTCAATTATATATATTAAGCACTCGTATAATATATACATTCTAACGGCACCAACATACAAAACTATGGTGAAGTCATACTCTGCTATCCAATCCCCGCATCGCTCACACTAAGGGATATACAAGTTCGGAATCACTCTCGAACTGTATCAACATATATACACAAACAAGATTTGAGGCGAAGTATAGATTCCAATTCTCTAAGAGGTCAGTACATACCCCACGCCTCTTAGGACCGTCTGAACTATCGATTCGATAGCCTGTACCAAGGATATCTATCTTCTAGGGTACAAGTCAATATCCCCCATAAAGGTTCCATCGAGATACGACTCTCCCAGCGCGGCAACCTCAGGGATAGCAAGTAGCGCGGGTACGTTTTTCACACGTATATAATATATGCATACAAAACCATATAAATATACCACTTATTATTATATCAATACAGGTTTTTCTCATCACCCATAATTACAACATTTATCCTTAATTTCACATTATTAGTATTACGTATAAGGTTTCATCTCTAACCTTACCTTGAAGGATTTTCTCACTTATTTCGTGACACTCGTGGGCTCTATTCTTCCAAGTAAAAAATTCAGTAGGTGTCACATTTACGTTTCATCGTAACTCTCTTACGCGCCTCACACTTTAATATAACAATTTACTAACCCTAAAGTAAACATCCCATAAATACCATTCTCGTCGAATATTAATGATCCCAACATTTATTTATACGCCCTACTGGTCCTCTATGTCTCCCAAATCATTATACTAAGAATGCCCAAGAATAATATCACGACAATTCGATTTTTAAATCATTTACAAAGGGAAATAGGAGTCTTCCAGGAGGGGTCGATCGATCGAGGTTTGGGGCTCGATCGATCGAACCTTCGATCGATCGAAGCTCTGGGTTCGATCGATCGATCAAGCAGGTCTGCGAAATCTGCAGAATTGCAGTTACGGGTTCTACCAATTTTCTTCATCCAAATACATGTTTTCCAATCCCAAACGTCCAAGAATTCTACTACTAACATTATAACAGTATACTAGATGTTTCTAACGTAAGGCATGCACATATTCATCATTTAAACATGGAATTTCCACCCAAAATTACATCTAATTATCAAGAACCCTAAAATTTTCTTAAATAGTTTTCTAACAAATCTTTCTCCAGAATTTCTTTCTTAAAATCATCAAAATTTCGTGGTTAATGTCCTCTACATGGCAGGGGTTTCCAGAATCATCATATCAACCAATACTACATGGATTTTCCTATCACAAATTGGGTTTTCTTCTACATAATTCATCCCTAATCATTCCTAAACTAATATGAAGATTGCACCAACGAAAATAGCAAGTTAAACACTTGCCTGGGATTTCTGGTTGATTTTGGTATGGTTGCGTTCCTCTTCTCGCGATCTACGCATTGGTGGTGGCGGCGGTGCAAACCGGTGACTTTTTGGCCTTGAATTGCCTTGAGGGCTCTCTCCTCTCTTCTCCAATAGACGTTCTAGGGTTCTGAATCTTCTAGCCCTAAATGACTAACCTAAATGGTTGATATAGGTTGCTGAATTTCGTAGGTTTAATTACCCAAATATGTAAAATGACTAAAATGCCCTCCCGGGGTACTAATTAGGCCTAAAAACGCCCCGAGACCCAAACTACACCCCCGGGTACACTTTTCTGACTATCTCAACCCTTCCGGACACGTTGGTGCACTCAAAACGACCATACGGGCAACTTATAATACATTCATTTTTTTATTTATCAAAATTTAGTCCCGACGCGACACGAGCACGTTCCGACTTAAATTTTCGAAATTGTCATTTAACTCACTCATGACATTCAATATAACCAATATACTATATTACTTTGCTCATTAGTAATATTCAACAATTTTCCCATAATTACTAACTCTCGTCACGTTAATAATTATAACATAATTAATTTTCAGATTTTTTTATTAAATAGTTAACTCACATTAAATTCAATAAATCCCCAAATTAATATAGCATTAAAATACGGAGTATTACAACATGCTATATCAATTCTCGAATTTGGAAGAAATTAAGACGACTATCTTTGGGATGGATAAAAATAGTGCAGCTTGTCCGGATGGTTTCAACGGATGGTTTTTCCAACATTGTTGGGATTTCATTAAAACTGACCTTCATAAAGCTATAGTTTCTTTTTTTAGGGTAATTATCTTCCTAAGAGCTAGACCTCTACAAATGTGATTCTTATCCCCAAAATTTCAAAACCCAATTTCTGTCGCGATTACAGGCCTATTAGTTTATGTAATTTTTGTAATAAAATTATTACAAAAATCATGAACAATAGGCTTGGACATTTGCTTCTAAAAATTATTTCAAATTCTCAGGCGGGTTTTGTCAAAGGTCGGAACATTATGGATAATATTTTGATGGGTCAAGAACTTATATCCAATTTGAACAATAAAGTTCAGGGTTTCAATGTTCTAATCAAATTGGACATGTCAAAGGCGTATGATAGAGTATCTTGGCTTTGTATTATCAAAGTTCTTCGTGCTTTTGGATTCTCAAAATTTTGGATTGATTTAGTCTAGCATGCCATTTCTAAATGTTGGTACTCTATATGTGTCAATGGCAAAGCTTGTGGTTTTTTCAAATCTAAGTGTGGAGTCCGTCAAGGTGACCCGCTCTCGCCAAGTCTCTTCATTATTGTCACTGAAATTCTTTTAAGGGGACTGCATAATCTTATGGTTCAAGGACGAGTACAAAAATTCTCGATTCCTCCAGGTTGTGACATCATTTCTTCATTATCTTTTGCTGATGATTGTCTAATATTTATTAATGGTAATAAAATATGTCTTGTCTCTTTAAAATCATTTTTGCGTCATTATGAGCGTACAGCTGGTCAACTCGTCAATAGCTCCAAATCATCCTTTTCTTGTCCAACTAATACACTTAATGTTAGGCGCAACATGATTCAGTCAGCCACAAATTTTATTGAGAGGAATCTTCCTCTGAAATACCTGGGAGTTCCGTTATATACGGGTAGGAGGTCACTTCATCTATTTGGAGTGTTAGAATCTGCATTGACGCATAAGGTCACCAAATGGACTGGGAAAATGCTATCTCATGCGGGGAGACTTACACTGCTTCGATCAACCCTTCAGTCCATGTCATTTCATATTTTTTGTGTTATAGATCCTCCGATCAGTGTTATACAGTGCATAGAAAGGAATTTTGCAACATTCATTTGGGGTGCCCACGGAGATAAATTGAAGTACAAATGGGTTAGCTGGAATCAGATGTGTCTTCCTTATGTTGAGGGTGGCGTGGGGATCAAAAATTTATTTGATATTATAAAAGCTTATTGTTGCAAACCGTGGGATTCTTTTTACGAAGGTGGAAACATTTGGTATGATTATATGCAAAAGAGATATAGATCAATAGCTGAGTATGAATTCCACGGTTCTCTTTCGTTTTCTAGTCCAACTTGGCGTAGAATGCAAAAAGTGTGGGATTTTTATCATGTTAACGTGGATAGTATTAACCCGATTGTTTGGATTCCCAGTTCGGATGGTTTGTTCACCAAAAAATCATCTTGGGAATTGGCTCGTAACAGACACTGCAATCATTTTTTTTCTCAGTAATTTGGAACCCAAGAATTCTTCCTAAAGTCTCCTTCTTCATGTGGCATCTTCTTCTTCATGCTTTACCTCTGGATCCTCGTTTGAAAAACCTCCACATTTTTTTGGCCTCTAGATGCAGATGCTTTCCCAATCCAGTTGAGGAAGATTTTGATCACTGATTTGGCTCTAGACAACTTGCTCTTGACATTAGGAAACATTTCGCGGGTTTCATGGGGTATAAATTTAAATTTTCCAACCTCAAAAGACTTCTCATGTCTTGGTGGTTAAACTCTAGAGGAAAAAAATATAAAATATTTACTTTCAATTATTCTACCTTGCTACATTTGTTGGAGGATTTGGTGTGCTCGAAGTAGAAAGGAATATGAAGGTGAGGATATGAAAGATTTAAAGATTATAGACTTGGTCCATGAAGATGTGAGAATTGCTTTTAAAGCTAGACCCTACAAATTTGTAAAATCTAGATATCTATTTGGTTTCATTTCTGACTTTTCTATCACATGCTTTGTAAGCCACTTGTGAAGGGCTTTTCTTCACTTTCTTTCTAATAAAGTCTTTTTCCTTAAAAAAAAGGTTAAGTATATTCAAGCTCACAGTGACTCATAGTGATTCACAACTGGTGATACGACAAATATCTGGAGAGTACAAAGATAAATATGAGAAATGGAAAAATACTTATTCAAAATGAAGATGCAAAAGAGTTTTGAGGGTAGTAAATGCTATATCAAATGCCTTAGAAAGTTTGTCTTTGACCATAAGAACTGATCTCAAGAGGGTGATGATGATAGATATATTATCTGAACCCATCATAAAAAGGGAATACCTAGAGATAGAAATATTTAATATGAACCTAGGCCCTTTATGGATGGATCTATTCATAGACTACCTATGATATGGAAAACTCTCATAGGTATTGAGAGGCAAGAAATATCAAATTCACAGCGGCTAAATTTGCTATTTTTGGAGATATGCTGGATAAGAGAGGTTTACTTATTACTCTCTTGAGGTGTGTTCATACCTCATAAGTAGAATACATTTTGAGAGAAGTGAATGAGGTATCACGCGACATTCATATATAAGGGAGTTCATTATCCAAGAGGATTGTTTTGTAAGGTTATTATTCTTCGACCCTGGCAAAAGATTACCATGCCTACATGGAGAAGTGGGACTCCTACCGAAGACATGAAAATATAACTCATCATCCTCATCAACTCTTTACACACATCAGTGCCTCTTGGACATTTTCTAAAGGGTCCAAACATTATTGTCCCTCTTCCCCCAGCACCAGGAAGGTTCAGATACCTCATAGTGGTAGTGGATTATTTTACGAAGTGGGTAGAGGTCGAGCCTCTAATCGAGATCTTGATAAGATTTCATTATTGACCATAAAGAACAATCACTACATCAAATCCTACAAATGGTCATGGTTTGGGGGTCACGGTCTATAATCATGACTATCTCCAAAGTTGGCAAGACCAAATCCATTATCCACTGTGGTCATGGATCATCTTGGATGTGGTCACGGATTAAGTCCGTCATTAGTATGGGTCATGAAACATAGCCGTGACCCGTGCGTGACCATTATGGCACCAAGTTTCCCTCCAAGTGTGGTCGCGGATGGGGTAATGGTCCAAGTTCGTGACCATAAACCAGAATACACACCGGCCTAGTCATGGCTTGGGACCATGACCATTCTGTGAGTCGAGTCACGACTTTGGGTTATGACCATAGTCTTATATCCATGCTGACGTGTTAAATTTTAAAGGGGTCACGACATGTGGTTAATCAAGGGTGAAATGTAGCGTCGCGTCAAAACGCTAATCGTTGTTTTCTGTTCACCGCCTTAATACAAAAACCTAAATTACGACTGCACTTGCTATAAAAATGTAGCGGTAAGTCGGGTATCAAAAATCCACAGAGACGAGTTGCTAGAATTTATAAGGTTTAATACTCCTAAAATAAAGGTGTAAAAGATGAATATGAACAAAAAGGAAAAGATGCAAAAAGGAAAATGATTAATCTAGGCGAGTGTATTGAAACTAGATTAATAAAGCGAGTAAAAACTATAGGTTGCGTCGAATATCCCTCACCCGAGTTAATTAGTATAAAATGGTTAAATGGGTCGATAGTTATTACAAATGCGTCTCGTTTCGATAGTTAATTGAACCAAGGGTTGTCACGCCCCTAAATTCGCATAAAAGCCTAATATTATTTTGGCATCAACAAATACCCCAGAAATTACGCACGGAAGGTCGTAAGCACGAAATATACATGATATGCACTGTCAAATCCCCTAGGTGTAATAACTAGGACAACGCACCTGAAATAGACCCGTAAAATCCATCACCAAAGCAAAGCAAGGCGTCAACTCGAGTGAGTTCCATTCACACACAACCTAATTTAAATTAGCTAGAAAGCATATTAAAAATTCGGTAAATAAATGCGATAAATCTACGCTACAAAGAAAGGAAAGAAAGTATGTAAACCTATTTAGGAAAGCATGTAAATTAACTACAAAGAAAGAAATAAGTAAATACACAATATATTAATGGAGAGGGAAGATGAAAGTACAACTTACAAACCCAAATGGGTGTCAAACCAAGTGAGAAAGAAGAAATGAGCTCTCAAACCCCCAAAATCCTAACCTAAACTATCTAAAACGAATTATATATGATATTTACAACAAAATTCCCTTATATAGTAAGTGGAATTAAATTAAAAAAGAAAAGGGAAAATATCTGCAAAAAACAGGGGATCGATCGATCGATCCCTTTGATCGATCGATCGATGGTTGAAAACTAAGCCCATTGTCTCAGCTCAATGGCAAAAACTGAAGGATTGATCGATCGATCGATCAAAGAAGGTCTGCAGCAATTTCCTCCTATTTTGGTGTGATTATTTTTCTCTTCTGCTAAAACTCCCGTAACTTCTTCGTACGGACTCAGAATCGTGCACCGTTCATGGCCACGCGAAGCTTGCGATGAGGGATACAACTTTCGTGTAGATGTTGGGACAGGTGCCCAAGATATGAATTGACCGAATTTCCCTTGAACGTGAGATTGCATACATAAATTAGCCCAAATGCATTCGAACTTCACACTTAGCATCCAAATACCTATAAAAGCTCAATTAACCCCTGAAAAACATGTTAACATAGAAATCCAAGGTTGTCTGGTTAACGAGCATAAATATAGGGATTAAGATACTCAAGGGGGCTAATAACGCGTAGGTTAACGGGTGAAATACGTAATATTTGCGTATCACACCCCCTAACTTACACATTGCTGGTCCCTAGCAATGAAATAGGATGAAACAAGAACTACAAGCAAACCAAAAGCAGGAGATAGTACAAAAGTATGGTATAAAATTATAAGGCCACTTTCACAAGAGATTCGATTGCATTTAGCGTATGCAATAAGCCGTTAAACCCCTAGGTTACCCTAGTGGACGAGTGTCGTCTCGTGAGGGTTTTCAGGGATGATACCCCCAAACATCACATGGTTTCCTCAAAATAATCCCAAACCAACATGCAACAAGCCCAAAAATAGTGAACAAGATTTCATACGCATTATTATCACATTGAACGAATTCAAAAAAAAGTCCAAATCATTGACATTATATAATGCACCTCATAGAATCGAAACCTTAAAATGTGGGAGGGGAGTGAGCACATGCAAAGCACGATTTGGCAAAAACTTATATAAATCGGATAAACATGAAAGCAAGCATATATTCAATCATCATGGGCATTACACTCATCAAGCAAATTCACTCGAAATAGGGAGTTAACACACGGAACATGCGGGCATAAAGAGTAAATGTAAAGGGAAACTAGGCCGCACACATGTCACAAATAAAGAATGCTATATATGAAATTAAAAATATGTAATCTCAATGAAAGATACCGTATATTAAAAGAGGCGAAACGTATTTTCACAGATTATCAAAACTATTTAAACCTTTGAATTACATCTACTTAAGATCACATAGGACTTTAATAGGGTTGTAATGTAGGCTAGGCTAGGGTATGAAATGAAAGGGATGTATGTACGGATTCAAAGTGTTCGGAATGAAAACTCAGGATAATTGGAAGAATGCGGGCAATAACAAAAAATAGAAAACAAGTTCCAAAAAGGCATTAGATATACAATTGGAGAGTAATCAAAGCTTATTGAAGTTTATACAACATTTACAACTTTCTCTTTCTCTTTCTTTTCTTCTTTTTCTCATGTTTTCTTTTGTTTCCTTTTTCTTTTCACTTCTCTTTTTCATCTCTTTTTCACTTTTTCTTTACTTTTTTCACTCTCCTATGCCTAAATTGCAACCACAACACAACAACAACATTCAATCCCAAGTAACATTCCAAAAAAAGGTATGGAAGGTGTATGTATGGTCTAAAACTCCAATGTGGATTTGGTATGGGATTTGGGTAATGAAACGAAAGGCTAATATTTAGACTCAAAGGGGTTAATGAGGGTAAACATATAAGGTGAGGTCAAGGCTAATATGGGTGATATACAAAGATGGACTATGATCATTTCGAAAATTTTACACAATTATCGAGTCAAAATGAACTTTGAAAATCATGCATAAGTAACACATTTCATATATGAACTCAATTAATGACCGATCAAATGAAAGAATAGTGAGATTACCGACGAATTCAACGTTTTCAAAGAGAAAGAATAGCGTAGACACTCACAAATGACGAAAGGTACAAAGCTTACTCGGTGTAAGTATGTACAATGTAACAAAAGATTACCGAGTTATAAAAATCTTAAACCAAATCAATAGAAAAATAAAAGTGCACGTGCTCATGGGGTTAAAGTTTAATTCATGAAGTTATTCATAATATTAATAATTAAGACAAAAGTCTAATAACTTCTAAAATCGAGAACATGCATCATTGAGTTGTCTATTGGATCGGGCAATTATTGAAATTTATCATCGGAAACAAAGGCAAAATACCCAATATAGGAGAAAAAAAGAAAGAAAATCTTTTTAAATTTTCAATTATTTCTAAGAAAAGCATACTAAGTAACTAACATGTGAGCAAAAATATGGACTAAATAAAGAAATGGATAGAATATCCCACACCCCCTAACTTAAAATCTGACATTGTCTTCAATGTGAATTAAGAACAAAGTTAAAGAGAGGAAATGAGCGAAATTGCCCAAAATTGGAGCGATCCCCATAAGAACAAGTCCAAAGAATCTACAAAACAAGTTAGTACCGAGCATAGCAAAAACAAATAACAAAAATTTAACTAATTACACTAGACTAAATTAAAAAGGAAAGAAAAAGATAAAAAGAATAAAAAGATAACAATATACAACCTACTATTTAGTCTTCACACTATCTGTACACTAGAAGTCTAAATAGTTGAGGGCCCACTGGAAAAATGATTTGACTTTGGAGGATAACCGATGTACCCTCACTCTCAAGCATGACTTCCGAAAAATATGAATTCAATTTGAAAACGGAAGAAATGAACCATCGTCAATTAAAAGTTTTGGAAGGACGATGGGGGATTTGGATAAAATGGGTGACAAAAACATGTGGGGACCGAGAAAAACAAAATATCCTCCCAAGGATTAAGAAAGCGGAATGGGGGTGGCACAACGAGGGCAAAGATGTCTTCATGGAAAGCAACTTGAGCAAGTACTCCTCGTCGGTGAAAGGGTTGAACATTTTAAAGTTCAGTACTGATTCATAGGGTACTTGTGACGGTGTGATAATAGAAAATGAAAATGGGGAGGAAAGAAATTCAAACTCAAGAGATGAGTTATCATCGCTCAAAGTTGGAATTTCAAGAGAGATAGGATCATTTTCAATGAAACTTTCTTCTTTGGGATCCAAAGAAGAAATCATCTCATTGCAAATGGATACTACATCCGTTTCATCCTCACTTTAATTCTCTATTAAAATATGGCCCAAGTGATGAATGGTTTGTTCCAATTTAGGCACAAAGTCCTCAATTGGTTCAAAACATTCCTCGACTTCAAAAGTCTCGGAAGAGAAATTATCGTCAGATTCGAATAATAAATACAAGTCTTGCTCCCAAGAATGTTTTTCTTCCCGATAATGTTCTTCGTACCTCTCATTCTCAAGCATGAGCAAACTCTCGCCGAAAGTCATAGGCCGAGGTGCGGATTCTTGAAAATGAGGAGTTTGAAAATCTTTATCGGCACTAAAGTTAAACTCATTATTATAGAAATTTTGAAAACTATTGAAATTCGTTTCAAAATTCCTATTTTAAGGAATTAGAGGCCCAAAATCATTATCATCCTCCTCAAAATACACGCACTCCAAAGCTTGACATTTGTAATACTCGCCCAAAGCCATTTTAGATGTTGCACTTTTTTGGGACTCTAAGTATTGACCAAATGTCAAAGGAGTTTGGGGATTTTGAGAATTATAATAATGATTACCGAAAGAATTGGAATAAGACATTCTTACCCCAAAAATGGCTTGAAGTGGCGAATTCCACAAAGTAGATGCGCGCGGGAAATTCAAGGGTTTCTAGGTGCTCAAATGTAGAAGTCCTACAAAAAGGTTAGCCAAAAATAAAATATAAAGAAAATACCACGAAATACTAAATTAAATAAATTCTAAAACAAACTCATCCCCGGCAACGACACCATTTTGATCAAGGGTGAAAAGTAGCGTCACGTCAAAATGCTAATAGTTGTTTTCTGTTCACCGCCTTAATACAAAAACCTAAATTACGAATGCACTTGCGATACAAGTGTAGCGGTAAGTGGGGTATCGAAAATCCATAGAGACGAGTTGCTAGAATTTATTAGGTTTAATACTCCTAAAATAAAAGTGTAAAAGATGAATATGAACAAAAAGGAAAAGTTGCAAAAAGAGAAATGATTAATCTAGGCGAGTGTAATAAAACTAGATTAAGAAAACGAGTAAAAACTATAGGTTGCGTCGAATATCCCTCACCCGAGTTAATTAGTATAAAATGGTTACATGGGTCGACGAGTTATTACAAATGCATCTTGTTTCGACAATTAATTTAACCAAGGGTTTTCACGCCCCTAAATTCTCATAAAAGCCTAATATGATTTTGGCGTCAACAAATACCCTAGAAATTACACACGTAAGGTCGTAAGTACGAAACATAGATGATATGCCCCGTCAAATTCCCTAGGCATAATAACTAGGACAACACACCCGAAATAGACCCATAAACTCCATCACCAAAGCAAAGCAACATGTGGGAATGATTTCAATCCGGCACAACCTAAACTAAATTAGCTAGAAAGCATATTAAAAATGCGATAAATAAATGCGATAAATAAACGCGATAAATCTATGCTAGAAAGCAAGGAAAGAAAGCATGTAAACCTATTTAGGAAAGCATGTAAATTAACTACAAAGCAAGAAATAAACAATGTATTAATGGAGAGGGAAGATGAAAGTACAACTTAAAAACCCATATGGGTGTCAAACCAAGTGAGGAAGAAGAAATGAGCTCTCAAACTCCCCAAACCCTAACCTAAACTCTCTAAAACGAATTATATATGATATTTACAACAAAATTCCCTTATATAGTAAGTGGAATTAAATTAGAAAAGAAAAGGAAAAAGAAAAGAAAAGGGAAAATATCTGCAGAAAACAGGGGATCGATCGATCGATCCCTTTGATCGATTGATCGATAGTTGAAAACTAAGCCCACTGTCTTAGCTCGATGGCAAAAACTGAAGGATCGATTGATCGATCGATCGATCAAAGCAGGTTTCCTCTTGCTTTGGTGTGATTATTTTTTTCTTCCGCTAAAACTCCCGAAACTTCTTCATATGGACTCGGAATCGCACACCATTTGCAGACACGCGAAGGTTGCGAGGAGGGATACAACTTACATGAGATGTTGGGCCAGGCACCCAAGCTGTGAATTGACCGAATTTCCCTTAAACGTGCAATTGCATATGGAAATTAGCCATAATGCACCCGAACTTCACACTTAGCATCCAAATACCTATAAAATCTCAATTAACCCCTGAAAAACATCTTAACATAGTAATCCGAGGTTGTCTGGTTAACGAGCATAAATATAGGGATTAAGATACCCGAGGGGGCTAATAACACGTAGGTTAACGGGTGAAATACGCAATATTTACGTCGTATCAGTGGTCACGGCTGAGGGCTGTGACAAGTATCTTTATACAAAATTCCCCAGACGAGGTTTTCATTTTCCCTTGAAAATTTTTATTCCCTCTTTCCGGAGATTTCGGCTCTCTCTCAATCTCCATCTCAATCTTAAGTTTTCTAAACCCTTTCAAGGTAATATTTTTTGCATTTGTATATACTTGTGTGTGTATTTCTCTCTGTGTGGGTGTGGGTGTGTTTTTCTCTATGTGTGTGTGTATTACTCTGTGTATGTGTGTATTTATATTTATATATATATGTGTATATGTGTATACGTGTGTATATGTAGGTGTGTGTATTGTGTATGTATGTGTGTATACTGTATATATGTGTATTGTGTATGTATGTATACTATATATGCATACTGTATACGTGTATGTGTGTGTGTGTGTATTGTGTTTGCGTGTGTATTTTAGAAAATACACACACACACACACACACACACACACACACACACACACACACACATATATATATATATATATATATATATATATATATATATATATATATATATATATATATATATATATATATATATATATATATATAATATGGGACAATGGTGTTTTACTATTCATCTTATGTTTATGTTTATCAAAATAATCAAAGGGTGTACATTTTTCCACGTGTACAAAATATGGGGTTGAGATTAAAGAACTCTTCTCACAATACTAGGCATGGCAAATGAGATAAATCGCCTATGGACCCCCAAACCCTACACCGCCGTTCATTCTCTCCCTCAGTCAATTAGATTCTTTTCCAAACCCTACCTCTCTCCTCCGCACATCCCCTCCCCTCCTCTCCTCTCCTCCCTACGCCACACTCACCATACGTCCTCCCCCGCACCCTACGCACTGTAGCCCTTACCACTAACTTCATCATCCCATCGAGTTCAAGTAATGTGTGTTTTGGGGTTTTAATTTTTAGTGTGGGGTTTTAATGTTTAGATCTGATATGTTTTTTGTTTGCAGATCGAACTTTGGTTACTTCAGATCTAATATGTGTAACCCAAAGCTAGCAGGTATGGCATCGCATTCTCAATATTGTAGATTTTTTTGTAGATTTTTTGGTGCGATCTGAAAATATATGGTTTTGATTTTGAAGTTTTCTAATGTTGATTTGTTTTTTAGGTTTTTTGTACATGCTCTGCATTTATGAATATATATGTGTGTGGTTTCGATGTATGATTCAAAGGGGCCTTTGATTTGTTTCAAAATTAGTGTTTTTTTATGGATAAGATATGTATTAAAGCTTTCTCTGCATTTATGAATATATATGTGTGTGATTTCGATTTAGATTCAAAGGGGCTTTTGATTTGTTTCAAAATTAGGGCTTTTTTATGGGTAAGATATGTATTAAAGCTTTCTCTGCATTTATGAATATATATGTGTGTGGTTTTGATTTAGGATTCAAAGGGTCTTTTGATTTGTTTCAAAATTAGGTTTTTTTTATGGTTAAGATATGTATTAAAGCTTTCTATGCATTTATGAATATATATGTGTGTGGTTTCGATTTAGGATTCAAAGGGGCTTTTGACTTGTTTCAAAATTAGGGCTTTTTTTCGATTTTGGGTTCTTTGTTTCTTTTATGTATATATCAATGCAGTTTCGACATTAATTTGTGAATATGTATACAAAGATGGGAATTTAAAATGTGGATTTTTTGCATTTTATCTTATGCAGAATGGAGACCGCTAGACTTCATGGGTTTTAATTCTACGGTATTAACGCTTTTTTTTACTTATGAGGTTTGATTTACGATTTCTAACTTCATTAGTTTTTGATTCATTTTTATAACTCCAACAAAAATTGTTTGGTTTGGTTTTAGGGTTCAAATTACTTTATATCAGTGTTTGGTTGTGGGACTAACAACTAATATACTTCACAAGGACAGTATATGACACGTGAACGATTATTATTTATGGATTTCTTTATTTTTCTTCTACTGTCATTTTTTCCTTTTCGTGGGAATTAATATATGTATTGGAGGGCAGTGCAAGATTCGAACACAAGATGTTGCACGCAATATTAAGGCCATTATCATGAAGAAAGTCTAGGGTCACAGGGGTCTTTCAGCATAATTTGGAAGGATGATGCGTCAATGCTTACTTTATTTTGTTTTATTTTATCATTTTATCATTTTTTATTAGATATAATCAGAGACTCAATCCCGAGTCTAAAGTTGTGAGTTACATGTTTGTGAAATTCTTTGTTGTTCCATTCATTCACTTATTCTATTAATCAATTAGATATTGGGGATGTTTTACATTATAGATTGTTGAGTTGCCTTTCCATTATCTTTATAGTTTTTTTGTTTCAAGGCATCAATGTATCAACACATTAACATATAGACAGGGCTTTATGTTTCTCATATTGGGTTCCAATAAATTTGTTTGATATGAATTCATTACTTGGTTTAAACATGAGCGCTGATTATGATGATTCTTTGATTATGTGTTGACACGTGTCTTTATTTTCAAATGGAATCCTATTACACCAATGGTATCCATAATCATGCTATGCAATGCCAATTTTACAAATGGATAAAATCTTTTGCTGAAGAGTGAAGCACATTCGAAAAGAAATGACATCTCTTAAGGCGAACATTCGGTATACAAGGTATATTTTGGGAGATGCCACATTCCCTGTTGTGGCTTATTTGTTTGTTTTGTTGTCTATTAACTCATTTTATTTATGGTATTATAATTTGTTTTATAAAACCCAATTGGTTTGTCAATTTACAGTATCACAATTTGTTATCGCCTTTTCCAAGCATCTGTATTATTGGGAATTTTCTAAAAAATGTGTGATAATTGTGAGTGACAATCTTTTTTACCGTGACATGGGGGGAGTGTCTTCGCCTTGAGGTGAAATGATATTTTTCTCCGCTTGGTGTAACTTTCTTAATGGTTGCAAACATTTACTTGGCCGCTTGGTGTAATTTTCTTAAAGGGATAGTTGTGATCTCACTCCTTCGTCCTGCACCCGAAACTTTTTCCATTAGTTTGATGACTTATTCGATGATATAATTCTCATCTCACGCAGACAAATTGTGTATCATCAGTCTATATTTTTTAGCTCATATCATTAGAACCAAACTTTTTCCATTAGTTTGATTAGTTCTATATTTCTGAGCTCATATCCCAGACTTATAATTTTGTTAGATATCAATTAGAGCCAAACTTTTGCGATTAGTTTAATTAGTTCTTTGTCATTTATTTATTGAAACATTGATTATGATTACACTGATTCGTTTTTTCTTAGATACATGCTCACTCTTAGTTCAACAGTTATTTACTATGTTATTTGAACCACTTTTAATGATATAAATTCCTCATGATTGGTAGGGGATCAGATAATCCCGTGTTATTTTTTCAATTCTCCACTATTAGTTTGTGGTTGATGAAGATGTAATCAACATTAAACATAAGCTATAGGGTGCCATTTGAAATTTGTTAAGTCGAGTTTTATATGTTCAATTAGCTTTTGGTTGAGTTTAGGCTTTCCTATTCTTATATATGGTTAAAGACAATGTTGAAGACATTTATTGTTGTTTTCTACAAAATCTTCTTTATTTGAGGTATAGCAGATTTGAAATGCCAGCAAAAGTGTTTCCTTTTTTTTTGCTTGGAGTAGGTCTATTATGAACTTCCACATATTTGATCTATTTATTTCTGGATCGAGTAGGTCTGATTGAGAAGGTCTTTAAGAACACACTTGATCGAGCAGTTCCTGTGTCATCCTATTTAAATGGAGAAAGACCACTCCCAGCGCCCTTCGCATCAACGACTTGCCTCTATTTGCTATCTACAAAGACATCTTAAAGTCTGATAACTTAATCAACTGATGAGGTAACAATTCTAAGCCAAACCTTCAAATCCAACACCAACAGTTTTCTTTTTACGTGGAAGAGGAGAAAAATAATGTGAACATTATATTTAAATGGTGCCACTAATAAAAAATTGCCTCTATATTGCATTTGTATTTTATCTATTTTGGAATCTGAAGTTTTGAAATTAAAAATTGAGCATAAGTTTTTATATATTTTATTAGGAAGTGAAGGATTTGTAAAGATAAATGGGTCTTTCGAAAAGTGGAAGTACTGATATCGGGTGAAGAAGTTGCTGCTAATGGCATTGGATAATTAGAGCTGTCCATATTTTCACTTCTCCCCTCAGAATAAAGGACCATACCAGATGAATGATTACTAATTGAAGCTGTGGCCTCGTAATTATTTTGATCTACAATCTTTGTGCCATTCAAACTCTTCTTGAAAATGCGGCACGTTGCATAAGCATCTTGCAACTTTATTTTGTTCAAAGGTAGCATGTTAATCAATCAATCACCAAATGAGTTTTACTTTAACTCAGATTTTTATTTATTTCTTTTTCATTTTAGGGGTAACTTTAGTGTATGTAAAATCAAAATTGGTAAAAATCTAATGAAAAGAAAAGAATAATTAGACAGACTTAATGTTGCACCTGCAAGCCTGAGGCAGTTTCACATTCTCTCTCCTCCAACCTGTATTCATGCATTACCCAATCACTTCGAGCACCATGGGGTGCTATCCCTCGATAGTAAACTAGGTTTTTCTTCATCCCCACAGCCCTCATTCGCGAATTTACTTTTCTATCCTTCCCGGTGGCCTTCCATTATCCAACTTTTGTTGCACGGTTAGTTCTTGATCCGTTGGGGTATTTTCGATCTCTAGGGCTAAAGAAATGCCACTCAAGATATTTTCTTGGCAATAAAGATTTACCTATAATATTTCCAAATTCATTTACACTTCTAACACTGGACAAAATATATGTTACAACTTTTGATAGTGTTTGAAAACATTTTTATCCGTTTTTGTACGGAATTTTTTTGAGTAGTTCTACATAATCAGCCATTGGGAGATAATTGCAAGTAATGCTAATGTATCAGCCAAGTTGCTTTTGGTCCACATAAAAGTGAATAAACATTGGAACCAATATTAAAATGTTATTGTCACATAAGCATTAGATCCAATCAGGTTCCATACAATATGTAGATAGATGTTTCCAAAATATTCTCTGCTCTTTTAGATATTATCACAAAATATTGCCACAAGAATTTTTTTTTTGTCAAGATGGTATCAAACCTGTGACATTTTATACCATTTTTTCTTTGCTTTAATAGAAAAAAATATTTTGGATATGTTTATTCACAAAATATTGTCACGGTTTACATATTATATGTAAACATATTGTCACTGTTTGTTTACAGTTATAACATGTTATAATATTATATGTAAACATGTTTTGGATATGTTTATTCAGAATTAGTTATAATATGTTAGAGTAGAGTAGAGTTGCTTATAGTTATAAATCTATAATTAGTTAGAGCAGAGTTAGTCATATATTGTATTTGTATAAATGATTCAGAATATATATTGAAACTATGAAATGTATTCAGAATTTGAACTTCATAGCAGGGTATATTAAAACTAAGCAATCATTATGAAAGTTTTAAATGGCATTTGTTTATTTGGTTAGGGAAATCAATGTATTCTTCAATCAGACGAGAGAAGCCAATAGTGCCATTATATGATAGCCAAAGTGGGTGAGTGTTGTCCCCCAAAGGCACTGTCCAGGTGAACAGGAGCTTCAATCGGAGCCCTATATATAGTAATCCAGTCCAACAAGGACTCTAAGACCACCGAATCAATAACCGAATCATGACTGTTAGCGAAATAAAATTAAAAGGTTTTATCTGTTCACCTACATTCATTTCATCATTTTATTCAGTCGCTGGATATTTTTATATTTTGAATTCAACTTCTCTATATTTTGTTTTGATTTATTCTGTCAATTTACTCTTCAATATCTCTAAGCGAATCCTATTTTTTCTGGAATCTAACAGATCTAAATATCCATTTTTCAGATATGATATCTTCTTTTAGGTCGCAACCACTATTTAAAATCAAGGTCTGATATATGTATGTATATATGTATGTATAATTTGTATATATACTCAGTTGTTTCATATTTTCTCCACTTAAGGCCTCGAGATTTATTTTACTAATAAGCGTAAACTATGCTATATCGGACTAATTTATGGACTAACACTTTTACTTGGTCCCTTTATTTACGGCAACATCAAACTAATTTAATTTTCAATCATATTTTAGGTAGGAAATGCAGCAGCAGAAACAACTGTAGGAAATGCAGTAGCTGATACCCGCCAACTGGTACTTCTACAACCCTATGTGTTTTATTATTTCAGTTTAGTATAGGAACTAGAATATATCATCACTTGAACAATTCGACACATAGCATACGTTGGTTGTAATTTAGTATGAAAGATATAACAGTGATATACTTTGTGAGCTTCAAGTGCAAAAACATGTATTATTATCTCTACTCTTATTTGTAATGATTTTATTTTTGTGAATTTCGTGTGCAGCTTTCATATATTATCATTTATTGAGATCAGTATGCCCATATTAATTTAATATAAAAGACATAAGAAAGAAAGAATACAACACAGGACCCTTCTAATTTATATGTATGCTTTTTTTGTTAAGGGTTAGATTAGTGATATTGATGATTATTGGGATATTGACTTCCATGTGTCCACTCTAGATTGAACAGTTTATTGAATGATGTATTAATTTGGTGGAAATTGAAAAATATGTTATAAAAGGTGTAGGCATAAGCTGGGAGGTGATGAAGGCTTCATGTGTTCTAATTATCTGTGCTGGGAGGGGCTGGATTATACATTTCATATTTTTTTGTTAGTTTGTTTAGTCCAAGTTCTTCAAAAATGAGAGGTTCGGTCCCTCAGATGATAGGAAATAAATGATCTTATAGATTACAATATGATTATAGGAAATAAAATGATCTTATTGATTATAAGAAATGAATGATATTATTGATTTTATTGAATTCTCGATTTTTATTCTAAGATCTAATATTTTTTTTATTTAGTTTTAGTTCATTTTGGTTCAAAATAGCTACAGGCGCAGGCATAGAAAGTGATTGATTCATTGCCATACATAGACGATGAATACAGGGACCCCAAAAGTGAATGTAGAACTGGATCGATTGGTCGAAGAAGAGATGGGTAAGAGCTCCAAAAAACCCTCTGACTTTCACAAAGACCTGCTCCCCCTTCCCAACTTCCACTTCAACTTCCATAATGGGCTTTATCTAATATCTGTCAGTGATGCTAATGGATGAATGAGCTTCTGAGGATGCAATTCGAAGGGTCGTCGACTTCGTATTTAGAGGACTAAGCAAGAAAGTGGCATTAGGTGGCCTGAAATCATTAAGGTCATTCACATCTCTTCATATATTTGGTCAGTTTGCAATCTATTTCATAGATTTTATTATTTCATTCATCTCCATAGTTTTTTTATTCCATTAATAATTAGTTTTAATACTATAAAGTTTAGGAGTTACTATAATGTTTGAGTTTTTTATCAAAGGGAGTCAAATTGCTGTGAAATGGTAATGTATGCATCCAATTGCTACAAGACATGGGTACATCATCCCTCCTTATGTGGTGAGGTGTGTGTGTTTTCTTATTTTTTTTAGAGTGTGTGTTTTTGTAGGTACTAAATTCATTACTTAGTAGTAGAAATGGTGGAAACTAAAGAAACCTGTGTCTGACACAAATGAGTTCTTATAGGTTTGAGTTATTTATCAAAATGCAAACGAGTTCTTTCATCAAATCGCTAACTTCGTTTAATTGTTGAGCTTTGGGATATCAAATGTCATCCCTAGCATGATAAAAGTATCAACAAGACTGTAACATCAATACCAATCGACCTCTATGACAAATTTTACCTTCATGCATTTTTAATCGGGTATTAATTTAGATCAATAAGTTTGTTAATAATTGCAGTGACAGTTTCAATAGCCTCTCCTAACCTCTTAATATCAAAATATCGGCTCTTAAAATCATCTCATGTGTTTCTTCTCCTTTGTTTTTAGATATTCTGGTGTAGATAGTAATAAAAGTATATGACCATTTTTACTAGATTAAAAATGTACAAACTGTTATTGTAATTCATCATCTGATACTAATTGTGTTTCTCTCAACCTGCAATCTGTCATTGTAATTCACCCTCTATATGGAGGATTGGTTGGAACTCAACTACCGATATCTGCAGGGCATGACTCCTTATAAGGCGATTTCTTAGACCAAGTGGGAGATTGAGATTTCCATGATCCAAAAATGTTAAGTGTAACTTTGATCAGGTATGTTACTATTTTGTTGGTGCATATCTATCATTCATTATCTTTATGAAGTCTAAATGATATATTTTTTTGTTAGACTCAAAAAAATAATCATATATATTTTTATTGATTACTTTTTACGTTAAAATGGCATGTTTGGTGTTTTGATCGTAGCTTTGTTTTAACAATTTCTAATGTATCTTTAAAATATGATAAATATACTTTATTTTGTCTCTTCAATAAAAGAATTAAATACAAGTACAACACATAGTTCAACTACATGTGTTGTCCCCTCTGTCCCATTTTTGCCTTTTTTGTTGGTTTTGTGATAATACATGTTGAATTGTTTCACTTCATCAAAAGATTCTGAGGTGATTTAGATGAGATTAATAATGTTTGTTTATATGATCACAGGATTTATGTAGGAAGAGTTGCGGGGTGGGCAATCCACTTTTGGGCATATGATGAGCTGAAACGCATTTAACGAGAGAGCTCATCATTAGACGAGGCCTCATACAACTCCAAGAGCTGATCTGATGAGACTGAAACTCGTCTACTTGGAAGCAACCATTGTGATTGTTGTGTCTTGGCATATTACATTTTCCCCTTCGAATTGGTTGACGCAGTTTTTTCTTCTTTTATAGTTTATTGTGATTATAGTGTTATATTTAAATTGATTGAAATAGAACATAAATGCGGAACATGTGAATTGTTGTCCTAAAAAATCTCATATGGAATTAATTTGTTAATTTATTAATGATAAGTGACATTTGCATACGGACTATTAGGATTGTTGTTGTTGGAGTATTTTTTTTATTTCTTATATAAGGTGGATAATCTTATAAACAAAAGGAGATTATGGTCGATTTTTTTTAAAATTACACTTTATTTTGTTGGGAAACGAAATTTTCGCCATTTTGCGATTACACACTTTGAAAATTTTCGGTGTGCCTTCAGGTATGGGCATACACTAGTATATATATATATATGACTAATGTTGGTTTAAGTTTATGGATATTTTTGGTTTAAGTTTCAAACTAGGGTAAATTTTAATTTTATGGATATTGTTGGTTTAACTTTGGGGCTGAAATATAAAAAAACACCTCTCCTTTAATATTGATGATAAATTCAGGATTAATTTGAGGGGTAATATTTTTAAGGGATTAATTTTATGACTAATGTTTGTAAGGGTTAATTTTAGGGACGATGTTAGGATTGAAATTAGGGATTGTTAGTTTAAATGACAAAAGTAGGTATTCAAAACCTAATAAATTAACGGTGAGATCCACACACATACATGGGATTCATTCCCTCATACATAATAACTAGTTAGTGGTTCATTAGAGCCATTATTTATAGGAATCATATTGACACCCTCGTTCATTTTTCTCAGGAAAAATGAGTCACGGTGATAATAAACGGCAACAAGATGTAGTAATATTTTTCTTATGTTGTAATAATATCACTAGACAAATTTATTTAATTTGAGTTTAAGTGGTTGTGTAGTATCATTTATTGGTGTGTTCTTGTATTTGAGTTTAATTGATTAGTGCCTTGTTGACACTATATAAGTGTTTTGATTTGATTTACACTATATTATTTCATGGTTTGTTTGATTGGTGCGTTGTTGACACTATATTAGTGCTTTACTGTGAAAAATGAAAAATAACACTATATTAGTGGTTTCTTTGGAGTTTTGTCTATACAGTCTTTAGACCAGTGCCCTGGATTTTTACAGCTATAACAAGTGTTCCCATAACTGATTTTAGATGGTGGAGTTCGATTTTGTTGAGGAGAGTGAGGGGAAGTGAGGCTTGCTATGCAACTATAGTTTGATTCCACGCTCTCCTTCTCAAATGCCATATTGTTGGTAGGAATGTCCATTGTAAAGTGAAGACTTAATATGAGCGAGAAATTACCCATTGTGTGAAGGAAATCAAAGGTCGGGTCACAAAGATTTTTGCGACCGGGCCGTACCGTTCTCTGCTTCAATTACAAGTTATGCCAGTTGCGAAATTATATTATTGCCCCTATAAGGACTAAAAAAGTGAGGTATATTTAGGGAGAATTCGACCTGAAGTGAATCCATAATTGCATTCATATATCTTTATGTAAAATAACCATAAAATGGCCAATGTAACCCCCAGGAACCGACTACATAGTCACGGGACTCCCGATTTGAAGGCACGACCAAAATTTGTATTTTGTTAGACTTAGGCTTAAAAACATATCGTCAAAGGGTGAAAATATAAAACAAACACATAACATCCCCGTAAGAGGAACAAACACCATGCATGGGATCAATGTAACCCGTAGGAACTGACCGCGTAGTCACGAGACCCCCGGTTTGAGGGCATAACCAAAATTTGCGTTTTGTTATACTTAGGCTTAAAAACATGCCGTCAAAGGGTGAAAACTTAAAATAACCTTAAAACGTCCCCATAAGAGGCATGGACACCTCGCACGGGACAAATGTAAACTGCAGGAACCCTTCAACTTTCCATTTCTCCGATGATTCCGACGATTTCCAATCTCAATCTCCCTTTTCAATTTCAATATCAATCTCAAAGGTAATGTAATTATCTTCCAAACCCTAATTTTTTGAGTATATCTGTGTATATGTGTATATCTGTGTGTAAGAGGGTACTTTAGACAAGTATGGAGGCGTAACCCCTGTTTGAGTGTGGTAATGATAAGCTAATTTGGCTGAAGCTTTGGGGATTAATGATAGGACATGCAAACACAGACTAAATGAAGATGAACTCAGTTTAAACTCACAAATCTCTTGTGTATAACTCAGAAAGTAGGAATGAAACATTGAAGTAAATTAGCAAGAGGGACAGAGAAGTAAGCACCCTAAATACACCTTGGCAGGCAGCCAAAACACCAACCACCCTTAAGAATCCCTGTCAAGTATTAAAAGCTGCGTAATAAATGATAATGGTGGATGAATCAAGACCCTGGTTTGCAATAACTCTCTCTAATGTATATTTTCTCTAGTAATAACTTCTGAACTCTAAAAAAGATCATCCCCTCCTCAAAGGTGGTTGGGGTCCTTAAAAAGCCTCCTACACCACCCCCGAGGCAACTCAATCATTAAATACTATGAAAGATATCTCCCATACTTTATGTCACAACATTAAATGCCTGATGCACTAGTGGTCTCCACGTCATAAACATTAAATGCCAAGACATGCCTTTTGCCTGAACACTGTGTGTGAGGGGGCTTTGTCGCAGAGGTGGCTCACCAACTGCCTGACTGCCCCAAATACCACGGTGGTTTACTCAAGTGCAGGTCTGACATTGTTTAGCTGGCTAGTGACATCACCTATAGTAGATGTGACATTAAGTAGAGGGATGTTTGGTTCACAACTCAACACCCGATGGAACTCCAAGCTGCTCCGCCCGAGGTTCAACGGTCAGGGTCCTTCGATGTTTTACCAGGTGTATCTAAGATGGTCAGGACAAGCCCCAATGGTGTCTCACTTTTCAATCCTCCAAACCATGTCACTCTAAAGTTCTCACAGTAAGGTCATTCGATAGAGCTTGAAAGCTATCCCAGGCCCTGCCAAGCCTGGTCTCGCACAAGTACCGTTTGAACTCACACTAAAACTCATTATTATTCTCGTTACATCATAACAACCATTATAGCTTATATTCAACATAAACATAAATACAATATGACTAATACAACAAGCTAAAGTATGACTTGCCACGCCAAGCTGCCTCGCTGAGTTTCCATGCTTGAGTTACCATGCGTGAGCTGCCTCGGTTGCTTAATTTCAAACACTATTACCAATTTGAGGATTATCCCTAATCTCAGGATTACCTTAAATCCCCCTCTGCATTTGCCTCTTCGTGGAGAGATTTGTTGGAACAAGAAATGTCTACACGAAACTTCTCAATCCGATGAACCTTCTCTGCATGAAAAAATTCTGACCTTCTTTCCCTCGTTAGAACGGCAGCGCTATAATCTCCTGGAAAAAATAAAATTCTCCAAAGAAGTGGCATAATTTACAGGGGCTTGGGCAAAGGGACATCGCTACTTTTTTCTCATGTTGAGCCTCAACTATTCTAGCTTTATTATTTGAAATTCTCTCGAAAGGCCTGCTATCCTTCTCAAATACTCGTTTGGGCTCTTGGTAAGTGAAATTCTCCCCTGTAATGATTTTCTATGTTCAAAAAAGCCGAAATTCTCCCCGATGTAATTGAGTCGCAAATTAAACAACATTTGGACTTGTGGGGAGGGGACATCATAGCTTTTTTCAATCGTTGGGGGAATGCCTTCGTTGAGAGTCATTGGATATGTCTGACAAAAAATTTTGGCACCAAAACTGAAGCTTGCTGAAGAAGGCAACCCCCTTCTTTTTCCTAAGCAGCGCTTCATTAATGACGTGGCGCTGCCTTTTTAACTATCGAGACCCTTCCCGATGTGCCACGTGTTCATTTGTAATGATTATATGCAGCCCTTGCACGTGCGATGGTGGGAAACTCAAAAGTCAGGTTTACAAACCTTCAAACGTCTCTTTTATTTCAAAACCCTTCTATTTCTTCATCTTCTCAAGCTCCCCTCTTTCTTTAGAAAGAGAAACTCTGTGCGAACTGTGTGCGACCTCCATTATTTCCTTGTTCTTTACTCAGTCTCCTCCTATTATTTCCTTGTTCTTTACTCAGTCTCCTCCTTCTCTCATCTTTTGCACCACCACCTGCAGTTGTGCTCCTCCTTGATTGTTCTTAACCCTTCTGGACCAGCTATATCATTCATCAGCACTCTCTCATGGCTTCTTCAAGTACTTCCAAGGTTGTTGCCACCACTCGGCCAGGTTCCCCCTCTGCCGCTGCTGGCGTTGCCACCGCCCTTAGTGGCGCTGCACTAGATGCTGCTCGTTAAGAGCAACTATGCTTCAATCGCCGGGAGCCCATCTTTGAAGAAGATGATAAGTTTTTTGAGTCATGAAAGACCTGCCACTTCTCGTCTAAGTTCGACCCTTTACTGTTAGGTGATGAGGAGATGGATTCATCAAAGTAGGGCTATCTTCCACCCGAGGGAACTCTGCATTTCTGTCTGGACCGTGGAAACTTCCCTTATTCTCAGATTGATTTGAAGCACCTGGGGGTTACCAGCCCATTTTACTACTTGACACACACACATACAGAGCTCCCACGCTGCTGCTCTTGTGAAGGTTGGGCTACATTGAGCCTAATGGTTTGGAGAGTTTACCCTCTCCAAGCACAATGCGGCATTCCAAGTTCTAGTCTCCCAATGGAACATCATAACCCACACCTTCTTTACTGCATGGGGGGAGTTTACTGTTACACTAGAGGACATATGTGAACTCCTTGGGTTTGAGCCCATGGGCGAGTTCACCTACCACGATGAGCCTCTAGATGTCGAAGAGGCTGCTGATCGAGTTGAGCTAGATCGGATCTGCTGCAGTTGCACCGGTTCCTCAAACAAAGTGATATTTGCCCCTCTTATCAACTATTTTTTTGAACCTCCGATGTCGAAGGATATGAGTGATGTAACGGGTCGCGGTAGAGGTACCTCCCTGGAACTACTAGCCTACATACTTATACCGCTTTCATGCTTTTTTCTTACTGGTAAACCCAACGATCAACCTAGGAGGGACCTAATAAACATTTTCGTTCGTTTGGCCAGGGGTTTCAACCTTCCCCTGGCCGCCATTGCCCTGGGGTCCCTCTACACCTAGCTGGATCGAACACACATCGATATGGCACGATCACTGGGTCGTTACAACTTGGAAAATTTTGTGAACACCATCATTTTGATGGGCTTTCTCTACACCTGCTTTCCTGCTATTGTTGTCAAGTTCACTTCTCTGCCTGTGAGCCAAGGTATTAAGCCCCCATGCCTCCTATGTTTTCACAAAAAACAAAGTCGAAAGGAGATAATGGGGGGTTTTGATCATTTAGACTCCTTTGTGATGAGGACATATAGTGAGTCTACCTTTGCCCATAGTTGGGACTTCTTTCCTTCTGCATCCATAATGATCAAGTTCAATTCGGTTGTAGAAGATCCCTCGCAAGCCGTAGTGCTTCTTTTCACCCCGGGGTTTCTACCCTCCTATACTAAATGGGGATACACCTCGGAGACTTACAACCCTGATAAGTGCAACAGGTAGTTCGGGTTCAATCAGGGGGCCCCTCGACCTGTGTTTCAGGACAACCACTCAAAGGCCACCTTCGCTGAAGCCTGCACCTTTTATACTGCAGCCGTGGTGCTTGGTGTGACATCCACTATCGATGGTCGTGTCACCCTTCCTAGTTCTACTAGGAAGGGAGATGTATCCACTTATTTTTCCACCAAGTTCCATTTGGAACAGTTGGAAATGATTCACGAGTTCATTCAGTCCCCACCTCAATATCCCCCGATTCTTTCCTTCTCCTCTTCTGAGCTGGGTCTTAAGGGGAACTCCGTTCTTGGGGTTGAGTTTACCTTGAGTACAACCCTTAAAGTATCTCCCCAAGAATTACCCCCTTATTAACCAATGATTCCCACTACCATCCCGAAGTCCAAGGCCGCTGCAGCTCCCAAACAAACTGCCCCTTCGGCTGAAGCTGCAACGGAAGAGGGGCCTTTTCAGCAGCCTGCTAAGAAGGCCAAGAAGGCCAAGTCCAAGTCCAAGAAATCTAAGGCCCAAGTTCAAATGTAAACTGCATTAGAGGCATTCCCAATTGCATCTATTCCCCCTCTCATGTCTCCAGAGATGGCTGAAGAGCTAAGGAGGCAGGTGCAAGCCGAGGTCGATAAAATACATGCTGAGTTTCGACGGCGTGCTGTTGCCATTCCTCCTCTGGGTACGTTCCCCATAATCGTGATTGATCCCATGGAGCCAATGGTAAAAAGGAGAATAAGGATGAGGGTACCTAAAATTGGTGGTGCCATGAGCTCCAGGAAGAAAATGATGGGTACCAAATCCCAAAAGAAGCAGACACAAGAGAAGCCTTCTTCCCCAGCTCCTTCGGCTGCTGCCTCCTCGCCACCTTCGCTAGTGGCTATACCCTCTCGTTCTCCCTCTGGATCTGAGGTATGTGTTTATTTCTCATTACCCTTCTATTAAGGTGTGTTTCATCTGCTTATTTCTTACTAAGAAAATATTTTGGTGCAAGGAGTTGGAGAAGAAAGTCCCAATCCTCCCAGTCCCTTTGTAAGCTGCTTTGTGGGAGGACGTTGCGGTATCTCTCAACCTAATACCACTCCTCCTCATTCCCCCATGACAGGCCTTACCTACTCATATAGATTGTCCTCCCAACGAGCCCAAGAAGCTTCTATAAGGGCTGCTACTATTGGGTCTGCTGAAATACCCTGTCAACTAGAGGCATCTATTGCAGCCTCTTCTGAGTTACTATCGGAGCAAGAGGTCCCTCTGCCCCTCGTTGTGATCAAAGAGAGTGCCTCTAAGGTAGATTTCTTACCAAGTCTCACATCTTTTATTTATCCTATTGCCTTGTTTATCAATTCTAACATTTTGGGCCATTTCAGGTGGAAGTGGCATCACTAATAGCTAACATTCTCCTTCCTCCTGCATTGTCAAGACCCCTTACTTCAGTTCCTCTTTTTGGCGCCATAACGGGGGTAATTTATGTGAATTTTTACCCCTTATTCTTTTGTATTTACTTCTTGTGTCTAACACTTGGCTTTTTATTTGCAGCTTTATCCAAGTCTCTCTCCACCCTTTGCCCTAAATGGCCTTTTCCCTTCCCAGGCCCAAGTTGGTGCTACTGCTCTCGTTGGGGAATCCTTTGGAGATTCAACATCTTCCTCCGATGATGCCCCCGGGTTAGATTTAGTACCATATATTGGTGAGGGAAGTTTTCCCTCCATTGAGGCTTCAGCAGCCAAGGGCCCCGTTGAGGCTTCTGAGGCAATGAGCCTGCCAAAAATAATTTCTACCCTTGTGGCCCCCGTGGTGGCTCCCGTTCTCCCTCCTACTGCTGCTGAGGTACTTTATTAGTTTCACTGTATTTCTGAGTTTCTCAAACTTCAACTGTGTTTATGACTCAACAATGAGAACAATTGTTAAATTTTTTCATAAATTCCACTTGTATTGGTGACTTAATCAACGAAAACACTTGTTAAGATTTTTTTTGCAAACCCCACATATAATGATGACTTAACAATGAAAATACTTGTTAAGATTTTTTATAAACTCCACATATATCAGTGACTTAACAATGAAAACGCTTGTTAAGATTTTTCATAAACTCCACCTATATCGGTGACTTACCAACGAAACACTTGTTAAGATTTTCATAAACTCCACCTATATCGGTGACTTAACAACGAAAACACTTGTTAAGATTTTTCATAAACTCCACCTATATCGGTGACTTAACAACGAAAACACTTGGTAAGATTTTTCATAAACTCCACTTATATCGATGACTTAACAACGAAAACACTTGGTAAGATTTTTCATAAACTCCACCTATATCGGTGACTTAACAACGAAAACACTTGTTAAGATTTCCATAAACTCCACCTATATCGGTGACTTAACAACGAAAACCCTTGTTAAGATTTTTCATGAACTCCACCTATATCGGTGACTTAACAACGAAAACACTTGTTAAGATTTTTCATAAACTCCACCTATATCGATAACTTACCAATGAAAACACTTGTTAAGGTTTTTTATAAACTCCTCATTTCCTCTAACAATTTTCAGGTTTCTCGGGAGGATTCCCGACCAGTTCCTTCTCCCATTGCCTCGCCCCCTTGTGAACCTGTCGCTTCCGAAGAAACTAGTCGAAATGATCAAGGTCCCATGACAGGTGCTGCGGTGGAGAGCGAATTTAGATGTGAAATTCCTCTGCTCGACTTGGCTCCTCATGCCTTCTGCCTGATGGTACTCCAACGTTCTCCCCAAATGCCTGCCAACCACCGTTTGGCAATCGAGCAACTTCTGAGACATCATCCTGAAACCGTCACGGTGGATGGCTTACATTCAAACATCTCAATTATGAGCTACAGGCTTCAAGGCATGGCCACCATCATTGCTAAAATTGCCAATACTCCATCTAAAAACATTACTAGACCCGTCCTCAACCAATTCTTGGGTTATCTGAGGGAGTTGGGTCGTGATGGGTTCCATTTTGATTGGCTCATCCCGCATTTGAAGATTTTAAAGAGCCAGCAGTTGGACATCTAGAGGGAGCTCTTACGAAAATATTAGGAGGATCAGTGGGGGCCGAGGAAGATAAGTTGGCCGAGCTATCACTTCTCATCGGATCCATTGATAAGGAGGTAGAGGACCTCGAAGAATCTCTGCGTGCGGCGAAGTTGAAATGAGAGAAACTCCTGATTGAGCGCATACAGGTGCAGACAAGGTTAGAGGTATCTATCAACGCTCAACGATCTTGCCGAGCTACTTCTTCGGGCCTCCCTGGAGATTTTTTCTCTTCTCCTGATCTGTGGTTCCTTCTTGGGAAATGAACTTGTGTAAATATTTTTCTTTTCTTCTCATTGTAATTCTTGGGCAATATCTCCCAATTTTGTAATGCCCCAAAGTTCATGAATGGAAAAAAAATACTTATTCGCATGCCATTTCTTTGTGTTACAACTGTTTACATAGATTGTGAAATATGAAGTTTTGTAACCCTTTTATCTCTACTTGAGTTATAATAAAAAGAACTTGCATACTCATCATAACAAAGAACTCGTGTATTCATAACAACAACCAAACACATCAGTGGTCAAACATAACTGCCTACACATGATGGACTTTTAACCATTTATTGTTAATCTTAAAAGGCCTATCTTCTTCTATCTTAGAAATTAAGCAATAACCTGAGTCGTGAGCCTCCTTTATGATGAAAGGTCCCTCCCAATTTTCTGTAAACTTAGGTAGAGGAAGCCCCCTAATATGTTTAACCGCTGCCTTCAATACAAGATCTCCCTCCACGAACTTCCTTGGTCTTACTAAGTTATCATATGCCCTAGAGAGTTATCTTGTGTACATTTAAAAGTGTTGCATCGCATTATCTCTGTGTTCATCTGACGCTTCCAACTGAACATGTCTATTCCGAGGGAGCATGCTGCTTCGCAAAGCATATCGTGCTGAGGGAACTTCTAACTCTACTGGGAGAATTGCCTCGACCCCATAAACACGACATAATGATGTATATACTGTAGGCTTCCTCTTAGTCGTCCGATAGGCCCATAAAATGGCTGGTATCTTGTCATCCCATGATCCTAGGAAATACTCCATCGTTTTAGCTATGATATTGACCAAAGTCTTGCTAGTCACTTCGGCTTGATCGTTTCCCTTTGGGTATGCCACCGTCGAAGTGTGATGGACAATGGAGTATTTGTCTATGAGCATCATTACCTCTGAATTGATGAAAGGGATTCCATTGTATGAAAGGATAACCTTTGGGATCCCAAAACGACAAATGATGTATTCTCTGATGAAGTTGCTCACTATTCCTGTCGTTGCCCTTCTCAGTGGTATTGCCTCAGCCCACTTTGTGAAACACTCCGTTGCCACTAGTATCCATATCTTTCCCCTTGAACAAGGGTTTATTACCCCTACCAGGTCGAACGCCCAGGTGTGAAAAGGATAGGGCATTACCAGAGAGTGTAGGTCCACCGATGGGGCATAGATCATATTCCAATGAAGCTTGCAAGCCTTGCATTTTCGAACGAACTCATCGGAGTCTTTCTCCATCATTGGACAATAGTATCCTAGAGTCATCAACTGGTCATATAACTTGGCCCCTCCTATATGAGCCAGATCGTGTGCCTGTTTGATAACCTCGACTGCCTCTTCCTTCGTGATGTAACATAACGGCCTGTTGAAGTATCCCCTTCGATAAAGTTTCCCCTTTTGGATGTAGAATCTAGAGGCCCTTTTCCGGAGTCCCATCACATTAATTTTCTCTGTTGGGACAACTCCATCCTTAATGAAGTCAATATAGGGTTGTCTCCAGTCAACCCGAGCTTCCACGAAATGACATTCAGCTGCATTGAAGAATAATTGGCATTTGTCACACTTTTGTTGTAAGTTGGCTGCATCCTGCTTCATACTAGGCCAGAAATACCCCTCCCTTTGAATTCTTCTATAAAGAGGAATCTCTGTCATTTCGTAGTGCTCTTCGTGCATTTTCTTCAACCTTTGCCCTGCTTCTTCTGGACTGATGCATCTCGATAACCATCCTCCAGCATTTTTGAAGTAAAGGTTTCCCTGGTTTATAAAGTACTGGGCCAACTCTCTGAGCCCCATCGTTCCTTCACCAGAGTTCAGTTACCTCTTAATCTCTCCCCTCTAGTCCGTATCCTTTTTTATCGGTAAAATTGGCTATACCATAGAAAGAGATGTTCTTTGTTGAATCAAGACAGTAGTTGTATCGCTCCTCATGATCATCTTCTGGGCAATGGTGGCATAGGTGTCTTAGTGACGGTTCATCATTCTGGGCTGCCTCTTGATCTTGGTCCGATGGAACTGGCCAAGGAGCCTCTGAATGATCGTTCTGTATGGTGCCAGTCTCATGTGTTTTAACACGTATTCTCATTCACTTACTGAACCACCAGGTTTGAATCTCCCTTGATGCAAAGTGAACGGATCCCTCTTAGAAGAGCCTCTAGAAATACCAACACCAATGCTTCATATTCTGCCTCGTTATTAGAGCAAGGGAAATCTAACTTATAAGAAAGGCAAATCTCCTCCATTCCTTTCGAAAGAATAACCCCTGCTCCTCCTTTCTTTTCTGCCAATGACCCATTGAACTGTATTGTCCATTATTCATATGTTGCATCTAGGTGATTGGCCTGCAAGTCGTCTCCTGGAATGCTTTCTTTGGGTGGATCAAACGTTCTTGAAAGGAAAATAGCCAACAGATCAGCGTACACCTAGATTTTGATTGCGCGAGGAATCAGACACTTTAAGTCATATTCGGAGAGGATAAGGAACCATCTAGCTGCCCTGCCAATTAATATAGTTCTTACAAGAAAATATTTAATGGGGTCACATCTCGTTACAATATGAATTGTAAAAGACAGCATATAATGTCTAAGTTTTTGTGCCACAAAGACTAAGGCTAAACAATGCCTCTCCAAACTACTATATCTGACTTCTGGCCCATGGATGATCCTGCTGAGGTAGTATACTGGCCGTTCTTGCCCGTCAATCTCTTGTGCCAATAAAGCTTCCATGGACCTCATGGTGGATGTGAGGTACAACTGCAACGGTATTCCTGCCTTTGGGGGAACCATTATCAGCCCGTCGAGAGACTCCTGGTGAATCGCTTCCCATTTGAACTTTTTGTCTTTCACAACAGCTGCATCAGTGGATCTGTTATTTCGGCTAATCCAGTTACAAATCTCCTAAGCTAGGAGACTTTACCGAGTAAACTCTTTAGCTCCTTCGCCGTTCTCGAACATGGCATTTCCAATATCGTCCGTTTCTTGTCCTGGTCCATTTATACCCCTTGTCGATTGACCACAAAGCCTAGGAATTTCCCACTTGTCACCCTAAAAATGCACTTCAGTGGATTCATCTTTAATTTAAACTTCCTGTAACGGGAAAACACCTTCCTCAAATCGCTCAGATGGGACTCCTCTTTTCTCGACTTGATGACCAAATCGTCCACATAGAATTCCACAAACTTGTGAAAGAAGTTATGGAAAATGGCCATCATTGTTCTCTGGTAAGTCGCCCCAGCATTCTTGAGTCCAAACGACATCACCCTGTGCATGAAGTTACCCAACGGGGTCCTAAATGCTATCTTTTCTGCATTTGAGGGGTTCATCTTGATCTAGTTGTACCCCACATACCCATCCATGAAACTATATATCTCATGACCCGTCGTTTCATCTATCAATCTATCAATGGAGGGTAGAGGGAACTCATCTTTGGGGCAAACTCTATTTCAATCTCTAAAGTCCACGCAGATCCTTATTTGGTTTTTGTCTTTATTCCCTACTGGGATAATACTGGATAACCAGAGTGGGTACAGTATCGATGTGATGAACCCTGCCATTAGTAAGCTCTAAACCTCTTCCTTGATCTTTAGATCCTGCTCAGGCTTGTACGTTCTCATTGACTATTTCACTGAAATAGCTGAAGGCATTACATTCAGCTTGTGGCAGCTTACTTCCTCATCCAGCCCCTCCATCTCTGTGTATTTCCATGCGAAGACGTCTATAAACTCTCGAATCAACTCAACCAAGGCTCCTCGTTTCTCCTTACTGAGATCCTTTGAGATAAAGATGTCCCTCGGATCCTCTCCTTCTCTCGCCAGGTTTAGTTTCTCTAACTCTTGCGCCTGGGGCTTCGGTTGACTTGCCATATAATCTGGTTCCTCGGTGACTTCCTCCATAAATTACTGTATGATGGAATTGTCTATTACCATGCACTGCCCTCGTTGATCCACCAAAAATCATTCATATATCGGGTTAACCTCATCATCAGCTTCCTCAGCCGCCCGCTCACAGCATTATAATCGATACACCACTTTTCCTTATTCAGTAATGACTTTCTTGCATTGTCTACTGGTAGCGGGGAGTGATTTCCGCTTCTTCTCTCTAGACGCCTCGACCACTATTTTCCCTGAGAATCGACTCAACACGCTTTGTCGTTGGAACTCATGCTCCATAGGATCCGCTCTGGGCCTCATCCTATCTTTGAGCTGCTTCGAGATTCCTTGGGGATGAGGGACCGCCTGGTGAGTTTCCTTGGTCATTACCCTTACGCTTTTTGCAACCTCTTTATCCTGATCATTCAAGGGCCCCATCCTTTCACTGATCGAGGGCACCCATGCTCCCTCCATCCTTCTCGTTAGGACCCGGATATCCTCTTTCAACTCAGTATAAAACACCACGTCCACCAAGTGAGCTTCCTCGATAGAAAAGGGCCTTTTCGTTGCCCTAATGGTCACTTCTGTCCCCTTGGTATTCACCTTAGCGCATTAGTGGTACGTAGAAGGAACTAGCCCTTGGTTGTGCATCCATACCCTCCCTATTGTACTCTCTATTACGTGGAATCTTATATGGGAACTCAAGTTTCCCATCACAATCCCAACATTAACATAACCAATGGATTTGGAAGATTGTTTATCATACCCCAAAATCACCAAAGGCATGGGGACCAACTTTTTTCTGGAATATTGGCTGCATGAAAGGAGTTCATTGGCATAATATTGATGGAAGCTCCCTCATTCATAAGAGTCCTCACGAAACTAATTCCGTTAACGCTGGAAGTCACATATAATGGCCTGTTGTGAGGGAATCTTATAGCCCTATCGGCATCGCTGAAGGTTACTTCTGACAGGAACCTCCTCACCAACCTGGCCATGGGTCCCTTCTATTTCAACGAAGGGACAACATCTTTCCTTGTAATATCTAGTATCTCCTGAGTTATTTCTAATCTTCTCTCTTTTGGTATCCCTACCTGTTCGAAGAACCAGGTGAACTTTGAGGATTTTGGGACTGCACAGTACTCTAGGCCCGGATCTGCTTCCTCACCTTCAACGTTGTACATGTCTTCCACATCCTTGGCACTTTCTTCATCGTAGGCCAAAACTACATTAGCTATTTCTTCAGTATAGGTCTCCAAAGCTGCTTCATACCCTTCTCTTTCCTCTCTCTCCACCTCTCCATCATAGGCCACCATAAGATTGGACCCATGTGCTGGCAAGGGGTTATTATTGGCGTTCTATGGAGGTATTTGTAACATCCCTGCCTTTATGTACTTGTCGATGATTCTTCTCAGCGTAAAGAAGCTCTCGGTTGGATGCTGGATCCTCCGATGAACCTGGCAATACTTTGGATCCGCCTTTGTTGTTGCATCAGGCTCTGCAGTGGGAATGTCCTTTGGCTCATAGACCGTCCCCCCTTGGACCATAAAGTTATAATAGCTGAAAACTTCTTCCACTGTACAAGTCAATGGTGGTGGGTCTTCTCTGTCTCTTCCAAACTTCCTCTTATTGTCCTTCTTTGGTGCTTTACCTCTATCTCCCCCCTCGGTGTACCCTACCCGTGGGGGCTGAGACCTCCCCCCCATCCCCCCCCCCCCCCCCCCCGCGAGTTGCATCAGCTTCCTAGACATCATGGGCACCGCCACCGGATTGGGTCGCACCACCAAAGAGATATTTCTCACTTATTTTAAGAACATCGCAAAAGTCCCCTCGCGCGTCTCATTAATAAGATGGCAGATGTACTCAGGAAGAAGCCCATCATCGCATATCTGTAATAACTTGGATTCTTTAGCCTCCTCCCTTACATCGAGGGATCTTTCTCTAAATCTTTGAACATAGGCCACCACTTCTTCCCCAGGTCGTTGCTTCTCCCTACCCAGTTGGGTAAAATTAAACTCATCTTCTGCCAGAAAGAACTTCTGGACAAACAACACGTGCATCTCTTCCCATGTAGAAACGTTGTTGGGAGCTAAATGGGAATACCAGGTAGATGCTTTATCGATCAAGGACTTAGAAAACTCCCTCAACCTAAGCCTTTTATTATTACAATGCGCTCCCAAATGTTCAACAAAGCGCTTAATATGCTCCTCCGGGTTCCCACCCTTTCCTGTGTATTTTTCAAAAATAGGAGGAAAAAAGTCCTTTGGATAGGGCTGATCATTATATTCCTGGGGATAGGGTGTTCAAAAATCATCATAAACCGAAGTTACCTCTCCAGCAGATTGCGAGGAGGCTTTTATGAACTTTAACATCTCTTTCTGCATCTCCTTTATCATTTCCTCCATGGGTGATGCTATTGGGGAAACAACTAATGGAACTATGGGATGGGTGCCCGTTGCTGCTAGAACAAACGTCACGAAAGGGGCCTTTGAAACTCCCGAGGTTCCCACTGCTGGATTCAAAATAGAGAGTATTCTTGATGGAACCATTCCCGCAACACCTGCACCTGGTGGGGCCGTTGGAGCTACCCCTGGTGTTACGAAGGCATTAGCCTCCAATCCTTCCAGCATAGTTGAAGCTACGGGAGTTTGCAAAAACTCGTAAAACTTGATCATGAGGAGAGCGAACTGAGTGGGTCCAAACCCCGCACTTGTGGAAGGTTATGTCACCCCCGTAATGCCTGACGTTGCCGAAACCGAAGGTACCTACACTCAAGGATACCTATCCCTTAGGGCCTCTAGTTCTCTTGCAGCTTGTTCCTCATTATGTTTAATGTCATCAAAGTTGAGCCTTCGATTAGCATTATCTTGCTCCATACTCCTTACTTAGGAGAATGCCTCCCCAGTAGAGTTGCCAAATGTAAGAGGGTACTTTAGATAAGTATGGAGGCGTAACCCCTGTTTGAGTGTGGTAATGATAAGCTAATTTGGCCGAAGCTTTGGGATTAATGATAGGACATGCAAACACAGACTAAATGAAGATGAACTCAGTTTAAACTCACAAATCTCTCGTGTATAACTCAGAAAGTAGTAATGAAACTTATAAGTAACTTAGCTAGAGGGAGAAAGAAGTAAGCACCCTAGATACACCTTGGCAGGCAGCCAAAACACCAACCACCCTCAAGAATCCCTATCAAGTATTAAAAGCTTCGTAATAAATGACAATGGTGGATGAATCAAGACCATGGTTTGCAATAACTCTCTCTAATTTATATTCTCTCTAGCAATAACTTTTGAACTCTCAAAAAGATCATCCCCTCCTCAAAGGTGGTTGGGGTCCTTAAATAGCCCCCCACACCACCCCAGAGGCAACTCACTTATTAAAGACTATGAAATACATCCCTCATGCTTTATGTCACAACATTAAATGCTTGATGCACTAGTTGTCTTCACGTCATAAACATTAAATGCCAAGACATGCCTTTTGCCTAACCACTGTGTGTCAAGGGTTGTTTTCGCAGAGGTGGCTCACCAACTGTCTGACAGCCCCAAATACCATGGTGGTTTACTCAAGTGTAGGTCTGACATTGTTTAGCTAGCTAGTGACATCACCTACTGTAGATGTGACATTAAGTAGAGGGCTATTTGGTTCACAACTCAACACCCGATGGAACTCCAAGCTGTTTCGCCCGAGGTTCCATGGTCAGAGTCCTTCGGTGTTTTACCAAGTGTATCTAAGATGGTCAGGACAAGCCCTAACGCCGCCTCACTTCTCAATCCTCCAAACCAATTCCCTCTAAAGTTCCCATGGCGAGGTCATTCGATAGATCATGAAAGCTCTCCCAGACCTTGCTAAGCCTAGTCTCGCGCGAGTACCGTTTGACCTCACACTAAAACTCATTATTATTCTCGTTACATCATTATAATCGTTATAGCTTTAAGTCAACATAAACAAAAATACAATATGACTAATACAACAAGGTAAAGTATGAGTTGCCACGCCAAGCTGCCTCGCTGAGTTGCCACGCTTGAGCTGCTTCGGTTGCTTAATTTCCAACACTATTGCCAATTAGGGGATTATGCCTAATCTCAGGATTACCTTAAGCCCCCTCTATATTGTGTGTATATGTATGTGTATGTGTGTGTATGTGTGTATACGTATGTGTATGTGTGTGTGTATTATGTATGTATGTATGTGTGTGTTGTGTATGTATGTGTGTATACTGTGTATGTGTATTGTGTACTCTGTGTGTGTGTCTTTTAGAGACAATTTTTTTTTAGAAAAGTAGGTATATATAATTATTTGGGTAAAAATTAAAATAAATACAAAAGTAGCTGCACACACATTGTATATATTGCGTATGTGTGTATTTTTTTGTGTGTGTACTGTGTATGGTATATGCTTTTGGTTTATTAGAATTTTATATTTGTATGGTTTGATACGGTTCAATTTTGGGTCTTATACGACGAGTTGTTATTTGGATTTCACATCGGTGAGATCCAACATGCATGAGATTCACGCCCTCGTACATAATAACTAATAAATTAAATGGATTTATTTGTGCAACATGATATTTATTTTATTATGTTAACACATGACTGCAATTTCAATATTATTAAATAAATTTTCCACAATACAAAGAGTGGATGGTGGAGACTGACCGAATAGCTAATAGTTATGTTAAAGGCGTTCAAGAATTTATTAGCTACGCTTTTAAGAACCTTAAAAGTGAGAAGATTCCGTGTTTGTGCACCCATTGTATGAACGGAAAATATAAAAATTTTGAAGATGTTGAGTTAAATTTAATAAAGTGGGGAATTTTTCAAGATTATAACAAATGGACATACCATGGTGAAAAACATGTAACTATGTTCCCAAAGAATTACCGATAACCGACTGCATAACATATCACCAATGAGTGGAAGTGGTAAATAATTCGCCAACACATCTTCCATTGACCGACCTAATTGACGATGCTTACGGAGTCCACCATGACCAAAATCACCAACCTATGGAGACAAATAATGCACACAATGAACAATTTGATACTGAACTACCAGGAGATCGAGAATATATTCGGTTGAAAATCGATGAGGCTAGACCGTTGTATAAATATTGTGATGGACATCACTCGGTATTTTATGCAATGGTTGGGTTGCATAATTTGAAGAGTCATTTTGGTTTGTCTGGGAACAGCGTAACCGGAATTCTTAAGTGGGTTAAAGAAATTATCCCCCCAAAAAACATGTTATGAGACAATTGTCCTACCAAGAAGAAGAGTTTGAAGGGTTTGGGATTGAAATACAATTCTATTCATTCATGCAAGTATGATTGCATATTGTATCGTAACGAGCACAGAGAGAAGGATAAATGCCTAGTATGCGGTGATCATAGAATTGTCGTTGGTGAGAAGGTAAAGGACAAACCTGTAAAATATCAAAAGTGCTCTGAAGGACCACAAAAGGTTATGAAGAATTCTCCACTTGGGCCAGGATTAAAATGGTTTTTTTATTGTACCATGGATAACAGAGTCCATGACATAGCACGCTCGATGCAAGGTGGGTGGGAATCTGATGCGTCATCCGATTGATTCACTCATCTGGTTAATTTTAAACGCACAACACCATGAATTTGCAAAGGAACCGCGCAATGTTCATCTTGAAATCTCAACTAATGGGTTTAACCCTTTCGATAATTTTAGTCAGAGTTATTGGCCGGTTCTCATGGCGCCTTTAAGTCTCCCTATAACACTGTGCATGAGACAGGAATTCACATTGTTATCTTTGCTGATACCTAGGCGAAGGCTCCATGCGGTGATATTGATATGTTCTTAGCCCCATTAATCGAAGAACTTAAAGATATGGGATAAAGTTATGACGACATTCGACTCTCATAAAGGTGAAGAGTTCGCACTTAAAGCAATGGTGATGTGGGCGATCCACGACCTTCCTGCTTATGAGACCTTGTCGGGTTGTAATATTCATAGTTATTATGGATGTCCCATATGTAGGGAGAAAACTGAAGCCAGTTGGCTACAACATAGTAGTAAGATGAGTTACATGGTTCATCATAGATTTCTGTTGACCAGCTACCCTTTTAGGAATGATAAGTCTAACTTTTATCCTATTGGTCACAAGCACCGGATGCCACCTGGCCAGCTTTCTGGTCAGAAGATCGATGAGATGGCAGCGACTGCGACTGCGGGGAATATATACGTAGGAAAATACCCCATGTTTATAAACCTGAAGCGTAAATCAAGGGGGGATCCTAACGACCCTAGTAAAGCAAAAACCATGGTCTAGGAGATCAATATTTTTTTATTTTCTATATTGAAGAGATCATCGAATAAGGCATGTAATTGATGTGATGCACACAGAGAAGAATGTTGCAAAATATTTGATAAGAACGTGTATGGGGGGATCTCATTCCAAAGACGAAGAGCGGGCCCATCGAGATCTACAGGATATAAAGATAAAGAAGAAACTCTGGTTAGAAAATGATCTTACAACAAGAAGAATATCTACCCCTCCGGCTACTTTCACTTGACTACTAGAGAGAAGAAGAACCTCTTAGACATGTTGTTAAACATGAAGACTTCAATGGGTTATTCTGGTAATTTACGTAGGTTAGTAAGCTACCAAGAAAATGACTTAAAACAGTTCAAGTCTTACGACTGGCATGTAGTCATCCAACTAATCCCTCTATCATTTTGGCATTTCTTCTCTGAACACAAAGATCTCCATCAGGCAATTATGCAAATCAGTTTGCGTTTTCCCCTACTTTGTGTAAAAATGGTAAACGAAAGGCATATTAAAGATGAAAAATCACCTTTAGCCGAGGCAGTTTGTGTATTAGAAAAATATTTTCCTCCTTCGTTTTTCGATATCAGCATCCACTTCTCCTGCATTTATACGATGAAGCTTTATTATGTGGTCCCGTTAGGTATTGTTGGATGTATCCTTTTGAGCATTTGATGAAAACCTTCAAATATTATGTAAAGAATACATAGTATATTGGAGGGTCAATTACTCAAGAATACGTAACTGTGGAATCATCGTTATACTTTAGGGAATATATGCCAAAACAAGAGTAAGGAGGTCCAATCCTCGTGAAGGAGGAGTGATAGAGAAACCTGACGAGTTTGAGGACGAATTAACATTTGGGAACCCTAAAGAGTTGAAACTCATAAATATACAATACAAGCAAGCAACTCGTTATATCTTCGAATTGCAAGATGAAGTCGAAGATTGGAGAGAGTGAGTACCTACTAAATTCTTCTTCTTTGATTATATGTATTTTATATTTTATGATCTAAACTCTACAATTTACCCGTAGGAAGTACGAGAACAAAATTTTCCAAAATCAAAGGAAAAACTGCATGACAATTGATTTTAGGGCATGGGTATCAAAAGAGGTAAATTTCACATATTATGCGTGCAATTATTTATTCGCTTGTGATAAAAACATGCCATAATACAAATTCATTAATAAATGCAGCTCCTAAAAAGAGGTGATGTCTCTTCCAGACTTGCTCGCCTAGCAAAAGGCCCTAGTTTTTGTGCGAAGGAGTTTAAAAAATTACTCACCAATGGTTTTAATTTCATTTCATGTCCATATGAGGAAAAACTTTGAATGCAAAATAGTGGAATATCAATTTCTTCCTTGACCTCCTGTATCTCTAGCAAAAGAGATAAAAATCCAAAGGCTATGGTGTTAACATATTATGGGATAATCCAATAAATTCTAGAACTTGATTTCTTAAATTTCATATATTTTATTTGATTAGGTAAAGGTGGATGATACTACGAATGATTTCAAAGTTGATCCTGACTCCACACTTATTATGGAAGATTTATCAAAGCTGTAGAGTAAAGATCGCATAGTCTACGAGCCTTTTATTTGTGCATTTTCGAATGTAAATAAGGTATTCTACTCAAAGTACATAAACGATGTCAATTGATCTATTGTTGTATATTCACCAAAGGGTATGACTACTCAAGTGGATGCATTAAAGGCTCCAAAAGAGTTCCAGCTAGCTCTTGATGATAACCATAATTTGAAGGATCTTTTAGTTGATTTAGAGGACGATTGAGTATCAAAATATTATTTTATCGTCATCATTCTTATTTGTATCCTATTATGATATTCACACTGTATTAGTGCTTTAGTTTGATGTATGAATGTTGAGTTACTTTTACAAATGTTTAATATGATTTATGTAAGTTAACTTTCGATAATATGTTATGTTCAGTCGAATGTTTAGTCACTTTCACAAGACGCTCAATATAAGAATATAGTCATTTGAGTTTGTGATTGGATCGAATTGACCTTGATCAATTTCCATGTGTTCCTGTACATGCATATAAGAAAGACATGCGTACGTTTAATAAAAAGATCAAGACCCGTACGGGAGTTAGGCCAGAAGGTAAGTGAGTATATGCCTACTGAAATTATACTTAGAATTCTTTGAGAGAGGAGAAGTGAGTATGAAGTGAATTATAAATTAGAATAAAAATGACGAGTCCACTATGCGAAATAATTGAGTAAAATGTGTAAATGATGAATAATTATAATTATGGGTCGTGGGTGCACCAAATTTAGAAATGGTGCCGCGGTGGGTGGTTTCACTACTATCTTGGGCTCACTAGTGTCTTCTATATCACTCTCATTCAAGGGGGCATCTTCGACCTCTTTCGTGCTGGGCGAAATCTCCTTGTCTTTGGTTGTGTCGTGTGGGGGAGGTGATAATTCAACGACTCTCCCACTACGAAGAGTGGTAACAGCATGACATTGCTCCTGATGTTCTGTCGAGGTGGAGCTAACACTAGTTTGACCTCGGGGCGGGCTTTGGCCCTGGGCAGGAAACTTTCCTTTCTCTTGGATACTCAACGATGATTGCAACTTTGAAATGCTTGCATTCATGTCATTGATCATACGCTCATGCCTAGCATTAGTTGCATTCCGAGTATTGATAAAGTGGTTGATCGTATCCTCAAGATTTCTTCGCGGTGGAGTGATATATGCTCCTTGAGGTGGTGGTGCTTACACATGTCCTTGCATGTGTGGAACTTGTTGAAAGTGAGATGGTGGAGGAGGGGAAACATGTGAATTAGGATTCATTGTAGTATGTTGTTGTCCATAGCTAAAACCAGGATGGTTTTTCCTTAAAGGGTTGTAAGAATCCCCGTGCGGTGCACTGAAATTACCCTTGAATCCTCCTATACTGCTAACTTATTCTTGAAGCATAACTTTGTAGGCGGGTATAGTTGGGCAATCCCCAGTTGAATGACCCACCTCATAAATCGCACACACCTTCTCAACGGGGTTTGGGATGGATCCAGTTAGTCCTCTTCCACATACTTCAAATAGGTCTCCCATTCCTTTCTTAAGTACATCGAGTCGACAGTCCGTCATTGGATTCTTTTCGACGTGAAATAGGTCAAACGCCGATGGAGTGGTGGTCACTTGGCGATTTCGATTTTGAGCATTAGGTTCAGATGTATCCTAGGATTGGGTAGTCTCGACGACATACCTCAGGTGAAGCTCAACATCGTTAGCGTCTAAGTCAACAAATGGACCATCGCACATGGTTTCAATGAGTTGCTTGGAAATAATGTTCAGCCCATTATGGATGAAGGAAATGATTTATGTTTTATCAAAACCATGATGGGGACATGAAGGTAATTAACTCATCGAAATGCTCGTAGCATCGATCGAACGACTCATTTTCTAATTGTCAAAAAGTTTGAATTGAGCCTTGATGGAGTTCGTTCGATGTGGAGGAAAGAATTTCTTGAGAAATTTAGATTGTAGCTCGTTCCATGATGAAATATAATTTGGAGGTAAAGACCATTGCCAGGTCTTAGACTTATCCTTTAGTGAGATTGGGAAGAGTTTAAGGCGGAGCACATCTTTTGTGCAAGTTTGATCACTGAGAGTCTCGCACGCCTCCTCAAATTCCATGATGTGGGCATATGGATTTTAGGAATCCATTCCATGGTAAGTGGGAAGTATCTGGATCATCCCATTCCTAAAGAGAAATTGCCCTGAATTATACGGGAATAAAATGCATCTCGGAGTGACAGTGCGCTCGGGATATAAGATGTCTCTCAAAGGGCGATATGGGGCCTCTTCCTCACCGACGGCTGCACTACCGTGTTGACATATATTTTTCTCACTCAAAGGCTCTGTGTCCTCACTGGGTATGCTCAAAGCGTTCTCGAAGTGTGTCCTAAGAGGGAAAATGGAGTGTTATTTGCAATTGAGTGTGACGGTGTGAGAGGTGGAACCCGAAATTGTGGAGCGTTAGGAGTGTGAGGGCTATTAGGGTCATACTCAACTATTGGATTTTCATGAATGTGGGTTGGAGTATTATGGGGAGTTGGATCGAGTTCAGAATTTTGCATTAACTGGTTATAAGAGATGATGATGAATATATTTGTTCTTTTTGAAATTTTCATAGGTTTTTGGATTTTTGAAAATTTTTGGTCAAAGTTTTAGATTGACTTGATCTAATCCTAAGTCTACCTAGTTCCCCGGCAACGGTGCCAAAAACTTGACTCGACTCAGAATGTGTCTCAGAAGTACGTACTCTCTAGGCTCAAGTTCAAGCCTGTCGCTGAAGTAATAATCCGATAAGTCGTGTATTGATCCTCAGGGAAATAGGACAATGGAATTGTAACGACGTTGGATAGATGAAGAAATCCTAACTCTGACTCTAAAAAGAAAGGAAAAGATGATTTGTTTTGAGAATTGGCTACAACTAACTGCAATTTTGAAATTATGAAAGAAATGCAACTATTCTAAATTACCTAAAATACTAACGATGAATGATTTAAAACATGAACTATATGATGAAGAAAACAGGACGGGAATACAATCCCTCAACCCTAGTGTATTTCTAGTATAAAACTAATCGTAAATTTAAGTGATTAATTAGACCCTGAATTTAGTACTCCCAAGCATTATGTATATGAGGTTCAAGCCCGCACCATACTTAATCAGAGGACGAGTAAATCGGTATTACGATAGTTACACTCAAATAGCATTCTGAAGCATCCCGGTTACCCTGAAGCAAACGAGATCCAAAGATCTACAATTGTCTCATTTCTATGCAATACGATAGTAATAAACCATTAAATTTATAGGACTAATTTTATACAAATGAAACTATGACATCAGGTTGAATTCATGCATCCCGACCATAGAAATCTAGCCTAACATGGTGAAATTAATGGAAACGACGGTTGAATTCTAGGAAATCATGATTAAACTAAGGGAGAATTAAGGAATGATGTAGAACGAAGAAAGTAATGTACTAACTTACCAAAGCACTAAAAGCATCAACTAAAATTACTTGTAATCACCAAAATCTGAACAAACTTCAATCTTGGAATTAAAATTACAATAAATCTTCAAACTAGGGTTTTGTAGCAACTTTCTCTCTCTAACTACCTCTAAAAATTTTTACTGAAAAGGGAAAAATTAGATGAATTTTTCCGCCCTTTACAATGATAATAAATCGGCTTTAAATACCCTACAAGACTGCAATAGTTTTAGCTTAACCAGGACTCTCCATTGGAGGAAGAGTAAGAAAATAAAACTGAGACAGTTGGACCGGTCCTGTCCTCCTTCGGTTCGGTTCGGATTGGATCTGGATCGGTTCTTTTTTTTACCGGATCGTTCCTATCCGGATCGGTTCTTTTAATTTCCATCAACTTCGATCCGTCTTCGGTCTGGGGTTCACTGGAACTTTGTATTTCGGATCGGTCCGATTGTTCTTTGACTGTTTCTTCAATCTTTGACTGCTCATAACTTTCACACCAGAACTCCGATTGAGGTATCGTTTCTTCCTATGTACTCACAAACTTTATATCTTCAACATTTTTTTAGATGCCTCATCCGAATTTTGGGTACAAATTACAGCTTTGTCCTTTTGACTTTCCTTCTTTTCTTTCTCTAGTCTTCTGGTTTCTTTCTTTCTTTATTGACATCAAATACCTGTAAAATTAGTAGGAAATACCAGAAACTCAGGGTTCTCATTAGAATAAGTCAGTAGCAAGATTATGAAATAAAATCAAATCAATTACGTTGTTCGAGGTGCTAAAAGTAACTAAATTAAAGGGATAAATTTGGAATAATTTATGCCTATTCAAATCCCCCTAACTTAGAACTTTGCGCGTCCCGAGCAATGTAAAAGAATCCTAGCAAGGCTCAATTCTTGAAAATCATTTTATTGGGATAGAATACCTTTTTCGCGGGCAATCGATTGAAATTTAGCGTATGCAACAAGCCTTTAAACCCCTAGGTTACCCTTGTAGGACGAGTTGTGTCTCGTGAGGGTTTGCAGAGAATATACCCACAAAATTTGACTCAAAGAAACTTCAAAATGCGCAAAAATTGTACAATTCAAACTTTTCCAGAAAATAATCATCATCAAGTCATGTTCAAGAGTCTCAAATCATAGTGCGTGTGTGCGAAGCCGAAAAATTTAACCGCGGATTTCCACCGATTGACCATTACGTTACTTATCCGAAAATTTATTTTGATTTCAAAATCTCACGAAATGCTCTCTTAAATGAATCACTTGGAATGTGGCTATTCTCTCGATGTGCATGATATAAAGAGTAAATATATTAGAACCAAGTTCACTCACACAAGTAGAAATATGGAAATTTTATAGTGATTGTATCTCATCAACGGAATACGGTTTGATATACGGGAACATTGCCTCTTATACATACGTTTTATCTCTTTTATTATCTTTTGTGTTTTAACTCTCCACGCGGTAACTAATTTAGCAATTTGGACTCGGTTAAGACTTTTTTGGGTTACAATTATATTGGGTAAAATGAAAATGGTAGGGAAGGTTGGAATTGGAAAATTCATTTATGATGTCCATTTGTTCTTTTTCTGGTCTATTGCTCTTTTTTTTTTCTTTTTCTATTTTTTTCTATTTTTCACTCTTTTCTTTTCTTGCTATTTTTGTTGAGCACATCTATTTTTTTTTCTTGCCCCTTTTGGTTGCACTTTTCGGACTTAAATTCTGAATTTTTCCATTTTTCACAATTCCGGGCTATTTGGGTTTTTCGGGTTATCAAACGAAAAGGAAAGTAAATTTATTAGGCTCAAATTGGGTTACAAAGGGATGAATTTTTCACGACTTTTTCTGGCCAATATTTTTGGGTGACAAACGAAGGCCTACTTCATTGTCCAAATTACTAATTGCGTTACCATATGCATTTCGAGATGAAATTAATTTAGAGATTTCTTCGTCACATTTTTCAAGTCAATATCACACACATTTTCCATAACCGATCAAAATGAAAGGATTGAGATCCTCGGCAACTTCTTAGACGCCGAAAAGAACTTTGAGTTAACAATTAACTCAGATTGATTTATAAATTTCACAAAGATGAAAGGATCGAATCTCACCGGGGTTGTTAATCTCCACATTTATTCATTAAGTCGCCTACGTTTTCTCAATTTCCATCTTTGGTCAATTCCGGCTTTGTGTATTGTGTTTTTACAATTTGAGACTTTAAATCGTCTTTTAATGATATTTTCGAAAAATTTGAATTCCAATTTTTAGTTATTTTGAGCAAATATATTTTTGGATTTTTCAAGATTTTATGATTTTTTTGGAGATTTGTAGGCATTTTTGAAAATTTGTGAAGTTTTAGAAAAACGCACTTGTGACCCCCCTAACTTAGACTTTTGCATTGTCCTCAAGAAAAAAGGACTGAAATCTAACTCAAAGTGAATTAAAAGTGCGAAGAAATAAAACGAACAAATACTAAAAATGTAAAAAGACACTAAATGACACCAACACATGACTCAAAAATACAAAAATCACCCCATACGCGTCGGGGGTGCGACGACCTATCTCTCGCTCGTACCAACTCAACCGATACCACTCATGGGATCCGATGCTCTCTTTATCTCTCTCGTCTTCATATCGTAAACTAATAATTAGAACAAGTTGGGACCTCTCCCATAGATAAGGGAAAAACCGGGAAATGCGTCGTGACTACTTGGAAAGGGATACCTGCTATGCTTACTCAAAGCATGGCCTGCGTGTGCTGACTCGGAGGGAACACCTAGGTTTCTTTCAATTTTTAGGATGCATGGGTCGGGCTCTAAGTCGGACGAAACATAACTTTTCTCTTCAATCGGTTTCGGGACCTCTAGTTCTATGGGTGGATGGTCACAAAGAAGGAATTCATCAATTTTGTCTTTCCATTCACTTTCGTCTAAGTGACTAGAAGAGTCCAATAGGGATTGGACTTCAACAGTAAGTCTTTCATCCACCTGCCCAAACTCTTTCTCAAAATCTTTCATGCTCACGTCCCCTAGCTCTCTGTCTCGAGTATTGCCTACATCCTCGCTTACTCGCTCGATCTCTAACTCCACTTTTTTTCTCTCCTCTAAGTCGGTGTACACTCCCACACTCTTATTGCTCGATATTAAGCACGTACCAAGGGCATCTCCACAATAGTTTTCCTCAAAGTGCTCCTCTACGATCTCATCGATTAGGCTCACCGCATGAAGATCATCTTCTTCCCCTGTATGTTGGGCTATATAGAAGATGTTAGTCTCTAAGGTCATGTTCCCAAAAGTGAGTTGCATCTGCCCATTTTTAGTATTAATAATTGCATTAGCCATAGCTAAGAATGGGTGCCCAAGAATGATGGGAACATGATTGCTCGAGGAGAAGGAGGGCTCCGTGTTCCAAATGACAAAGTCTACCGGGAAGTAGAAAGTGTCAACTTGGACGATCACGTCCTCAACTATACCTCTTGGGATCTTCACTGTTCTATCCTCTAACTAGAGAGTGATCTTTGTGGGCTTAAGGTCTCCCATATCAAGTTGCCTATTGATGGCGTAAGGTAGGATATTGACACTTGCTCCCAAGTCATGTAAGGCTTTTTCAATTTTATTTTCTCCAATGATGCAGGAAATGGTGGGTGCACCGGGATCTTTGAATTTGTGCGGGAGATCATTGAGTAGAATGGAGCTCACGTTTTATGCTAGAAACACATTTTCCTTTACATTCATCTTCCTCTTTATTGTTAACAAGTCCTTGAGGACTTTCGCATAATCTAGAATTTGCTTAATGTCATCGAGGAAAGGTAAATTTAACTTTACTTGCTTAAGCACGTCTAGCACTTCATAACGGGGGTTTCCTTTGTGGGAAGGAACCAACCTTTGAGGAAATGGTGTCGCGGTGGGTTGTTTCACTACTACCTCGGGCTCACTAGTGTCTTCTTTATCTCTCTCTTTCAAGGGGACACCTTCGGCCTCTTTCGTGCCGGACGAAATCTCCTTGTATTTGGTTGCGTCATATGGGGGAGATGATAAATCAATGACTCTCCCACTACGAAGAGTGGTAACAGCATGACATTGCTCCTGATGTTCTGTCGAGGTGGAGCTAACACTAGTTTGACCTTGGGGCGGTCTTTGGCCCTGGGCAGGAAACATGCCTTTCTCTTGGATACTCAACGATGATTGCAAATTTGAAATGCTCGCATTCATGTCATTGATCATACGCTCATGCCTAGCATTAGTTGCATTCCGGGTATTGATAAAGTGGTTGATCGTATCCTCGAGATTTCTCCGCGATGGAGTGATATATGCTCCTTGATGTGGTGGAGCCTGCACATGTCCTTGCATGTGTGGAGCTTGTTGAAAGTGCGATGGTGGAGGAGAGGAAACATGTGAATTAGGATTCATCGCATCATGTTGTTGCCCATAGCTAAAACCAGGATGGTTTTTCCATGAAGGGTTGTAAGAATCCCCATGCGGTGAACCAAAATTACCCTCGAATCCTCCTATACAACTTACTTGTTCTTGAAGCATAACTTTATAGGCGGTTATAGTCGGGCATTCCCTAGTTGAATGACCCACCTCACAAATTGCACACACCTTCTCAATGGGGTTTGGAATGGATCGAGTTAGTCCTCTTCCACATACTTCGAATAGGTCCCGCATTCCTTTCTCAAGTACATCGAGTCGACAGTCCGTCATAGGATTCTTTTCGACGAGAAATAGGTCGGACGCCGATGGAGTGGTGGTCACTTGGCGATTTCGATTTTGAGCATTAGGTTCAGATGTATCCTAGGATTGGGTAGTCTCGGTGACATACCTCAGGTGAAGCTCAGCATTGTTAGCGTCTAAGTCAACAAATGGACCATCGCACATGGTTTCAATGAGTTTCTTGGAAATAATGTTCAGCCCATTATGGATGAAGGAAATGATTTATGTTTTATCAAAACCATGATGGGGACATGAAGGTAATTAACTCATCGAAATCCTCGTAGCATCGATCGAACGACTCATTTTCTAATTGTCGAAAAGTTTGAATTGAGCCTTGATGGAGTTCGTTCGATGTGGAGGAAAGAATTTCTTGAGAAATTTAGATTGTAGCTCATTCCATGATGAAATAGAATTTGGAGGTAAAGACCATTGCCAGGTCTTAGACTTATCCTTTAGTGAGATTGGGAAGAGTTTAAGGCGGAGCACATCTTTTGTGCAAGTTTGATCACTGAGAGTCTCGCACGCCTCCTCAAATTCCATGACGTGGGCATATGGATTTTATGAATCCATTCCATGGTAAGTGGGAAGTATCTGGATCATCCCATTCCTAAAGAGAAATTGCCCTGAATTATACGGGAATAAAATGCATCTCGGAGTGACAGTGCGCTCGGGATATAAGATGTCTTTCAAAGGGCGATATGTGGCCTCTTCCTCACCGGAGGCTGCACTACCGTGTTGAGATATATTTTTCTCACTCAAAGGCTCTGTGTCCTCACTGGGTATGCTCAAAGCGTTCTCGAAGTGTGTCCTAAGAGGGAAAATGGAGTGTTATTTGCAATTGAGTGTGACGGTGTGGAAGGTGGAACCCGAAATTGTGGAGCGTTAGGAGTGTGAGGGCTATTAGGGTCGTACTCAACTATTGGATTTTCATGAATGTGGGTTGGAGTATTATGGGGAGTTGGAGTGAGTTCAGAATTTTTCATTAACTGGCTTATAAGAGATGATGATGAATATTTTTGTTCTTTTTGAAATTTTCATATGTTTTTGGATTTTTGAAAATTTTGGTCAAAGTTTTAGATTGACTTGATCTAATCCTAAGTCTACCTAGTTCCCCGGCAACGGTGCCAAAAACTTGACTCGACTCAGAATGTGTCTCAGAAGTGCGTACTCTCTAGGCTCAAGTTCAAGCCTGTCGCTGTAGTAATAATCCGATAAGTCGGGTATTGATCCTCAACGAAATAGAAAATGGAATTGTAACGATGTTGGATAGATGAAGAAATCCTAACTATGACTCTAAAAAGAAAGGAAAAGATGATTTGTTTTGAGAATTGGCTACAACTAACTGCAATTTTGAAATTATGAAATAAATGCAACTATTCTAAATTACCTAAAATACTAACGATGAATGATTTAAAACTTAAACTATATGATGAAGAAAACAGGACGGGAATACAATACCTCAACCCTAGTGTATTGCTAGTATAAAAATAATCATAAATTTAAGTGATTAGTTAGACCCTGAATTTAGTACTCCCAAGCATTACGTATATAAGGTTCATGACCGCACCATACTTAATCAGAGGATGAGTAAATCTGTATTGCGATAGTTACACTCGAATTGCATTCTGAAGCATCCCGGTTACCCTGAAGCAAATGAGATCCAAAGATCTATAATTGTTGCATTTCTACGCAATACGATCGTAATAAACCATTAAATTTATAGGACTAATTTTATACACATGAAACTATGACATCAGGTTGATTTCATGCATCCCCACCTTAGAAATCTAGCCTAACATAGTGAAATTAATGGAAATGATGGTTGAATTGTAGGAAATCATGATTAAACTAAGGTAGAATTAAAGAATGATGTAGAACGAAGAAAGTAATATACTAACTTACCAAAGCACTAAAAGCATCAACTAAAATTTCTTGTAATCACCGAAATCTGAACAAACTTCAATCTTGGAATTAAAATTGCAATAAATCTTCAAACTAAGGTTTTGTAGCAACTTTCTCTCTCTAACTACCTCTAAAAGTTTTTACTGAAAAGGGAAAAATTAGATGAATTTTTTGCCCTTTAGAATGATAATAAATCAGGTTTAAATACCCTACAAGACTGCTAGAGTTTTAGCTACCTGGACTCTCCATTGGAGGAAGAGTAAGAAAACAAAACTGCGACAGTCGAACCGGTCCTGTCTTCCTTCGGTTCGGTTCGGCTTGGATCCGGATCGGTTCTTTTTTCTGATCGGATCGGTCCTATCCGTATTGGTTCTTTTAATTTCCATTAACTTCGATTCGTCTTCGGTCTGGGGTTCCCTGGAACTTTGTATTTCAGATCGGTCCGATCCGGATCGGTCCAATTCTTCTTTGACTTTTTCTTCTATCTTTGACTGCTCATAACTTTCTCATCGGAATTCCGATTGAGGTACCGTTTCTTCATATATACTCATAAACTTGATATCTTCAATTTTGATTTAGATGCCTCATCCGAATTCCAAGTAAAAATTACAACTTTTCCCTTTTGACTTTCCTTCTTTTCTTTCTCTATTATTTCGGTTTCTTTCTTTGTTTATTGACATCAAATACCTGTAAAATTAGTTCAAAATACCAGAAACTCAAGGTTCTCGTTAGAATAAGTCAGTAGCAAGATTACGAGATAAAATCAAATTGATTACATTGTTCAAGGTGCTAAAAGTAGCTAAATTAAAGGGATAAATTTGGAAGAATTTATGCCTAATCACTGTGTGGTTGTGCATATATTATATATTTGTATAAAAATCATACTCGAGATACTTTCTATCATGGGGGTTTCCGTGTTGGGACACTCTTATCTCGATTGGGACTTTATGGGGGATGTTAACTCGTACCCTAGAACATAGGATTCCTTGGTACATGCTATCTGATTGATAGTCAGACGGTCCTAAGAAACGTGAGGGTATGTGCTAACCTCTTAGTGATTTGGAACTATGATTCGCCTCCATTTTATTTGTTTTGTGTTAATACAGTTCGAGAGTGATTTCGAACTAGTATTTCCCTTAGTACGAGTGATACGGGGATTTGATAGCAGAGTATGCCACAACCATAGATTTTATGTGGAGTGCCGATAGTATATATATTATATGAGTGACTATTATATATATATATATATATATATATATATATATATATATACACTTAAGTATGGGACTTTCTACTGTGAATAATAGTAGTTAAGTAATGAATAAATACTCCAACGTTATTATAAGTGTTTAGGAATTTTGTGACATCACTGGGTTATTCTAAATAACATAAGATATATGAGAGCTCAAATTTTAAGAAATTAATTATCTTAGCCATAGTATTTATCGGAATGAAATCTTATGGGATCGTTAAGTTAAAATAAACCCTTGGGAATTAATAGTACGGTAGGCGTGCACACTAGATGAGAGGTGAGAATGTCTCAAGAGAGTGTCGCATACTAACATGGTTGTTTCATTAGCCAATAAGCATTTTAAATACTCTTAAACTATCTTTTAAACTGTTTTACACTCGGGATCTGACCCGTTTTCTGTTATTTCTTTCCTCTTGTATATATATATGTATATATTACAGGTGCCCAGCCACAGGGGAGTTATGCTTAGGTTCCTTGGAACGGACGCGCTGCAGCTTATGTGGGAGTTGCGGGTCATTTCTTAGACGACCTCATTGATTGACTCCACTCTTATTTTTAGTTCTGGTTAGTTAGGGCATGTGTCGGCCGTTTCCCTATTCAATTGAATTTGTCAGAGATGAATGTTCTTTTATTTTCAGTATTTGGTACTGTTTGGGTTTTAACTATTGTCATAATGGTTTCATTTATAGTTTTAAACTAGTTTGTGTTATTTAAATGATTTAAATTCTTGTGTGCTATTATCCATCCTTAGTACTTATGAAATCTCAAAATATTGGTTATTTAAAAAGGTTTTCATATTTGGATTTAATAAAAATGGAAATAAGGTTTTAAAATTGTTTTGACACTTAACTTAATATTTAGGGTGATTAAATTGGAAATTTTATTTTGCAACAGTGATGCAAAGAATGAACCAACCGTCCACCTTGATTTTAATTTAATAAAGGACTAATCACCTTGTATTTAATTAGGCGGGCTGTCACAGGTGGTATCAGAGCATCAGGTTCTAGTGTCCTTTAGGATCTGTATGGCTTATTTCATTTCCAGCTTAGCGTCTTTGACTTAGAGCCCTAATGCTAGGAATGTTGTATTCATTTTTATGCGTTGGAAATTCGTGCTTCTGTCATTTGTCGCTATGAATGTTGAACTTATCCAGATTATTTTAAACTTTCAGATGGCCCGCCAAGACGAACACGCTAATGCCATTGGGGAAGTTAACGAGCATGAACAACTCACACCTCAGGTGTCTCCGAAGAGGGTATCAATTGTCGAATTAGTAGGCATTGTGGCATAGGCAGTTATCACTATGGTCTTATAGTACCGCGATCGTAGTATGCATCTTAGAGGAGGCAAAAGACCTAGAGAGATTAGTCAATTTGATATGACTAGAGTTGGCAATTGTGCAAAGACACCAAAATCGCAGCAACAAGCTCCTCAAGACCAAAAAGGCCACAAAGATAACAAAATTTATGTGGAGAGCCAAAAACGTCGGGGCCAACAAAGTCGGGGTCATAAAGAAGTCACAAAAAGGTGTTTCAAATGTGGAATGGACGGTCATGAATGTTAATTTTGTCCGAATCAGACTGGAGAGAAACTCTAACCCGACCAGCGAGAAATTTTAGGACTCTGCTATAAATGTGTGTAGTCGGGTCACAAGTGGAGGGATTGTCCTCAACCTAACATCGTTTTTCCTCAAGTTTCTGAGCAAGGCCAACAAGGCCAAGGAAAAGGAGAAACTAGACAACATTGTAGTAAAATAAGACGGTTTCGAGGTAGGTTCTTCAAATGTGGCAAGAATGGCCATAGATGTCAGGATTGCCCAAAAGGGAATAGGGCCCCACGGTAGCAGCGTGCCCATAATAAATCGCAGAGGCCAGCTCTACCAGCCATCCCAGCAGCCTCAGTAAAGCAGGGGCAATTACAATATGGACGTGTCTATAACGTTCACTAGGCAGCAGCACCTCAGGCACCAACCATGATAGAAGGTACGTTTCCTATACATGGTGATATGGGTCGAGTTTTATTTGGTACTGGGGCATCTCACTGTTTTATAACTACTCATTTTTCATAAGCCTTAGGGCTATTAGACATGGCAAAGAGTACAATGACGTTCGTAGACTCACCATTTGGGGAATGAGTCTTTGATTCTCTTTATTTGACGGGGTGTAGATATAGAGGTTGGTAGCTTCATTTTACCTGCGGACATGCTAGTGTTAGATATGCATGAGCACAATGTCATTATTTGCATGCTAGATTTTTTTCGGTATGAATATTGTCTTTGCCATTTCGGGACAGTAGATGTGTTTGGTGGCGATGCCTCGCCCAGAGGGAGGATTAGCCAAGGTGATTGGCAAAGTAGAAGTATGACTTTTATCCTCGGAGGATGAGGCGTGTTTTATGTGACACGAGCAAGTCAATATATTTTGTCTATTACTAGGGTAGCATGTGAGATGAGTTTAATGCGTAACTATAAACATTATCATTATGTGAATAGTTCCCTAGTGTAGTGAAATTATCTTTAGTGCTACCCGTGAGGATGAATGGGTGTATTAATAGTGTTATATACTTTATTGAGGTTATTTGTTTTAGTGATGTGATATACGAGAATGATATTACCTTGCTTGCAGTTTTATAGAAATGGTTAGTACGATAGTAGGCAATTATTGCAAGGCTATCGGAGTGGATGCCTTAGTGCAATATGATTTGTTATGGAGAGGCTTCACCTGTGAGAGATTCGGGCTCGCATTTATATTATATGTTATAGAGATTCCAAAGGTTATAGTGGATCGAAGAGTTTAAATCCCGAGGTGTTTGGGGACCTTGTTGTCATGGTTCTGTGTGTATTGGGTTTACCGTTGAGCGGAAGGATTTGTATTTATTTTTATTGAATAGAGCATTTTATTTCGATAAAGATAGTTATATTATTTCGAGAGAATATTTGGTGATATGTTATTTAAAGATATTGAGATTTGTAGTTCTCTTTTGTTGTTGTGGGATTTAGATCCTCTATACCTTGCTATATTGTGTATTAGTTTAGTTTTTATCGACAGTAGCGCTTCGTTCGCTCTCTCCGGGCGGGCGAGGTGTTACAGAGTGTTGAGCGCTCAGTACTTGGTGATAGGTAGAGCACATTGATATATCTATTCTTTAGATATGTGAGAGTTAAGAGTTAGACTCATATGGTTGGGGTCAGGATTTCGAGAGTCCTGATTGTATGTGTACGAGGTTTGCGAATTGTGATTACCACCAAAACTGAACGATAGTGGATTGGCGATATGTTCTTTGTTTAACTGTAATTATGGGAGGAGATGTAACTTTTATGTCAAAAGACGGAATAAAGGGGTACATGTTATGGACGTAAGGCCTAACATATTTCGATAACCAACAATGCTAGGTAGTAGTGTATCGGGGGGGGGGGGGTTCCTTATTTGGATTTCTCTTTGCGAGACATCCCACGCATGAAACTTAGCGTAAGGTTAGAAGTAGAAAAATGTTTGGGTCATTAGTCTATGAGTTTGGTACCTCGGTCGCAGTAAGAGCAAGTAATTATATCTGTAAATTGAAAGTTCAATTATGAATTAAGGCTAGTGGAGCCGGTTAGGTGGAAAGAAAGCATTGAAAGTTTTGTCTTATCACCACGAGTTGAGGGGTGGAACGATGATATGGAGGATTTAAAATTTCAATTTCTAGGGTGATTGAGAGTACCCAAGTGTTGTAATCACGTTGTGAGCATAAAGAAAAGAAATATTTGGGTGTTATATGTGAAGCGTATGAGATGATTATGCTAGTATACACGGTCTATAGGGTATGTGGGCATCCTGGTTAGCTGATGTTAGAATCGTTCGAGTTTTAGGGATGTGGGAATAGACGTGTAGAATATATGTTTGTGGGACTAACATAACGAAGTGGAAGTGGCAGAGTGGATTAAGCGTTACGTGAAGAACGATAATCCATATATACGTGTGCGATTAGAGTAGCACACCCGAATTTGGTTGGAAGGCTGTGGGAAGCCATTTAAAAAGGGGTATTCCTTGATAAGGGTAGAATGTAATTATTATGGATAACACTCGAAGAGGAGTTATAATTAGCCAAATGTTGAGAGCGACTGACGTGTACAAAGAGTGAAGATGTTAGTATGATATAAAAGGTCTGGAAGTGCACATCGTGGAGAAGAGTGCATGGGTTGGAACTTTCAGTATACGTAAAGGAAAGAAGAGGAGTATTAAGTATCACTTGATGTGAGACATTACAAGTAGAATTCGATGTCGAGCGGGATATAGTGAGTAGTCTTCGCGAGCACTACTCATAAATAGAAATCGGTTGGAACAAGAGGAGCAACCAGAGAATTTTGTGGCTATTGACAATTCCTATAATGGAAGAGGCCGGTAAAGTTGGTAAAGTTTCTTGCATGAGTTGACAACCTCAAGGTAAGATCAAGAGTTCATTCGAACGTGTGGAATAAGATGCCCAAGAAGGAAGTGAATGACATTCCTTGGGGTGATATACAATATTAGCTAGTGTGCCCCAGTTTTTCTTTGAAAGGAAGGATCACGCCAGTACATGGTCCTACATGGTATTTTTCTGAATTAGGTTGAGATTTTTAAATCCCACCTTCAAGGTGGGATTTCAGGAAGCAACGGGGATATCATTCCATTTTAAGCAGGTTGTATCACTCATGATTCGGGGAGTAAGGGAGCAGTGATTAGCCATTAGTGGAGCAGTGTGAAAATAATTTTGGATTCATTGTGATCGTTTCTTTTCCACAATGGTTCTAGCTAATAAGTGTAGTATAGTACAGTAATTGGGGGTGGATATTACCCAATGGTAGGGTCCCGTGGGAGCACTCATACCTGTTTCTTGTGAACAAGATGCTTATTGAGGTTTTGGTGTGGAAAAACCTTAACTTTTCTCACTCTGAATGTTAAGAGATGAGTAGATAATCAGAATTTTGGATTGGTTGAGTTAGAGTCTAATGACTATGGTGGAATTCCACGACTGTTTTAGGCAAACAAAGTTGTTCAGATGTTTGTATGGTTTCTCTCAGAAGGGGAGTTTTGTGTTTAGATAAATCCGAGTAGTTGTCATGTAGTGAGGAGCGGCCTCCCATTGATATTGAAATAGTGGGGATTAATAATGTATAGTCGTGTCTTATGTGAATGTTGTCGGATAGGAGCACAATGTGAAGTGTCTGTAATGGGAGTGTTAAACAAGCATTCTGTGAGGCGGGGGATATAGTGATTGAGCGCCTTACTATGTAGATAATTTGCCTATAGATAAGGTATCCAGAATTGTTTTACCAGATAGGCCTTATTTTCCGAATTTCGGGACGAAATTCCCTTATTAGTGGGGAAGTATGTAATACCCCGTATTTTTATGGCTTTTAAATTTAGGGATTTATTGAATTTAATTAAGATAGATTAATTTAATATTAATTCGGAATACTTACTAGTGTGACGAGAGTTAGTAATTATTGGAAAATTATTGATTTGTTAAATATTACTTATTGAGTAGAGTAATATGTAGAATTGAATTTATTAAAATTATCATGAGGAAATAATATGACACTTATAAAAATTAATTCAGGAAGAGCCTGTGTTATGTCGGGACTAAATTATTATTATTATACATGAATAAATTATAAATCGTCCGTATGGTCATTTCGAATGCGCCAACATGTTCGGAAGGGTCGAGATAGTCAGAAAAGTGTACCCGGGAGTTTAATTTGGGTCTCAAGGCGTTTTTAGGCCTAATTGGTATCCCGGGAGGGCATTATAGTCATTTTGTATTTTTGGGTAATTAAACCCACGAATTTCCTAAGGATATATCAGCCTTTAGGAGTTGTCTTCTAGGGTTAACAAACACAAAATCAAAGAACGTCCATAGAGAAGAAGTTGTAGAGCTTTCCAAGAAACTCAAAGCCAAAGACTCACCCTTTGCACCGCCACCACCACCAAAGTGTAGATCGCATGACAAGGAACGCAACCATACCTATTTCGTCCACAATTCAGAAATTCAAATTCCAGGAAAGTATCTATCTTGCTTTATTTTAGTTAATGTTTCAATCATGTTAGTCTAGGGTTGTTTAGAACATGTTTCATGGAAGCAATTATATTTTTGGAGATTTCAATCATATGTGTAGAGGAAGTAGACGTATTCAGGACATCTAAATCACATGTAGAGGATAATCCACGAATTTGTATGGGTTTAGAAGTAAGAAATCTAGGAAAGAATTGAAAGAATGGAAACTAAAAGAAAATTACGGTTCTTGTAGTTTATGTGAATTTTACCCCATTAAATCATGATGCTTGATGAATTCGGACATGTTTTACATAGAAAATATTATTTTTAGGTATATGGCACTTGTAGTATTATTAATTGGGAGTTTGGGAATCATTAATGGAGATTTGGTTGAGGTTGTAGAGGTAAACCCTAACTGAAAAAAAGCAGGTTTCGTCATAACTGCTTGATCGAACGATCGATCAAGAACATCGATCGATTTACGATCGACGATCGATCGATCGACCCTCTTACATCGATCGATCGATCCCTCCTAGAAAACTGCATATTTCTCGTCCAATGGTTTAATCCGGTTGAAATGCATAGGAACCCTTGATTATTATTGTTGGGGTATAATGGGATATAGAGTAGACCTGTAAGGTCTAGGTAGACCCCGTTGAGTGAAATTTAATGTAGGATGAGATTTTGGGTTAACGAGGAATTATTCATGCGTATAAGAAAAATATTCCTACGTTTAATAAAAAGATTGAGACTCGTAAGGGAGTTAGGCCAGAAGGTAAGTGAGTATATGCCTACTGAAATTATACTTAGAATACTTCGAGAGAGGAGAAGTGAGTATGAAGTGAATTATAAATGAGAATAAAAATGACGAGTCCGATATGCGAAATAATTGAGTAAAATGTGTAAATGACAAATAATTATAATTATGGGTCGTGGGTGCACCAAATTTAGAAATATGGATATTTTTATATATTTTTACACGCACACACAAATATATATATATATATATATATATGACTGTGTGATTGTTAATATATTATATATTTGTATAAAAATCATACTCGAGCTACTTTCTATCACGCAATATTTATAGTTTTAAGCCGGTTTGTGTTATTTAGATGATTTAAATTCTTGTGTGTTATTATCCATCCTTAGTACTTATGAAATCTCAAACTATTGGTTATTTAAAAAGGTTTTCATATTTCGATTTAATAAAAATGGAAATAAGGTTTTAAAATTATTTTGACACTTAGCTTAATTATTTAGGGTGATTAAATTGGAAATTTTATTTTGCGACAGTGATGCTAAGAATGAACCAACCGCCCACCTTGATTTTAATTTAATAAAGGAATGATCACCCGGTATTTAATTAGGCAGGGTGTCACAACCCCGTACTTTTGGAGAATATGGAAATGAATTAAATTTGTGATTTAGAAATTTATTTAATTGGGAGAAACTATTTAATTCGGTGACTTAGATTTAATTAATTTAGTTTAAGTTTAATTTCACGCGTGTCATGTTTTGAGGTGGAAATAAGATGATTTTATAAAGTGATTCGGATGGTAATTTCGAGGTCATGGATGGTTCTGAAAATGTCAAAATAGTCCAAAAAGTGTACTCAGGTGTATGATTTGGGTCCCAGGATGATTTTGGACAATCCCGACACCGTTTAAGGGCATTTCGATCATTCATGAGTTTGAGGTATAGAGAACTCCGAAAATTGCAAGTTTATATTTGCCCATAAGATAAAGAGGAACAAGAGTTAATACAAATCTAAAGCAAGAGAGACCATAGGAGAGTAAGAGGAGGGGATAACCAAGATTTCTACCCCGTTTTCGCCCCGAACGCGACGAAATTGAGATCGGAGTGAAGGGAGAACCACCATACCATCATCCCAACGAATTTCAAACCTGCTATTGTGAGGCAAGTATTTAAATGGAAATATATTTTAAGCATATTATAATACCCATGTAGAATAGGGTTTGATTTCATATTTTTGGAAGAATTAATATGGTTTTAGGTGGGTTTAATTCATGAATTGACATAAGAATGCATGTAGAGATATTCCTTTATGTTTATGACACAAAATCAGAGGATTTGGGGTGATTAAAACGAATTAAATATGGGCTTTGGGTGTACAAAAGGTGGAAGAACATAAAACCTTGGGGTTTTAAGGATTTGATGTCTAAATCCCTTCTTGAATGAAAATTGTAAGGTTTTGATGTTATATTTACGTTAAAAATCATCCTAATGCATGTAGAAATGGTTAGGGACAATTGATTTCAAATTTGGTGGAGAAATATGTAAGTTATTGGTGTTAATGGTGAAAAACGCACTTACGTATTGGAGAAGATGAATAGCAGATAGGCGAACTGGTCCGGTGCAGGGGCGAACCGGTTCGGTGCCTAGAAAAATATAAAAATTCCTTTTTTAGCTTAGAACTCCTAAATTGTTGTCGGGAAATTTTTTAGGACATTGTTAGAAGGTAATGAGGGGTATATTGTAATATTGCAGTAGGCTATGATAGGGTTATGAGGATTAAGTCTTATTGAGAGAATTACGACGATGATTAAATGGGATTAAACGATAATGTAATTAATTAGCAAGAATGATAATGTAATTACGAGAAAGCGTGAGTGAGCATATGATACGGACTAGTAGAGTACGGAAGGCTTAGCTACTGAAATGAACTAAGCGATAACTAGGGACCTGAGAGTAGAGAATAATACTCCATTAAATGCGATAGTGATAATAATTGTAAATTGAATGCACGATGAGTATTCAAGAAATAAATACTACGTACGGGTAGGTTGGGTGTATACCTATATAAAATTATTATAATCGGTCGTGTGTGTACCTATACGGAATATACATATGGGTAGATTGTGTGTATGCCTAGTATGTACTTGTGTGTATGTGAACATACCTACACTACTTCCTATTACGGAGGTCCCGCGTAGTGGGCGATTCCACCTTGACGATTCCAGAGAGGTCTGAATTTATGCCCCAGAATATAGTGCTGTTAGTGGATAGCTATGTGAGATGAATAGTGGACCCGATAGGTCGTTTGGGTACATTAAGCATGTGTGGAGACCCAAAGATTTAACACTATGTTGGCCTTCAATATGTGATTTTCTTATGGTTCGAGGAGATGTTACCGAACCGATAGTTCTTGAGTTAGTACGAGAGGTACGTGGACTGATAGCAGAATACGCGAATATGCATCATGGTGGTTAGTTCGATGGATGCTATATTATATATATATATATATATATATATATATATATATATATATATATATATATATATATATATATATATATATATATATATATATATATATGAATTTTTTATCCAACTTATGTGTGACATTAGTGAGACTAGTTAGTGTGTATCTAAACAAAGATTAATCTACTTATGTGTGATAGTAATGAGACGAGATAATATGTATCTAAAGAACGAGTAATCTACTAAAGAGTAAATAGTAGGGAGATTAGATAGTGTACATTTAAATATTGATGAATCTACTAATGTGTAAATCGTAGGAAGATAGATAGTGAATATCTAAAATAATGTTTAAGTAAAGAACTTAAATGGTAAGGCTTGAACAACAACATACGTGTTATGGTAACTTGGATTTAATAATGACATAAGAGATGTGTTAATTATTAAGGGTATTCGTTAGCGTACTGTATGGGCGGTTCGGGTGAGCTAGATTGATTTGAGATGTATTAGATACTAGTAACCTAGTTGTATGTGGTAGAATGACTAGGAGGGGTTAAGTAGGAAACGTTAGGTGCGCACAATAGATGAGAGGTGAGTAACTCAAGGGTGTGTACGCACCCTAACACGTGTATCAAATAACTGTTTATTTAAAATGAAATTTAAATGCTTGCTAAATATTTTCAAAGGATTTTTACTTGGGCTCTGACCCGTACGTGCAAAACTTTTTCCAAAAATCTTTTAGGTGTTCAGCCACAGGGATACCAAGCAGGGTGATCTGTTCCAGGGATGCGTAGCTGCAACACTTGTGGATGTTTGCAGGATTTGGACTCAGTCGGTTCAGTTGATTCATTCCTAGTGTAAGGTGCAGTTCAGTATTTCATTCGGGCGTGTTGCCCTCAGTTATATCATTTATGTCAGTCAGACTTTGTACTCAAAGATTTTTATTCATGTTGGACTTTATATTGGGTTTTAGAATTGATGGTTTATTCAGTATTATTTTATCTCACTCATTTATATTGTAGATGGATTTATATTACTATTGCATGAAATGGTAATAATGTTCCGTTGTTGTGGTTGGTTTTTAATAAAAAGATAAAATTTGACATCAGCTCTTTGAATACTAGGTGATTAGTAAAAAATTTAAATTATTTTCGTCAATGATGCTAAGAATGAACCGAATGAGAATCATATTTTAATTTAATAAAGGCCTGATCATCCGGTATTTAATTAGGCGGGGTGTTATAAAAAATTATGCTAACCAAACTATATATACGAATCTCTAAATTTTCGCACATGCTTATAATTTATGTGTTTTTATTGAGTTAACATTTATAACATAAATCCTTCATCCTAAAATAATAGTTGACTTCGTAGTTCACTTTGTTATAACATATGAGTGATGCTATGGGTACCAAACAAATCCCTCAAATCTCCCCCAAATAGCATTAGTGAGTTGTGCTCTGGCGGGACCCATACCACAAGGTATAACACTTAATGCTATTTGGCGGAGGATTTGGAGGAGTTGTTTGTAACACCCCGTATTTTTGGAACATTTAAAATTTAATTAATTCAGAAATTCTAAATTACTAGTGTGTTGTAATTTAATGAATTAATTATGGTAAAATAATATATAAATATTAATCTGGGATTGAATGGTTAATATTTAGGGAAATTTATTTACTAAGTGAATAGTAATAATGTAATTACGTCGTTTCGAGTATTAATGACGAGGTATGTACTTATCACATCCGGAAGTCGGTATAGACTATATTGGGTGGGGGATAAGTATTTTTATAAATTAATTCGGATGCAAATTCTGAGTGTACAGTTGAGTCCGGATGGGTCGAGATAGTCGGAAAAGTGTACCCGAGGGTAGTAAACGGGTCACGGGACGTTTTTAGACATAGTCGGGCCCACTCGGGGGCATTTAGGTCACTTGGGCTTGGCCCATTAGTCAAAAAACGGGATTGGGGTAATTAACCTAATAAAAAGAAGTAAGGGCATGGCTGAGCTTAATTAGAGAAAATAATTAAAGGGTTAGGAAACCCTAGCAGCAGCCAAAGCCATTTGGGGATCTCAAAAGAGCCAACAAAGGTCATCTTCAACCTTGGAATCCATCGCAAATTCAGACACTACGAAACCTAAGGCAAGTGAATAACTTGCAATAGTATTAAATATGTTTTTCAATTCATATTTGTGTAATGTAATGAATTAAAATTCGTTTTGGGGTTTCATGGCATAAACATGGGGTTTTGAAAAAAAAAAACAAAAGAAAATATTAATCTGATTTGCTAGAATTTATGAGGATTTATCTAAAAATCTGATATTGGAATATTGATGTGTATCTGTTAGAATGATATCCGGATAAATTAGAACGAGTTTAATGAGGAAATTTGGGGTGTAAATGTGTGTAAGGATAATGATAGATTTTTCCCCAAAATTATGAATCAGTAGTTTATGGATGAATTGATGATTGTTGTAAACTTTCTGGGGGATCCTAATAAGGTTTCTAATATGTACTTGTGATAAGAAGGCTTGTAATTCATGTTAGAAGAAATTAGGGTTTAAGAAAATCCGTCCATGGCTGCCCTGTCTTCGCGAAGAAGACAAAGACCTGTTCGATCGATCGATCGACGGTCTGGGGTCGATCGATCGACGGTCGCCAGAATTTGGCAGTTTCGCCAGTTAGTTATATAAAAGGGAAAATTCATATAAAAATCTTATGTAATTAATTATTGAGAAATTAAATACATGAGTTTAAATCAAATTAATTGTAAATAAATTAATTAAGTTTTGAGGCAGAAAAATTTGGTTGTCACGTCATGATGAAATACGGAGCTATTGTCGAGTCCGGGGATTGTTGGTTGAGCAAAACCGAAATGTAATAATTTAATTAGACAGAGGCTAATAAATTAGAGTCGGGGATTTCGACTCGGGTAAATGTATTTTGGGCTACGAGAGTAAGTCCAAATTTATGGTGGGGGCGACACCAAAAGTAACTTAATTAATTAAGGTGCAATTTAATTAATATTTAGAGTTGGACCATGAACTCTTAATAATTTTAATAGGCTTATGATACGGATTTACCGCACGGTATAGCCGAGACTTTTATATTTATACGGATGTGATAGTATATATATATGGTGTGTACATTAATATTAGTGATTAGATATTTTATACTATAGTGCTATAGGGGGAGGTTGCGCGTAGTGGATGAATCCCCTAGCTTGAGGAGTAGGGTGAGTATATTTTCAAGGTTATAGCGTCCATTATATGGGTGAGGGACATCTCACTTTCAGGGAAGGAATATGACCGCCTCCAATTATTTATTTTTATCAAGTTGGTGTGAAATTCTGACTTGGGATAACTAGGCTATGTGATTGTACCTAGTGGGATAGCACTTTATAGAATTTACATTCTGTGAGTATTTTACTCGGGTGGATGCAAGTTGTTAAAAATATTACAGTATGATTGTGAATGCTGAAATATGATTATAAGTATATAATTGGATAATTAATTATATACGGGTTATTAATGAAAAATATGAGCTAACTCACATGTATAACAAGTGTAGAAGTTATATGAATTTAAAAAGGGAAATGATTTACTTAAGTTGATGTTGCTAATAACTTAAAAATCATAATCACTACATACTCAGTTAGAGTAGGGTGGGTATAAAGGAACTTTGTTAATTATCTAGTCATGAGATGAATAACTAGGTAATTTAATTAAAGCGTTAGTAGCATACATTAGAGGAGGGGTAAGGAAGTCCTCAAGAGAGTGCGATACTAACTAAAATATGAAGAGCATGCATATTTATTTATTACTGCAAGTTAATCATTTGTTAAATGTTTTTCAAATGTTTTGGGTACTAACCCTTGCTATAAAAACTTTTAAAAAACCCTTTTAGGTCTCCAGCCACAGGGACACCAGCTTTGACTCAATTCCAGGGATCCGTTGTTGCAGCATATGTGGATGTTGCGGGGCTTTGATAGACGCCTCATTCTTCATTCTTAATGTAGAAATTCATCATTAGTTATTCGAGCATGTTGCTCACATTCTGTTTATTTGTATTAGACTTGTTGGGAGTTCATTCTTGTCTTTACGGGATTTATTATTTGGACCGATGGTTTATTCGGTTAATTATTTTTACTTGTGGATGATTCTCAATTATCTGTGATTGTTATATTGTTTTATTTTCCGCATGGGTTTTTGTTTAAATAATGAAAGATAAAAATTGGCACCAGTCTATTTTTCTCACTTAGGTGGTTAGTAATTTAATAAGACGACAGTGATGCTAAGAATGGACCAAATGAGAAACCTGTTCTAACTTGATTTAGGACTGATCACCCGGGATTAATTAGGCGGGGTGTCACAGATGGTATCAGAGCATCAGGTTCTAGTGTCCTTAGGATCTGTGCGGCTTTCTATGTTTCAGCGTAGCGTTCGGTTGTTATAGAGCCCTATTATTAGGACTGTTGATTATATTTTCCGCTGATGAGATATCGTATTCCTGCTATTAGTTTTGTATAAATTGTGTACTTATACAGTTCAATCTATTTCAGATGCCACCAAAGAGACAGAGAGCGGAGAGGGCTGAGGCTAGAGATGAGGTGAGGGAGGCTCGCCAGGAGCCACAGATACCGCCACCACCACCCCCACCCGAGTTGATTTCTACCACTCAGGTGGCACTGATAGTGGCCCAAGCGGTCGAGACAACGATGCGAGCTATGGAAGCTCATTTTCCACAGCCCCAGGCACCGCCTCCAATGGCTCCAGCAGTTCAGGCTCCAGTGGGACCACCGTCTTGGCAGCGAGTGAGGGAGATGTTTAGGCACATATTCTTCACATTTATCCCCTTAATTTCAATATTTTTATGATCCCGTGCAGTGTAAGTAGCTTGGATTTGTCTCAAATGTATTCTACTAACCTTTTTTGGTAATTATTTCTTGTTTCGTGTATTTCTCATGTGTTTTACAGGTATTTCACACAAGTTAGTGCGAAGGAGAACGCAAAACAGTGAAAGAAACCTAGAAATGGAGAGTTGAAGGGCATTTTCGTAATTTTTCAGCCTTAGTCCGGAGGTGGGGCCAACTAGAAAGTTGAAGAGCTCTAAATTACAAGAATACTGGAAAAAATGGCACCTCAATCCGAGCTACGGTGAAGAAGTTACGATGTTTTGAAGTTGCGCGATAATGAAGAGTTTGGATGTGCGGATTTCTGTCATTAATTATGCATTTAATGCGGTGAAACTCTTGGAAAACTTGTTCCACAAGCACTATTGGCTGTAAATTTCGAGATTTTGTGCTATAAAAGCCCATGACCTACATCATTTGAGAGGAGGCTAGAGAGAGGCTAGGGTTAGGAATTTTAGAGAGAGTTTTTAGATCAGATTTTTAGGTCAAATTTCCATTTCCTTCAAGATTTGCATGAACCCTAGTTTATATTCTGAATCTCAATTCCGTTTTTGTGATGAATTCAAGTAATATCATTCTATTCTCTTTTGCTTTAATTTTTGCAAAGTTCTTACAATGTTCTGCAATTTCATAGTTTCATATGTGAATTTGTTTTTCAACCAAATCATGAGTAGCTAATTTCTCAAGGGTTGGGGTACATGAACTCAATCCTAATACAAATTATTCGTATGGAAAATTAGAAAATAAATGAAAATGTTGATTGAATCGTGAATGAAAATCATATATGCATTGTCATATATTTTAATCTCTCTTGCCCTAGGTACTTGGGATGTTTAAGAATACTTTGTATGTATAATTTGCCGTTCACCGCCTTATATTGATCTTTGATTTCATATGATGCGGTCTTGAACCTCATATATGTAATGCTTAGTGATGATAAGGACTGGATTTAATCAAGAATTTTGATTTATAATTTTAGTATTCTAAAGGATAATTTGTTAAGGTTTGAGGGATTGTACCCTACCCTAATTTTCTCTAAATTGTTAAACCCAAATTTTGTTGTTAATTTTCAATTGTTTTTCATAAGTAAAGTTTTAGAAATTTTCTCAAAAATCAATCATCTTTTTATTTCTTTCAAGAAATCATTTCAAGGTTTGGTAATTTTTCTTGTTATTGTTTGGCAATTTTGATCCCTGTGGAGACTATCCCGACTTACCGGGTTATTACTTGAGCGACAAGGCTTGCACTTGAGCCTAGATAAATACGCACTTTTGAGACAAATATTAAGTCGCATCAAGTTTTTGGCGCCGTTGCCGGGGATCTAAAATTGTTAAATTTTCAAGAAAGTTATTGTTATCTACAAGTGATTTCATAAAAAAAATAAAAATAAAAAAAAAAAAAATATATATATTTTCATCTTTTCTCTTGTGTACTTATATGTAGAATTCATCTCCCACCCAAATTCACGAAAATCCTATTGCCGAAGCCGGATCTGAAAATTCTGAGTCTCCTCGTTTTTGGGTTCCACCTCCTTCACCTAATAATTCCATCACAAGTCGTTCGTTGAGTCAAACCTTGAGTGAGAATTCGGAACCTTTCAGTAGCGATATGTCGGATCATGGTAGTGTCGGTGTTGGTGCTGGAGAGGATGATGTACCATATCAACCCATGAAAGATCTTTTATTTCCGGAGAGAACTGCTACCCCTGGTTGCATTTTATTCCCGTATAATGCCGGTCAGTTCCACTTTCGGAATGGAATGATCCAAATTCTTCCTACATTTCATGGGATGGATTCGGAAAAACCATATCTCCATATTCGAGAATTCGAAGATACGTGTGAGACATTTGGAGACCAAACTTGTCCACAAGAAGTAATCCGGTTAAAGCTTTTTCCTTTTTCCTTAAAGGATAAAGCGAAAACTTGGTTATGGACCCTGCCCCCAAATTCTGTTTTATCATGGAGAGATATGCAAAACAAGTTTATCTCTAAATTTTTTCCACAACACAAAACCAATTCTGTTAAAGCCCAAATTCAGGCTTTTCGTCAAAATGAGAATGAGGCTTTTGATAAGTGTTGGGAGAGATATCAGGAGTTAGTTAATGCGTGCCCCCATCATGGTTTTGAACCGCATCATCTGATTTCATTTTTCCATCAAGGCCTTACTGTAGCGTCTAAACAACTTGTTCAAAGCATGTGTGAGAGACCTTTTTGGGAGTTAAGTACGAGCGATGCTGAGGCTCATTTGAAATATGTGGCAGAAACTACCCAAGCATGGGATACTTCTGATCCAAATAGTCAAAATAGAAATCGACAAGTGTCCAACTTGCCTGCTGCGTCCGGTATTTATCACTTGGACAAGGACACTTTGTTGGATCGAAAATTAGACCAAATGGAGAAGAACTTTAGAGATATGCTCGATAAGCGATTGAGAGATGTGTCTGGACCCGTAAAAGCCGGGATGGAGAAGGTATGTGCCATTTGTAATGCAGGCCATTCTACCAAAGGATGTCCTACTATTCCTGCATACAAGGCCATGTACACTGAACAGGTTGATGCAATAGGAGGTTATCGAGGTAATTATAATGCTCAGCAAGGGAATGCATATAATCAATCGTGGAGGAATCCCGGGTACAATTATGGACAACCCCAAGGTGGGATGGTTCCTAACCCACAGATGACTCTACCACAACCCCCTCAATTTCAACAGGTGGCAAATCCTGGGCCTTATGTACCTCCACCTAGGAGATCTCTTGAAAATAATTTCAATCAATTTATCCAATCCCAAAAAGAGAGAGATGCCAAATTTGAGCGAATGTTCGCTGAAATGCATACTAACATCTCTAGGTTGCAGTATGCGGTGAATATTCAAGAGAAGGGTAAACTTCCAGCCCAAGGCCAAAGACCACCTATTCAAGGTCAAACCACGGTTTGCTCCACATCATCAGATTTGCAAGAACAATGTCAAGCTATTACTACTCTTCGTAGTGGCCGCGTAATTGATCTAGCACCTAAATTGCCAAAGGTGAATGATGATGGAGTCGAACCCGAGATTGTGAAGGAATCTGAAATTTTCGAGTCTGAAGAACCTTCCTTAGCAAAGGAATTGAAAGATGCGAAAGTTGAGCCTAATATTGAAGTCAAGTCGCCTACTGCTGCTCCATTTCCTCAACGATTAGAGTCACCCCAGAAAGGTGCTTCGCGTATCGAGGTGATGGATGTGTTGAAGCAAGTAAAATTGAATTTGTCGTTCCTTGATGCTATTCAACAAATTCCAGCATATGCGAAGGTTATTAAAGATCTTTTGACTGTAAAGAGACGTCTTAAGGTGAAGAAAAATGTTTTCTTGGCACAAAATGTGAGCTCAGTTCTTCTCAATGATCTTCCACCAAAATTCAAAGATCCAGGTTCACCTACCATTTCGTGTATCATTGGAGAAATGAGAGTGGAAAGAGCATTGCTTGATTTAGGTGCGAGTGTAAACATCCTCCCATACTCCATCTGTAAGAAGCTTGATTTAGGTGATTTAAAACCTACCCGAATCACCCTACAGTTAGCGGATAGAACAGTCAAAGTACCTCGCGGGATTGTAGAAGACGTAATTGTTCAAGTGAATACGTTCTACTTCCCCGTTGATTTTGTTATTTGGGACACCGATCCTGTTCCCCATACGAGAAATCATGTTCCAATTATATTGGGCCGACCGTTCTTAGCTACCGCTAATGCTTTGATCAATACACGGAATGGCCAAATGCAACTCACTTTTGGAAACATGACTCTCGAGAAAAATATTTTCAATGTCGCTAACCAAATGGGTGATGAGGATGAGATTCTTGAAGTGGATCTTATTGAAGAAGTGGTGGATGAAAATATTGAAAAAATCATAGGAGGAGATGCTCTGAAAGTGTGCTTAGGGCAAAGTGATGCTCAAATGAGTGATTATACTGAGTTTGAAAGAGAGGTGGAAGAGTTGAAAATGTGGTTACAAGAGGAAGAGAGTTTTGAGAGCTTGAGAGCGGTTGACTGGATTTCTAGGTATGAAGAATTGCCTCCGAGGGAGACACCCATGGTCCCCTCTGAACATAGATTTCCTAGTCTTGAGTTGAAGAAACTACCTTCCCATGTCAAATATGCCTTTTTAGGTGAGAATGATACATTTCCTGTTGTTGTGTCTTCCCATCTAGAAAAAGGGCAAGAAGGTATGTTGTTAGATGTGTTGAGAAAGCATAGAAGTGCTTTTGGATGGACCATAGCAGATTTGAAGGGTATAAGTCCTTTGATTTGTACCCATAAAATCCATCTCGAGGAAGAAGTGAAGCCATCTCGTGAGATGCAAAGGCGGTTAAATCCAACCATGAAAGATGTTGTAAGAGAGGAAATAATCAAATTGCTAGATGCTGGAATTATATATCCCATTTCGGATAGTAAATGGGTGAGCCCAATTCAGGTTGTTCCAAAGAAATCGGGGATGACCATGGTTGAAAATGCTAAGGGAGAATTAATACCTCAACGCACCACCACCGGGTGGCGTGTTTGCATTGACTACCGAAAGCTCAATGCCGGAACTCGAAAGGATCATTTTCCCTTACCATTTATTGATCAAGTTATTGAACGAGTAACGGGCCATCCTTATTATTGTTTTCTAGATGGGTATTCCGGTTATAATCAGATTGAAGTGGATGTTCTTGATCAAGAAAAGACGACTTTTACATGTCCTTTTGGTACGTTTGCCTATAAACGTATGCCATTTGGGTTATGTAATGCGCCGGCTACTTTTCAGAGGTGCATGTTAAGTCTCTTTAGCGACATGATTGAAAAAGGTCTTGAGGTGTTCATGGACGATTTCAGCGTTTTCGGTTCATCTTTTGACCATTGTTTAGCTAATCTTGAGAGAGTTCTATTCCGATGTGTGGAAAAAGACTTAGTCCTCAATTGGGAAAAATGCCATTTCATGGTTACCGAGGGTGTAGTCTTGGGCCACATCGTCTCATCTAGGGGAATTGAAGTTGATCGAGAAAAAATTGAAGTAATATCTGAGTTACCCCCGCCAAAATCACTTAAAGATGTGAGGTCCTTTCTAGGCCATGCTGGATTTTATAGGAGGTTTATCAAAGACTTTAGCGCCATCGCTAGACCTTTGAGTAATCTTCTCATGAAGGACGCTCCATTTGAGTGGAATAAAGCATGTCAAGAAGCATTTGATAAACTCAAAAGCATGCTTATTTCTGCACCTATCATGCAAGCTCCGGATTGGTCGCTTCCCTTTGAGCTTATGTGTGATGCAAGTGATTACGCGATTAGGGCTGTTCTTGGACAGAGAAGAGACAAGAAAGCTCATGTTATTTAGTATGCTATCCATACATTATCTGGCCCTCAGCTTAATTACTCTACTACAGAGAAAGAGTTGCTAGCTGTCGTTTTTGCTCTCGACAAATTTCGCTCTTACGTTGTTGGGTCGCCTATCCTTTGTTTCACTGATCATTCGGCATTGAAGTATCTCTTGAGCAAGAAAGATGCCAAACCTCGTTTAATCAGGTGGATCCTACTCCTACAAGAGTTTAATCTCTCTATTCAAGATAAGAAAGGAGTAGAAAACGTCGTTGCTGACCATTTGTCACGACTCTTGTCCGACGTACCTATTGATCCCATTCCCATAGACGAGTATTTTCCGGATGAGAATCTATTTGCTACCTCTTCTCTCCCTTGGTTTGCGGATATTGTCAATTACCTTTTCACCGGAGTTGTTCCCTCTAGTTGGAATCCGCAAGAGAGAAGGAGGTTCATTACTTGGTCACGCATGTTCTTTTATGATGATACATACTTGTTTAAGTATTGTGCTGACCAAATTATCCGGAGATGTGTACCCGATGAGGAAATCCAAGGGGTGATTCGATTCTGTCATTCGGAAGCATGTGGCGGTCATTTTTCTAAAAATAAAACTGCTGCGAAAATCCTTCAAAGTGGTCTTTATTGGCCCACAATCTTCCGGGATGTGAATGCTTTTTGTAAGACTTGCGATAGATGCCAAAGAATGGGAGTTATTACTCGCCGTGATATGATGTCATTATCCCCTATTTTAGTCTTGGAGTTGTTTGATTGTTGGGGAATTGACTTCATGGGGCCCTTTCCCCTTTCTTTTGGTTTTCTATACATTCTCGTCGTTGTAGATTATGTCTCAAAATGGGTAGAGGCTATAGCTACACGGACGAATGACAGCAAGGTGGTGATCAAATTTATTCAAGAAAATATACTTTCTCGCTTTGGTATGCCTAAGGCTATAATTAGTGATAATGGAACTCATTTTTGCAATAGGCCGATGGATAAACTAATGCGAAAGTATGGAATTGTCCACACGGTTAGCACCCCCTATCACCCCCAATCGAATGGCCAAGCCGAGCTTGCTAATAGGGAGATCAAGAATATATTGGAGAAGACAGTTGATCCTAACTGGAAAGACTGGTCTCTTAGGTTGACTGATGCTCTTTGGGCTTATAGAACGCATACAAGAATCCCCTTGGGATGTCCCCATTTAGTTTTGTGTATGGCAAACCTTGTCATCTTCCGGTTGAAATCGAACACAAAGCGTATTGGGCTATCAAAAGGGTGAACTTCAAAATGGATAAAGCCGGTGAAACACGTAAACTTCAGTTGAATGAGTTCGAAGAAATGCGCAATGATGCGTATGAAAGTGCCAAAATCTCCAAGGACCGAATGAAACGAGCTCATGACGGAATCATTCGTAAGAAAGAGTTTCTTTTGGGACATAAAGTACTTCTCTACAACTCGAGGTTGCACTTGTTTCTCGGAAAATTGCGGTCTCGATGGTCTGGTCCTTATATTGTGAAAGAGGTATTTCCCCATGGAGCCGTTGAGCTAATGGATGAGAAAGGGGGAACCACTTTTAAAGTCAATGGGCATCGTCTCAAGCCCTATTTGGAAGCCATGGTTAAAGAAGCCGACACAATCTGGCTGTCGGACCCCATTTATGGGGATTGAATGAACAAAGAGAGGTGAGGTTGTCGCACCCCCGACGCGTATGGGGTGATTTTTGTTGAATTTTTGAGTCATGTATAAGTTTAATATAGTATCTTGTTGCATTTAGAGTAACTAGTTCAAGTATTGTTATTTTTTTGGTATGCTTGGTTCTAACATGTTTTGTAGATTCAATGGACTCGCACTCATCAGGGATCGCTCCATTTGGGTAATATCTTTCTTTTCCTCTCTTTATGTTGTGTTCTTGATTCGCATTGAGGACAATGCAACATTTAAGTTAGGGGGTGTGGGATATTCTTCCCATTTATTGTTTAGATTCATTGATTCGATCACATGTTCTTTCCAAGTATGTTTTAAAAAAAAAAAGCCAAAAAATATGTTTCTTCAAAATAAATAAAAATTGGAATTTAAATTTTCAAAAATATCACCTTTATTCTATTTAAAGTCTCAAATTGTTAAATCTCAATTGCACCAAGCCAAAATTGACCAAATATGGAAATTGAAAGAAAATTGACGACTTTACGAATAAGTGTGGAGATTGATCAAACCCGGTGAGATTTCGAGCCTTTCAAATTTTTATGAGTTTTTAAATCAATCCGAGTTTATGATTAACTCAAAGTTCTTTTCAGCGTTTTAATAAGTCGTTGATGATCTCAATCCTTTGTTTTGATCGGTTATGGGAAATGTGTGAAATGTTGTCTCGAAATTCGTGCTAAATATATCTCTAAACTTAATTAATCTCGAGATGCATATGGTAATGTGATTAGCAATTTGGACAATGAAGTAGACAATCATTTGTTACCCAAAAATATTAGCCATAAAAAGTTGTGAAAAATTATCCCTTTGCAACCCAAGTTGAGCCGAATAAAATATTCCCTTTCGTTTGATAACCCGAAAAACCCAAATAGCTCGGAATTGTGAAAATTGAGAAAATTCAACAAGTTGGTCCAAATTGTGCAATAAAAAGGGGCAAGAGAAAAATAGAAAAAAAATAGCAAAAGAAAAAAAAAAGAAAAAATAGAAGAAGAAAAAAAAAAGAGAAAAATGAGTAAATGCCCGAAAAAAAAGCACAAAGGGACGTCATAAAGATATTTTCCAATTCGAATATTCCCATCCATTCCCAATTATACCATTTACACCTTTTAACCCAAAAAGTCCTAACCGAGTCCGAATTGCGAAATTAATTACTGCATGGAGAGCTAAGACATGAAAAGATAAAATAAGAGATTAAAATGGTGTGAATTAGAGGTGATGTTCCCATTTCCTAATAATTGTAATCCGATGATGAGATCTTTTCACCATAAATTTCTTTCTTTTCAATTTTGTATGCATGAATTTGTGTCCATTATATTTACTCTTTATATCATGCATACCGAGAGAAAATAACCACAATCCGAGTGATTCATTTGTGAGTGCATCCGTAAGAATTTGAATCAAAACGAATTTTCGAAAAGTAACGTAATGCTCAAACGGTGGAAATTTGAGGTTTAATTTTTGGCTTTACACACACACACTATGGTTTGAGACAGTTGAATATGAGTTGATGGTGATTATTTTTCGAAAATTTTAAATTGTACAAGTTTGAAGTATTTTGATATTTATTTGAGTCAATAACGAATTTTGTGGGTAAATTCACTGCAAACCCTCACGAGACAAAACTCGTCCTACTAGGGTAACCTAGGGGTTTAAAGGCTTGTTGCATACGCTAAATGCAATCGCGTGCCTGCGAAAGTGGAATTTTATTTTAATAAAGGAATTTTCAAGAGTAGAATTTTGGCTAATTTCATTTACATTGCTCGGGACGCGCAAAGTTCTAAGTTAGGGAGTGTGTTTAGGCACATATTCTTCACATTTATCCCCTTAATTTCAGTATTTTTATGATCCCGTGCAGTGTAAGTAGCTTGGATTTGTCTCAAATGTATTCTACTAACCTTTTTTGGTAATTATTTCTTGTTTTGTGTATTTCTCATATGTTTTATAGGTATTTCACGCAAGTTAGTGCGAAGGAGAACGCAAAACAGTGAAAGAAACCTAGAAATGGAGAGTTGAAGGGCATTTTCGTAATTTTTCAGCCTTAGTCCGGAGGTGGGGCCAACTAGAAAGTTGAAGAGCTCTAAATTACAAGAATACTGGAAAAAACGGCACCTCAATCCGAGCTACGGTGAAGAAGTTACGATGTTTTGAAGTTGCGCGATAATGAAGAGTCTGGATGTGCGGATTTCTGTCATTAATTATGCATTTAATGCAATGCAACTCTTGGAAAACTTGTTCCACAAGCACTATTGGCTGTAATTTTCGAGATTTTGTGCTATAAAAGCCCATGACCTACATCATTTGAGAGGAGGCTAGAGAGAGGCTAGGGTTAGGAATTTTAGAGAGAGTTTTTAGATCAGATTTTTAGGTCAAATTTCCATTTCCTTCAAGATTTGCATGAACCCTAGTTTATATTCTGAATCTCAATTCCGTTTTTGTGCTGAATTCAAGTAATATCATTCTATTCTCTTTTGCTTTAATTTTTGCAACGTTCTTACAATGTTCTGCAATTTCATAATTTCATATGTGAATTTGTTTTTCAACCAAATCATGAGTAGCTAATTTCTCAAGGGTTGGGGTACATGAACTCAATCCTAATACAAATTATTCGTATGGAAAATTAGAAAATAAATGAAAATGTTGATTGAATCATGAATGAAAATCATATATGCATTGTCATATCTTTTAATCTCTCTTGCCCTAGGTACTTGGGATGTTTAAGAATGCTTTGTATGTATAATTTGTCGTTCACCGCCTTATATTGATCTTTGATTTCATATGATGCGGTCTTGAACCTCATATATGTAATGCTTAGTGATGATAAGGACTGGATTTAATCAATAATTTTGATTTATAATTTTAGTATTCTAAAGGATAATTTCTTAAGGTTTGAGGGATTGTACCCTACCCTAATTTTCTCTAAATTGTTAAACCCAAATTTTGCTGTAAATTTTCAATTGTTTTTCATAAGTAAAGTTTTAGAAATTTTCTCAAAAATCAATCATCTTTTTATTTCTTTCAATAAATCATTTCAAGGTTTGGTAATTTTTCTTGTTATTGTTTGGCAATTTTGATCCCTGTGGAGACGATCCCGACTTACCGGGTTATTACTTGAGCGACAAGGCTTGCACTTGAGCCTAGATAAATACGCACTTTTGAGACAAATATTAAGTCGCGTCAGGAGACCTTTCAGAAGGGTCACCCACCTGAGTTTCGAGGTAGCACCAATGTGGTGGAGGCTTGTGACTGAAAGAAGAACATTCAGCGCCATCTGTGCATGTTAGAAGGTACCGAGGTGCAGAAACAGATGTTGGCTACCTTTCGTCTGTCGGGGGCAGCCTTACAGTGGTGGGAGTCCGTTACCACCGCTGAGGAGCGGGATTTGATGCCGATTTCTGAATTCTGGGTGCGATTTGACCGCAAGTACTTCCCTCCAGCAATAGAGTCTGAGATGAGAAAGAAATTCAGCGAGTTGGTACAGGGTGACAGGTCAGTGGCAGAATATGAGGAGGAGTTCACCCGTTTGGCAAACTTTGTGCCAAATGAGGTGAGCGATGAGGAGCGGAAGAAGTCAAAGTTCATGGATGGCTTAGCCTGGAGGATCAGGCAGCACTTGATTGGAAATCCGGCGTTAGTGACTTATACAGATGTCGTTAATGCCGCACTTGTACATTGCCAGGATCATCGTTTCCATGCTAAGGGGAACAAGAAGGAAGGTGAGCCGAGCCAGCAGGGCAAGGTGGTTACTAATAGTGAGACAAGTGGCACACATCAGCAGGTTATCATTCAGCAAGGGAATCAGGCTAAAAAGTTTCAGCCTGGTGGGTTCCGACCGAGAGGACAGGGGTTCAAGAAGGGGCAACCAGGCCCTAATCAGCAACAACAGATTCCTCAGGGCCGTCAGGGACAAGGGAACAACGGGGGAGGCCAACAGGGCCAGCAACGTCAAGGCCAGCAGGGCCAACGGCAGGGTGACGACCAGAAACGCTGTTTCGCCTGTGGCCAGCCAGGACACTTTAAGAGGGAGTGCCCGCAGAGGGGCAGAGGCCATCAGCAGGGTGCCCAGCAGGGGCAACAGGGTCAGATGCCGCCAGCAGCACCAGTTCCACCCGCCCCGCAGCAGCAGGGGCAGATGCACTACGGACGTGTGTATAACGTTCGGGATGTTCCCAATCCTCCAGCACAGCAGGCGCCACCAGCGGTTGAGGGTATGTTTTTCATTCATGGGCATGAGGGTAGCATTCTTTTTGACACGGGAGCATCACATTCATTCATTAAATCTAATTTTGCTAAACGGGCTGGGTTATTAGAGACAACGGGTAGCCTCCGTATGAGTGTGGAGTCGCCAGTAGGCAGCGGGGCTTTGATTCGCTCGATTTGTCGAGGAGTAGACATTTTGATTGGGAGGCTTAGTTTAGAAACAGACCTCTTAGTGTTAGATATGGAGGGGTATGATTTCATCTTGGGCATGGATTGGTTGGCAGGTTACCGGGCTACGGTGGATTGTTATGAGAGGACAATCGTGTTCTCCATTCCGGGACAGGAGATGTTCCTGATAGCAATGCCGCTTCCTGAGGGAGGGTCGCACACTCACTTATATTACATTGAGGAGGAAACCTCACAGTAGGTGGTAGTCCCTTTAGACTCTATTCCTGTAGTGAGGGGCTTTGAGGATGTATTCCAGGAGATACCAGGATTACCACCCAGCAGAGAAATCGAATTTGTTATCGATTTGGCACCGGGGACGAGGCCGATTGCTCGGGCACCTTCCCGTATGGCCCCTTCAGAGATGTGGGAATTGAGGGAACAGATTCAGCAACTACTGGGTCAGGGTTTTATTCGCACGGAGTACATCGCCGTGGGGTGCACCGGTGTTGTTTGTAAAGAAGTGAGATGGCTCACTCCGCTTGTGCGTGGATTATAGGGAGCTGAACAAGATGACGATATGGAATAAATATCCGTTACCTCGGATTGATGATTTATTTGACCAATTGAGAGGGGCGTCTTACTTCTCCAAGGTCGACTTGAGGTCAGGGTATCATCAACTGCGGATCCGAGAGGGGGATGTTCCTAAGACCGCTTTCCTGTCGCGGTATGGATCATATGAGTTCAGGGTGATGCCCTTCGGGCTCACCAATGCACCTACAGTATTCATGGATCTCATGAACAGGGTTTTCAGGGAGTACCTAGATCAGTTTGTCATCGTGTTCATTGATGGCATCCTAATCTACTCGCGCACCGAGGAGGAGCACGCAGAGCATCTGCGCATGGTTTTACAGACACTGAGGGATCATCAGCTCTACGCCAAATTAGGGAAGTGTGGATTCTGGCTACGGGAAGTACAGTTCCTTGGTCACGTCGTGTCAGATCAGGGTATTGCAGTGGATCCGAATAAGGTGTCGGCGGTGAGGGAGTGGGGACAGCCCACGACACCGACCGAGGTGCGCAGTTTTCTGGGTTTGGCCGGTTACTACAGGCGATTCATTAAGGGATTCTCTAAGATTGCAGGACCTTTGACGAATCTGACTCGGAAAGGGGTACCTTTCAAGTGGGATGATAATTGTCAATTAGCGTTCGACGAGCTAAAGGACAAGTTGACATCTGCACCCGTGCTTGCATTGCCATAGGGAGGGCTAGAGTATCGGGTTTACACAGACGCATCCTTACGTGGTCTTGGGGGTGTGCTCCAGTAGGAGGAAAGGGCTATAGCTTATGCTTCCAGGAAGCTAAAGCCCCATGAGAGGAATTACCCCACTCACGACCTAGAGTTGGCAGCGGTCGTTTTTGCTTTGAGGATATGGAGGCATTATCTTCTAGGAGAGCAGTTTACTCTATTCACGGATCACAAGTCACTTCAGTATCTCTTCACACAGAAGGATCTGAATATGAGACAGAGGCGGTGGCTAGAATTCGTGAAGGACTACCAGTTTGATATTCAGTATCATCCCGGTAAGGCCAATGTGGTAGCAGACGCATTGAGCCGAAGGCCGACTGGGGAGATATCGGAGGTATGGAAAGCGAAGTGGAGAGAGCTTCGATATGAGGATGACGTAGCCAAGGCTCGCATGTCAGCATTATCCATCACACTCGAGATCATTATGCGAGTTGTGAAGGCTCAGGCAGAGGATCAGATTTGCCGGGATAGGGTGGGCCAGTTGTTAGCTGAGGGAGCAGAGGGTTACTCAATTAGCTCAGAAGGAGGCCTACGCTTTAATGGGAGGTTAATGGTGCCAGAGGATGAGGATTTGAGGCACGCTATTATGACAGAATCCCATGGTTCGAAATTTGCGGTACACCCCGGTGGGGATAAAATGTACCAAGATATGAGGAGGCAGTATTGGTGGGCAGGGATGAAACGGGACATAACGGAGTTTGTTTCGAAATGTGCCACGTGTCAGCTTGTGAAAGTTGACCACCAGAGACCATCAGGGATGCTACAGCCGTTAGAAATTCCCGTGTGGAAGTAGGAGAGCATCTCCATGGACTTCATCACAGGGTTACCTGTATCGCAGAGGGGTCACGACTCCATATGGGTTATTGTGGATCAGTTGACTAAGGTGGCCCACTTTTTACCGATACGCACAGACTTTGAGACGATGCGTTATGCACAGCAATTCATAGTAGATATTGTTAAGCTGCATGGGGTACCAATAAATATTGTATCCGACCGAGACAAAATCTTTGTCGCCCACTTTTGGCAGAGCTTTCAGGAGGCAATGGGCACGAAGTTGCGCTTGAGTACAGCGTATCACCCACAGACTGATGGACAGACTGAGAGAGTTAATCAGATGTTGGAAGACATGCTCAGAATGTGCATTTTGGACTTCGGGGGAGGATGGGAGAGATATCTTCCTTTAGTAGAGTTTGCGTATAACAACTCTTACCAATTCACGATTGGCATGGCACCGTTTGAGGCACTGTACGGGAGACCTTGTCGTTCACCCGCTTGTTGGTTAGAGGTGGGGGACAACAAACTCTTGGGACCGGAGATTGTCCAGGAGACATCTGCCAAAATAGAGTTGATTCGAGGAAGGATTCGGATAGCTCAGGACAGGCAGAAAAGTTATGCTGATGCTTCTCGAAGACATGTGGAACTAGAAGTTGGGGACCAGGTTTTAGTCCGGGTATCCCCAATGAAAGGGGTGATGAGGTTCGGAAAGAAGGGTAAGTTAGCACCGCGGTACGTAGGACCTTTCCCTATTATTGAGAGGGTGGGACCGGTGGCGTATAAGCTTGGGTTACCAGAACATCTTCAGCGGATACACGATGTTTTTTTTGCCTAAATAACATCCGAGAGGTACCCGCGAGTGAGCGCGTCGCGGCGAGTCCCTACGCCACCGCAAGGGTCAGCGCTACCTCAGGCGTCCGCGCCACTTCGGGCGTCAGCGCCACTTCAAGCATCGGCGCCCCGACAAGGGTCGGCGCCGCCTCACATGTCAGCGCCGGTACAAACATCAGCGCCACCTCAGGCGTCAGCGCCACTTCAGGCGTCAGCGCCACTTCGAGCGTCGACGCCACTTCGAGCGTCGGCGCCACAACAAGGGTCGGCGCCACTTTGAGCGTCGGCGCCGCAACAAGGGTCGGCGCCGCAACAAGGGTCAGCGCCGCCTCACCTGTCAACGCCGATTCAAGCCTCAGCGCTACCTCAGGCGTCAGCGCCACTTCGAGCGTCGTCGCCGCAACAAGGGTCGGCGCCGCCTCACCTGTCAGCACCGGTTGAAGCACCAGCGCTACCTCAAGCGTCAGAGCCATTTCGAGTGTTGGCACCATTTCGAGCATCGGCGCCGGGATAAGGGTCGGCGCCGCCTCACGCGTCAGCGCCACTTCGAGCATCGGCACCGCGACAAGGGTCGGCGCCACTTCGAGCATCAGAACCACAATAAGGGTCGGCGCCGCAACAAGGGTCGGCGCCGCCTCACCTGTCAGCGCGGATTCAAGCCTCAGCGCTACCTCAGGCGTCAGCGCCACTTTGAGCGCCGGCGCCGCAACAAGGGTCGGCGCCGCCTCACCTGTCACCGCCAATTCAAGCATCAGCGCTACCTCAAGCGTCAGCGCCATTCTGAGCGTCGGCACCATTTCGAACGTCGGCGCCGGGACAAGGGTCGGCGCCGCCTCACGCGTCAGCGCCACTTCGAGCGTCGGCGCCACTTCAAGCGTCGGCGCCGGGACAAGGGTCGGCACCGCCTCACGCGTCAGCGCCACTTCGAGCGTCGGCGCCACTTCGAGCGTCGGCGCCGGGACAAGGGTCGGCGCCGCCTCATATGTCAGCGTCGATTCAAGCATCAGCGCTACCTCGGGCGTCAGCACCACTTCAAGCGTCAACGCCACTTCGAGCGTCGACGTCGCGACAAGGGTCGGCGCTGCCTCACAGCATCAGCGCCACTCCGAGCAACGGCGCCAGGACAAGGGTCGGCGCCGCTTCAAGCGTCAGCGCCAGTGCAGGGGTCACTGCAGAAATGTTATTCGAGAAGTGCAACTACAGGAGTTTTCATCATGAAACAGCAGGCTCTAAATGAACAACATCACTAACACTTTACTTTCTTGCACAGGTTGCCTAGTCGAGCAAGCAGGGCTCGAACAGGCACGTCGGGACATCCTGGGAGTTTTGGCTTGGCGGCTGAGGGACAAGGTTTGTTGAGCAAGCTCAACCACTTAGCACTATAGGATTGAGAGAATACTAGTAGGAAGACCCAGAAGCCGCTCGAGGCTACGCACACTGCACACTTAGTCATAAATGAAGTAAGTGGCCAAAGAGTTGGCTACTCACAAGAAATAAACTCTTTACAAGAAAAATGACTTTTCCAGAAGAGGGAGTCCTCGAGGTCTCTCTCAAGAAAAATAACACTTTTAGAGGGAGTGAGGCCTTAAGGTCCCCTCTCTCAAAGATTTGCAAAATTGCACCACAAGTTACCGTTTCAAAAGATAACTACCAAATCTGCTATTTTGTCTCCATTAGGGGACATATGTGCTTTTTGAGTTTTGGTCGGCGCCAGGTGGCGCCTGCAGAGGGGACAGGCAGCTGCCTGCAGGTAGGGACAAATGGTACACTTCAGACATTGTTCCCCACCAACTCTCTCAATTTTGGCGCCCAAAATCGCTAGCTCACCCCTTACGCCCATGTATAAATAGACCCCTGGGCAAGGTCAAAAGATAGACAAGAAGAAATTGCACTGTTACTCTGCTAAAATATCACCAGACCTACCTAGTATTCTCTCCCTGCTCATCCTCTTAGTGTTGAGTGCCTTGTTCCTTCACTCCCCACTGACAGCCATCACTCTCAGGTGTTTCCCCTTGAGAAAATTGCTATTTTTGCTGTGAAAGTTCATCTTCTTGCAGGGAGTGAGTTGAAGCTTGAGTTCCATTGTTACCAGAAGGAGAAGTTTTCTTCAGAAGTTGCACCAGGAGACCTTGAAGACTTGCAGACAGTGTCCATTGGAGTGGGTCACGCCTCACCCTTTCCAGTTATTCATAGACCCCAGTCTCACTACCCTCCTACATTTGGCGACTCTGCTGGGGAGGTATTCTCATTTCCATGGACAAAGAAGGTTTCAATGTCTCCAAGCAGTTGGTTTTTGAGGACATTCCATCTGGTAATGGAGCTCACAGTGACCAGACTACTCAGGAAGAAGTGGTGGTGATCGGAGCCAAGGCGCCAGCGCCTCAGGGAGGCCAGACCAGTTCGCCGGCAGTGGCTCCAATGGCAGGTATGAACCGTATGGCAATGTTTTTTGACTTTTTAAAGCAAAACAAGGTGGATCTATCAAACTTGGGTCAAGGTTGTGTGACACCTGCTACTGCCCCTTCTGGAGGGGTAGCCACTCCTGTTACGATCCCGGCAGAGATGATTCCGGCTCGGAAGGCGGCGCCGGAGCATGTCCTGGCGCCAACAGGTTCTCCAGTTCCTAAAACCACATGTTTGGAGGAATCACCCTCCAAGGCTGTTACTATGGAAGAAGTGAGGAAGCTCCTCTCCTCCTCTCAAAGAGAGGGCTCCTACCTATACGAGGAATTACAAGACCCCTATCCACAGGAAGTAAGTGAGAAGCCATACCCTGAGGGGTATATTCCACCAAAATTTATCAAGTTTGGCGGTAGGGGGGAGAACCCTCGAGAACACGTGAAGAGGTTCGTCGAGTACCTTGGAGTACACGCTGGCGACAAGAGCCTGAGATTGAGAGAGTTCTCTAAAACTCTCACTGGGAAGGCCTATACATGGTATTCCCACTTGGCGCCTAACAGCGTCCCTAGTTGGGAAGAGATGCACAGGCAGTTTCTCCAGAAGTTTTTTGTAGCGGAGGATGAATTTACACTGAGGCACCTGGCGCAAGAGGTCCAGAAGCCAGGAGAGGAATTGATGCACTACATCAAGCGATTTCGCGAGAGGGCCTTAGATGTTCACGAGGACGTGGCGGAGGCCAGGTTGCTACAAATATGTGTGGAAGGACTCTCGGAAGAGTACAAGCTGCATTTGATCAACAAAACTAGAGATGGGACTTTCAGAGAATTCACCAGGGCTGCCAGCAACATCGCTATGATAATCAAACCGAGAACCCCGGGTTGGAGGACACAAGTTCCACCGACTCCCGGGAGGTTTCAAGTTACGAGGAGGCAGGCGGTTAACTATGTGGACGGGAGTAACAAAGGGAAGAAGGGAGGTCCCGGGGCCAGGACTGACAGTCCCGGCAACAAGAGAAAGTTCGGGGAGGATGTCCCGCCGCCACTACCGTGCAGCGTAGCGGAGGCCATGGATTGTTACCGCACCCTGGTGCGAGAAGGCGTAACAGGACCCCCAACCTAAAAGTAGAGACCCCCACTGCAACTGACAAGGCCAACCCGAAGTACTGCGAATTGCACCAACGAGTGCAGCACTCTACCAAAGATTGTTAGTACTTGAGAAGGATCATTGGTGAGCAGATGGCCAGAGGTACCTTGCAGATACCCCCCGTGGACGTTAAAGAGAACCCCCTCCCTACGCATCATTTTGGAACTGCCAACATGGTAGTTGCCTATGACGAAGAAGCTACGAGAAGTCTTGCGAAATGGGAGGACGGCGAGCAGTTATGCGAGGAGTTATAAAATCTGTCACTAAGCAGACTTCAGCTGGAAAGAAAGCAAGAGGAGTGGTTCTTCACTCCGGAGTATGAAAGTGGGAGCGGGGAAGCTGAGGAAGTCGGTCTCTCAGAAGGCGAGGTAGACGTCATCCTCACTCTAGACGAGGGAGGGACCTCTGAAGCGGAGTATGTTTGCAGTGCCCAGACGTACGAGGTAGACTTAGATTCTGAATGTGAGGCCATAGCAAGGAGCCCCAAGTTCAAGTGGTTTTTCGACCAGATAGGGGTGAAGTACGACACGAGGGTGTCCATCACGAGGAAAGTCTTGGAGGCGGTGCAGCAGCATGGAGACCCTTCGCTAAATTGGCAGGGGCCAATGGGAAGGATGATTAAGAAGTATACCTCTGAAGTGGTGTTTTTTAGAAGCGGATAGGGCAGTGCCTTACTTCCACAATCGCCCGTTATACGTCACAGCCATAATTAATGGAGTCTCGTTTCCTAGGGCGTTGATGGATGGAGGAGCATCCATTAACATTATGCCCATCAGTACGTTATATGAAACGGGAATTGACCAGGAGAAGGTGGTCCCGGTACCGCTAGTAATTTCCGGATTCGACAACGCCGGAATGCAGTCAATCGGATATGTGAATGTGGGAATTAAGTTGGGAAATTTCACCTCCCACATCAAATTTCATGTTATTAACGCTGACACCAGCTACCAATTACTCATTGGAAGGGTGTGGATGCACACTCATGGCGTAGTGCCTTCCACCTACCATCAGTGCGCAAAGGCAAATATTAGAGGTGCAGAGATAGTGATCAAGGCCACGCAGAGACCCTTCGCGGTTGAGGAGGCCCACCTGGTAGATGCTGCCTTTTACACCGAGTTGGACGAGGAAAGAAAGGTCTCTACGAGAAAGCTAGCAGGAAGCAAGATAGCTGAGGGAAGGGTCCCGTAGAAAAAATCCGTCCATGATCGTCTAGGGGAAAGGATAATTCCCCACATAGAAAAAGGCAAGAGGAAGGTAGAGGAGGTAGCTAGGCCTCCTCGAACTTGCAAGAAAGTGGTTTTGCCCAATGGAAAAGTCATCTACCGTTTATAACGGTCTGCGCGGGCGATGTTCTGGGACGAGAGCATCGACCCGGCGCCCGAATGTTTTATTGTTGATGAATCCCATATTGTTGAGCATGTGGAAGAACCAGAAGAGGCGCCGGAGTGCATGCAAGACGGACCCAGAGAGCAGCTGCAGGAGTTAGAGGAAATCAAGTTGGGGTCAGAAGAGGGCGAGAGTAGACCCATCCTAATTTCCAAGTGCCTGGAACCGAAGCAAAAGGAAGAGCTCATTGAGCTACTTAAGGAGTTCACAGATGTATTTGCTTGGAAGTACACGGAGATGCCAGGAATAGACGCAGAAGTGAGCTCTCATAGATTGAACATCCTTCCCAACGCCCTTCCGGTAAGGCAAGCCACACGCACATATAAAGCAGACCTTGATTTAAAAATAAAGGCTGGGGTGGAGAAATTGTTAGCGGAAGGGTTCATCAAGCCTATTCAGCACCCCATATGGCTGTCCAGCATAGTGCCAGTGGCAAAGAAAGACAAGACCCAAATCAGAATCTGTGTAGACTTTCGCGACTTGAACAGGGCGTGTCCTAAGGATGAATTCCCACTACCCAGCATAGACAGCTTAGTGGATTCCACCGCGGGACATGAGATGTATAGCTTCATGGACGGGTATGTTGGATATAACCAGATTAAGATGGACCCCGCCGACGCAGAGAAGATTGCCTTCCGCACGCCGTTAGGGAACTTTCACTATACAGTCATGCCCTTCGGGTTGAAGAACGCGGGGGCCACATACCAGCGGACCATGATGGCAATCTTTCACGACTTATTTCATGACATACTAGAATTCTATGTGGATGATTTGATGGTGAAGTCTAGGAAAGAAAGCAAGCACATTCAAGATCTCAGGAGAGTATTCGAGAGGTGTCGTCGGTATAAGATGAGAATGAACCCCTCAAAGTGTGCCTTTGGGGTTACTGCAGGGAAATTCTTAGGTTTTGTGGTAAATAGACAAGGGGTGCAAGTGGATGCAGAGAAGATGAAAGCCATTGTGATGATGCCACCGCCCAAGAGTCAGAGACAACTTAAGAGCTTCCTGGGAAAGGTATCTTACCTGCGGAGGTTTATACCTGCGTTGGCAGAAGTAACTCATCCGTTCGCGCCTCTACTAAAAGACAAAGCCAAGTTGGTTGGGGGAGAGAGGCAAGAGAGTGCGTTCAAAAAGATTAAAGAAATCCTAGCCTCTCCATCCACGATGATTCCCCCCGAAGCCGGAGCGCCACTGCTGCTCTACCTCACTTCTACAGAGAGGTCGATAGGGGCCCTCTTGGCGCAAGAGAAGGAAGGAATGGAAAGGCCAGTTTACTACCTATCAAGAGTAATATCCGGGACAGAATCGAGATACACCAGCGTTGAGAGGCACTGCCTGGCGCTGGTATTTGTAGCCCAGAAGTTGAGACACTACCTTTTAGCCTTCACCATTCACATAATCACTAAGTGTGATCCAATCAAGTACCTCCTCGCGCGGACTATACTCGTAGGACGATCAGCAAGGTGGTTTTTGATCTTGTCAGAATATGATCTAAAGTGCGTAGTGCCTAAAGCCATCAAGAGCCAGGCGGTAGCAGATCTGCTGGCCCACTTCCCGAGTGGGGTTTTCGAACCACCTAGTGAAGAGCTACCCGGAGAAAGTTTCCAAGCATGCATGGCGGAGGAGGTGAAGAAGTGGTTTATGGAATTTGATGGTTCTAGTGCACAAGGAACAGGTGGGGCTGGCGTCATACTGTCAGATGGGAAGGAGAAGATTACCCTCTCTTTCAAGTTAGATTTTAAATGCTCAAATAATGAAGCTGAGTACGAAGCCCTCATTCTAGGGATGTTGGAAGCGCTCAGAAGAGGGATCAGGGTACTGTGTATACGAGGAGACTCCAATCTGGTAGTAAGGCAGGTCAATGGAGAGTTTTCCCTTAAACATGCCAACTTAGCGCCGTACAGACACATCATCCAACGACTGCTGAGACAATTCTTGGAAGTAACTGTGGAGAGGCAGGCGCGAACGATGAACAGGCACCCTGACGCGCTCGCCACCATAGCACAAAAGTTGGACATGGAGGAGTCAGAAGCAACCATCACCGTTAGGCGGAGAACAGTGCCTACTACCGTAAAGTCCCTATTCCCAAGTGACGAGCCGGAAGACTGGAGGCGTCTGGCGGAGAGGCAACTGGAAACCAGAGAAGGGGCAATGAAAATTTTGGAGTTAGCCAACTATCATGTGCTGCAGGGAACTCTCTATTTCAAGAGTCCCGGAGGGTTTCTGGCACGGTGCGTAGGGGAGCAGGAAGCGAAAGAGAGGTTAATAGAAATGCACCAGAGGCACTGTGGAGATACAGATATCCCCCTTTACAGAAGACTGCAGCGAAGCGGGTATTTTTGGCCCTCCATGAGCGTAGAAGCGGCCCGCTTGCAACAAAGCTGTCTAAAGTGCCAAGCTAATTTTGATCAGCCGACGGAAGCTAACTTCGTGGAAGCCTTCAAAGATTGGAGACAGCCGTACCTAGCGTATCTGAAGAATGGGGAGCTGCCCGCCGAGAGAGCGGATGAAATCTACCTTAGAAAAAGGGTAGCACATTTGTACTTGGTCAAAGGAGAGCTGTATAGGAAAGGGTATAATGAGAAGGCGTTAAGGTGCGTAGCCAAAGAGGAAGTGGAAAGGGTGCTGAAAGAAGCTCATGAGCCCTCCCACATGGGAGGCGCCAAGCTGTATGATCAGCTGATGACGTTGGGATACTACTGGCCGACCATGGAGGCTGACTCCATTGGATACGTGAAAAAGTGTAGAGCATGCCAGGTGCACGGAAACATGGTGCACGCTCCCTCCGTCAGCCTACAAAGCTTGGCAACCCCCTATCCCTTCCACACATGGGCGTTCGACCTGGTAGGTAAGATCGCCCCAGTATCTCATGGCAAGACCTTTATCATTGTGGCTACAGAATTGTATACCAAATGGGCGGAGGCCATCCCTTTATGGAGGGTCACTGCCCAAGTGGTAACCCAGTTTATAAAAGAGTATATCATATGTAGGTTTGGTATACCCAAAGTGATCCTAACGGATAATGGGAAGCAATTTGTATGCAAAGAGATGGCCCTCCTCACGGACAAGTATAAGATTGTGCATAGTAGCTCAACCATATCCTACCCCAAGGGCAATGGCCAGGCGGAAGTTACTAATAAGACCCTGCTAAATATTCTGAAAAAGATGCTAGAAGACATGCCGGGGGCATGGGATGAGAAGCTGCCTATGGTGTTATGGGCCTATCGTACTTCGAAGAGAAAGCCAACAGGCTTCACTCCCTTCTCTCTAGTGTATGGGACCGAAGTTGTCCTACCAGTGGAACTGGCGGTACCTTCAGCCAGAATTTCTCTTAGCAATGGGCTCATTCCAGATCCTAGGCATGTGTAGCTGGAGGCACTAGATGAGCACAGGGACAAGGCGAGAGAGAATTTCAAAGTCTACACTCAGCAACTGTCCAGAGCCTATGAAAATTTGGTTAAGCCTAGGGAATTCCAGGTGGGAGATCTAGTCCTACGAGCATCAACCCACCATCTCCGTAGCATGTCGGCGTCCAAATTTAAACCTAACTGGGAAGGCCCTTTTGTTGTCAGAGGAGTGGGGAAGTCGGGCTACTGCCAGATATCAGAACCTGAGAGTGATTCCCTCCAGTCCATCAACTGCAAGTGGCTGAAGAGGTACTATGCTTAGTAGCAACTAACAAGTTTTGTTTGCATTTTGCATGTCGGCAACGGATGTCAAGGATTGCTCCTACACCAGAAAAGTTTTTTTGTTTTTTTTGAAGCAATACTACACTGTAAACGATAGACAAAAGTAAAAGAAATGAAATAGCAACGTTTTTGGTCATTTTGACGTTTATTTCGCTTACTTATTTATACATACATATACGCTCCCTATTAAGTTAGAAGAGAGTAAAAAAAAAGAGAGGTCGGGAACTTTGCTCACTACACTTGGGAGGTAAGTCCATCCTAAGAGAAAGTATACTGAGCAAAGTCCCCCAGACATAAATTAATATAGTTTTATGATAAAATCAGGCTTCCAGAAAGGGGAGGGGGTCACCCTCCTCCCCAACCCAGCCTCTATGACTATAAGCAGTAATATGTAGGAATACCCCCACAGACAGAGGGGCAACCCAAGAAAGTCACATGCCAACACCTCACAGTTACAAGAGGTGCATTTAAAAAAAATGTGTACAAAATGATAATGCATGACTTTTCATATCAATGCAAATACCCCGCAGCATATGGGGTAGCCACCAGTAGACTAAAGGCTCACAGAAATTAGAGCAAGTCATGTACAACAAACACCCACAGCATAAAGGGAGAACAAAAGAAAAAGAAAGTGCAGAAGAAACAAAGTGTCTCATACATGAATGATAAGTGATGTACATATAGAATTCTGAGCACTGCAAAGCAAGAAGTAGCCTATCGGCTAGAAACCACAAAAAATAAATCATCGCGCGCGATGGCGCCAGCATATGACGGACCAGCCTCCCGTAGAAACTCTTCCTCCAACCGAACGGATTTAGCATCATCCTCCTCATCGCCAGACTCAAGTCTGGCAAGCTTCACCTGCAGTAGGGCGATCTGATTCCGGATCCTCGTAGCCTCAGCGTGTCGTTGCTCAACCCTGGACTGCCGGGACGTGTGAAACCTCACTATCTTCCGGAAAGGAACACTCAGGAAGGGGCGAACCCCTGCGTCAAGCCAATCCAAACGAAAATGATAGAACTGCTGTAAGTCGCGGAGAGCATCCAAGAATAGCAAGATAGAAGAGCTAGTCAGCTTAGCAGGTAGCCAAGAACTCATGAACATGGCTGGCAAGAGCCCTCAGGTTGAAGGCCGTAAGACTGTCAACCTGGAGTATACTCTGAGAAGTGAACGTCTCGGGGTGGTGCTCCAAGATGAGATCCAAGAGCTGACGCTCATGTACCCTGAAGAGGCCTGGTAACTCCTCACGCCATAGCCTACTAGAAATAGTCGCAGCGTCCTCTGTTTCATCATCGCCCTCGGAGTGGCGAGATCCCGCCTCAGAAGGAAGAAAAGAAGACTCCCCACCAGAATCAGCATCACCGACTAAAGGAGTGAACTCAGAACTGTGATCTCCCTCCGCGGTTGCCCCACTACCAGTCTCCACAGTTACCGGAGTATCCTCATACACCTGGAAACAATGAGACAAGGGTGTTATAGGAATTCTTGCACAGTATACGCAAGAAGAAAAGAAAAGAGGATAGTAAAAAGAGGGGGTACGCCAGTCTAGTACCTCTCTCACAGCTGCCCCGCTGCCAGACTCTACAGTCACCGGAGTATCCTCATACACCTAGAAACAATGAGACAAGGGTGTTATAGGAATGCTTGCACAGTATACGCAAGAAGAAAAGAAAAGGGGAATAGTAAAAAGAGGGGGTACGCCAGTCTAGTACCTCTCTCACAGCTGCCCCGCTGCCAGACTCCACAGTCACCGGAGTATCCTCACACACCTGGAAACAATGAGACAAGGGTGTTATACGAATGCTTGCACAGTATACGCAAGAAGAAAAGAAAAGGGGAATAGTAAAAAGAGGGGGTACGCCAGTCTAGTACCTCTCTCACAGCTGCCCCGCTGCCAGACTCCACAGTCACCGGAGTATCCTCACACACCTGGAAACAATGAGACAAGGGTGTTATAGGAATGCTTGCACAGTATACGCAAGAAGAAAAGAAAAGGGGAATAGTAAAAAGAGGGGGTACGCCAGTCTAGTACCTCTCTCACAGCTGCCCCGCTGCCAGACTCCACAGTCACCGGAGTATCCTCATACACCTGGAAACAATGAGACAAGGGTGTTATAGGAATGCTTGAACAGTATACGCAAGAAGAAAAGAAAAGGGGAATAGTAAAAAGAGAGGGTACGCCAGTCTAGTACCTCTCTCACAGCTGCCCCGTTGCCAGACTCCAAAGTCACCGGAGTATCCTCACACACCTGGAAACAATGAGACAAGGGTATTATAGGAATTCTTGCACAGTATACGCAAGAAGAAAAGAAAAAGGGAATAGTAAAAAGAGGGGGTATGCCAGTCTTATGCACGGTACCTGAACAATGCACTCCGCAACGGTCATAGAAGGAGGAGCAGGGGCCCCCGTAGGGGCAACAACACTGATTGATGCTCCAGAAGAGGTTGCCTCGGTAACCAATACTTCCGAAGAAGCTACCTCAACCTCAGGCACCGTAGGGATAGCTACCTGAAGAGGCGCAACGACAGGACAAACCAGCCCTTGTATAGGGGCTGCTGAAACGGTAGTGGCAGGAGCCGCACTCGAAACAGCGCCAAGGGATAACTGCAACAAAGTAAAAGAGGGCTACGATAAACACAGACTGGATAGATAAGAAAATAGAACTAAGAAAATAAAAGAATACCTGAACCCCATCTAAGGGGGAAGCGCGGAAAAAGACGGTCTGCGCAGTAGGGGCTGTACTGATGGCCTGCAAAGAATGAAAATGCGTTGTTTACTGCATGTTCGAGGAAAAGGAGATCCCATTGCTTCAACAGAAAGGACTGACCTGAAGTGTGGGCTCACTGGTGGAGGCCACGGTAAATATTGGGCCACGAGAAATCGCCTGAACCAAAGATCTACCATCCATAGATACGCGGACCCTAGGGATAGAAATTCTCCCCGAAGAGGACAAACCCGGGGCGATAACGCCAGCTAAGGGAGGAGCCCCTTCCTGAGAAGAAAATCCAAGAGCCATTAAGACTCCTGCTGAGAGGAGACAAATATTAAAAAAAAATAAGTACTAACTCAGATGAAGAGGCCTCCAGGGGCTCAGCTGCAGAGGTACCCGCCGCCAAGACAAGAGAGGACGATGTGGCAACGCCCGAAGACACAGCTCTCTACGTATGATAAATGGGTAAATAAAAAAAAGAAGAAGGAATACAAAAGGAAATGACGCAATGAAAGTTTTGAAAATAACGAGGCATACCTGAGGAGAAGGGGAAGCCACAGGAGTGGTCCGAGTGACGGTAAAATGCACGGACGAAAGCTGCGAGGAAGCGACAGTATACGCAACCAAAAGGCAGTTAGGAGATGAATAAATTACGACAGATGTTAAATGAACTGAGGAAACAACAAACCTCTCTAAACATTCCCCGGGAGGAAATGAGCATGGAGTTCCTCTCCCGCTGAAAGGGCGTCGGTCGTAGTGGGGGAAGAGGAGAACCACCTGCCTCGATGGAAGTGGCCTGCACAAATATAACAGAATGCTTTAAATGAAAATATATACATATATATGATGAAGGGAAGAAAGAAAATCGTATGCAAAAAATATATATAGACAAGTGAAGGGAGAACGCTTACAGTAACGGGGCGCGTAGTCTGGCTATAAGGGAGATGGGTGGGGCTGACCCCCCCAGGAGAACGGGAGGCCTCATCATCGCTAGAAGACTCTCTGGAGACTGATAACAAAGTATAAGTGTCAGTAGTGCTTTCGCTATGGAAACCCAGGCCGCCCATATCACCTGAAGAAGAACTATGGTCGTCATAGGAAGGGGTGCTTCCATAATCAACTAGTTCCTCTTCCAATGAAGGGGAGGGAGATGAAAGAACTCCGCGAGAACTGGTTCCACTAAGTAAAGGAGGCTGTGATATAGTACCTTCTACAATAGGAATGGACGCGACCCGCGTCTCCTGAGAAGTAAGGCTCGGTGAGGAGTAACCTTGGTCCACCGTAGAGGAAGCAGCTATGCCAGCGCCACTTCCTTTCTTTTTCTTCACAGCCCGGGTCCTCACAGGGGAGGAAGGAGGAGAAGCAGTAGTAGCAGGAACAAAATTGGAAACATCGGTGTCAGGATGCTTCCTTTTGCTAGTAGTAGAGGTGCCCGCCTTCCCTTTGCTTTTTGGTTGGCTTTTAGACTTCACAGGGGGAAGCTCAGTCGACGGAGGCGGAAGTGACTCGTCAAAGAGAGGTTTCACTAAAATAGGGATGGCCTGCTCCAAGGGTGGCGTAGAGGTAGTACTGAGAAACCAAGGCTCTTTCTGCGTCCGCCTGACCAAAAACTGAGCTCTGGTATATTTAATGGGGTTAGTCTCATGAGGAGGGCCAACTACACATTCTTGAATAAGACGAACCTGCTGCTGCCAAAGAAGGAACCAGGATGAAGTGAATGAAGGCTGATAATCACTGGTAGGCACATAGAGACCACCCAAACCACTGACCCTGTGGAATAACCCCTGAAGAGTAAAGCTCGCGCACGCCTCGGAGAATGCCTCAGAATGACTGCTGTAGGTAGGAAGAGGAGGAGTGTGGACACCCTGATCATAACCAAACTGTCGTCTTGCCCTCTCGGAATGGTAAAATTCAGCACGGGGACCTAACTCGATCCAAGAAGGAAGGTGACAGGGTAAGAGCATCGTCATCACATTAATATGGGGACACGTGGAAACTGACCCCACTGCGGAAGGACAATAGAAGGTTCTGCCATCACCAGGGAAAGAAAGCCAGCTGAAAGTACCCCCAGGGCGCTTGGTATAAGGCCGAAACTGAAACTCCTCGATATCATCAATCAACATTCCCAAAGACTGCTTGGGAGTTTTCTTATGCCACCGAAGAAGCCTCGCAGCGTCACTATGACAAGCGTGAGCCCCTGAAGTAAAGTGGGGGAAATGCTCAAACAAAAAGGCCATCAAGAGAGGGGCGTTGACATGGTTAGCAACATCATACCGACCGCAAGACCTCTCTACATCTATGTGTGCTCGGTCTATCCAGGTGTAAAGAGAACCCAAGGTCAGAGCAGCTATAGGTAATGGTCTACCGCGAGACAATCGCACAGCCAACCTAAAAAGAAGTTCGCGGGGACAGTCTTCAGGCTTACCTGGAAGAAGGAACCGAGTCAGGAATGTAACAAGGAAAGCGGCTAAATGTGCAGGAGAGTGAAGCTTAGGACCATCCTGGGATCTGGGCGCTGCACGAGAAGTCTCCCCCTTTGGCAACTGCTCAAAGTCTCTGAACCAATATCTTTGCCATTTGGCAAAGGAATGCTTGGAATGACCCGTTACATTTATGGCCACATATCTCGAGCACTCCCCAAGAGATGACCGTAACTCCCCCACTAACTCCTGCTCTAGGGAGTCCTCGCAGTCATCAGTGAAGACCTGTTGCCCAAAGAAAGGAAGGGCGTACAACTCACATATATCCTCGAGAGTAACAGTAAATTCTCCCCATCCCGTGACAAAGGTGTGAGACTCCATACTCCACCGGGACAATAAGAGATTGAGCGAAGAACCGTGTTTAAAGAGGGTGCTGGACTTCAGACTGCTGACGGCGGTGAAGAGCCCCACCTCCCTGAGAATAGCCACGTAATCAGGGACGCTCAGAACATAGTCAACCCAACTGGCCCACTCCTCTGTAGGTCCACCAAGGGTTTTAACCTCAACGTTGGAATAAGGAAAGTCGCCTCGGTCAACTCGGACTCGGAGAATGGAATCTGGAGAAATAGTAGGAAGATCAGCAGACTCAGTTAACCCCACGTGAGACCGATCGAGAACAGCACTCGAAAATTTTTCCCCAAAACCAGAAAGCGAAACCATGAAACCGTCAGCAGGGCCGAAAAAGGGAGCACGACGATAAATACCGAAGTCCCGCCCTTGACGAATGTGCATATAATCCTTCCATGCCTGAGAGGAAGTTGGCGTAGCTGATGAACCACCCAGAGACATTGGCTCAAGAAAAGAACTCACCCTAGTAGGGATTCCGAGCGAGAGACCCCCGGGGTCCCCTGTCGCAAAAAAAGAAGTAGAGGCAGAAACCCCAGCAATATCAGGCGAAAAGCCCCTGGTCAGTAGCATGCCCTCCGTAACGCCAACAGTCAACGAGGCATCCGGGGTCACGGGACCCCCGAGGTGACGAAATGTAGAGACACCCCCTTCCACGAATGAGAGACCAGTAGATGTGAGGCCAAGTTGCGAGACCCCCAACTGCTGACAAGAGGTCACTATACCGTCAGGGGGCGAGACCCTTTCTTCAGAAAAAAATACGGGCGTCGAGACCCCCAAGGCCGAGATACCCCCACTGACAAAATTAGCGGGTACCGAAACCCCCAAGGGCAAGACACCACCAGACGCCAATGACAGAATGTGCGTAGAGACGCTGCCAACATTCGTCGAGATAACCATAGAAGGCGCATCATCGCGCAAGGAACCTACACGAAAACTCGTCAAAGGCGAGAAGCCTTCATAAGAGGAAATAGCAGGCGAGAGACCCCCGGACGAGACCCCTTGCTCAACCAAGAAAATCATATCCGCGCCCAGAGTGGGCGAGACCCCCTGTCCCTCGCGCAGAGCGGACGAGACCATTTGTTCCTCGCGCAGGTCGGGCGAGACCCTCTGTCCCTCGCGCAGATCGGACGAGATCCTTGGTTCCTCGCGCATATTGGATGAAACCCTCTGTCCCTCGCGCAAATCAGACGAGACCCTTGGTTCCTCGCGCAGATCGGATGAAACCCTTTGTTCCGTGCACAGATTGGACGAGACCCCGTGGTCAACTAAAAAATTCAGACCCGCGCCCAGACCGGGCGAGCCCCTTTGTTCCTCGCGCATACCAAAAGCAGGCGAGACACTCTCCGCCGTCAGCAAGGCATTGGTCGAGAGGCCCCCGATCGCGGAGGAACCCAAATGAAAACCGGCACATGCCAATTGAGAAGGGGATGAACCCGCGAGGGTTCTCGGCTCAAAACGCGAGGAGGCAAGTATGGCAGATGACAAATCGACGCCACAGGTCGGAGGGGACCTAGTGCCGCCGGCGCCAGCAGTTTCGGGCATAGAGATACTTGAAAGGAACGATGAAGAAGGCGCATAGCCTAAAACCATGGGTGCGCTGGAAGTACCAACATTTGAAGGGGTATCGTTTGGTTTAGGATCCATGGATGAGAGAGTAGGAAAGTTGGCAAGTTTAGAGCAAAAAAGGAGATGGGTGGCTATGGTTTTTTTTTAAGGAATCCCTCCCTCACTTTCTCTCACTACAAACCCAAAGATGCTTATGTTTTGGTTGAAGAAGATGAAAAACCCCAATATAAGGGGCTTATGTTTTTTTCACCAAAATGGAAAAACGTGCAGGAAGGCAAAAAGTTGATGATCTTTTTTCCCAAATGATGAGATGACAGTTCCCACACTGACGCGTGGGTTCTCAAAAAATTAAATACCTCGGATAAAGGGCCACAGAATTTAATGATCCTAGGATCCCTCAGAAAATATATATATATATATATATATAAATATATATATAATTGTTGAAACCAGATCTATAGCGTACAAAGTTTTTTTTAGTCTACCCAACCAAAAAATCTTTGCACGAGGGGCTAATGTAGAAGGGTGTTATAAACAGAAAAAAAAGCAAAATAAAATAAATATGTTTTTTTGCCTAAATAACATCCGAGAGGTACCCGCGAGGTCACCCAGAAGTCCAAAAGCCACCGTAAGTGTCAGCGCCGCGGCGAGTCCCTACGCCACCGCAAGGGTCGGCGCTACCTCAGGTGTCCGCGCCACTTCGGGCGTCAGCGCCACTTCAAGCGTCGGCGCCCCGACAAGGGTCGGCGCCGCCTCACATGTCAGCGCCGGTATAAACATCAGCGCCACCTCAGGCGTTAGCGCCACTTCAGGCGTCAGCGCCACTTCGAGCGTCGACGCCACTTCGAGCGTCGGCGCCACAACAAGGGTCGGCGCCACTTTGAGCGTCGGCGCCGCAACAAGGGTCGGCGCCGCCTCACCTGTCAACGCCGATTCAAGCCTCAGCGCTACCTCAGGCGTCAGCGCCACTTCGAGCGTCGTCGCCGCAACAAGGGTCGGCGCCGCCTCACCTGTCAGCACCGGTTGAAGCACCAGCGCTACCTCAAGCGTCAGAGCCATTTCGAGCGTTGGCACCATTTCGAGCATCGGCGCCGGGATAAGGGTCGGCGCCGCCTCACGCGTCAGCGCCACTTCGAGCATCGGCACCGCGACAAGGGTCGGCGCCACTTCGAGCATCAGCACCACAACAAGGGTCGGCGCCGCAACAAGGGTCGGCGCCGCCTCACCTGTCAGCGCGGATTCAAGCCTCAGCGCTACCTCAGGCGTCAGCGCCACTTCGAGCGCCGGCGCCGCAACAAGGGTCGGCGCCGCCTCACCTGTCAGCGCCAGTTCAAGCATCAGCGCTACCTCAAGCGTCAGCGCCATTCTGAGCGTCGGCACCATTTCGAACGTCGGCGCCGGGACAAGGGTCGGCGCCGCCTCACGCGTCTGCGCCACTTCAAGCGTCGGCGCCACTTCAAGCGTCGGCGCCGGGACAAGGGTCGGCGCCGCCTCACGCGTCAGCGCCACTTCGAGCGTCGGCGCCGGGACAAGGGTCGGCGCCGCCTCACATGTCATCGTCGATTCAAGAATCAGCGCTACCTCGGGCGTCATCACCACTTCAAGCGTCAACGCCACTTCGAGCGTCGGCGCCTCAACAAGGGTCGGCGCCGCCTCACAGCATCAGCGCCACTCCGAGCAACGGCGCCAGGACAAGGGTCGGCGCCGCTTCAAGCGTCAGCGCCACTGCAGGGGTCACTGCAGAAATGTTATTCGAGAAGTGCTGCTACAGGAGTTTTCATCATGAAACAGCAGGCTCTAAATGAACAACAGCACTAACACTTTACTTTCTTGCACAGGTTGCCTAGTCGAGCAAGCAGGGCTCGAACAGGCGCGTCGGGACCTCCTGGGAGTTTTGGCTTGGCGGCTGAGGGACAAGGTATGTTGAGCAAGCTCAACCACTTAGCACTATAGGATTGAGAGAATACTAGTAGGAAGACCCAGAAGCCGCTCGAGGCTACGCACACTGCACACTTAGTCATAAATGAAGTAAGTGGCCAAAGAGTTGGCTACTCACAAGAAATAAACTCTTTACAAGAAAAATGACTTTTCCAGAAGAGGGAGTCCTCGAGGTCTCTCTCAAGAAAAATAACACTTTTAGAGGGAGTGAGGCCTTAAGGTCCCCTCTCTCAAAGATTTGCAAAATTGCACCACAAGTTACCGTTTCAAAAGATAACTACCAAATCTGCTATTTTGTCTCCATTAGGGGACATATGTGCTTTTTGAGTTTTGGTCGGCGCCAGGTGGCGCCTGCAGAGGGGACAGGCAGCTGCCTGCAGGTAGGGACAAATGGTACACTTCAGACATTGTTCCCCACCAACTCTCTCAATTTTGGCGCCCAAAATCGCTAGCTCACCCCTTACGCCCATGTATAAATAGACCCCTGGGCAAGGTCAAAAGATAGACAAGAAGAAATTGCACTGTTACTCTGCTAAAATATCACCAGACCTACCTAGTATTCTCTCCCTGCTCATCCTCTTAGTGTTGAGTGCCTTGTTCCTTCACTCCCCACTGACAGCCATCACTCTCAGGTGTTTCCCCTTGAGAAAATTGCTATTTTTGCTGTGAAAGTTCATCTTCTTGCAGGGAGTGAGTTGAAGCTTGAGTTCCATTGTTACCAGAAGGAGAAGTTTTCTTCAGAAGTTGCACAGGAGACCTTGAAGACTTGCAGACAGTGTCCATTGGAGTGGGTCATGCCTCACCCTTTCCAGTTATTCATAGAACCCAGTCTCACTACCCTCCTACACTTCTCGAAGACATGTGGAACTAGAAGTTGGGGACCAGGTTTTAGTCCAGGTATCCCCAATGAAAGGGGTGATGAGGTTCAGAAAGAAGGGTAAGTTAGCACCGCGGTACGTAGGACCTTTCCCTATTATTGAGAGGGTGGGACCGGTGGCGTATAAGCTTGGGTTACCAGAACATCTTCAGCGGATACACGATGTATTCCTTGTGGCATCGCTGAAGAAATATCGAAGGAGCGAGAGAGCCTTTTGGCACATTCCACTCGAGGAAATCGACTTACAGCCAGACATCTCATATGAGGAGAGGCCGGTGGCTATTCTGGATCATAGTGAGCGGAAATTACGATCCAAGGTTGTTCCATTGGTTAGAGTACAGTGGGGTCATCACAATGTTGACGAGTCTACCTGGGAGCGGGAGGAGGATATGCGGGAACAATATCCAGAGCTTTTCACCGCAGGTACGATCTAATTTCGGGGACGAAATTCCTTTGTAAGGGGGGGAGTATGTAACACCCCGTATTTTTGGAACATTTAAAATTTAATTAATTCGGAAATTCAAAATTACTAGTGTGTTGTAATTTAATGAATTAATTATGGTAAAATAATATATAAATATTAATCTGGGATTGAATGGTTAATATTTAGGGAAATTTATTTACTAAGTAAATAGTAATAATGTAATTACGTCGTTTCGAGTATTAATGACGAGGTATGTACTTATCACATCCGGAAGTCGGTATAGACTATATTGGGTGGGGGATAAGTATTTTTATAAATTAATTCGGATGCAAATTCTGAGTGTACAGTTGAGTCCGGATGGGCCGAGATAGTCGGAAAAGTGTACCCGGGGGTAGTAAACGGGTCACGGGACGTTTTTAGACATAGTCGGGCCCACTCGGGGGCATTTAGGTCACTTGGGCTTGGCCCATTAGTCAAAAAACGGGATTGGGGTAATTAACCTAATAAAAAGAAGTAAGGGCATGGCTGAGCTTAATTAGAGAAAAGAATTAAAGGGTTAGGAAACCCTAGCAGCAGCCAAAGCCATTTGGGGATCTCAAAAGAGCCAACAAAGGTCATCTTCAACCTTGGAATCCATCGCAAATTTAGACACTACGAAACCTAAGGCAAGTGAATAACTTGCAATAGTATTAAATATGTTTTTCAATTCATATTTGTGTGATGTAATGAATTAAAATTCGTTTTGGGGTTTCATGGCATAAACATGGGGTTTTGAAAAAAAAAACAAAAGAAAATATTAATCTGATTTGCCAGAATTTATGAGGATTTATCTAAAAATCTGATATTGGAATATTGATGTGTATCTGTTAGAATGATATCCGGATAAATTAGAACGAGTTTGATGAGGAAATTTGGGGTGTAAATGTGTGTAAGGATAACGATAGATTTTTCCCCAAAATTATGAATCAGTAGTTTATGGACGAATTGATGATTGTTGTGAACTTTCTGGGGGATCGTAATAAGGTTTCTAATATGTACTTGTGATAAGAAGGCTTGTAATTCATGTTAGAAGAAATTAGGGTTTAAGAAAATCCGTCCATGGCTGCCCTGTCTTCGCGAAGAAGACAAAGACCTGTTCGATCGATCGATCGACGGTCTGGGGTCGATCGATCGACGGTCGCCAGAATTTGGCGGTTTCGCCAGTTAGTTATATAAAAGGGGAAATTCATATAAAAATCTTATGTAATTAATTATTGAGAAATTAAATACATGAGTTTAAATCAAATTAATTGTAAATAAATTAATTAAGTTTTGAGGCAGAAAAATTTGGTTGTCACGTCATGATGAAATACGGAGCTATTGTCGAGTCCGGGGATTGTTGGTTGAGCGAAACCGAAATGTAATAATTTAATTAGATAGAGGCTAATAAATTAGAGTCGGGGATTTCGACTCGGGTAAATTTATTTTGGGCTACGAGAGTAAGTCCAAATTTATGGTGGGGGCGACACCAAAAGTAACTTAATTAATTAAGGTGCAATTTAATTAATATTTAGAGTTGGACCATGAACTCTTAATAATTTTAATAGGCTTATGATACGGATTTACCGCACGGTATAGCCGGGACTTTTATATTTATATGGATGTGATAGTATATGTATATGGTGTGTACATTAATATCAGTGATTAGATATTTTATACTATAGTGCTATAGGGGGAGGTTGCGCGTAGTGGATGCATCCCCTAGCTTGAGGAGTAGGGTGAGTATATTCCCGAGGACATAGCGTCCATTATATGGGTGAGGGACATCTCACTTTCAGGGAAGGAATATGACCGCCTCCAATTATTTATTTTTATCAAGTTGGTGTGAAATTCTGACTTGGGATAACTAGGCTATGTGATTGTACCTAGTGGGATAGCACTTTTTAGAATTTACATTCTGTGAGTATTTTACTTGGGTGGATGCAAGTTGTTAAAAATATTACAGTATGATTGTGAATGCTGAAATATGATTATAAGTATATAATTGGATAATTAATTATATACGGGTTATTAATGAAAAATATGAGCTAATTCACATGTATAACAAGTATAGAAGTTATACGAATTTAAAAAGGGAAATGATTTAGTTAAGTTGATGTTGCTAATAACTTAAAATTCATAATCACTACATACTCAGTTAGAGTAGGGTGGGTATAAAGGAACTTTGTTAATTATCTAGTCATGAGATGAATAACTAGGTAATTTAATTAAAGCGTTAGTAGCATACATTAGAGGAGGGGTAAGGAAGTCCTCAAGAGAGTGCGATATTAACTAAAATATGAAGAGCATGCATATTTATTTATTACTGCAAGTTAATCATTTGTTAAATGTTTTTCAAATGTTTTGGGTACTAACCCTTGCTATAAAAACTTTTAAAAAATCCTTTTAGGTGTCCAGCCACAGGGACGCCAGTCTTGACTCAATTCCAGGGATCCGTTGCTGCAGCATATGTGGATGTTGCGGGGCTTTGATAGACGCCTCATTCTTCATTCTTAATGTAGAAATTCATGATTAGTTATTCGAGCATGTTGCTCACATTCCGTTTATTTGTATTAGACTTTTTGGGAGTTCATTCTTGTCTTTACGGGATTTATTATTTGGACCGATGGTTTATTCGGTTAATTATTTTTACTTGTGGATGATTCTCAGTTATCTGTGATTGTTATATTGTTTTATTTTCCGCATGGGTTTTTGTTTAAATAATGAAAGATAAAAATTGGCACCAGTCTATTTTTCTCACTTAGGTGGTTAGTAATTTAATAAGACGACAGTGATGCTAAGAATGGACCAAATGAGAAACCTGTTCTAACTTGATTTATGACTGATCACCCGGGATTAATTAAGCGAGGTGTCACATTGTTTGGGACACAAAGCATTTCCCTACAACATATATGTTAACTCTTGACTCTATACCTAATTACATTGTGCTTTAATTAGTGTTTCATTTGATAACGAGCAGTACATGGCAGCCCTTGTTATATTCAAGAAACTTTCACGTTCAACATTTGATGGCATGAGTGGTTCTGATCAAATCGAGAAGAATTAGATGGAGCCCATGGGAGATACATTTATGGTAATGAACGTGATTTATGTCCTCAAGGTGGGGTTGGCTACATTCCAGTTGCACGATCAAGCCAAGAGGTGGCGGAAGTCCACTGTAAAAGAAAGGAATGATGTACCTATGACTTGGGATAAATTCCACAAGGCTTTTCTAGATTAATTATTCTTTCTCGTGCACCAGAGTGCTAAGATATTCGAGTTCCTATCACTGGTTTCAGTAATATGAATTTCTATAAGAACAATATGAAGTTTGCTAGTTTGTCCCATTTTCCTACGTTCCTCGCACATGACCTGCAGAAGAAGGTCCATCTATTCATTCGGGCTTTGAAGTTGTTTATTCAAGAAAAGTTAGTGGTCCTTAACCTGAGTGATTATGGGAATGTTGTTTAGCATGCCATGGATTTCGAGTAGAATTGTCCTGAGATGGTAAATTTCCACGAGAAAAAGAATATATATTCAGAATTACGTGGTCAAGATGGTAGTAGATACAATGACAACATAATATACAAATTATGCCGTAGTTCTTCCAGTGGACATTTCTCAGGTTCCAATCATAGTGACAGTCAGCATAGGCTAGACGGTTGCTAAGAGTGCCACAAAGAAAGGCATATGCGTAAGGAGTGCCCTCGTTTGAGTTAAAATACAGAAAAGACTTAACAATAACTTCAACAGTCATAACAATTGGCCAAACAATCACTCGATAATTTTTTTCTCAAAATTTCGACAGAGAGACTCCTAACCACAATATTACTCCTTTTGACAACATTCCTTATACATGGGATCCGAGATACATTCAAATATGTATCTTTTTTTTTTTTTTTTTTGCATTATATTACTAGATACCATCATGCTCCCACTAATTGATTTTTTGAAGTATTTTGTTAAGGGCGTGCCAAAAGTATAAGTTCATCCCATATTTTGATATTCGTAATACATATTAGACTGATAAGAGTTGACACGCATTGGCATAAAATCTAGGGGTGAGGGAGGGGATGTCTTGTAATTTTCAGATTCATACTTGACATTTTATGGGGGTGGGTGTGTAAATGTGGATAATTATGAAAGTTGGAGGAGTAAGGCCATAATTTCTGATGTGGAATGAGTCTGATGGAGGAAAGTTTCAAGAAAAAGGGAGAGGGTGGGTATTGGCCGAAAAAGCTCGGGGTTGGATTATTAGACCTCTCGTGTGTATTGTCTGACAAGGTTACATGTCAGCAATGAGCTTCTTAGGTCATGACCTGTGTGGTGGATAGGGACAGTGACATCACAGATCCAAGGGTTTGATTTGAACACATCCAGAGGCTTAAAAGAGAGACATGGCGAGGCTTATCTCACGGAAATGAGATAAAAGATAAAATAATTAGAGTATCTAAGATGAGGATTTAGCCTTAGCTTCCAGACCAATGAAAAGTCCGAGGCCTACACCATGGCCATGGAACAAGGGCATCATAGATCTACAGGACGAGGCGTACACTTGTACAAAGGCATAAAACGCCTAATAATAAGCATTAAAAGTTCCAAGATAGTAAAAAGATGGATCTAGCCATGACAACAAAAAGGATATAAGGGCCTGGTGATGGGATTGATATTATAAAAAAACCTTTGTTTACCAATTATCTTTGATTTATTATATTTACAAAATAAGAATGAAATAACTAGGTCCATCGACTAATTCCAGGGTTCTAATCATGATACCTTTAGGGATCTCGTCGGCAATCCGAAGTAGGAGTGATATATAATAAAGAAGATGATGTGACTGATTTTCTTCCACCTCCAAATCCTTCCTAGAATGTGTTGTCGACCATAGATCTTATAGTATATGACCTCCTAAAGATTGTTGGGGCTTTATTCTTAAAAAATATATGACATTTATTTATTAATAAAGGTATGTCAGATTCGTTTTGAAATAAGAATCATGTTTGTGAGAATGCTTTGTTTTTCTTTTAAATATATTGTATATAATGTCGATCAATTGAACTTTGAAAATATAATTTTGTGATTAATATTAGTTGGCTACTTCCCGTGAAAAAATATTTTAGTCGTTGAGTCATTCGAGCCATATAGGCTTGATACATTTGAGTGAAGTGCAGTTATATATTTAAATGGACCTTTGAAGATTGAAGATCATGCAAGTCGCTCAACAATCGCACGAATTCCGTGGCCACATACATTGAAGAACATATACTTTTGTTAGTTATGTGAATTGACCTTAGGCTACAGACACTTTCATGTCTTTCAAAATGTAATTTTAAAATAGTTGAACAAGTGATTTTTTACTCAGATGTGTTGTTTCTATAAATAGGAAATGACGAGTTATGACTTAATTGGATTTGAAGATTTTTACAACATGTTGCCTCAAACCCTTCGCACGACCCAGTATTGGACCCGTGTGCACGATCGCATTTGTACGACCATCATTTGGCCCCATCTACACGACTATGCATCGATGTTAGTATTGATTGACTTTGTTCTCATGAAAAAAATTAACCATGTGCACGGTGAAGCAGATTTTCAAAAAATTTCATTAAATCTAAAAACTTCATAGCTCAAACACATATATAAGAGCATTTTCGAGGTTGAAAGCATTTTTTATTTTCTTCTATATTTTCAATTTCACTTATTCCCTCCAAAATTGAGAAAACATAGATCTATACTTGATCTATGCTTTTGAGAGAGAATTGAGAGTGTTTTGGTTCAAATCCACATAATCTATTATGTTAAAATTAATTTACCTTTGAATTGTATGATCAAATACCCCTAGATCTAAAAGAGGAGGCACTTTGATTCATTGGAGAAGTTGAAGTGCAATGTTGATTCAAAGGGGGGGAGTGGATTTCCTCATTCGCATTGTGGAGGTCGGTGTGGATTTTTATCATCTATTGCATAGACTTATAAGGTCCATAGGTAACTACACGAGTGAGCTTATGTGAGAGGTATCTTTTTTCCTTGTGTAAAATATCTTTTCAATTAAAAATGAAAATTAGAGTGCGTCGAGATTTTTTACCCCTTGATTGGGATATTTCCTCATAAACCTTGTCTTGTGAATGATTTCTATTCATATGAACACATTTGATTACACCCATCACTTAGATCATACTTAAATATAGTGAATTAGATTAAAATTGAATTAGGTGTATTAGATCTAGTTTCTCATCCAGGTAGATCTATTTTCATTAATGTGTGAGTTAATCAAGACATTGAACAATCTATTTTGTAAAACTTGTATTAAGTGATTCAAATTTGCAAGCAAAGTAGTTGAATTCGAAAAATTGATTATGAGATAAAATCAAACCTATTCACCCCTGTAAGGGCTTGTTTTTGGTTAAACACTTGGGTAAATAACCTACATCCTCAATTGGTATCAAAGCAAGGTGCTTTTATTTGTGCATTAATGTGCTTGAGTTGCTCCTTATTTTGTTTTGTGTTGTTGCTCATAAACCTTGTTTGATTGTGCTAGCGTTCTTTTTATGAGTATGATGGAATTTGTTTATCTAAGTTGAATAGTGTTGATTTCTCTATGCATTTGGATCACATTGAAAAGATAAAACATGTGAAATCCAAAGAGTAAAAGAATAAATTGAAATCTTATCATTTTTTTAAAAAATTGATGTCTATTATGAATGACTTTAATGAAAGTGATGATAATGAAAATGCCATTTCCTTGTTTAAAAGAGTGATGAGTTAAATGTTCAATTTCTCAAAAATGAAAAAGTTGAATGTTAAATTTTCTAATAAAGTCAAAATCCTTGAACAAGAATAATAAGCTTTTAAAGAGTTTGAAATGACTAGTCAACTTACAAATGAAGAATTAAAATTGATTGAAAAGGGGAAGGGTGAGTTTTTGGAATTGACTAGTGGATTGGAAGAAGATAACCAGGCGTTGAGATTACAAAAGTCAGATTTAATAAGATTGAAAAGTTAAAAATTTTGATTTCGAAAAACTCAGTTTTAAAAGTAGAGAAAAGTGAGTTGACTCTTGAACTTGAAAAAGTGAAGAAAGAACTTTTTGTTTGTGAAGGTTTTAAAAGTGAACTTAAGAAGATATTTAAGTCGTTGTAAATTAATTTTAACTCATTTATAAGTTTGAAAAACTAGTCGTCTTCTTCTCAAGTCGAGGGAGTGCTCATCACATGATTCAAAGGAAATCGATTCCTTGATTTTGAAAAAAAAAGAGAAGAAACAAAAAGTAAAACAAAATGTTGATTTGAAAAAGAAAAAGGGAATTGATCAAAAAGTTTAAACGGATTATCCAAAATCACTCTCTTTCACATTTTGTCATATGGAAGGACATTTAGGGTCTTTTTGTTACAAATTGAAAAACATTATAAGAAAATGTGATTCTAGTTCCTTGAGTTCCGAAAGGGAAGATGATTTTGTTCCTGGAGATGTCATTGATAGAAAGAAGTTTGTTAGACATCATGATGTTTGGTCAAAACCATTACCACATTTTAGTCCATGCTTGTATAGTCAGAGAGTTGAGAGGAGAGCTCATAAAGTTGGTAATGGATGCTCGTTTTGTGGTAAATTGAACCACACATACCATAATTACTTCAAACGAAAGAAGATTGAAAGATGTAACTTGAGATCAGAAGGCAAAGAAGAGTGTGAGAAGAAAGGTTACCTATAGTACTTTTTTAAGGTTCAAGGACATACAAATCAAGTTTGTAGATACTTGATATGGGGAAATAATAGGTTCATTGATAATATAGAATATTTTTTCCAAAAAGATCCTATTGATGAGCTTATATGTTGAGAAGAATGGATTTCTTTGTGCAAAATAGGGGTGAGACTAGACATGATTCTCCTAGACTTAGACCCTACATTCATGTTCCAAGGACTAGGCATAAGAATCCTAATAGGGATGAGATTAATGCGGGTAGATAGTGGTTCGACAAGAAATGCACCTAGAAAGAAGGTTGATATTAATGCACCTGAAAAGGGAAGCTTATATGAAGGATGTTTCCTTTGTTCGTCCCATTGACTCGGGGGGATGGAACACCCATTGCCATTTAAATAAATAGTTTGATAGGATGACTAGGTTCTTTTAGGTTTCAATTCCTAGTTCATTCTTGATTTGTGGGGGAAACAAGTCATTATGTGTGAGAGAATTTCGAATTGGTATCATTTTTCATGGTTTAGTGAGGATTTCATGAATATATGCATTTTTCATGAATTTTCTTTCTATGCTATGTTTCTTTACTAAACATGATTTTTGTAAATACATGCATCATTCTCATTAAAAAATCTAAAAATATTTTTAGTTTAATTTTTGTGAAAACGTGGTTAAGTCTTTGACTGTTATTCCATGATTGATTTAACTTGAATGATGATTAAAAGTGAATTTTAAACCATTTGATTGAAAATCTTGATTGATTTAATTATTAGGTTGAAATTTATTAAATAAATTATGATTAACAAATTTGTTGAAATCTACAGTATTGATTTCACACTACTTGAGCACATGTATATAACGTATTGTATATGATTACACTTATGTGATTATTGATTTTAGTTCTTAATTTAATCATGATTAGATCCCTAGATGTTATTAGTTTTAAAAATATTTCGTTGGTCCATGTGTGAGATTTAGCATTATTTTTTACTACTCTTATTATATGGCTGGTGAGGTCTTATTTTTATAGGGGTTTTTAGGATTTGGGTTTTTTTCACAGAATAGACAAAGGGGGGGATTGAAAAAGTAATTTGTAATTAATATTAGTTGGCTATTTCTCGTGACAAAATATTTGAGTTGTTCTATCATTCGAGCCATATAGGCTTGATATGTTTGAGTGAGGCATGTTCATTTGTTTAGATGAACCTTTGAAGATTGAAGATCATGTTATCCACTCAACAATCATAAGACTTCCGTTGCCACATACGTCGAGGATCATGTCCTTTTGGTAGTTTTGTTAACTGACTTAAGCTACAAACACTTTCGTATTTTTAAAAATATTTTTTACAATAGTTGAACAAATGATTTTTTACTCATATGTGTTATATTGTCCAAATGGGAAATGATCAGATTAGACTTAATGAGATTTTATGCTTTTTACAACATAATTATTTTAACCATTTACAAGCCCCCATTCGCATGACCATCATTTAGCCCCGTGCGCACGGTTGTGCATCGAGGCCGGTACTTACTGAATTCATGTGCATGGAAAAAAGTCAACCATGTGCATAATGAAGCACATTTTCAAAAATTTCCAAAATAGGTCATTTTTCCATCCATTTCATTAGATCTGAAAACCTCATAACTCAAACACATATTTGAGAGAATTTTTGAGGTTGAGAGCATTATTTCTTTACTTCTTTATTTCTAATTTCACTTCTTCCCTTCAAAATTGAGAAAACTTACATGTATACTAGATTTAATGATTTTGAGAGATAATTTATAGTGTTTTGGTTTAGATACACATTACCTATTAAGTTCAAATCAATCTAGCTTTGAATTTTATGATCCCGTACTCCTAGATATAGTAGAGGAGGGACTTTAATTCATTGGAGGAGTAGAAGTGTGGCATTGATTCCAAGGAGCAAAGTGGAGTTCCTTATTCGCATCGTGGAGCACAATGTAGATTTTTATCATCTATGGAGGAAAGTTACAAGTTCCATAGGTAATTGCATGAGAGACCTTGTGAAAGAGGTATCTTCTTTCCTTGTGTAAGACATATTTTCAAATAATAATGAAAATTGGAGTGCGTCGAGGTGTTTTACCCCTTGATGGGGTTTTTTTACTCATTAAGCTTGTCTTATAAATGATTGAGAATGATTTCTATTTATATGTGTAGAGGGATACCTCCCCCCCCCCCCCCCCCCAAATATCCCAAAAAAGTATACTTGGACACGAGTGGATGCCAAGTGAGTGGGTGCCAAGTGAGTGGGTGCCAAGAGAAGTGGGTGACAAGAGATAGAGCACCAAATAATCAACCCCAAAGTAGCAAGGAGTTGCTTTACGTGTAACTCCAAAGTCAACAAGAGGGTGTCATTCAAATGGACGTAAGACAATAGAGAGGATGCTCTAGGAACAAACTCAAGCCAGCGAGGGAGTACTCTGCAAGCAACCCCAAAACCATATTTCATAGGAAGTAAACAACAACCCAAAAATCAATTAGAGCGTGCCATCACAGTGGATCCAAGATAAACGAGGGGGTGGGTGTTCTAGGAGAACCCCTAAGATAGTGAGGGGGTTCTCTGCAAGCATCCCCAAGCCTATGTCACAAATAAGTTTATTTAAACTATTTTATAATACTTTATTATTTTAGTATACATGAATGCTTATAAAAAATCCTTACTCGAGCAAGCAGGGCTCGAGGAGATGGCTAGTTGGGATCCCTTGAGAGTTTTGGTTTGGAGGTTGAGAGGCAAGTCTTGTTGGGTAATCTAAGGCCTAACCACTTCAGTACCTTATAGAGAGAATACTAAGAGGAGGGACCTAAGAGGTCACTCACACAGTTACACAACTCACACTTAGTCAAATAAGTGAACAACTAAGGCCCACAAAGTATTTTCAAGATTGGCGAGTGGCCCGCAAGGCCACTCGCAAGTTTTCAAAAGATTGTTTACCAAGTTATGATTTGAGAAAATATTTAACAAATCATACCTTTTGGCACTATGCCCAACATATTTGATTTTTTGACTTTCGGTTGTGCCAAATGTCGTCTGTCGGAGTGGGAGGATGACAAACAATGATATGGGACAAAAAGTACAACTCAAATATTCTCTTAAAGAATATTCTTTTGGCGCACACATGCCACATCAACCCTAGTATTTACCTATAAATAAATCCCTTGGGAAATGTAAAATCATAAAACATAAGTTAAACACCGCTACTCTACTTAAATATCACCAGAAAGTATTTTCTCTATGCTCTGTCCTTGCTACTTGAAGTTCTTGTCTCTTCACTCCAAAGAATCACCACTTCTAAGTGATCCCTTTTTCTCTTTTGTGGTTATTGTAAAGTTCATAGCTAATCATTGTCTTCCTCATACAATAATCTTAGAATCACCATTTACTAGAAAAGTTAGATTTTATCTTCTTGCTACTTTTGAAACCTTTAACACCTTGAAGGTAGCTTCTATTGGAGTGGGTTCTGGCTCACTAGATCGAGTATATGCATAGACCCAAGTACCATTACTCTCTTATATTTGGGGACTCCAGTGGGGAGGTATTATCGCTACCATGGATAAAGAAGATTACAATATTTCGAATCAGATAGTTTTTAAAGATATTCCAACTGGTAATGGAGTTTAAAGTGATCAGACGACCAATGAAGAGGTCATGGTTACCGGAGAAGAGCACCTGCTCCTCAAGGATGGCAGACAAGCGCGATAGTGGCCATGACCTTGAGTGGGATGAACTTAATGAGCATGTTCTTTGAGTTTCTGAAGAAGCATAACGTGTATATGGCTATCCTAGGCGAAGCTTGCATAACGCTTGTGATGGAACCTATAGGAGGAGAAACAATATCAGTGGAGATGATTCTGCCTAGAAGAGTAGTGACGGAGCAAGTGGCGATGCTGGTGAGTTCACTTATAGTAAAAAAAGTTAAGACGGAAGAGTCACCCTCTAAGGTTGTTATGATGGAGGGAGTAAAAAAGTTTCTCTCCCCTCAAAATAAGTCACCTCATGTGTATGAGGAGATGCAAAAGCTAAAATCAGAAAGTATTAATGAAAAATCATACCTAGAGGGGTATGTTACTCTCAACTTCATAAAGTTCAATTGGAAAAGTGAAAAACCTAGAGATGATGTCAAGAGGTTTGTGGAGTACCTCGGTGTGCACGATAATGATAAGGAGCTGAAGTTATTGGGGTTTTCAAAAAATCTCATAGGAAAAGCGTACACGTTGTATTCCCATTCGACATAAAATAACATTCCTACTTGTGAGGATATGCACAAGCATTTGGCCCAAGAGTTGTAAAAGTTGGGTGAAAAGTTAATGCATTATATCAATCACTTCAGAAATAGAGAGTTAGATGTCTATAAAGATGTTACAAAAACAAGATTGTTACAAATCTACATAGATGGGATGCTAAAGGAGTACAAGATCCATCTAGTCAATGAAACCCAGGATGGTACTTTTAGAGAGTTCACGCTAGCAATGAGTAATATAGTTATGATCATTAAACCAAGGCCTTAAGGATATAGGGCACCAATGTCGTTACAAGATGGTAGGTTTTCAGTTTCCCAACGACAAGAAGTGAACTATATTGAAGGAAACTCTAAAGAAAAGAAAGGGGTGCAATAGTCCAAAAGTGATAATGCTATTGGAAAAAGAAAGTTTAAAGACGATGTCCCACTACCGTTGCCATGCAGCATAACAGAGGCAATGGATTGTTATTAAACTATGGTGCGTGAGGGGGTGGCAGGTCCCTCTCACTCAAATGGTCAAGTGCCCACATCAGCAAATAAGGCGGATGCAAAGTTTTGTGAGTTGCACCAGAGAGTTCAACATACCAGCAAAGATTGTAATTACTTACGTTGAGAATAGGAGAGTAGGTCACTAATGGAACCTTACAAATCCCATCAATGGACGTTAATAAAAACCCTTTACTGACTCACCTCCATGGCATGACAAACATGGTGGTAGCATATGATGAATAAGGAATGCTTAGTTTTGAAGAATGCCAAAGTAATGAAAATGCATATGAAGAGTGTCTAGATGACTTAACCAAAGAAAATTAAAATGATGACTGGGGAGAGTTGGTGAGTCCCCCAAGAAGGAAGCGTGGATGTGATCCTTGCCCTAGATTAGGGGGGACATCAGAAACAGAGTTCGTATGTAATGGGCAAACATACGAAGTTGAAATTGACTCAGAATGTGTATTTATTGCAAGGTACCCCAAGTTTAAGTGGTTCTTTATTCATATTGGGGTGAAGCATGACACACGGACGATGATCACTAAGAAGATTTTGAAAGCGATCCAAGAGCGAGGGGATCCCTCTCTCAATTATCATGGTCCTATTAGAAGATTGATTAAGAGATACACATGTGAGGTTGTGTTTTAAAAAGAAGACAGGAAAGTACCCTTCTTTCATAAATGACCTTTATATGTTACATCATGGGAAAATGGAATTAGTTTCCCAAGGGAACTTTTAGATGGGGGTATAAATAAATATTATGCCCATCAATACTTTGTATGAAACTTGAATTACTCAAGAGAAAATTGTGCCTGTACCACTAGTGATTTGTAGCTTTGATAGCGTGGGGATGCAGTCACTCATATATGTTAATGTGGGCATTAAGTTGGGAAATTTCACATTCCACATTAAATATAAGATCATCAATGCAAACACAAGTTTTCACCTCCTGATTAGTCGGGTGTGGATGCACAAACTTAGAATTATGTCGTCAATATTCCACCAATGTGAAAAAGATAACATTCGTGGGATGGAGATTGTAATCAAAGCTACAAAAAGACCATTTTTAGAGGAAGAGCCCACTTTGTGGATGCAGCATTCTACATCGAATTAAATGAAGAAATAAGAAGTCTGGTCACGCGAGCAGGGGATCCCTGCGTGTCCTAAGAGTATTCTAAAGCCAAGATGTCAGTACATGATAGGTTGGGTCAATAACTTGCCCTCTCTGAGAGTGATAAAAGAAATAGGAAGTTTGAAGAAGAAGAAGAAGAAGAAGAAGAAAAAGAAAAACATATGCAAACTTGTAAAAATATTGTGCTACCCAATGATAAAGTCATTTGCCACTTAGAACAGTCTGCGTGGGTGATGTTTTGGGACGAAAGCGTCAACCTAGGACCATAATATTTTGTGATTGATGAGTCCCACATTTTTAAGCACGTTGAAGAATCGAAGGAATCACCAAAATACATGCAATATGGGCCACATGAGCAACTCTAGGAGTCGGAGGAGATAAATTAAGGAATATAACGAGGTGATGAGCAACCCATCTTTATATTTAAAGGTTTGAGCTCTAAGTAATGAGAAGACATCGCCAGCTTGCTCAAAGAATTCACGAACATCTTTTCATGGACATATACAGAAATGCCAAGGATAGATCTAGAAGTGATCTTTCAAAATCTAAATGTCTTTCCTAATGCCTTACCTATGAGGAAATCCATATGGACTTATAAGGCTGAGTTGGATTTAAAGACGAAGGCAGAGGTGGAGAAGCTACGCGCGAGTGGATTTATCAAGCCTATCTAGCACCTAATGTGACTATCAAGCATTGTGCTTATAGTGAATAAGGATAAAAAGCAGATACATGTTTGTGTAGATTTTAGAGATTTGAATCACGCTTGCCCAGAGGATAAGTTCCTATTACCCAGCATTGATAGCCTAGTAGATGCCACAACTGGCCATGAGATGTATAGTTTTATGGATGGATATATATGTTATAATAAAATCCTAATGGACCCAATAGATTCAAAAAAGATAGCTTTCAGAACGCCCTTGGGAAATTTCCATTACACGATCATGCTCTTTGAATTGAAAAATATGGGTGCCATCTATCAAGAGACCATGATGGACATATTTCATAATTTATTTCATGACATACTGGAAGTTTATATAGATGACTTGGTGGTGAAATCCAAGAAGGAGAGCAAGCATGTGTAAGATCTCAGGAGAGTGTTTGAAAGGTGTCAAAATACAAAATGAGGATGAACCCCTCTAAATGTTCTTTTAGAGTAACTGTGGATTTCTTTTCGGATTTTTGGTAAATAGATAAGGGGTGATAGTTAATGTGGAAAAGTAGAAGGACAATCTAATGATGCCACCGTCGAAAATACAGAGATATCTCAATAGCTTCTTAAGGAAAGTCTCCTACCTAAGGAGGTCCATATCGACTTTAGTGGATTTCACTCACCCCTTCGACCCCCTCATGAAAGATAAGGCCAAGTAGGTCTGGGGTAGGAGAAAAGGAAGGCATTTGAGAGGGTAAAGGAAATAATGACTTCTCCCTTGTTGATGAATCCACTAGAAGCGGGTGCACATTTACTGTTGTATCTAACCTCAATTTAGCGGTCTATAGGAGCTTTACTCGCCTAAGACAAATAAAGGGTGGAGCGACCGATATACTACCTATCATGGGTGATTTCAGGAATGGAATCCAAATATAAAAATCTGGAGAGGCATTACTAGCCTTGGTTTTATAGCATAGAAATTGAGGCACTACCTACTCGCATTCAGGCTGAGCATCATCACTAAGTGAGACCCTATCAAATATATGCTGGACAAGAATATCTTGGTGGGGAGTGCATCCAGATGGTTCGTTATACTTTCGAATATGATTTGAAGTGCATCATCCCAAAAGCTACCAATATCCAAGAAGTGACTAATCTATTGGCTAACTTTCCCTGCCAAAACTTTGAATCTTTAAGTGAAGAGTTGCTTGGTGAAAATTTTCAAGCCTGGATAGCAGAAGAGATGGAGAAGTGGAAGATAGAATTTGATGGATTATATGCGCAATGGATAGGCGAGGCAATCATCATTATCTATAATGGCAAGGAAAGGTTCACCCTCTCCTGTAAATTATATTTCAAATATTCCAATAATGAGGCAGAGTATGAGGCTCTTATACTTTGCCTTTTAGAGGCACTAAGGGAGGGTATCGGAGTGTTGTGTATAAGAGGAGATTCTAATTTTGTAGTTAAATAAGTTAAAGGAGAGTTCGCACTCAAGCATGCAAACGTAGCTGCGTATAGAGCAATCATCAAGAGATTGCTTGGCCAGTTTTTAGAAGTGAAGATAAAAAGGCATCCACGGACAATGAATAGGCACCTGGATGTGCTAGCAATGATTGTGAAAAAAAAATATAAATAGAACAATTGGAGGCAACCATCACGGTCCGATGAAGAGTAGTGTCAACGACAGTTCGGTTGTTATTCCCGAGTGAAGAGTGTGACACCCCGCCTAAAGAAATACCGGGTGATCAGTCCTTTATAAAATTAAATCAGAATATTCAGTTAGTTCATTATTAGCATCACTGTCGAAAAATAATTTCTTATTAATTCACCTAATAATTAATTAAGATAAGTGTAAAAACCTTTCCAAATTTTATTTTAATTAAAACCATACCAACATACATAATAAAATAACACCTAAACACAACTGAATTAAAATTCAACAAGTATAAATAAAACTGGAAAACCACTCCAATTGAAATATCTCAATATCACCATTGAAAACAAAATGATAATAACAGTATCAATATAAAACCAGTACAATATCTGAAAATGAAATATAACTACTAGGATCTTGGGTGACATGCCCTAAATGAGCCAAATACTATAAAGATAGGAATCAAGGGAATGAAAGCATCTAATCCAAAGCTGCATCTCCAGAACTCGTCAAAATATCCATCCTCTAAGTCGTACATCCCTGATGCTGGGCACCTGGTAATATAGATATAGTAGAGAAGAGAATATGCAAGTAAACGGGTCAGCGCCCGATTGTAAAATATTTTTAAAATAGCAAGTGCTTAACAAGTGCAATTAAGTAGGTATTATGTACATGTTAGTTCTCGGCTCTAGTGTGAACGCCTAATGTACATTATTATTCCCCTAAACAAGGTTCTCAATTATCATCCTATCTCTTCTAATTATACCCCCATGCAATACTTTATTTAATTAAATATGTTCATTTCTCTCTAAGATGAACTACGCCTTTAAGTATTAAGTATTCACTTACTTAACTCAATTCAGATTTTTATTATTCATTTTTATCTACTAATTCACACAGTAGATCACATCATAGTGTATATATATATATTCATAACACTATTATATATACTAATACGGCACCTCCCAGACACAGTTACGATGCATGCATACTCTGCTATCATGTCCAGTTACATCTCTCGTTATAAAAAGAACTATTGGTTCAGTGTCTATCCTAAACCATAAATAACATAACACACATATTTGGAGGCGAGCATACTCCCCAGCCGAATGGGTCACGTGTATACCTACATTCCCATTCAACCGTCGAAACTATCATACACACCGATAGAACGTGTCCAAGGTCCTATGCTCAAGGTATGCATCTAAAATCCCCCCCCCCAAGTGACCTCATCAGGATAAGTTTGACCATAACGCGAAACCTCCACCCCAATAGCAAGCAGCGTAGGTATGTCATACAAATAAAAATATAGGTATTCACCCCACCTATATAATATCAATAAGGTATTCACACAACCCATATGATAATTCCATATGTAGTATATTTTTCTCTCTGTATCCTACGTTTTCATAGATTATGACTTTACTTATTAACATATATTTCCCGAGATTTCTCACCACTCGTAAGTTTACAATTATTTCTCAAATAAATTTAGTAGGTAATGGCATACACCCTACTAGTCCATATCATCCCAGATCCCAAATTTTCACAATTTCATATTATCCTCAAATAGATTTATTCTTCGATAAACTCTAATTTATTTTAATCCATTATTCTAATTCTCAAGGATTAATTCACATATAAATAATTTTCGGGTCTCAATTACCCCCTACTGACCTTCCCTGAATCCCATTATGCTAGAATTAATTTACACTAAGCATTCTTGGAAGTGGGGAAATTTAATTAAGACTTAAACAAAATCAACATATGAATTCTGGGATAGTCGATCGATCGACAGTCTAGGACTGATCGATCAATCTGGTCGATCGATTGACATTCAAGGTCGATCGATCGATCGAACAGGTGAGCCTACTGCTTCTGTATATTTGGCCTATAGGTTTAACCACTTTTCATCCTCAAATACTCTATATTAAAATCCCAAACTCCTTATAATTTATTCCACATGATATAACAATACGTATAATTGATTTCCAATCGTTAAACAACCTAAAGCATCAATAGATTTGGATTAAACATGTTATTTCTCCTAATTTCTAGAAAATCCATCTTTTATCATTTCTACTAGAATGACATATAAAACCTCAATTTTCTTTATCACATTATTCCAACTTTACGGATTAATATATATAATCAAAACAAGGTTTATTCTACATAATTCTCATATCAATGATTCCATTAACATCAACATGGGTTTTCTCTAAATCATGCAATTTTCTCATAATTATGTAATTATCCTAACATGGGCATTATACATGCTAATTTTGTACAGATTAACTCACTTGCCTTTAAACTGATGGCATGAACCTTTGGGGATGTTAGTCTACTGGTGGTCCTCTCCCTTTTTTGGCCAACTTCCGGTGGCGGTGATGGTGTAGGATGACCTTTGACTCTTGGCTTCCTAGGGTATCTCCTCCTTTCTTAGAAAGACATTTCCTCTCCTCACGGACTTGTCTTTTGATTTTTGATGAATGAATTTCACTTTGATAAAATCTACACTTAAATAATATATCCTCAAATTTCATAGGTATTGTTCACGTCATATGTAAAATGACTAAAATACCCCTTCGGGGTGTCTATTCAGCTCCAAAGTGCCCTGAGACCCAAATCAAACACCCAAGTAGACTTTTTTGACTATTTAAACTCTGTCGGATACTTTGGTACAGTCAAAACGGTTATTTGGATGACATAAAAATATTTTACTTTTAATCCCTTTAAATTTAGTCCCGACTCAACTCACACGCGCGTCCCGACTTAATTCCCGTAATTTTCATATTTAAAGAGTGCGCTTTTGTTCAAATAAATAATTTATTTAATTAAACTCAGTTTTTCAATTAAACTCCTAAAACATGCATCTAGGTGTGATTCAAGACAATATGACCATGCAAGAATATTCAATCACAAATAAACACACAAATGAGGAAAAATCCCCCAAAGGGGAAAACCCTTTTTATTTTCACCGTAATTTGTAAAGAACGGTTTACACGGATTACAATGAAAACAAGAGTGACATACGAAATACCCTCAGGTGTCGATTCCGATGTCGTTGGCTGGAATCTACAGCAAGAACTCCAGATGGGCAACAATGAAAAAGAGACGGCTTCTCTACAAGTTACTCCAGATGAGTAAAAATGATCCTCTTGAAGGTTTAAAGATTCACATACATATATGGGAGTGTTTATGTGAATAAAGAAGGAATGAAACCTTAAAACATGAAATCTATTTTCTGGGCTGTAAAACACAGAAATAGTATGCAAAAAAGACTTGGAAAATGTGCAAAAAGCGCCCATATATTTATACAAAAATTGAGGCGGCGGCGCTCGAACGAGATCGCGCGACATCCTCATGTCGGTTGAACGATAGAGAGATGCCGTTCGAATGAGATCTTGTGTGCTCGAAGACCGAGGCAAGTCCGCTTCTACACTTAGAAAAAATTATGCTTTTTGATAAAAATCAATCAGACTTCGAAAAATATTTTCTAAAAAATCCCAAATACTTATGCAAATATAAACAACTCCAGTAAATCATTTTACCAATAATGCGAAGTGGAGTAGTGGGAACGGTTGAGCAGCATGATGCACGTGTGAAGATGGTGGATACATGGATTTGGATCAAGGCCATCGTGGATGATCGTGTTGACATGCCGAATGTAGCGGTATCAGACATACATACTATGATATAGGATAAATAAAAAATTCCTAGATTCTACCCCGGACATTTATAAAATTATGTCCTTACAAATATCCCCCTATGCCTATGCCAATATATACATAAAAAAATCGAATTATGATATCTCCATAAAACAAATGACATATAAGATAATATCCCCATTAAACCATCAAACTGAGAATACCAACTAACATGTCTTCAACCAAACTTCAACATCTTCATATCTTCAGATTTTCTCAAAGCTTTTCTCATCAGGGTGTGCAATCCAATAATCATCAATTTTGTACCTACACATATGAGATAAAACAGATACCCGTGACACGCAACAGTTTGAAATATAATGATATGCAAAAATTGAATCAATTAAGCTTAAGCAAATCATTGATGAATCAACCAAAAAATTCTCCCCCATAATTTATTCTCCCCCTTTTTATGATATCCCCAAATAGACAGATATGAGAAGCACAAATATGGAAAATGTCACAAGGTAATAAACTTTCTATTTTTTGAATTTTTCAAAAATTTTCACACAAAATATACAACAAATAATCACACCATGAAAGATCACAAAAACAACCAAGTCGATGATAGCGAAAATGTAGGGGTGTGAGAAAACCAATGCATACAAACATGACATATGTGCACAATGAATATCGGATACTCCTAACGAATGAACTCAACATCTCCCTTAGGTGTAAAAAGATGGAAATATGAGACAATGACTCAATCAAATCAGCAAATCAAAGCTTAAAGTGATTTTCACACCAATAACATCCAAAACGATTTAATTTTTTTCAGGACTTTCAAGGAAGTGCAAACCCATTTAAATTCTTCAACCAAACTCCCTCAGATTTATATTTTGAATAAAGTTGATCTAAATTCTCAAACTTTGGAGAATTTATGGTGAAACGTAATGGCCCATATTCGGCATGTATTGCTTTTTATTGCCTTTAAATTTTTTCGGGCTCTTTTAACCTCTTTGGACCCCGGATAATTAAAATTCCTCAAGTTTTTAGGTCCAATTTAACGGTGGCTTAGTATTCGCAATGGTCAAATGTGAACCTTTCGTAGCCCTTCCCCGTTTTTAAAATACCACACAATCTCACCAAATGGTTTTTTATATGCATTCCAATCTTGTCAAGTTTTATCGCATATGGTTCATTGTATAGATAGAATTGAGATATAAACACTTAAGCCAATATGTGATAGACAAGTACAATAATCAAATAAAATTCTGCATGTGTGAAATAAAGGAGATAAGGAGCCAAACATGTAGAAAGATATCACTAATCACATCTCAAAGACTCCAAACAATGTAAAGCACATGGATTCAATGATGTAGCGTCTCACATCACTATCAAGCAGTCACATGGATAAATGGAATTGGAAGTTGTGACTCGGCTATCTTAAATGCTCGTCCATAAAAAGGTGAAAACAAAATACAAAAATCTTTTTGTGCTTTTCTAAAATTTTTATAAAAAGAAATATTTTTGGATTTTTTCAAAAAAATATAAAAAGAAAAAATAAGAATACAAATGATACAAACTAGCAATAGGAATCATATGATATGATCATGATAATGCATCCTATCCTAGATAAAGACCATCCTCTCAGTCCACTTGGAAAATTCCTAAATACTTCCTAAGACTCTCGAATTTAAGGGCATCTAAAGGTTTCATGAAAATATCAACTAACTGAAGGTCAGTGGGTCTGAAACTCAGGGATACGACTTTCTCCTCAACTAACTGTCGTATAAAGTCCTTGCATATCCTGATGTGCTTTGTGCATGAATGTTGGACCGGATTACAAGATATGTGTATCGCGCTCGTGTTATCACAAGAGATAGTCATGGTTTCCTGTGAAATCCCATAATCCTCCAACATTTTCTTTATCCACAAGAGTTGCGTGCAACAGCTCCCGACGGCGATGTACTCAGCCTCCACAGTGGACAAAGAGATGGAGTTTTTCTTCTTGCTCAGTCAGGAGACAAGAGCGGAACCAAAGTAGAAACACCCACCATAAGTGCTCCTATAACCAACTAAATCCCCGACCCAATTGACATCCGAATAGGCAGACAGAAGATCATTAGTATCAAAGGAATAACAAATGCCATAGGAGAGAGTCCCATTCACATATTTAATAATACGTTTTAAAGCGAGTAAGCATGACTCTTTCGAGGACACCTGATATCGCGCACAGACTCCAACATTAAAGGCTATGTTGGGACGACTGGCAGTCAAGTAGAGAAGACTACCTATCATACTCCGATACAAGATTTGATCTACGTCCTTTCCTGAAGTGTCCTTACTAAGCATGATAGAAGTACTCATAGGTGTACGTGCATGTTTAGCAGAGTCTAAACCAAATTTCTTCACTAGGTCTCTAACATACTTGGATTGGGAGATGAACATCCCATCCTCTAGCTGATGAACCTGGAGACCAAGGAAGAAAGTAAGCTCACCTACCATGCTTATCTCAAACTCACTTTTCATTTCCTCCTCAAAGTGGTGAGTATGCTGGGAGCACGTGGATCCAAAGACTATGTCATCCACATAGACATGGGCAACGAAAAAAGCACCGTCATCTCTCCTGACGAACAACGTCATATCAACTCCCCCTCTCTTGAAGCCAGAGGCTAAGAGATAGGAAGTAAGTCTCTCTTACCAAGCACGGGGTGCTTGCTTCAAACCATACAAGGGTTTCCTCAGATAGTAGACGTGCTACTGGTGCTGAGGGTCTTCAAACCCTTTTTATTATTCCACGTAAACCTCCTCCTATATAATGCCATTTAAATAGGCACTCTTGACATCCATCTGATATAGCTTAAAGTGCATATGATATGAAATGGAGAGTAGTAGGTTGACGGACTCAAGCCTCGAAATAGGTGCAACTATCTGCCCAAAGTCTACACCCTCTATATGTGTGTAGCCTTGAGCGACCAACCTATCTTTGTTTCTGATTATGGTACCATTTTCATCCATTTTATTCTTGAAAATTGACTTGGTACCTATCACATTAGTCTCACTAGGTCAGGGGATAAGTTCCCAGAAATTGTTCTTTTTAAACTGAAGTAACTCATCCTGCATAGCAGATATCCAGTGTTCATACTTGAGTTCTTCTTTCTGATTCTTGGGCTCGACTTTAGATGTGTAGTAGACATGGCTAACAACATTCTCTAATTAAGCACGAGTCTTTTAAAGTGGGATCGCCAATAATGGCGAAAGGGTCATGACTCTTGCGAGCCCAAGAGGGTGTGTCCCCTAGAACAGGAGTAGGGTCCACCCTAGATATGGTAGACACACTGGGATCATAAAAAAGGAGTGTGTCATCCTCATTCAAATGGGTGGAGTCAACAGACGTCGATGGTTCATCATCTTGCACAGTAACGTTTATTGACTCCATCACCTTAGAGCTCTTCAGGTTAAAAACCTGATACGCTCTACTATGTGATGAATATCGTAGAAATATTCCCTTGTCACTTCGGGAGTCGAACTTTCCTAATTTCTCTCTATCCCGTAGGATGTAGCATTTACTCCCCAAAACATGAAAATATGCAAGGTTGGGTTTCTTTCCAATCCACAATTCATAAGGCGTCTTAAGTGTGTGTGGACGCAGGTAAACCCTATTCACCATGTGGCACGCGGTATACACCGCCTCTACCTAAAATCTCCTAGCAACCTGACGAACCAAAAGCATAGATCTAGCTATTCCGTGAATTGTTCGATTCTTGCTCTCAATAATCCCATTTTGCCGAGGAGTACTTATGGCCAAAAACTCATGTTTAATCCCAAGACTATCACAGTAAAGATCTACCTTTGCTTCCTTAAATTTTATGCCGTTGTCACTACGTATCCTGTTAATAGTGACTCCGTGTTGATTTTGCAGGACACGACACTTGGTCGTTAAAAACTCTACAGCATCGAATTTCTCTCTCAGAAAACTTACAATCGAATATCTTGAGAAATCATCTACCATCGCTAGGATGTACCTCTTACCACCCAAACTCTCAGTATGAGTAGGACCCATGAGATCCATGTGTATCAACTCAAGTACTCGTGAAGTGGTAATGGAATTCAACTTCCTATGGGAGATACGGATTAACTTTCCCAACTGGCAGGGTCCACAAATCGTGGAAGTTGGCTTTCTAAGTGTTGATAAGCCACTAGCTAGGTCATTTTTAGCTAATCGCATCAAATCTCTAATGTTCACATGACGTAAACGTTGGTGCCACAGATCCATAGGAGTGATCATGGCGGTGTTGCAGACAAGTGAGGATTTGGGCACAGTTCCATAGTAATTATCCTCTGTCCTCACCCCTTGCACGAAAAGTCAGCATCGCACATCTGGCTAATGCTGAGAAGGTTTTCTTTCAAACCATTGACGTACAAAACATTCTCTAGCTTAGGAAATCTTGATAACTCTACTGTACCTCGTCCTATGGTGCTAGACTTTCTACCATCTCCAAAGGTGACTCTACCATCCTTATAATCCTCTAGGTAAGTAAAAAATGAGACATCGCCGATCATAAATCTGGAGAACCCACTATCGAAATACCATTGTGAGGTATTATGTGCTTTGAGGGCGACATGGAAAATAAGGGCCTTTTCGTCTTTCTTAGGTACCCAAGAAGTGGTAAACTTTCATTTATCCTTGTTGTTGTTGGTTTTAGCCGGGATGCGGGAAGCATTCACTGACGAAAAAGACATCCGTCAGAATTCCTCCATCAAACTCTATGATGTGGTGGCTAAAAACTCAACACACTCTCTCAGACTGGTAAAATCATTAGTACGATGTGGAGGAGCAGTAGTATGTCGTGTCCGACCCAAACTATAGCAAAACTCCCTTAGGTGGCCTTTTCTTTTGCAGTACGTACAAAAGAACACAGTCTTAGGCGGACCTTGGTTTACTTTTCTTGGTTGAACTCTCCTTTGTGGTTTTTCACAATGGTCATATGGGGTTGTAGTAAACTCAGGAACTAGTCCAAGTGATATTTAGGACGTGGAGCCACCATCAAAACCTATTTCTTGCCTATCACCAAAACCTAAAGCGGGGTCTAGGAGCATCTTTCCAGATCTGTCCTCGATTTGATCCTAGACTTCCCGTGCTCTCTCAAGATCATGAGTAAGCTGGGATACAAGGGCTTCAAGTTTCTTTCGAGTCTCCAGGGAGAAATGGATCTCACTTGTAAGACTAGCCACTTGATTAGTCAAGTCCCCTTTCTCTTTCTCAAAACAACTCTCTCTCTCTCTCCAAACAGTCTCTCTTTTTCTCTAAATAGACTTTCTCTCTCAACACAGGCAGACTCTCTCTCTCTCTCTCTCTCTCAAGGTAGTGTAGGTGGAGGACTCTCTCTCTCTCGCTTCTTCTAAATCTTCCTCTAAAGCGGTGATCCTAAGAACTAATGCTTTGTTACTCTTTTAGTTTTAAGTGACTCATTATATAACTCAGCATAGGCACGTTGAAGATTTCTCTCCCTCTCACTTTCAGCATCCTCCCCCTCACTCACATCGTTCTCACTGTCGAGGTGTCCCTATGAATTAGCATCCTCATCGTCGTGAGGAGAACGATAAGTACTCACATGGCTAACCATGAATGAGGTGAAGTTACACTCATGCGGTGACTCGTCTCTAGAGTCCACCGACTCGACCTCACTGTCATCACTAAGGGTAGCATTAATGATAGATTTGCCCTTTTCTTTTGCAAGTCTATTCATCCAAGTAGCACACTCAAAAGCGCTATGACCCTTACGGTCAAACTCATAACATCTCTCATCGTCTTTCTTATGAGTGTCTTTAAAATCTTTTACATTTTTCCTTTCAAACTTATTTTTCTCAAAATTATTTCCATTTTTCTTGAATTTGAGAATTTTCTTGATTTTTTTTTGCAAACAGTGCCAAATCATCTAAATCAAGGTCACACTCGAAATCAGACATTTCTATCTCCTTTTTCTAGATGACTCTACCTTCTTTCTTGTCGACCCCTCACTCTTCCAATCCTAGGCATTAAGTGCAATTCCCTTATCTTTAGGCTTTATAGATTTAGGAAACATATCAATTTCATATTTGTAAGTCTCCTACAAGCTCCTATAATTTAAGTGTGTTTAAATTACCCATAGAATTTAGCACTGTGAATTTAGGGATAAAACCCTTAGGCAGTGATCTTAGAATCTTTTTAACAACTCTAGAATCAGGAATGTGTTCACCAAGATTAAAGCTAGTGTTTACAATATCAGATAACCTAGCATAAAATTCATCAAAACATTCAGTCTCAAGCATGGTGATAGTTTCAAATTGAGTTGTTAAGTTTTGCACTTTTGATTCTTTCACAGCATTAGTTCCTTCATGGGTAAGATGTAAAACATCCCATGCCTCTTTTGACGTGGTACATGTCATTATCCGTCGAAACTCGTCAGGTGTGACGGATCCATAAATAGCACTAATACCCTTAGAGTTAAAAAATGATCATTTAAATTCTTCTTTAGTTCATGCAGTCATAGAGTTTAAATTAGTCACGTTGTCAACAGTGATGGAGGGAGGTGTCCACCCTCTTTCAACCAAAATCCAAACTCTTTCATCAATGACTTTTAAAGAAGATTTCATGCGGGCTTTCTAGTAAGCATAATTTGTCCCGTCAAAAATTGGCATTTTATTATATAATTTCTCCATTTTGAACACGCCCTTTTTCAAAAATCAATTTTTCAGAAAATTGATATCTTAGAAAAATTTTGCAGAAAATTACACATAATTGTGTAATTGGCTCTGATACCAATTTGAAGAGTGCGCTTTTGTTCAAACAAAGAATTTATTTAATTAAAATCAGTTTTTCAATTTAATCCTAAAACATGCGTCTAGGTGTGATTGAAGACAATATGATCATGCCTGAATATTCAATCACAAACAAACATACAAATGAGGAAAAATCCCACAAAGGGGCAAAACCTTTTTATTTTCACTATAATTTGTAAAGAACGGTTTAAACGGATTATAATAAAAACAAGAGTGACATACGAAATACCCTCAGGTGTCGGTTCCGATGTCGTCGACTGGAATCTCCCGTAAGAAATCCAGATGGGCAACAATGAAAAAGAGACGACTTCTCCACAAATTACTCCAGATGAGTGATAACGATCCTATTGAAGGTTTAAAGATTCACATACATATATGGGAGTGGTTATGTGAATAAAGAATGCATGAAACCTTAAAACATGAAGTTTATTTTCTGGGCTGTAAAATGCAAAAAACGTGTGCAAAAAAGACTTGGAAAATGTGGAGAAAGCGCTGAGATATTTATACAAAAATCGAGGCGGCGGCGGTGCTCGAACGAGATCGCGCGACATCCTCATGTCGCTTGAACGACAGAGAGATGTCGTTCGAACGAGATCTCGCGAGCTCAAGTCCGCTTATACACTTAGAAAATTTCTGCTTTTTGATAAAAATAAATCAAACTTTGAAAAATATTTTCTAAAAAATTCCGAAATATTTATACAAATATAAACAACTCCAATAAATCATTTTACCAATAATGCGAAGTGGAGTAGTAAAAACGGTTGAGCAGCACGTCGGATGAAGCATGATGCACGTGTGAAGATGGTGGATGCATGGATTCGGATCAAGGCCATAGTGGGTGATCGTGTTGATGTGTCGAATGTAACGATATCAAACATACATACTATAATCTAGGTCAAATAGAAAATTTCTAGATTCAACCCCGAACATTTATAAAATTATGTCCTTACAATATTATCACTGGCGAAAATTTGTATTAAATCATGTAAAGTCATAATCATATATTACTTTTAATCACTAAGTAGTATTCAACATACATCACATATTACTTTACTCTCGAGTAATATTTAAATCCGGATTAATTTTAAATATCTTGTAATTAATCCAATTAATCCCATTTTAAAATCATTAAAAATTACGGGGTATTACATACTTCCACCCTAATAACGGAATTTTGTCCCGAAATTCGAAAAAAGGCATACCTGGTAAAAAAAACTCCAAGTAGCGATCGCGCATATCATCCTCGCGCTCCCAACTGGACTCCTCGACATTATGGTTGGCCCATTGAACACGCACAAGCTGAACTACTTTCGATCGCAAACGTTTCTCACTGCACTCAAAGATCGCCATTGGTCGCTCCACGTAAGAACTATCTGGATGCAAATCAACTTCCTCCAATTCAATATGAGTGTGAGCCAAATCATCTCGTAGATATCGCCTCATCGAAGAAACATGGAACACGTCATGTATACGATGCAAGTGCTCCAGCTGCCCATGTCTGTACGCTATTAGTCCAACCCTCTCAATAATAGGAAATTGTCCCACATATCTCGATGCCAATTTCATTTTCTTCCCAAATCTCATGATGGCTTTTATAGGAGACACTCGCAATAAAACTTGGGCCCCAACATTAAACTCCCTGAAGAATCGCTTGGCATCGGCATAGCTCTTCTGTCTATCCTGAGCTACCCGAATGCGACTCCTGATCATATCAATCCTGGCAGACGTGTCCTGAATCACTTCAAGCCCAAGTAACTTGTTATCCCCCACCTCTAGCCAACATGTAGGAGAATAAAAAGGTCTACCATATAAATCCTCAAATGGGGCCATACCAATTGAAGAGTCGTGTGAGTGGCCCGATATGTGTGTTTTCAAACATAACTAATTTTTCTTCAGAAAAAGATCCAATTTTTAATTATGCACCAAACCAAGTTGTGAAATCTCAATTCTCACTTTAAAAAATTTTTATCTTGATTAATCCTAAACATGCATCTAGTGATTAAAGCAAGTAAAGTAAAGTGAATAATACTCACAACGCCGGATGTATGAGGGAAAAACCCAAAGCGGGAAAATAACCTCGGACGGCCCAAGCCAGATAAACACTATGAATAATGGTTTTACAAAGACAGATTAGCCTTACACTAAGACTCGATCCCCACGGGTCTTGATGATCCTTCTGATCTTCAACCGTTCTTCATTAGTGCCCACACAGAAATTCCGTCTTCTACGATCTCTGTCCACAACACACGCGTCCACGTATGTCTCGGTGTCCACCGATATGGCTTTGATACGTCTACGATATCGAACACGATGTCCATCGCTTCTTCATCGCAAAACCCTTTATGTTCAACGTGTAGAACAAACAACTTTGGTGCAACAAGATCACGTAAACATATAAGAATGATATCTCGGATCTTTGCAAACTCTAAGGATGTGTTTAAGACTTTTAAACCTTAGAAAACATGTGTAAACAAGGTTCTGGTTCGTACAACTTTTTTCCAGAAAGCACCCTTACGAAATTATGATGCAAACACTGTTTAAAGAAGATTTAAACACCGCCTCAATAAATGTGTCGTTCGCGCGACATTGTATCTCGTTCGAACGAGATCTAATGTCGTTCGAGCGACCTAGCAAAAGTTTGGGTTTCTTTAACTTTCAGATAAAAATGTCTCTTAACATAGAGATTCAAATTAGTCAAACTCTATTTCGAGCTTATCATCATAAAATGAAGTTTAAACCATTAAAACACTTTTAAAACATTTAAAAACATTTTTCTTTATAAAAATTACATCCTTATTTTTTATAAAATAATTCCGAGGACCATAAATTATACGCATTCATACCTGAGTGATCTCGGAATGAAATTAACTTTGAAGACGAGTAAACATGCACCAATTCAACATCGACATGATTATTTCTTTGAAGCTTTGCCGTAACGTCTTCAATTTCTTCATTACGTCATAGACCAAGTGGGATCATGACAAAATAAGATTCACCCTATGACATATTACAAACACAGTTTGGTTCAAGGAATTAAGTCAAAACACTACAGGGACTCAATTGGAAATTTATGTCCTTACAAATCTCCCCCTTTGACTATTCCGGGGCAAAACTAAACCAGTGAAATGCCTAACCGGGTCGTCAAGCCGTATGACGCCTAAATCCCATCCCATAAACCCAAAATCAAAAATACAGGACACGGACTAGTATATGTAGCACCAGCAAGCATGAACTCTCTGAATGTGATGTAGACTTGAAATCTCAAATCGCTAAAGCATTCCTACACACATGAAACAGACAAACAAATACCAAGTGAAGTATGGAGGAACAAATGAAACCAATTTATATATTCAATAAAAGCATATCATTTGAAAACATGTGAGCAATTATTTGATACCAACTTGTTACCAATTTGAAACATAAATTAGCACTCAATAAATCTCCCCCTACATCACATACATCTCTCCCCCTTTTTGTCTCCAATAGACAATCCGGTGAAAAGATAAACCAATATGAAATATCTAGCATGAGAATATGATACCAAATAGAATCAAGTTGATACTAATTGTGAAAAATGAAAATCGCTAGATAAACATAAATCAACTAGCTAAATAAGATTATGTAATGCCAAATTAGTAGCTAGTAAACCAAGGAATCACACAAAGAGTATACCAATCAAATCAAGTGTGATAAACGGACTCATATATGCAAAGTACCAATTGGAAAAGAAAGAACCTGCATATAAACCAATTAATCCAAAAAAATGCTTCCTGCAGTACCAAAAATATATCAAATTAAGCCAGAGGACTGCAAACCAAACAGAAGACATTTTTCACCCTGTCGTTCGAACGAGCCAGGGACTTCGCTCAAACGAGATGAGGAAGTCGCTCGAACGAAGTACAAAGTCGTTCACGCGAGATGCAATGTCGTTAGAATGACTTCGCGCGACCTGCCAAAATTTCCCAATTTCCCAAAAATATTATAAAGTATTGCTCAGTGAAAAAATTTCCACAAAAAAATTCCAGGAAGGTCTGACAGAAGCAAAACAGTTCTAAAAGAGTAGGCTTTTTGTAGAAAATGCAAAAACTCATTAAAACTAAAAATGCGAGTTACATGCAAACATAGTACCGATGTGCTCAAACATGGACATGGAATGAATGGGCGTGAAACTACAACAAATGAGTCACAATTCCAACACATCAAAACGATCAAGACGCTCTAATTGATAGCGATAAATCATCAAACTTTATCATAGCCAAAAGACAATTAAAGTGTGAGCTTAATGAACTAAACATACTACATGCACACAAATTCATAATTTTGACGATTCTACAAACAATAGCGTCAAATTGCAATGTTTCAACATTAGGATTAGATGTGCAAACCCATTTAAATTTTCTCCAACCAAACGCCCTCATAAAAACATACTTTTTCAAGTTCTTTTGAGGTTTCTATCATTCTCAACTTAGAGAAAATCTTATTGGCCCTCTTCTTAGCATCTTTCTTTTTCTTTTTGCGATCTTTTTAAACGGTGGCTTTCACGACGAGTTAAATTGAACTCTCGCAGCCCTTTCCCGTGAATCACTCATCATTTTTTTCAATTTTAAATCCTCATGGTAAACGGTTATTACATGCACACTTCTCCTTAAGTCTACTTACGTATAAATGACAAGATTGAGATAAGAACACCTCACCAAATTCAAATATGCAAGAGAAGTGAAACATCCATATAAACTTGTGCATGTGTGCGATGTTGGCATATATACAAAGTCGAATCAAAATGCATATCAACTTCGAAACCACCCCATATAAACAATGGTTAAGATCATTCTAAGTATCGATAATAATGACCAAATTTCCTAGCCACATGGATAATGAAATGATGGGGGGGGGGGGTCCAAGCACACCAATATGCCACATCAAACATATAAACTCAAAAACAAAAAACAAAAATCTTTTTGGCTTTTCAAACATATTTTGACTCAAAGAAAAGCAAAATATTTTTGGATTTTTAAAAGTTTTCTCAAAAAAATAAAATCTTTTTGTATTTTTCAATTAAGACTCAAACAAATGAAAACTATAATACAAAATGATACACATGTCATAATACTAGCAATGAATATATCATGAAGCAAACTAGCATATGGCAAACATGGCAACACTATCATCCTTTAGATTTAGCATGGGAAGAATCAAGTGCACCCAAATGAGAATCATGAAGTTTAATTCCTAAAGCCACTAAATCCGATTTCCTAACCCAAGTAGGTGTAAAACGACGCATGTGGGTGTGGGGAACCGGGGCAACTTTATTCCTAAACTTCCTAGGAGCTTTTCTAAGGTTGTAACAATAACGCCTAAGGTGACCTTTCCTACCACAAAATGTGCAAGTGTAGCGGTGGTGGGAATGATTACCTTTATGGGGACCTTTTCTAACCATCCTAGTGTTTCTCACACGTGCGGGGGGAATGGGAACAACTCTCTCACTAAAACCTATATCTCCTCTATCTCCATAAATTTGGACGGGGCCTAAGATCTTATCTAACTTCTCCGACCTAGCCTCCAAATCAAACTTGACTCTAGACGAGTCTTTCAACCTATCCTCCAACTCAAGAATCCTAAACTCGAGTAAACGCCTAGTCTCCTCAAACTCTAAAATCTCCTTTTTCAAGGACTCCATCAAACCACGGAGATTGTCTCTCTCTTTCTCCACAAACTCTAGTTTCTCCCTAAACTTCTTCTCTCGTTCCCTAAGATTCTCAATCAAACTATTATTATTTTCTATGGCACGCTCATTCAACTTAGATTGCAATTTTGAGTTAGCCGTATTCACCTTCACCGTTTTGGCATACAACTCATTAAACGCATTTTGTAATTCTTTCACATTTATCTCCTCCTCGTCACTCTCTTCACCCTCACTAACATGCGATACACTCAAAACCTCCTCAGAAGTGTCATTCACATGAGTATTGTCGTTGTCGCTCACATGACATGCCATAAACGTAGTAAAGTTACGTTCAATGGGGGAACTCTCTCCCTCTTCCGGTTCACTATCACTTAAGGTGGCACTATAGACAATGGTTGCTTGCCCTCTTTCTTAAGTCTAGTGGGACACTCCTTAACCTTGTGACCGTACCCCTCACACCCGAAACACTTATCCGACTCATCTCTCCTAGGTTTTTCAAACTTATCCTTATAGGTGGGATCTACTTTGTTGTTCTTGAATTTTTCAAATTTCTTGGCATCTTTCGATTGCTTTTGAAACTTAATAAATTTTTAAAATTTCTTTGCCAACAAAGCAACATCCTCAAAGTCAGAATTGGAATCGGAATTCAAAACTTTAATTTCCTCCTTCCGGGTTTTCAAAGCAATACCCTTTTCTTTCTTAGGCACCTGCTTGGAGGTAATCATGTCGATTTCATAGGTTTGTAACCTACAATCTCTTCTAGTTTCGTTGAATCTAACCTACCCAAGGAGTTTAAAATGGTCACTTTTGCATCAAACCTTCTAGGAAACGACCTAAGGATTTTCTTAATGACACGGTTGTCGAGAATTTTCTCACCTAGTTTAAAAGACGAGTTGACAATATTGGACAACCTAGCATAAAACTCATCAAAGGTCTCACTCTATAACATCCTAATGGTCTCAAACTGTGTAGTGAGATTTTGAAGTTTTGACGCCCTAACCATGCTAGTGCCCTCGCGAGTGAGTGCCAAAATATCCCAAGCCTCTTTTGATATTTCACAAGTCATAATTCTGTTATATTCTTCGTGTGTGACATGTGAAGCAAAAACGTGCAGACCCTTAGAATTATATTGTGCAAGTCTTTGTTTAGTTTTGGTCCAAGACTCAACAGGCTTTAAACTAGTGACCTCACCTACAATAGTGACTGGGGGTGTCCAACCTTTTTCAACTGCAAGCCAAACTCGCTCATCAATTGATTTTAAAGCACATCTCATTCTCATCTTCCAATAAGTGTAATTAGTGCCATCAAAAATAGGAGTTTGAGAAAATTCATTATATCAAGAATTCATCTTTGAAAACACACGGGATCACAAAACAAATAAAAATGTTTTCTAGCTCTGATACCAATTTGAAGAGTCGTGTGAGTGGCCCGATATGTGTGTTTTCAAACAGAACCAATTTTTCTTCAGAAAAGATCCAATTTTTAATTATGCACCAAACCAAGTTGTGAAATCCCAATTCTCACTTTAAACCAATTTTATCTTGATTAATCCTAAACATGCATCTAGTGATTAAAGCAAGTAAAGTAAAGTGAAGAATACTCACAACGCCGGATGTACGAGGAAAAAACCCAAAGCGGGAAAACAACCTCGGACTGCTCAAGCCAGACAATCACTATGAATAATGATTTTACAAAGACATATTAGCCTTACACTAAGAATCGATCCCCACGGGTCTTGACGCTCCTTCTGATCTTCAACCGTTCTTCATTAGTGCCCACACAGAAATTCCGTCTTCTACGATCTCTGTCCACAACACACGCATCCACGTATGTCTCGGTGTCCACCGATATGGCTTTGATACGTCTACGATGTCGAACACGATGTCCGTCGCTTCTTCATCGAAAAACCCTTTCTGTTCAACGTGTAGAACAAACAACTTTGGTGCAGCAAGATCACGTAAACATATAAGAATGATATCTCGGATCTTTGCAAACTCTAAGGATGTGTTTAAGACTTTTAAACCTTAGAAAACATGTGCAAACAAGGTTCGGGTTCGTAAAACTTTTTTCCAGAAAGCACCCTTACGAAATTATGATGCAAACACTGTTTAAATAGGATTTAAACACCGCCTCAAAAAACGTGTCGTTCGCGCGACATTGTATCACGTTCGAGCGACTTAAGCATGTCGTTCGCGCGACATTGTATCTCATTCGAACGAGATCCAATGTCGTTCGAGCGACCTAGCGAAAGTTTGAGTTTCTTTGACTTTCAGATAAAAACGTCTCTTAACACAGAGATTCAAATTAGTCAAACTCTATTTCAAGCTTATCATCATAAAACGAAGTTTAAACCATTAAAACACTTTTAAAACATTTAAAAACATTTTTCTTTATAAAAATTACATCCTTATTTTTTATAAAATAATTCCGAGCACCATAAATTATACGCATTCATACCTGAGTGATCTCGGAATGAAATTAACTTTGAAGACGAGTAAACATGCACCAATTCAGCACCGGCATGATTATTTCTTTGAAGCTTTTCCGCAACGTCTTCAATTTCTTAAATACGTCATAGACCAAGTGGGATCGTGACAAAATAAGATTCACCCTATGACATATTACAAACACTGTTTTGTTCACGGAATTAAGTCAAAACACTACAGGGACTCAATTGGAAATTTATGTCCTTACACCAATGGTAAACTGGTAGGAATTATTATATGCTAATTCCACTAGTGGAAGGTACTGCTCCCAACTCCGTCCAAAATCCAGAATACACATGCATAACATATCCTCTAACATCTGGTTAGTACGCTTGGTTTGCCCATTTTTTTGTGGGTGATAGGACATACTCAGTCGCACCTCGGTACCCACGGCCTTATGAAACCTCTCTCAAAATCTTGAAACAAAGATCTTATCCCGATCGGACATAATATCTAGAGGTACCCCATTTAACATCACTATCTCGGCTACAAAGAGATGTACATATTGCCCCGTCGTAAAATCAGTCCGAACTAGAAAGAAATGAGCTACCTTAGTCAAACGATCCATAATCACCCATATGGAATCGTGACCCATTTGAGTAGTACGCAACCCAGTAATAAAATCTATGGAAATGCTCTCCCATTTTCATATTGGAATCTCTAGCGGCTGAAGCAACTCGATTGGCTTATCGTGATCCACCTTCACTAACTGATAGGTAACACACTTAGAGATGAACTCAGCAATGTATCTCTATATTCCACTCCACCAATACTATTATCGCATATCTTGGTATATCTTATTCCCACTGATATGTATCTCAAATCAGGATCCATACGACCCTAACATCATTGTGTGCCATAATTCTCCCCCCTTTGGAATAATCAGTCTACCGCTAAAGTGCAAGCCTCCCTCTGAACTCACTGGGAAAGACTCTGCTCCCTTGGCCAAAAGTTATCAATTTTTCTCCTGACAAAACGGATCCACTGCCTGAGCTTGTACTACCTGCATCACAATATGAGGAGTAACAGTCATAACTGACAGAAATGACTTGGCAACGACATCGGCCAAAAGTTATCAATTTTTCTCCTGACAAAACGGATTCGCTGCCTGATCTTGTACTACTTGCATCATAATCTGAGGATTAACATTCATAACTAACATAAATGACCTAGTAACGACATCCTGATGGCCCTGTTCCTTCCATTTTTCCTTCCACACCGTTGCTAGTTCACCCTCCGGTATATGACTTAATGCGTTTGCTACCACATTAGCCTTCCCTGGGTGATAACGTATCTCAAACTAATAATCTTTCACGAATTCAAGACACATGCATTTTCGCATATTCAACTCTTTCTGAGTGAACAAATACTGTAATGACTTGTGATTTGTGAATAGGCAAAAATTTTCTCCCAATAAATAATGTCTCCATATTTGAAGGGAAAATACAAATGTTAGCTCCAACTCGTGGGTAGGGTAGTTCTTCTCATGATTCTTAAGCTTCCTAGAGGCATAATCTATAACTTGCTCTTCCTATTGTAATAGCCCACCAAGTCCTTGAAACGATGCGTCAGTGTACACTAAGTACTCCACTCCTATCCTGGGCAGTGCTAGTACGGGTGCTGAAGTTAGCTTATCCTTTAGTTCATCAAACGCCAACTGACACGCATCATCCCCAATAGTTGGTACACCCTTACGAGTTAGATTGGTAATCAAACCCCCAATCTTTATAAAGCCCCTAATAAACCATCTATGGTAAATAGCTTGTCTTAAGAAACTGTGGACCTCTGTCGGTGTCTGGGTTGTCCCCACTCCCTCACCACTGATACTTTGCTAAGATCCACTGCTATACCCCTTTCTGACACTATATGCCCCAGAAACTACACCTCTCGGAGCTAAAACCCACACTTTTCATATTTTACATACAACTGATGCTCACGTAGTGTCTGTAGGACCCTTTGCAAAAGCTTGGCATGGTCCTCTTCGGTACAAGAATAAACCAGGATGTCATCTATGAAAACATTGACAAACTGATTCAGAAACTCTTTGAACACCATATTCATTAAATCCATAAATACAATCAGCTTATTGGTTAACCCGAATGGCATAACCAAGAACTCATAATATCCATATCTTGTGAGAAAAGCAATATTCAACACATCTTTCTCCCTGATCCTCAGCTGGTGATACCCATACCTCAAGTAAATCTTTTAGAAGTACGCTGCTCCTCTCAACTAATCAAAAAAGTCATCGATGCGAGGTAATGGATACTTATTATGGATCGTGACTTTATTAAGTTCCTTATAATCCACACATAATTGTAGGGATCCATCCTTATTCTTTACAAATAGAATTTGGGTACCCTAGGGTGAGGTACTTCGATGGATGAAACCCTATCGTAACAACTGCTCAATTTGATCTCTCAGCTCCCTCATCTCTACAGGAGCCATACGGTAGGGGGCACGGGCTATTGGTCGAGTGCTTCATGTCAAATCAATCACAATCTCAATCTCCCTACTCGGCGGTAACCTTGGTATGTCCTGAAATACATCTGCAAATTCCCTAACAATAGGAATCAAATCAAGGGGAATCACAACTCCCGTAGAGGTCTCCTCCTCTATGCAATACAAATGAGTGGATGATCCTCCCTCGGGGTGAGGCATTGTCACTAAAAACATCTCCTGACCTTAGATAACAAATATAATGCTTCTACCAAATTAATCAATCATGGCTCTATAAGCAACAATACAATCCATCCCAATAACAACATCATATTCAGACATGTCTAACACAAGCATACCAGCTGGTAAAATCAAACTCCCAATCTCTATACTCATACTCTAACATATAAATAAAATAGGTGTCCCACCACCCATCGGTGAGTTTACAAAAGTAATAGTACTACTAGCCATGTCTAATAACCCTGTGGCCCGTGAAAATCTAGTGGCTATGAAAGAATGGGAAGCCCCTGTATCAAACAAAATACGCCCCATAGCCCCAAAAATAGAAAACATACCCTTAAATGTGGGTGGTGGATGCTGAATTGTTGCCTATTGGACATTGTACACAAGCCCATACTGTAATTGCCCCTGCTGTGGTGGGGCTGCCAGAGCAATGGATGTAAAGGCTGGTACCTGAGTTGGTGCTAGAAGGGAAGCTAGAAATGAAGGCCTCTACGACTCCTGATACGCACCCTGATGCTGGGGTATCTTTCCCTTATCTGGTCAATCCTACTTCCTATGACCAATTTTACCACATGTGAAGAATCTACCTCCAAATTGTCCCCCATTTCGACCCTGCTAGCCACGACCCTGATGACCATTTCTAACTTTCCTTTGGACCTGATGACCGTGGTGATTGTGTTGCTGGCCCTGTCTATTACCACCCTGCCTAAAGAGAACTCCTCCCGACCTCAGTCGTTTAGCATAGTCCCCCTACTGCGAGTTCTGATCATTTTGCCTTTGTTTCCCTTGGGATGAAGATGATCCACTACCACTTCTTCCCTCAGTTCGGCCTTGCTGACTGGACTCAGACCCCCATTTACTTCCTTTATGAAAATGGTGGTCCTGGCAATGAAGTAATGCCGCATTCAACACATCAATATAAATCTGTAAGGAAGGATTACCCAAAAGATGCTGGCGAATCCTCCATGTAAGGCCGTCTCAGAACATCTGGATCTTTTTCTCTTCAATCGGTACCTCAACTGGCACCAAATTAGTCAATATAGTAAACTCCTATTCATACTCGGCAACTGACTTCCCCTACTGGGTGAGGTCCAAAAGTTTCCTCTGCATTTCAGTTTGAACAACAGAAGGAAATTATTTGCGGTCAAACCTCACCCAGAAGTCCTGAATAACCATCGTATCCCTCTCCTCTGTTGTAGTAGTGGCCTCCCACCATTGAAGAGCTACTCCAACCAGCTTAAATGTCACTAACATCTATTTCTAAACCTTCGTGCATTCACACATATGCAAATTCCACTGGATGTCTTTCTTCCATTGGCTAGCAGTCACGCCCTCCGAACCCCCTTTGAATTCTGGTGGATGTGACTGTTGGAAGGCATCCCTTACACGCTCCCAAGTAGTGGGAAAGGCCTGCGCTGGTGCTGGTGGCAGTGCTTGCTGAACAACCGCTAAGTCAACATTAACGGCTTGAGCAACAATGGCAGCAACCTCTGCTTCGTTCATAGTACCCTGGGCTGGAGCGAGCTGTGGGGATGGCTGTGCCACTCCGAGGGCTCGTCTTGCACGTCGAGAAGGCATCGGAAATGAGGGAGAGATATTTTATTAGTATTTAAAATATCATAAAAATAGTTGAAGTCATAAATGCGCAATTATGATTACAACAATCCTAATAATAGGGCTCTATATCAAAGGACGCTAAGCAGAAAGCATAGTAAACTGTACAGATACTAAGGACACTAGAACCTGATGCTCTGATACCACCTATGACACCCCACCAAATTAAATACCAGGTGATCAGTCCTTTATTAAATTAAATCAGAATATCCAGTTGGTTTATTATTAGCATCACTGTTGAAAAATAATTTCTTATTAATTCACCTAATAATTAATGAAGTTAAGTGTCAAAACTTTTCCAAAATTTATTTTACTTAGAACTATACCACCATATTGACTAAAATAACACCCCAACACAACTGAATTAAAATTTAACAAGTATGAATGAAACTAGAATAAACTCTCTGGTTGAAATATCTCAATATCACCATCCAAAATAAAATGATAATAAGAGTATCAATATAAAACTAGTACAATATCCGAAATTGAAATAGAACTACTAGGATCTTAGGAGACATGCACTAAATGAGCCAAATACTATAAAGATAGGAATTAAGGGAATAAAAGCGTCTAATCCAAAGCTGCATCTCCAGAAACTCAACAAAATATCCATCCTCTAAGTCGAGAGTCCCTGACGTTGGGCACCAGGTAATATAGATATAGTAGAGAAGAGAATATGAAATTAAACGGGTCAGAGACCGATTTTAAAAGATTTTAAAAATAGGAAGTGTTTAATAAGTGCAATTAAGCAGGTATTGTGTACATGTTAGTTCTCGGCTCTCAAATGAATATCTTACCTCTCGTCTAATGTGCACGCCTAACGTACTTTATTATTCCCCTAAAAAAGGTTCTCAACTATCATCCTATCTCTTCTCATTATCCCTTATTTCCCACGCAATACTTTATTTAATTAAACATGTTCATTTCTCTCTAAGATGAACTATGCATTTAAGTATTAAGTATTCACTTACTTAACTCAATTCAGATTTTATTATTCATTTTTATCTACTAATTCACACAGTAGATCACATCATAGTATATATATATATATATTCATCACACTATTATATATACTAATACAGAACCTCCCAGACACAGCTACGATGCATGCATACTCTGCTATCATGTCCAGTTACATCTCTCACTGTAAAAAGAACTATTGGTTTAGTGTCTATCCTAAACCATAAATAACATAACACACATATTTGGAGGCGAGCATACTCCCTAGCCGAATGGGTCACGCACATACCTACGTTCCCATTCAATTGTCGAAACTATCATACACACCGATAGAACGTGTCCAAGGTCCTATGATCAAGGTATGAATCTAAATCCCCCTCCCTAAGTGGGATCATCAGGATAAGTTCGACCATAACGCAAAACCTCAACCCCGATAACAAGCAGCGTCGGTATGTCATACAAATAAAAATATAGGTATTCACCCCACCTATATAATATCAATAAGGTAATTACACAATCCATATGATAATTCCATACATAATATATTTTTCTCTCTAATATCCTACGTATTCATAGATTATGACTTTACTTATTAACATTAACATATATTTACTGATCTTTCTCACCACTTGTAAGTTTACCATTGTTTCTGAAATAAATTTAGTAGGTCGCTCTACAACAAACTGGTCCATGTCATCCCAAATCCTGAATTTTCACAATTTCATATTATCCTCAAATAGATTTATTCTTTGATAAACACTAATTGCTTTTAATCCATTATTCTATTCTCAAGGATTAATTCACATATAAATAATTTTTGGGTCTCAGTTACAACCCTACTCACCTTCCCTAAATCCCATTATACTATAATTAATTTACACTAAGCATTCTTAGAAGTGGAGAAATTTAATCAAGCCTTAAACAAAATCAACATATGAATTTTGGGATAGTCGATCGATCGATAGTCTGGGATAGATCGATCAACATTCAAGGTCGATCGATCGATCGAACAAGTATGAGCCTACTGTTTCTGCATATTTGGCCTACCGGTTTAACCAATTTTCATCCTTAAATCTTCTATATTAACATCCCAAACTCCTTATATTTCATTCCGCATGATATAACAATAGGTATAAATGATTTCCAATCATTAAACAACCTAAAACATCAATAGATTTGGATTAAACATGTTATTTCTCCTAATTTCTAGAACATCCATCTTTTATCATTTCTCCAAGAATAACATATAAAACCCTTATTTTCTTTATCAAATGATCCCAAATTCGTGGATTAACATATATAATCAGAACAAGGTCTATTATACATAATTCTCATATCAATGATTCCATTAACATCATAATGGTTTATCTCTAAATCATACAATTTTCTCAGAATTATATAACTATCCTAACATGGGCATTGTACATGCTAATTTTGTACAGATTAAGTCACTTGCCGTTAAATTGAAGGTCTGGACGTTTGGGGATGTTAGTCTACTGGTGGTCCTTTCCTTTTTCCGACCAACTTCCGGTGGCGGTGATGTTGTAAGATGACCTTTGACTCTTGGCTTCCTAGGGTGTCTCCTCCTTTCTTAGAAAAACCTTTCCTCTCCTCACATACTTGTCTTTTTATTTTTGATGAATGAATTTCACTTTGAAAAACTCTACACTTAAATAAGATATCCTTAAATTCCATAGGTACTGTTCATGTCCCATGTAAAATGATTAAAATACCCCTATGGGGTGTCTTTTTGGCTCCAAAGTGCCTCGAGACCCAAATCAAACACCCAAGTAGACTTTTTTTACTATTTAAACTCTTTCAGACACTTTATTGCAGTCAAAATGACCATTTGGATGACATAAAAATATTTTAACTTTAATTCCTTTAAATTTGGTCCCGACACGACTCATGCGCGCGCCCTGGCTTATTTTCCGTAATTGTCATATTCATCACTCGCGATAATTTTTATTAAATCATGTAAAGTCATAATCATATGTTAATTTTAATCACTAAGTACTATTCAACATACTTCGGATATTACTTTACTCTCGAGTAATATTTAAATATGGATTAATTTTAAATATCTCGCAATTAATCCTAATTAATCCCATTTTAAAATCATTAAAAATTACGGGGTATTACAAAGAGCCAGAAGATGGGAGATGCCCGATTATGAAGCAGTTAGAAACTAGAGAAGGAAAAATGAAGTTACCAGAGCTATTAAACTACCACCTTTTCCAAGGGACACTTTACTTTAAAAGTTCGAGAAAATTTTTGCCACGTCGTATAAGAGAAGAGGATGCCAAAGAAAAACTAGCAGCATGCATGAGAAGCATTATGGGATTACTGATACCCCACTTTATCAGCGGTTGCAGTAAAGAGGTTGTTATTGGCCTACTATCAGTGTGAAGGATGATCATCTACTACAAGGCTATTTAAAATTCCAGACGTAGTTTGATTAATTGTCCAAAGCCAATTTTGTGGAAAACTTTGAAGACTGGAGGAAGCCTTACATTCCATACCTCAAAGATGGAGAGTTATCGGCTAAAAGGGTAGATAAAATATACATGAAGAAAAGGGATGCCCGCTTCTACTTAGTGGAAGGGGAGATCAACAATAAGGGATATAATGAGAAGGCACTATGGTCTATGGCAGGGGAAGATGGGATGAAAGTGTTAAAGGAGGCTCAAGAACCTTCCCAGATGGGAGTAGCTAAGCTATACGAGAAGTTGATGACCCTAGGGTATTATTAACCAATAATGGAGGTCGACTCTATCTGCTTTATGAAAAAGCGTAGAGCATGTAAATTACAAGGTAATATGGTCCATGGCCCCTCAGTAAGCCTACAAAGTATAGTTGCCCCATACCCATTCCACACTTACGAATTTAATTTAGTGGGAAAAATCAGCCCAGCTTCTCATGAAAAAGCCTTTATCATCGTTTCCATAGAATTTTACACCAAATTGGAAGAAGCGATCTCTTTGAGGAGGGTCACTGCTCAGGTGGTGACACAATTCATCCGGGAGTATATAATATGCAGGTTTGGTATTCTAAAAGTCATCCTTACAGACAATGGGAAGAAATTTATATGCAAAGAAATGGGGCTCCTTATAGACAAGTATACAATTGTCCATAATAGTTCGAACATATATTACCCCAAGGGGAATGGTCAAGCCGAGTCCACAAATAAGATTCTTATTAACATTTTGAAGAAGATGTTGGAGGACTTGTTGGGGGCATGGGATAAAAAGTTTCCAATCATTATATGGGCCTATAAGACTTTGAAGAGGAAGCTAATAGGTTTTACCCCTTTTTATTTGGTTTATAGGAGTGAAGTTGCCTTGCCAGTAGAGTTGGCCGTACCCTCACCCTGAGTGTCTCTAAGCTATAAACTCATACCATACCCAATACATGTCCAAATAAAAGCTTTGGATGAGCATCATGACAAGGATAAATTTTTTATAAGGTTTACACTCAACAATTATCTAGGGCTTATGAAAATTTGGTCAAGTCTAGAGAATTCCAGGTAGGAGACTTGGTTTTAAGTGCATTCACTCGCCATCTTAAGAGCATGTAGGCATCTAAATTCAAACCTAATTGGAAAGGTCCATTTGTGGTATGAGGAATTTGGAAACGAGGATACTGCCAGATCTCAGGGTGAAAAAGCAAGTGGATTTAGTCAATTGTGGCTCAAGAAATACTATGCCTAAGGTATTACAAGTTCTTTTTTTGTTCTTTGTTTTTTATGGGAAGTTTATTATATAGAAGTAAGTCCCTTAAGAAATAAATACAAAAAATAATGAGCAATACTCTATTGTAGCAATACTTACATATTCTCTTTTTGATAATAGTGAATGCACTAGTAATTATCCAGTCATAACTAGTTTCTTTTTATCAAGATTTCTTTTTAACAGTAACCATTTTTGTCATTTAGTTTAGAAAACAAGTACATTATACATACACTTGTCAAAATGTGCGAATGGGTGCATCATTATTTTGTTTGTGATAGATTTGCTTTTTTGAATATATTTTAAAATATCTCAAGGTTCTCACAGTATAAGAGAATATATATAGAAATTTGAGGAACATTGCTCACCATACTTAGGGGGTTAGTTTCACCCTAATGACAAAGTATGACGATCAAAGCACCTCTACTTACAAAAAGTTTTTAAAGTCTAAACTCCTAAAATAGCTTACATGTTCCAATAGAGGGGGTTGACCTCGTGTCCTATTTAAAAATAAATAAATAAATAAATATAGGATACGAATTCCACAGACTTAAGGAAAAGTTATATATGTTACTCACCAAGTTATTATCAGGCTCTCCCATAGAAAAAGGGAGTAGTACCAGCTCATGATAGGACACTTCAGAGAATAGAATATTGTCCATAACATATGAATTCAATAAGTCGATAAAATAAATGAGCATACAATGTCAAAGAATAAAGAAATAACTTTCTTTCATTTATATAAAGGGTCTGCTCCAAATAGAGTAGACCTAGTTATTACTAGCAAAATTTACATGAATTACAATCGTCAACCAATTAAGAAAAACAAAAGATTATCCTCGTACAAGAAGCCCTGAAACAAGGGGCTAGCCTCTCAGACCAAATTTGCCTCTAACTTTGACATTCAACCAGACTCCTCGGATTCACTAGCTAAAACCTTAGCCAAACTGGCCTCTATTGATCTGATCTTCTCGCAAAGGCGTTCAACTTCTAAACGAAATTGCTCGACCATGTCACTCTCGAACAACTTGACTTTTATCAGTCTCCTACAATTCGGACAAAAGAGATAGAAAACGGAAGTGTCGAGCCTATCAAGCTGGAAGTGTTAGCAGTTCTCCAAGTCCTTGATGATAGCTAGAAAAATTCTAGTGATAACATGGGGAAAATCGAGGCACAAGTTTATAAAGATATACATTGGTCGTTATGCTCTACTCCCACTGCTTTGCAAAAACCTAGACTATTTACTACACTCTTTTAAGTGAGTACATCGACCATTCCGGCTATAAAAAATCCACAGAGACTAGTTGGTAGAATTATATTAGTTTAATACTTCTCAATAAAAGTGTAAAAGATATCGGATAACAAAAAGAAAAGATAACTATCCATGGAAGTTAAAGTAAGATTAACAAAGGGAATACAAATTGTAGGTTGCGACTAATGTCTCTCACTATAAATGGGTACATGAGACTATGAATTTAGTAAGATTGAATCTCATTTCAATAATTACTTAAATCTAGAGTTGTCACCCCTAAATTCGCATAAAATCCTAACATGATTTTGGTTTCAATAAATACCCCGAACTTACACACGCAAAGTCGTAAATAAGGAGCACACATGATATATCACATTAAATCTCCTACGCATAATAACAAGAACAACCCAGTCAAATTAAATATATAAAACCCATCATCATAACAATGTAACCCATTGAAACTAATGTGAGTTCCATTACTCACAACGTAATTTGAGTTAGCTAGAAAGCATCATAAATGACAAGTATAAGCAAGAAATAAATTAAAGCAATAAATAAAGAAAGTAAACCTAAATTAGAAAGAAAGTAAACTAGGGCACAAAGCTTAAGAACAAAAATGGAACTTACATTAATGGAAAAGAAGGAGGGATACTAACTTACAAACACCCAAAATGGGAAGGAAAACTAGAAGAGAGAAGCTCTTAAAACCTAACCTAAAAACTAAGCAAAATGAATTATATCTATGAAAATAAACTAAGGGTTCTACGTATAGTAAGTTACAAAAGAAATAAAAGAAAAAAGGAAAAAGAAACAAAAAGGCAAAAACGCGCTGGAAAACTTCTATGACCGGTCGGACGCGACCTGGGGTCGGTCAACCGGGTACCCTGGTTAAAACCCACTTCATCCTTTTGTAGGAAAAATTTGATTCACCGGTCAACTGGTGGGCAGTGTCGGTCGACCGGTCCTCTGTTTCCTTGTGCACTTGGTTCATAAAAAGGGGGAAAAGGGTGTGAAATGGAATCAACAACATCTTCTTCGTCCGAACTCGAAACGGCATGCCGTTTATAGCCACGTGAATCTAACTCGATGAACTACGCTTTCATGGAATCACACTAATCCAGAGACAAAATGTGAAATTTCTAAAATGTCCATGAAGTAGTGTTTGATGACGAAACTTCTCTAAAATGCAACGAATCCTCACTTTAAGCGTTCCAATAACAACAAAAGCTCAATTAAGCCCTGCAAAGCATGCATATATATATATATATATATATATCCAAAACCGAGCTTGTACGGTTAACGAGCATCAATATAGGCATAAGGAACACAAAAATTACTAGAATAAGTTAAGATAATGGGCGCGCATATGCAATATTCATGAGTAATCACACCCCGTAACTTAGACATTGCTAGTCCCTAGTGATGAAACAAATAATACCAGTCCACAAAAGGTTGTACAAACATATATATGCATCAAAACTATAAATGCTACTTTCATAGGGAATACGATTGCATTTAGCATATACAATAAGCTCTTAAACCCCTAGGTTACCCTAGTGGATTCATGTCATCTCGTGAGGGTTTTCGGGGATGAAACCCAAAAACATCAATGTTTCCTCAAAAAATATGCCCAAACAAATAGGCAACACACCTAACAATAACGAAAAGGATTTAAAATGCATTATTAGGAAAGTGAAAGAATTCATATAAAAGTCATTAACATTATTAAATGAACTTCGTAGAATTGAAACCTTAAAATGTGGGAGGGTAGCGGGCACATGCAAGGTATGATTTGCCAAAAACTTAAATAAATCGGATAAGCATAAACACATGCATAAATCAATCATCACCGGATATTACACTTAATAAATGAAATCACTATGAAATAGGAGGTAATACATGGGACATGCAGGTATAAAGATTAAATGGAAATGGAAACTAGGCCATGCACATATCACTAAAGAAGAACGCTATATATAAAAATAAAAATATATAATCTCAGTAAAAGATGTCGTCATTTGATAGCGCACGAGAGGTGTGCGTGTGTAAGTGCACAGTTGTTGTTTTCTGTTTCGCCGCGGCTATACAAAAAAACCTAAATTACTACTACACTAGCGAGGAAAGCACAACGGTAAGTCGGGTATCGAAAATCTACAGGGATGGGATGCTAGAATTTATGAGATTTAATATTCCGAAATAAAAGTATGAAAAGTGATTACAAACTAAAAAGGTAAAGATGCATAAAAGGGAAATGGTTAATCTAGGCAAGGGTATTGAAACTAGATTAACAAAGCGAGGAAACTATAGGTTGCGTTGAATATCCCTCACCGAGTTAATTTGTATAAAATGGATACATGGGTCGATGAGTTATTACAAATGTGTCTCTTTTCGACAATTAATTGAACCAAGGGTTCTCATGACCCTAAATCCGCATAAAAGCCTAATATGATTTTGGTGTCAACAAATATCCCAGAAATTGCGCACGTAAGGTTGTAAGAACGGGACATACATGATATGCCCCGTCAAATCTCCTAGGCACAATAACTAGGACAACGCACCCAAAATAAACCCGTAAACGCCATCACCAAAGCAAAGCAATGCGTCAACTTGAGTGAGTTCAATTCAAGCACAACCTAATTTAAATTAGCTAGAAAGAATGATAAAAACGCGGTAATTCTACACTAGAAGGCGAGTAATCAAAGCATGTAAACCTATTTAACAAAGCATGTAAACCTAATTATCAAAGAAATAAATAAGTAAATACACACTATATTAAAGGAAGATGATGATGAATAGCGTAACTTACAACCCAATTGGGTGTCAAACCAAGAAGAATCAAAGCCAAACTCTTTAAAACCCTCAAACCCTAAGCTACCACTCTCTAAAATCTATTATAAATCTAATTATATCTACGTATATATGAAATAGAAACCAAAATTTGGTTTGTATAGTAAGTGGGAAAGAAAATAAAGGAAAAAGAAAAATATCTGCAATCACCGGTCGACCGGTCGTAGGGGTGCGGTCGACCGGTCCTTCTTGTATAAGTGCATTGTCTCCTTCCCACGGTAAAAAAACAAACCGCATTCGACCGATCCCCTGGACGCGGTCGACCGGTACTTTGTTTCTCAGTAATCCTTGGTCCATCAAGAGGAGGGAAAGTCCACAAACGAAAAAAGTCATAACTTCACCATTCGGACTCGGAATCGCGCACCATTTGCGTCCACGCGAAGCTTGTTCAATGAAATACGTATTCATGGAATTTCCATGAGACGAAGATGAAATGAGAATTGACTAAAATTCCCTTGAAGTAGCGTCCGATGACGGAACTTCTCCGAAATGCAATGGATCCTCACTTTTAGCGTTCCAATACTTACAAAAGCACAATTAACCCTTGCAAAACATGTGTATCTCCAAATCCAAGGTTATATGGTTAATGAGCATAAATATAGGCATTAGGATCGTAAAAGAGCTAGAATGCATAAAGATAATGGGTGAAAATATGCAACATTGCTAGTCCCTAGTAATGAAACAAACAAAACCAGACCACAGAGGGCGGTACAAGACGTATATATGCATCAAAATATAAATACCACTTTTGTAGGGAGCACGATTGATTTTAGCATATGCAATAAGCCGTTAAACCCCTAGGTCACCCTAGTGGATAAGTGTCGTCTTGTGAGGGTTTTCAGGGATGATACCCACAAACATCACATGATTTCCTCAAAATATGCCCAACCCAACATGCGACAAACCCAACAATCGCGAAAAGCATTTGATACGCATTATTAGCAACGTGAATGAATTCAAACAAAAGTCCAAATCATTGACATTATAGAATGCACCTCATAGAATTGAAACCTTAAAATGTGGGAGGGGAGAGAGCAGAAGCAAAGTATAATTTGGCGAAAAATTTATATAAACCAGATAAACATTAAAGCAAGCATACATTCAATCCTCACGGGCATTACACTCATCACGCGAATTCACTCAAAACAGGGAGGTAACACACCGAACATGCGGGCATAAAGAGTAAATATAAATGGAAACTAGGTCGCGCACATGTCACAAATGAAGAATGCTATATATAAAATGAAAAATGTAATCTCAATAAGTGATACCGCACACTAAAAGAGGCAAAATGCATTTTCACAGTTTATCAAAACTATTTATGACTTTTGAATTACATGCACCTAAAATCACATAGGACTTGTATAGGGTTGTAATGTAGGCTAGGCTAGGGTGAGGAACGAAGGAATGTATGTATGGATTCAAGGTGTTCGGGATGAAAACTCAGGATAATGGGAAAATGCGGGAAATATCAAAATTGGAAAACAAGTTCAAAAAAGGCATTAGATATATCATCGGGGAGAGTAATAAAAGCTTATTGAACTATATACAACATTTATAACTTTCTCTTTCTTTTTCTTTTCTTCTTTTTCTAATGTTTTTCTTTTGTTTTATTTTGCTTTTTGCTCTCTTTTTCTTCACTTTTTCACTTCTTTCTTTTTCTTTGCTTATCAAACTCTCATATGCCTAAATTGCAACTAACATCATAACAACATCATTCAATCCAAAGTAACATTCCAAACAAAGGTAGTGGAAAGTGTATGTATGGTATATAACTGCAATTTGGAGTTAGTTATGGGATTTGGGTTATGAAACGAAAGGCTATATTTAGGCTCAAATGGGTTAATGAGGGTAAACATATAAGGGTCAGGTCAAGGCTAATATGGGTGATATAACAAAGAGGTCCTATGATCATTTCACAAAGTTTACGCAATTCTCGAGTCAAAACAATATATGAAAATCATGCTCGAGTAACACATTTCAAGTATGAACTCAATTAATGAACGTTCAAATAAAATAATAGAGAGATTACCAACGAATTCAACATTTTTAATGAGAAAAGAATAGTGTATACACTCACAAATGACGAAAGGTATGAATCTTACTCGGTGTAAGTATATACAATGCAACAAAAGATTACCGAGTTATAAAAATCTCAAACAAAATCAATATAACCATAAAAGTTCATGTGCTCACGGGATTAAAGTTTAATTCATGAAGTTATTCATAATATCAATAAGTGAGACTACAGACTAACAACTTTTAAAATCGAGAACATGCATCATTGGGCTGTTTATTGGATCGAGCAATTATTGAAATTTATCATTGGAAACAAACCACGATTGACCGGTCCCCTGGACGTGGTCGACCGGTACTCTGTTTCTTAGCAATCTTTAGTCCATGAAGAGGGGGGAAAGTCCACAAACGGAAATGGCCATAACTACACCGTCCGGACTCAGAATCGCGCACCATTTGTGGCCACGTGAAGCATGTTCAACGAACTACGCATTCGTGAAATTTCCATGAACCGAAGATGTAAAGTGAATTGACTAAAATGCCCTTAAAGTAGCATTCGGTGATGGAACTTCTCCAAAATGCAATGAATCCTCACTTTTAGCATTCCAATACCTACAAAAGCACAATTGACCCCTGCAAAACATTTATATCTCCAAATCCATGGTTGTCTAGTTAATGAGCATAAATATAGGCATTAGAACTGTAAAAACGATAGAATGCATAAAGAAAACGGACGAAAATATGCAATATTTGATACGAATCATCATTAAAGGAGGCAAACTGTATTTTCACAAATTATCACAATTATTTAAACTTTTGAATTGAATTCACCCTAGGACCACATAGGAATTTATAGGGTTGTAATGTAGGTTTGGGGTTAAGGTTATGTAATGAAAGGACTATGTACGGATTCAAAGTGTTTGGAGATGCACACTCGGGATAACAAAAAATGTGGGCAAACACAAAATTGGAATATGATTCCATAATAAGCATTGAATATAATAACGGAGAGAGTAAACAAATATTAATGAATACTATACATAACATATACAAATTTCTCTTTCTTTTCTTTTATTCTTTTTCTAACTTTTTCTTTTCTACTTTCTCCTTTTCTTCTCATTTTCACTTCCTTCTTTTCTTTACTTTTCTCACTCTCACATGCTTAATTGCAACCACATAACACGAACATCATTCAATCACAAGTATCATTAAAAACAAAGGTACGAAAATTAATATCTATGGTTTATATCCCCAATGTGGAGTTGGTTATAGAACTTTGGGTTATTAAACGAAAGGCTATATTAAGGCTCAAAGGGGTTGATGAAGGAAAACATTTAATGTCACACCCTTCTCTTTGGTATGAATGAATAAGAAGTACACATAAAGCAATGAATTAAAGTTAAGGCGGAATAACATAACCTTTTATTCATTATTAATATGTTACATAAAGTGGTACCACCACATGGGTGAATTACACGTTCCTAGTAACACGATAATATAAAAAATTAAAAAGCGCCACTCCTTACTCCCATCTGATTTACTCTCTACTCCTACGGTCATATATGCTAACAGGTGACCAGTGTCTATCTCTAGTAGGGAAGAGATAATATTTCCTTTCTCCTAGTGCATCTGCATAAGGAAGGAATTATGATAAATATGCTAAGTAGGTTCTACTAGTTCTATAACAATGATATAGATATAAATGAGAGTTGGAGTGTGTATAAAATCAGTGATTAAAAAGGCTGACAATAATAAGCTGATAATTTCATATTTATCAAGCTATAGACATCAAGAATGTGGGAATTTCACAACTCTATAATGATTAGTCTATTTAAGAATTTAAGACATATGACTAGTTTCATTAGAATCTTGGTTTAAGAAAATCAAGGAACTTTGAACTAATAATCGCATACTTACTGGTTCACAATGGGGTATAAAGGCAATTAAGTCATAAGTGTAACTTTATTAATCATTCCAAAACCTTTGGGGAAAAGTAACCTTCTATGCTCACAATTAAAGTGTCATTGATACATATGTAGCAATAATCAGGGCTCTCAATCATCTGAGACCAATAGGACAAGTTGAAAGTTTAGTGGGATAACACGTTAGTCTACTTCATAGTTAATATTTATAGTTACAGTAAAATATAGCACAAAAGTTCAAGGGCAAACTGAATCAATATGGTACATGATCTCAGTTATAAGGGGGGAAGGGTTTTAAATTGATTCTAAATTAAATACTGGTGGTAATTTAAATACTGATGATGTTTAACAAAATACATAATATGGTAATATAATAACATGCACATGCTCAGAGTCAATATGGCTATCACATAGTGATATCAATAGCAATATTTCAAAAATACGCGAAGTATAATACTGAAAAGGTAAGAAAACCCTACTTTCTCAGGTATTCTATTAAATTGCGATCACACTAGGCTATTAAGAATATTTGAGACTTGGTTTTCTATTATAAAATGTGTGGCATAGGAGTATTAGGGTTTAATCAATTAGTTTTGTACTTAAAATTGTCTTTAATAATGTTTCGGGGGTGTATGAGTAATTTATTTTGGGAATTTAAATTAAGGGTCTTCATCTCATATTTGAACTTTAGTGTAAGAGAGTTTTTGTTTTAAAATAGTTTGATGTGTGTAGGGGCAAAGTTTAGGGTATAAATTCCAAAGTTGGAAAAATTACTAGGGGTGAATTTGTAAATGTTTTTAAGTAAAAACCTCCTTTTTGCATAACTTGAGCTATAAATATCCAAACATAGTCTTATCTTATACCATTTTAATTAGAAAAATTTAATGAAACTTTTGGGAGAAAATTCAAAGTATTGTGATTGGCCATGCGCCCTCATGCGCAGGGTAAACTTTCAGGAAAAACTCTTCATCGTCTTCATCTAGACTTTGACTTTTTAGGGTTTAAAACTTTGACTGAGTTTTCTCCTTCTGTGTTATATCATTTGAGATGATTTCTTAACCAATTAAACTTAATTTTTCATGAGGATTTCCGATATATAAGTTTCATGGTTCGAATCTCAATATATTTTGAGTTGTCAAACTGTGTGTTTTCAGGAATTTGTTACTTAACATTTCTGAATTTAGAGTATATGGCAGGGTATCTTATGAATTAGGTTGGGTTTCTGCTATGTATGAGGGTAACTTCATTTTGGTTTCAAGGATTTTCATGGAGTACATGTCGAGAATTTTGGATTTGCAGGTTTTTAGTTTTAAAAACACTTTTGATCGAGTAGCCTTTTATATGAACATTCATGGGTTTTTACCATTAAACTTTACATACTGAGGTTCTAAGGAGTCTATTTATGGATTTAAATCAAAGGTTTAGTTACTATAATGGATTTCACCATTAAAGCTGAAGCTTTAATTGTGTTCTTACTATTTTCTTCATTTTTATGCATTTCTGAACGTAAAAGCTTGCATGTTTCTAGTATCCTACCTATTTACACATAACACTAAGGTTTATATTTGGGTCCTTTATATTTGATGGAATTGAAATTATGTCCATAAAGTATGTTTTGAGTAAAGTCTAGGGGTATTTTGGTAATTTTAGAAAGTTTCCAGGGTTGAAACTATAATTTCATGCCAATTGAGGACAAAAGGTTTGATTTGATATAGGGTTGAGGTTTAGGGGTTAAATATACCTTGTTTTATTTCATTTTGAAAGTTTCAGGGACTTTTTGTAATAAATAGAAACTTCCAGGGTGGAAAGTTAATAAAGCAAACTTGTAGGATTTTAACATAGGTTATTTCTTCTTAAAAGACTTTTTATTTTACTCACATTTCTTCTTAAAAGACTTTTTATTTTACTCACCTTACGAGGTTTAAAATCGAGTTCATAGGTTATATTAGGGTTTGAAAGTTCTCGGTTCTTACAATCTACCGACCTAAAAAAAAATTCGTCCTCAAATTTTACCTTGAAATAAGTCGGGGTATTGATCCTTCATTGCTTGTTCTGGTTCCCTTGCAGCTTCTTGTTGATTATGATGATCCCAAAGTACTTTAAGTGAGAGGATTTCTTTATTCCTGAGATACTTCACTTGGCAATCAAGAATTTGAATAGGACGTACCTCAAATTGGTTGGGTTAAACTGAAACATCTTTCCATATGATAGTATGGGATGGATCTGATATATGCTGACGTAAGTGTGATACTTGAAATACATTGTGGATATTGGATAATTCCATGGGTAATTCTAATTGATAGGCTACGGAGCCAATTTTCTTAGAAATTTTAAAAGGTCTAATATATTGAGATGCTAATTTTCCTTTCTTTTCAAAACGTAAAATTCGTTTCCTAGGAGATACTTTCAGAAATATTTGCTCGCTTTCTTGAAATTCCAATGGTTTTCAGCGATGATCAGCATAACTCTTTTGTTGATCTTGATCGGTCTTCAATTTTTATCGAATCTGTTGTATTACCTCAGTGGTTTTTTAAATTATTTTATGACCAAAATGTTTACTAACTCCTCATTCTATCTAATATACTGGGGATCTACAAGGTCTACCATATAAAGCTTCAAATGGGGCAGCTTTAGTACTAGTTTGATAGTTGTTGTTATATGAAAATTTGACATGGAGTAAATACACATTCCAATGGTTGTTCATATCTAACGTACAAGCCCGTAACATATCTTCTAATGTTTGAATTGTACGTTCAGATTGTCCATCCATTCGGGGGGGTGTGACACTCCTTCTAATTAAATACTAGGTGATTATGCCTTTATTAAATTACAACATGATTTATAAAATGGTTCATTCTTAGCATAAACAACAATCACAACAACGGAACATTATTACCATAATTAACATCCCATGTAATAGTAATATAAATCCATCCACAATATAAATGATTGAGATAAAATAATACTGAACAAACCATCGGTTCCAAAACCTAATATAAATTCCAACATGAATAAAAATCTCTGAGTATAAAGTCTGACTCACGTAAATGATATAACTGAGGGAAACATTATGAATGAATTAGCTGAAGTGACTAAGGCCAAATCCTGTAAGCATCCACAAGTGTTGTAGCTACACATCCCTGGAACAGATCATCTTCCTTGGCATCCTTGTGGCTTGACACCTAAAAGGTTTTTGGAAAAAGTTTTGCAAGTACGGGTCAGAGACCAAGTAAAACTCATTTGAAAATATTTAGCAAGCATTTAAATTTCAATTTAACTAAACAGTTATTAGATACACATATTAGGATGCTAACAGTCCCTTAAGTTCGTTACCTCACATCTATAGTGCGCACTTAACATTTCCTACTCAACCCAGCCTAGTCATTCTACCCAAAACAATGAGGTTACCAGTATCAAATAAATCTCAAATCAATCTAGCTCACCCGTACCGCCCATACAGTAGTACGCTACCAAATACCCTTAATAATTAACACCCCACTTATGTTATTATTAAATCCAAGTTACCATAACACGCATGATATAGCTCAAGCCTTACCATTTAAGTTTCTCTACTTAAACTTTATTATAGATATTCACTATCTATCTTCCTACTATTTACACATTAGTATATTCATCAATATTTAGATGTACACTGTCTAATCTCCCTATTATTTACTCTTTAGTAGATTACTCGTTCTTTAGATACATACTATCTCGTCTCACTACTATCACACATAAGTAGATTAATTTTTGTTTAGATACACACTAACTAGTCTCACTACTGTCACACATAAGTTGGATAAAACATTCATATATATATATATATATAATATGAATAATAAACGTACCCCAAAAGGTCTCCCAAATCTAACGTGGATTCCACAACATGTACTCACCTCCCTATTAAGTACTGCCATATGGGATGAGTCCCGCCAGGGCATCCATATTTATTACTTTGGGGGGGATATTTAGGAGACTTTCTTTGTACTCATAGCACCACTCATATAATATAGCATCCATCGGACTAACCACCGTGATGCACATTCGCGTACTCTGCTATCAGTCCAAGTACCTCTTGTACTAAATCAAGGATTATCGGTTCGGAAACATCTCCTCGATCCATCAATCAAAATAATAAATATTGGAGGCCAACACTCACTACACCAAATCTGCAGATTTGTCAAGGTCATTGACATTGACAAATCCAACTTGTCAAGGTCAATGACCGTGACATTTCGAGGCGAGACAACTTTTTTTGTCACGGTCGTGTCACGGTCATTGACCTTGACACAAAACTCGCATTTTGTGTCACGGTCGTGCCGCGGTTAATGACCGTGACAAAGCCATGACCCTTTTTAAAAAAAATTGTCACGATCAATGACCGTGACACGTCCGTGACAACTTTAAAAAATCTGTTGGGCAGTATGGCCACTGCCCAGCAGTATCCAAACATCATATATCCAAACAAACGAAAGATAATGCAAATATATATTCAAATAGAGACAATATGCATCACGATATAATTCAAATGTAACAACTTAAAAAAATTCAATTCAAACTTAAAACAATGTCACTACATGTCTGGTTATTGTTAAAACTGAGGAGGTGAGTAGGCCACACGACATACGAATTGACGCACCCACTAATATACGTCGTGTCGCATTATTCGCGCAACCACAATAGGGAGTTCTCCTTCCCGGGTATGACATGCGTGACGAGCACCCTGGACTCCATTACTTGAAGCGCACGTCCATGAACTATTCCACCCTGGACGATATTCGGGTCCCTCAACCCCCGCCCTATCCGCTGGCCATCAAATACGTCCAATATGAACACGCTCGGCCAACCAAGTGTCGACATTGGTCTGTTGAAGGGCGCCAAATAGAGAAGTGGATCATCGAAGTACGAACGTGTCGGTGATGAAGCAGCGAGGTCCACATACTCGTCATCCTGCGCCTCGTCCTCCCGCACCTCCTCCTCCACCGCCTTCTCCTTCCCTTTCCCTTTCCCTTTACGGTCTCCGCCCAACGTACGCTTCATGAATGCGTACATATCTTGGACCGTCGCCTCCAAACGGGACAGCTTCGCGTCGTGTGAATCCACCATTCGAGCCAACCCGGTGTCGCTCGTCTCCAATCCGATGATCCTAGATTTGGCCACCCGCGAGCTCACCCCCCTTGTCCTCCCCTTGCGATCAGAGCCAAGCACTTGGCTGAGTGCATCTGTGGACAAAGATGCCTTGTCGGCATCAGACTACGACTCATGCACTTCCTTAAGCTTTGCTTGAAACGACAAAAAGCACATGATTAGTAAAATAAGTAAACTAAAAAATTACAACGTAATTAACAAAAAATAAACTGTTGGATTACTTACAATCGTGTCCGCGACGCTCGGGGACACCTCCTTGTCCTTCCCCTTCTTCCTCCGAAGAGCCACATAAGTATCGAGCCTATGTGGCTTACCCCCTGGCGCACTCCCTACCCCCTGAAATAAAATAAAGTAAAGTAAAATTAGTATCGGCCCCGCAAAGTAAAATAATGAAGAATAATATATTTCTGTAGTTATAGAAAAATTAAATCTTACCTGCATCCTATGCTCCACCTCGGCGTAAGAGGTCCGACCGGAGTAGTGCACATATATATTTTTTGCCTTATTTTCCCTCCCCGATTGGCGAGATGCCAATTGTCGATCGTCGATCTCATTGTCAATGAACTTCTGCCATTGTGCCAATGAGATCGGCTCCTTGGGGGGGGGACTGATTCACGCCATTGGATAATCGACTCTCGTGTTTTCCCAAAGTACCGTGCCCGCATATTTTTTTCCACGACTTGAGTTGCTCCCTAATCTTCTCCAACACGGGATCGCGTAGCTTTGGATCCAAGTTGAATTGTTCATGTCCAACAAATACAATGTTAGTTGCGAATAAATATAAATATGAAATCGAAATTGAAATTGAAATTGAAATTGAAATATAAATATAAATATATTACCTGTAGTGCCGCCCAAACCGCTAACTTGAGCTCATATGGCACCTCCTTCCAACTCATAAACCCCGGGCCGATGACCGTCTTTAGCAGAACGAGGGATCTCGCTAATATCTCCGATTTGTTCTCGATGGTAATCCCATATTTCCCATATTTGGGGATCCTAGGGGCGGAAGAGCCCTCGTCGCCTCCACTACCACCGACCCTAGATGACATCATCATAAACAGCATCATCATCTTCGCCTTAATATCTGAAGGAGACATTTACTGTAAAAAAATGTTTTTAGTACAGATATAATATTTTCAATTTTAAGGACTATTTTCATCACTTAGTGTTCATCTAAATTCTACTATAACAAGTTCCCATAAAAATCTTTAATAAAATTATCATATCTTCTCTCAATTTAAACACACACACAGTAGTGACTGTCTATTTAAAATAATCTCAATGTTAATTTCAGGTATTGAATTTCTACTATTATTTTGTGCTTTTTATAAATCATACCCCACCCCCACCCCACCCCCACCCCAACATGTTTACGGGCTTTCATCACCCGTCATAAATTTTTTGGTCCGTGACTTACTGGTTAGTTGTCTTGGGTCTTTTAGTCCCTTAACATTACTTTAAGAATTTTACCCGATCTAAATACCACATTTTCTTTCTTGTTATACACTTAAACACGTTTTGTTATTTAGTCCTTATTAATTTATCTTTGATGTATTACCAGCATCTTTACTTTTATAAAATTTATTTAATTTTCAATTTTAAGGACTATTTTCATCACTTAGTGTTCATCTAACTTCTAGTATAACAAGTTCCCATAAATTTTTTTAATAAAGTATTATCACAAATATAAACTAAGAGTGATAAAATAACTTTGAGGCATACAAATTAATTGTGACAAAGTAAGATTATGGAAACCCCACTTTTCTTTCTATAACTCCTATTTTATTAAACTTTAAATATAATTAGGGGTGTATAGAAAGAAAAGTTAAATAGGAATAAAAACAACATTTTTAAAATATGAAGGGCTCACCAATTTGATCAAATTTTTCAACAACATAGACTAATTGATCTTTATTATAAGACAATTACTACAAATTTATGTGCATCGCCCGAATTCAAAAAGTAATTTAATGACTAAAGTAATACTTTTTTTAACTTTAGTTATTCACCACAAATCTTAAAAAATATTTTATTTTTCATGCTTTTAGCAACTTCGGATGCCATTTTAACCCTTATTGTAGATTTTTAGTTTTCATGCTTTTATTTGATGGATATAAAGTCATGTGATTATTTCACCATATAAAGTCAACAAAAAACGCCATATATGGTTTTTTTTCTCCATTAGTATAAGTATATAGCGATTATTTCACACTTAAATCACTTATTAAGCCGGCCTTCATTTTTTTATGAAATTTGTAAAAAACTACTTATTTATTTTGAATGAAAATAAATTGTTATCCAATATTTTTGGATATTATTTACATTTACATTTTTGGATATTATTTACATTTACATTTTTGGATATTATTTTTGGAAATTTATAGAAAATTACTTATTTATTTACATTTTTAACCCCTACCCCCACCCTGCCCCACCCCTACCCCCACCCTACCTCACCCCCTACCCCCCACCCTGCCCCTCCCCCTACCCCCACCCTGCCCCACCCCCCACACACGCACACACACACACACACACACACATATATACACACATACACACATATATATACACACAAACATATATATAAATGGAAGAGAGAGAGAGAGAGAGAGAGAGAGAGAGAGAATTAAACCTGAAAGTAGAGAGACAGAGATAGCAGCGTCGAGAGAGGGAGAGAGGGAGGGAACGGCGGGAGGGAAAAAAGAAGGGAGAAAGGGTTTTTGCTGGAACCATTATCACGGTCGTGTCAAGGTCATTGACCGTGACAATTATTTAAAGAATTGTCACGGTCATTGACCGTGACAAGTCCGTGACAAGTAAATTTGTCACGGCCTTGTCACAGTCATTGACCGTGACAATTCTTTGTCACGATCGTGTCAAGGTCAATGACCGTGACATAAAACGCGTGTTTTTTGTCACGGTCAATGACCTTGACAAGGGTGGTCGGCTGAAAGGTGATAATTTTGTCATTTTGGTGTAGTGACTGTGCTAAGTCTTTGGGGTTGCGCACATACTTAACGTACCCAAACAACCTACCGGCTTCACTATTCATCTCACATAGCTATCCACTAATAGTACCATATTCTGGGGCAAAAATCAAGACCACACTAGAATCGTCAAGGTGGTATCGCCCATTATGCAGAAACTCCGTGATAATAAGTAGCATAGGTATGTTCACATACACACAAGTACATACTAGGCCTAAACACAACCTACCCATATGTATATTCCATATAGGAATACACACGACCTATGATAATAATTTTATATAGGTATACACCCAACCTATAACAATCATTTGTACGTAGTATTTATCTCTCGAATACTCATTGTACATTCAATTTACAATTATTCTCACTATCGCATTTAATGGAGTATTATTCTCTACTCTAAGGTCCCTAGTTACCCCTTGGTTCATTTCAGTATCTAAGCCTTCCTACTCTACTAGTCCACATTATAAGCTCACTCACGCTTTCCCTTAATTACATTCTCATTCTCACAAATTAATTACATTATCGTTTAATCCCATTCAATCATCGTCTTAATTCTCTCTATAAGACTTAATCCCCATAACGCTATCATAGCCTACTTCAATACAATATACCCCTCATTACCTTCTAAAAATGTCCTAAAATTTTTCTCGACAACAATTTAGGAGTTCTAGGATAAAATGGGATTTTTTATATTTTCTAGGCACCGGACCGATTCGCCACTTCACCGGACCGGTTCGACTATATTCTATTTGTCTTCTTCAATACACAAGTGTATTTTTCACCATTAACACCCACATGACTTACATATTTCTCCACCAAATTTGAAATCGATTATCCTTAACCATTTCTACATGCATTAGGATGATTTCTAACGTAAATATATAACAACAAAACCTTACAATTTTCATCCAAGAAGTGATTAAGACATCAAATCCTCAAAACCCTAGGTTTTATATTCTTCCACCTTTTGTACACCCAAAACCAAGATTTAATTCGTTCTAATCACCCCAGATCCTATGATTTCAAGTCATAAACATAAAGGAATATCTCTACATGCATTCTTATCTCAATTCATGAATTAAACCCACCCAAAACCATGTTAATTCCTCCAAAAACATGAAATGAAAGCCTATTCTACATAGGTATTATAACATGCTTAAAATAAATTGCCAGTTAAATACTTGCCTCGCAATAACAGGTCTGAAATTCATTGGGGTGATGATGTGGTGGTTCTCCCCTCACTCGGATCTTGAATCCATCGCGTTCGGGACAAAAAATGGTAGGAAGCTTATTTCTCCCCTCCTATTCCTCTCTTTTGGCCTCTCTTCCTTTAGATTTGTGTTAACACTAGTTCCTCTCTCTAATGGGCAGATATAAACTTGCAATTTTCGGAGTTCTCTATACCTTAAACTCTCGAAAATGCCCTTAAACCGTGCCGAGTTAGTCCAAAATTATCCCACGACCCAAACTAGACACCCGGGTATACTTTAATTATTTTGACCCTTTTGGAACCATCCATGATCTCAAAATCACCATCCAAGTCATGTTATAAAATCATCTTATTTCCCCCTCAAAACATGGCACGCGTGAAATTAACTTTAAACTGAATTAGTTAAATCTAAATCACCGAATTAAATAATTTCTCCAAATTAAATAAATTCTCAAATTACCAATTTAATTAATTTTTGTATTCTCTAAATGTAAAATTGTCACTGATGATGCTGCAATTAGCACCACCAGATAAGGTGTTTTCAAGCTTAATTTAAGAACAACAACGGCAGCACAGTAATGTAAAAGGTAAGAGAATGAGATGAGGAGAAGAGGAGAGTGCACCAGGATATAAGTGGTTCAGCCTAATTTGGCCTACGTCCACTGTGTGTGTGTGAATAACCTCACTGCAATAAGGCACTAATGGCCATGGATATAATCTCTCAAGCTTTCTCTCTCTACTGTGTATCTAGACAGAGTTTCAGCTAGGGTTGAATATCTGGGGATCCTTTGCAAGGTAGAGGATGACCTCTATATATAGTACCTAGGGGGTGTAATGTACCCCCCATGCATGCAATGAGCATATGTGTGCTTGCCTCACCAATATGGGAAAGCCATCTGTCACTGTCACATGTAGAGAATGATGATGCAATATTCTCCCCACGTGTGGGGAATAATCTTGTTATAACTGATTTGTGTCCACGTGCCCTTATCCAAATGTTAGCAGATGCTCGGCTATTGCATCTGGGTTATGACCTCGGCCTGGGGGAGGCCGAGGTTGGTAAGTTAGGTACCTGTTTAGTCCGAGTATTCCATGGAGGTCTCGGCCTAATACCAGTCAAGATAATGGGCAAGGTCGGCCTGGGACGAGGCTAAGCTGGAGTGTTTGGAGTATCGACTGATGTCTTGATGAAGTTACTGGTGGTCTCCTGCGAGCTCGGCTTATGTATGGCTGAGGTTGCCATCCCAAGGTATATGAGAATGCTACTGGTCCTTGTGATGCCCCTTGGAGAGGCTCATGGTAGTGTCGTCCCTGGCCGACCTTGCTATGGCCGAGGGTTGATATCACGTGCCCAAGAATCGTCCAACATCGGCCATGATCTCGGCCGAGGTTGGTGTTTCTGGGCCGAGGTTACACTTCGGGCATATCAATTACCCCCAGCCCTTAGTCATATGTGGGAGCAGGTGACTAGGGGATTGCCACACCTCCAAGGCCTGTCTATTGCAAGCCAATATTTATTTGGCACTTGTCCAATGCTGAGGTATGCTTGCTAGGTGGGCATGTGCTGTTACCCGCCCTTTGGGGCTCCCAAGTCAATGATGGGCCTTGGGAGTTGTGCCTGAGTATTTAAGGGTTTTGAACCCTATTTCCTTTCCTTCTTCATCACTTCTCTTGTTTCCAGCCATCTCGCTCCTGCAGCCTTCTCTCTCTTAGAAAGATCCTTGCCGAAGCTTTTGGAGGGTGGTTTTCTCACATATTCTCGTCTCCTCCTTACTATTTCACCCTCAGGTAACCTTCGCCATACTTTTTCCTTCATTTTTCCTGCAAGTCTCCTTATTTTCGCATTTTCCGACGAATTTCTGAGTCTTTCGGTGAGGCCACCATTACCTCAGGTGAACAATTCTTGCCACATTTAGGTAGTTTGATCTTTTACTTCTTTACTTCACTAGCCAACCTTGTTTGTGGTTTTAGGAATCCTAAGTGTAGTGTCATCCTATGATGCTCAGACCCTTATATCAGCTTCTTGAGGAGTTCCCCTCCCTTAGAGAGAAGACTTTAGAACAGATTAGATAAATAGAAAGAGCACAGGAGGAGGCTCATAGGTCACGAGAGTTTCCCATTAGACCCATATTTCCACCACCTCTGAAGGTGATATATCCTAACCCCCCAGAGTTTTTCTATCAGACAGAGGTTCCTGTTGATCCCATACCGATGTCTGAGTCTGAATCTTCTACCTCATACCCCATGTCTGTGGATTCCTTTCAGGAGGCCATGGACTTCACACCTCGGCCTGATCAGGCCCCTGATCAGGCCGAGGTCTCCAGTCGAGCCTCGTCCCATAATAGCTCAAGCACCTCAGCCTCTTCCTCAGAGGTTGAAATTATTGAGCCAAGTGTGGATATACCACCACTTCTTGATGCCATTCCTCTGTTGGCCTTCACTGGTGTCGAGTTCGCTCAGAGGTTCCTGAGTAATCCATCAACATCTGCTCCGGCCGATATTTAGTTGGATTACGATGATGAGGCTGAGAGCGATGTCGACGTCTCTGAGGCGACCGAAATCGAGAGTACTATTACTAAGGTAGACCTTCTCTACTTCAGATAACTGTATGCTATCAGTCCTTCAATAAAGCTTAGGAGACCTGTGAGGGTGTAGAGGGCTTATCATGGCCGAGATAGCGAGATCTGCCTGTACGAGCACATGTTCAAGTTGGGTTTTTGTCTGCCCATTCACCCCATTATCAAATCCATCCTTTCTTATATTAATTTGGCCCCCTCTCAACTGTCCCCTAATGCCTGGAGAGTCATAATAGGGGCCATAGTTTTATGGAGGGCTGTCCACCATTCAGATCTTCCAGTTCAGGTCTTCATAGGTTTCTATGTCCCTTCCTCGGCCAAAAATCATCCGAGCTACTACCATTTTGTATCTCGAAAGCCTGAGAAGAAAATGCTTCAAGTAACTCAGACTTCCAACCATAATTGGAAGCCTCGATATTTCTTTGCTTCTGGGCCATGGTAATTTGGCCCATGTGTTCCCTCATCAATTCTAGAGCTGAGGATGCCCCTGAGGTGGGGTAAAGTTACAATGTCTGCGAGGGTTGACCCTGGCCTGAGCCCATCGAACCTTCAGAAGGTGAAAGCCCTTCAAGATCAGGGGGTACATGGTCTGCTGGTCAAGTTCGAGCACTTGATGACTCCCCACTTCCTCTCCGGGACAGGTCTAGGTGGAAGTCCCCTTGCCAAGCTTGGTAAGCATTTTTTTTTAAATTTAACCTCTGAGTTTATTCATGTCTGATTATCTAACTCAGATCTACTATTTTTTTGCAAAGCGACCACAGGACATTTCGGACGAGCTTTGGGAGATGGTTGTACCCAGCTTTACGAGACTTGCCAAGAAATCAGGCCTTAACGCTCCTCCCCCAGCTCCCTCTCCCTCTAAGCCCCCATCCACAAAGAAGAGGGCTCCAGAAGGTCATGCCCCTGAGGATCAGAGGCCGAAGAAGAAGACTGATGACGCCGCTATCCCCATCTCTTTAGCTGACGCCCTGTCGGCTCGTCTAGATCAGTTGAAAATAACTGACAGCATAGTCGGCCACAGTCTTCAGGCCTTAGATGCCTTCGGCTCCACAATGACCGAGGCTGATAAATGCTTCTTCAGGTCACTGGACACCCCACTGTTGGTTGAGTTCGGCATTCACAGATCCATTCAGGTATGACTTGATCTTTCTGATTGTTCTTCACCCAAGTGTAACATCTGATTGTTCTCCAGCTCATTCATTATCACAAAATATGCAGGGCCTGGCAGCTATGCACCACTTGTCCAACTGGACTCTGAGGAAATTGCCCCTCTTCCAAAAGGGGTAAGAGGCTGAAAGAGTCCAGAGCACTCTGAACGCAGAGATTGACCGTCTCAAATCTGAGCTGAAGGATTATGAGAAGAAGGTGAAGGGGTTGGAGAAGGACATCTCCCAGCTCGGCAAGGATCACGCTGCAGAACTGAAGGCTAAGGACGACATTCTGCAGCAGAAAGTCAACTCAGCTGTCAGGGCCGCCCTTGATGACGCCTCCGAGAAGATAATTGCTGACTACAAGTCCTCTGATGAGTTCATGGGCTTCGGCTTTGAATACCTTGAAAGAGGTATCAAAGCCACTATTAAATGGCCTGACGTCAGGGAGAGAGAGGCTGGCACTTTAAAGGCCTCCGATTTCGTGGGTCTCGGCTTTGCTGATCCTCGATTTTCCCAGGCTCTTCAGGAGGTTGAGGAAGAGGCTGTCGCCCCTGTCGAGACTGCTACGTTGGAGGGCACCGAGGTTGGAGGGCACCGAGGTTGGAGGGGCAGACCATCGTGATGATGCAGTCGAAGTGACAAATCAAGCCGAGGATGTCAACGTTCCCCCTTTAAACCCTTAGAGGATTTTTTTATCATTGTTTGTAACTCATTGTATTATGGAGCTTATCTGTAATCGTTGAACATCTTATTATTTCTGAATGTATATCAACCTCTGAGGAGGACCATCTTCACTTTCTTTTCATTGAATGTCATGTGATGCTTTTCATTCTTAGTTTCGTTGTAATTGTGTCTGCTAAAAATAAATTTGTAATCTGAGCTTCCACCTCTGAAGTCCTCTTTCTAAGGTTGTCTTTTTGTAATGGTCTTGTTTAAACTCAACCAATGGTCCTGAGCTCAGACCTCGTCACCACTAAATGGTGTTATGAAGGTCTGAGGTCATCACCTAAGATGTTATCCCCATAATTAGTCTCACCAGATTAATGATGTTAAGGGTCTGAGGTCATTTCACGATGGTGTCTTGAGCTCAAACCTCGTCACCACAATGGTGTTATGAAGGTCTGAGGTCATCACCTAAGATGTTATCCTCATAATTAATCTCACCAAATTAATGATGTTAGGGGTTTGAGGTCATCTACTATGGTGTCTGAACTCAGACCTCATCACCACTAAATGGTGTTATAAGGGTCTGAGGTCATCACCTAAGATGTTAACCGCAATTAATCTCACCAAATTAATGATGTTAAGGGTCTGAGGTCATCTTATTATGGTGTCTGACCTCAGACCTCGTCACCACTGAATGGTGTTATGAGGGTCTGAGGTCATCACCTAAGATGTTATCCTCATAATTAATCTCACCAAATTAATGATGTTAAGGGTCTGAGGTCATCTATTATGGTGTCTGAGCTCAAACCTCGTCACCATAATAGTGTTATGAGGGTCTGAGGTCATCACCTAAGATATTATCCTCATAATTAATCTCACTAAATTAATGATGTTAAGGGTCTGAGGTAATCTCATTATGGTATCTGACCTCAGACCTTGTCACCGCTGAATGGTGTTATGAGGGTCTGAGGTCATCACCTAAGATGTTATCCTCATAATTAATCTCTGATCTAAGAATGAAGCAAGAACTGTCATGAGAACTGATCTTTATTAATAACCTCTTCATAATAAGATGGTATATTTACATAAAACTCTATGCAACATCATATGTAATATCTCTTTAGGTGATCAGCATTCCATGGGTTAGTGAAAGGTTCTCCTTCTATGTTTTCTAGCCTGTAAGTGCCAGGTACAACCTCTTCTGTCACTTTGTAGGGGTCGTGCCAGTTTGGGTGAAGCTTATTTGCTTTCGGTAGGGTCTTCTTTAGCACTAGATCTCCCACTGTAATGGGTCTTGACTTCACCCTCTGGTTGTAGAATTTTGCTGCCCTCTGTTGGTAGGCTTCTTGTCTGACCTTTGCGTCCTCTCTTCTTTCTTCGATAAGATCTAGGTCTAGCCTCATCTCTTCCCCATTATTGTCAGGGTCATAGGTCTGAATCCGATGAGTTAGGAGCCCGATCTCCATTGGTATGATGGCCTCTGAGCCATGTGCTAACATGAATGGGGTTTCACCTGTTGGTGTCCTTGTCGTGGTTCTGTAGGCCCATAACACAGCGTAGACCTCTTCAGTCCATCTTCCCTTCGCATCCTCTAACCTCTTCTTGATTCCATCCAGGATAGTTATGTTTGTGACTTCGGTCTGACCATTTGCCTGAGGTCGGCCAGGAGATGAGAAGAATTACTTAATCCCTACTCTTAGGAAATACTTTTCTAAAAAGGAGTTCTTGAACTGGATCCCATTGTCCGAGATGAGAGTGTTTGGGAGGCCATATCTGCATATGATATTCCTCCAAATAAATTGGAAGGTCTTCTGCTCTGTGATTGTTATCATCGGCTCTGTCTCCACTCACTTTGAGAAGTAGTCTATGGTAACTATCAAGAATCTATAGTTATTGGCGGCTCTTGGTAGGGGTCCTACTAAGTCAATCCCCCATACTGCAAATGGCCATGGAGCAGTGATTGACGTCATAGGCTGATGGGGCTGATGAGGGATGGTGGCGAATCTCTGACATTTATCACACCTTTTTACGTAAGCTGTGGCGTCCTTGGACAAAGTTGGCCACCAGTACCCCTGTGTGATGATTCTCTTGGCCAAGGATCTTCCCCTTACGTGGCTAGAGCAAGAACCCTCATGAACCTCCTGTAAGACCCGAGGAACTTCCGTGGGGTGCACACATCTGAGGAGAGGCAATAGAAATCCCTTTTTGTACAAGACGTCTCCTATCATCGAGAACTTGGCAGCCCTATATATCAATTTTCTCCTCTATAGCTTGGACTCAGGTATCTCTCCCTCTCTAATATACCCGATGAGGGGGTCGATCCATGAGTCTCCTAGGTTTAAATTGTGACACGGGTTACATACCTCTTCTTCCTCGATGGTTGCCTTTCTCAAGACCTCGATTGGAATGGTCCTTCTAACATCTGTCTTCATTACCGAGGCCAACCTTGTTAATGCATATGCGTGACTGTTACTTTGTCGAGGCACTCTCTTCAGTTTTGCCTCTTCAAAATATTCTAGCAACCTTCTTACCCTCTTCAAGTACTTGGCCATCCTTTCATATTTGGCCTCATAGATCCCCAGTACTTGATTGACAACCAGCCTTGAGTCGCTGTAGAGTAGGAGTCACTTTACGCGAAGAGTTGTTGCCAATAAGAGACCTACTATCATGGCCTCATACTCGGACTCGTTGTTTGAGGCCTGGAAGTTAAATCTCAGGGCGTATTCAATGTTCACACCATCCGGAGCCGAGAGTATCAACCCCGCACCGCTTCCACTGTCGCAGGAAGAACCATCAACAAAGAGGCTCCGGACGTCTGTATCTAGTGAAAAGGTTCCTTCTGTCATGACTCCTTATTTGAAGAGATATCGATCCTCCTCATCCTCAGCAATTCTGCTCATAACTTTTTTGGACGCGACCTCTTCCTGATCTCGGAAGACACTAGGTGTCGTCTCTTCCTGATTTCGGAAGACATTGCGGTTTATCTCTTCTATGCCCCCCAGGCCTTTCTCTGCCTCGGCCTCTTCCCATGTGAACTCAGCAACAAAATCTGCGAAGGCCTGCCCTTTGATGGCTGTCCTAGGTTGGTAGGCAAAATCGTACTCCCCCAACTCGATGGCCTAGGTCATCAACCTCCCGGATTTCTCAGGTTTATGCAGGACCTGTCTTAGTGGGGAGTCAGTGAGGACTACCATGGAGTGATCTTGGAAGTAGGGCTTTATTTTTCTTGAAGCATGTATCAGGGCATAGGCCAACTTTTCCATGCGAGGGTAATTCTGTTCAGCCCCTTGAAGGCCTTTACTGTTGAAATACACAGGCCTTTGGATCCCATCGTCTTCCCGTATTATGGCCGCACTGATGGCTGATTCGGAGACTGCCAAATACACATATAACTTTTCCCCTGCAATGGGTCGAGATAGCAATAAGGGGGATCCTAAGTAAGATTTGAGTTGGTTGAAGGCTTTTTTACACTCTTCGTCCCATTGGAAGGCCCTTCTTAGAACTTTAAAGAATGGAAGATACTTGTCCGTTGCCCTAGAAACAAACCTGTTAAGGGCAGCCACTCTCCCTGTAAGTCTTTGGACATCCTTGATACTCCTAGGAGTCTTCATGTCAAGTAATGCCTTGATTTTCTCAGGGTTCGCTTCAATTCCTCTCTAGTTAATGATGAATCCCAGGAACTTCCCAGCTTCTACTCCTAAGACACACTTTGCTGGGTTGAGTTTCATTCTGTACGAGTCCATAATATCGAAGGTCTTCTCAAGGTCTGCTACGTGAGTGAAAGCTTTCAAGCTCTTTGTTAGCATATCGTCCACATACACCTCTATAGTCTTACATATATGCTCTTCGAACATCTTATTGACAAGACGTTGGTACGTTGCCCCTGCATTTTTTAGACCGAAGGGCATCACTTGTAGCAGTACGTCCTTTTGTCAATAATGAAGGTTGTCTTCTCAGAGTCTTCAGCATCCATGAAGATTTGGTTATATCCTGAATACGCGTCCATGAAGCTCATGAGCTCATGTCCTGCCGTCGCGTCCATAATCTGATCTATCCAAGGTAAGAGATAGCTGTCTTTTGGACAAGATCTGTTCAGGTCAGTGAAGTCCACACACATTCTCCACTTCCCATTGGCCTTAGGCATGATGACTGCATTTGAAAGCCACTAGGGATAGGTAACTTCTCTTATGAACTTGTCCTCTTCCAACTTTTTAACCCCTTTTCGAATGACGTCGTATTTCTCCCTGGAGTAGAATCTTCGTCTTTGTTTGATAGTCTTGGCATCTCTGGTCACGTTCAGCTTGTGACTCACCACCTCAGGGTCGATGCCAGACATATCTGCGTGACTCTATGCGAAGACACTCTGTCTCCTCCTGAGGAAGTTTATCAGCTCTTCCTTGGTTCCTGGCTCTAGAGCTTTACCGACCTGGACGATTTTTTCCGGCTCGTCCTCATTGAGGACGATGGATTCTACCTCTTCCGTGGCCTCTCCCTTCTTCAACTTTGTTTTATCTCTTGGGTCAAGAGTGTCAATGCTATAAGTGGTGGTTGCCCTCTTATGGGCTTCTCTCTCTTCGGCCGAGTTGAAGTAACATTCTCGCGCTATGGTCTGGTCACCTTGCACTTCCCCTACTCCATAAGGAGTCAGGAATTTTAGCATCTGATGGACCGTCTATGGCACAGCTTCAAACTCTTTAAGGGCCACCCTTCCTATGATGAGGTTATAGGCCGAGAACACGTTCTCGTCCATGAGAAAAAAATTTATCTTCTTGGTCAGCCTCTTAGGCCACTCATCACCCATCCGTACGTTCATCTCATACATGCCCAAAGGGTGGACCTTTTCGCCACTTAAGCCTATTAATGGGTGATGATAGGGCATCAGCCTTGCTCTGCTAAGTCCTAGGCTCTTGAAGCAAGGACAGAACATCACGTCCGTCGAGCTCCCAGCGTCTATGAGGATCCTCTTCACCTCGCACCCATGCACCCTTGTTATTATGACCAGAGGGTCATCATGGGGGGCTAAGATACCCTTGAAGTCGAGCCTGGAGAACCCAACTACGAGGGTGTCCATGTCTACTTTATTCCTCTTTTGCACTGTATCGGAAGACGTTAGATTCGCAACTTCAAGCTTGGCCACTAACCTGGCCTCTGCTACGTGAGCCTTCCTATCAGCTACTTCAGAGCCACCTCCTGAAAATCCTCCACATATGGTGTCAACACCAAAGGATATCGTACCGACCCTCTTCACTGGGGTGTTGTCATCTTTCGACGGAAGATCCGGATTGTCTTCGTCATCTCCTTCTGAATCATCGTCTCTTCTGGCCGGGACATTGTCACGGCATTTGTCATTTCTCCTTTTCTTAGGGTCATCTCTTCCACCCTTTGGAGCCTTACCATCCACATACTTCCTCAGCTTTCCAGATTTCAATATCTTTTCAATCTCATCTTTTAAAGCGAAGCATCTATCCGTGACATGGCTATGATCCTGATGGAACTCACACCATAGGTTTTTGTTCCTCTTATGTGGTGGGGCCTTCAGTTTTTCCAACCATCTCAGAGTCCTGTCAGTCTTAATCTCATTGAGGATTTGCTCGCATCTTACAGTCAGAGGTGTATAGTGAGGGAACTTGTCATCACCCGACCTTTTCTTCCCATCTTTCTTGCTTTGGGACTTTCCACTGCCACCGCGGTTCTCATCCTCATACTTGGTGGCCATTGCCTCTTCCACATTCATTACTTTCCCTGCGGTTTCCAGCAGCTCCACCATAGACCTAGGGGGCTCTTCCGCCAGTTTTCACAATAGCATCCCCTTCTGGAGACCTCCTATAAGGGCGGTCATGGCTATGTTCTCTTCATAATCTTCGACCTCCAACTTTTCTTTGTTGAATCTTGCTATGTACTCTCTTAGGCTCTCACCCTTGGCCTGCTTGACATACAGCAGGTGGGTAGTCTTCTTTTGATGCCTCACCCCAAAGCAGAAGTTGTGGATGAATCGCTCAGCCAAGCCTTTGAAGTTCTCAATTGAGTTCTTCGGAAGGGAGGTGAACCAACTGTGTACTGCCCCTGTCAAGGTCCCATAGAAGGCCCTACAATTAATCTCATCGGGTATCGAGTAGATGTCTGTTGTCGACTGGTACATTTCAATATGATGCACAGGGTTAGTGCTGCCATCATACTTGGGAGACACTGTAGGAGGCTTGAACTTAGCTGGGGTTGGGAACCCCACTATCCTTGCCACAAATGGGGAGCCCTCTAAGTAACCCATTTGTAATGGGTACTTGCTTTTAATGAGGTCTCCTATCTTCTCCTCAAGGCGTTGGATAAAATCATTCCATGGTCTTCCGTCGTCAACTTGGCCGAGGTTATCTCCTGCCACCTCCCTGGGATGGACCGAGGGTTCCCCTACCGCAACACGTCGGCTGTTGACCTCTTCTTATTCCCTGCCTCTTCTTTCACAGTGTCGGCCTTGATCTGGCCGACGCTGCTTGTTCCCTCTCTGAGAGCCTGCTGCGCTCCTTGATCTCGACAGTCTCTGTCTTAGGTCATTCATCGGGCCCAATCTCTCAAAGGCCGACCCTCTGCTCAACCTATCAAAGGCTGACCCTCTTTGTTGGGCCTCTTCACCTCTTCGGCCGACACAACCTTGACTTTTCCTAAGAGGCTGTATAGTGTTATTTGACACCTCATACGGCTCCCAACAGTCTTCCGGGGATTCTTCTGCCTCTAGATCATCATACATGTCCTCTAGGCAAGGGTTTCCCTGCCTCCCCAGGTGCAAGCGCCTAGGGTCAGCAACGTCCCTTCTCCGCTGGGGTGCAGGATGGTCCTTCCTTGGTGCCTGGGGTGGTTCCCTGGCGTCAGGATGAGGCTGAACTGCCGTCGGAGTGATTATGTCTGGTGAGACTCCAGGTGGCCTCATCATAGTTTGGCTGAGCTGTGAAAATTTCTCTTGCATGGTTTGTTGTGTTGTAGCTAAAGATCTCAAGGCTACGGCTACCTCCGCCATTTCGGACGGGGGGCGCCTGACTGGAACTAGGCCCTCCACCCCCAGGTGGCGGAAGAGGCGGTGGTAAGTCTGGTGCCATATGTTAACACTATAGAGATTGAGTAACAGGTGAGCTTAGTACCTCAAAGGACCTCTTTTAATGGTGAAACAGCTCCGTGCTAGGGGAGGCCTGGTTCACCACCAGAGTCTCCGATGAAGTTAAGCAGAAAAAGAGGAAGAGATAGCTTCTCGTTCCCACAGACGGTGCCAAAATGATGATGCTGCAATTAGCACCACCAGTTAAGGTGTTTTCAAGCTTAATCTAAGAACAATAATGGCAGCAGAGTAATGTAAAAGGTAAGAGAATGAGATGAGGAGAAGAGGAGAGTGCACCAGGATATAAGTGGTTTAGCCTAATTTGGCCTACGTCCACTGTGTGTGTGTGAATAACCTCACTGCAATAAGGCACCAATGGCCATGGATATAATCTCTCAAGCTTTCTCTCTCTACTGTGTATCTAGACAGAGTTTCAGCTAGGGTTGAATATCTGGGGATCCTTTGCAAGGTAGAGGATGACCTCTATATATAGTACCTAGGGGGTGTAATGTACCCCCCATGCATGCAATGAGCATGTGTGTGTTTGCCTCACCAATATGGGAAAGCCATTTGTCACTATCACATGTAGAGAATGATGATACAATATTCTCCCCACGTGTGGGGAACAATCTTGTTATAACTGATTTGTGTCCACGTGCCATTATCCAAATGTTAGCAGATGCTCGCCTATCGCATCTGGGGTATGACCTCGGCTTGGGGGAGGCCGAGGTTGGTAAGTTTAGGTACCTGTTCAGTCCGAGTATTCCATGGAGGTCTCGGCCTAATCCCAGCCGAGGCAATGGGCAAGGTCGGCTTGGGACAAAGCTAAGATGGAGTGTTTGGAGTATCGATTGATGTCTTGATGAAGTTGCTGGTGGTCTCCTGCGATCTCGGCTTATGTATGGCCGAGGTTGCCATCCCAAGGTATACGAGAATGCTACTGGTCCTTGTAACGCCCCTTGGAGAGGCTCATGGTAGTGTCGGCCCTGGCCGACCTTGCTATGGCCGAGGGCTGATATCGCGTGCCCAAGACTCGTCCAACGTCGGCCATGATCTCGGCCGAGGTTGGTGTTTCTGGGCCGAGGTTACACTTCGGGCATATCAGTTACATTTTGTGTATAATCATTTGAGTCATGCACAAATCAAACCAAAAAGATTGATTCATAGTGACTCAAAAGTCAGAGAGAGTCATGTTCATTAGAATCTATGGACACTAGAATTGAAGATCATGCGGCCTCTCTAAATCAATGCTTCCACATGAGAACTTTGAAGATTTTTAGACTGATTGAATCATCCAAGGCTAACACACACTTACACATGTATAACTTTTATGAAAAATAATTTTTATGTTGATCAAATGAATTTTTTTTTTTAAATTATTGACATGCAAGCTTGTTTAGGTGAATCCTGAATTCTTCCTACAAATATTTGCACGGATGGGATTTGTACCCGTGTGCATGGATTCATGGAATAGGCTTCGAAAATGTCCTTCCTGCATTCGTGTGCATGGGAGCAAATCACCACCGTGCACATAACCAACACATTTTGTATCAATTTTATATCTGCGTGGCTATCACATGTTCCTCATGACAAGGCTTTCTACCCAAAAACTACATACACACGGCCTAATTGTATCAATGCGCACAGCGTGACCCAATTTTTCAAAAAAATGCTATAAATAGGATATTTTCCTTCCCATTTTTAAAGATCCTTTTCATGAGTAATTCCCACACCTAAATGGAGTATTTTTGAAGTAAGTGATCAGATTTGAACACTTCAGTTGTCATATTCACTCAATATTCAAAAAAATGAGAGAAAACTTAAATCAACCCTAAATTCATGATTTCTGATATTTGAGAGTATTTTGAAATTGAATTCCACATAGTCTAATATTTAATTATGCTTTTTCTACATATGAATTTGAAAATATACAATCCAAGATCTAAAATAAGGTGTTTGGTCAATTAAAGAGGTCAAGCATGGAGTGACCTAATGATGGACAATGCAACTTCCATATCCGATCAATGGAGATTTGAATGGATAACTCATTAGAATGGTGGAGAGTTTTAGCGTCCATAGTTAACTTGTTGTTAGGTAACAAAAGAGAGTTACCTTCTTGCGCTATGTAAAATTTCTTTTCATATCTAATGAGAGACTAGGATGCACTGAGGCTTTTTACCACCAATGAGGGAGTTTTTCTTGTAGATCTTTCCTCGTGCCTTATTATGTGGTTAATTATTGCTTGTATACACATTTGATTTCACACACACACACACTTAGATCTAAGTTCGGATCCAAAATGATCCTTTATTAAGTTGATATTGAGTTTGCATTTAGTTAATTCACATAATTAACTTTTATTTAATCCTAATTTATTTAATTTTCTTAGATATATTAGATATCACACCTAATTAACTATTAATTACGTTGGATCTAAAATTTAGCCGAGTGAATTTCAATAATTGGTAGAAATTCTCACTAATACCAATTCATCTATATATATATTTGAGTTGAACACATTTTGTTGAACATGCCACCCTCTATTGGTATCAGAGCGATTTTTCTTTTATGAACTAAATTTTTAGAGTAGATTTTATTTGTTTATTTATTTCTTGTAGTGTTCATTACTCTTACATCTAGTGTCGTTTATTTTTAGATCTTGTGTTGAGAATGGATCACTATCACGATTATATTCCATTAATCATCCATCATACTTTGATGGATCAAATTATAGGCATTGAAAGTGAAAATGTGTACTCATTTGAGATCGAAGAATGATAATGGATGAGTGTTGAGGATGGATGGAGTTATCCTATGATTGAGGAAGATGGAGTTAGAGTGAAGAAATCAAGAGTTTGGTAGTCGGACGTCGAGTTTGTAGATTGTAATCACAACTTAATTGCATTGAATGCATATTTTTCATCCATATAGATTATAACTATGAGTCAATTGTGAATTGGCAAAAAAAAGCTTAGGACATTTTTAGATTGACACGTGAGGTAACCTCTAGAGTTAAGAAATCTAAGTTAAAAAATTATAAAGGGAAAAAAGGATATGTCACCACTTGCAAGTGTTAGGAAAAATCCCTTTTTGGAAAAATATTTTATTCAACACTTTAGAAATCTACAAGACTGTCGACTTACAGACTACTTGATTTCTGCCACAAGTATAATGCGTAGTGTCTTCGTAGATTCTCCAAAGAATACTACTCGGTGAGGATTAGTCCTCATGACCATCCATGATCAGTATCCACTGATAAACCTTTGCCTTCAGTAGTAAGTTCCCTTGAGAATCACAATGGTCAGCTATGGTGATGCTTTGTCCACAAAGGTGTATGCAAGATACTAAAACAGTCTAGGGTTTTAAACGAATTCACAAGAATAATTTTCAGGTTGTATGTCATGAATTAAAAGTGTTTTAGAACACTAAATAAAGAAGAACTTTTGTAAAAGATATTCACAAAAAGATCTAGCAAAAGTCTTAAAAACATATGAACACGAAATAGGTATTTATAGGGCGTTCACAATTTTGAGACGGCGACTCATTTGAACAAGAAAAAGCAACTCGTTTGAATGAAAAAAGTCTCATTTGAATGAGAAGGCTTTATCCTTTTAACAGGCTTCAAACGACCTTCTGACGAGTCAAAACCGTATGCCCTCGATTAATGCACGTTATATAAAACCTTCAATTAACCCTTCTAATGAAACTCCATTCTCGTTTGAACAATATTACAATATCATTTTGAACGAGGTTTAAAAAAAACCTTTTAATTGTAAAAAAAAACTGTTCATTTTTAATAAAAATAAACATCCGAGAAATTAAGCTTGTGAATTAATTTAAATAATAAAATGCCTTATAACTTTATGGGATGTCGGGAAGTTGATGCCGAGTTATCGTGACGGTGCGTGACGATTTGTAACAGGATACGTCAAACTGGCCTAAAACTATACAAGGCCTATACTATGAGCAATATCAGAAAATTTACTCTTACAAAAATGTTGCGATTATGTTTGAAACTATGTGAATGAAAGAAAAGGAGATCTTTAATCACTACTAAAATAGATTAATCGATGTTATTAATTCATCATTTAATCTTAATGAGAAGATTACCAAGAGTAAAGTTGTCAAAAGGTTGTTGAGAATGATAACTTCTAGATTCAAGACCAAAATAGTTATCCTTAATGAGATAAAAGACATTGAGACTTGTAATTTAGAAGGGTTAGTACGACCGCCTCAAATTTATGATTAAAAAGAGCATTTGAGTGTGTCCAAGCCGAAGAAGGATTTATCTTATATAGACTAATCTAATGAGAAAGATATGTTTAGAAATAGTGATGAGATACCCAAAGAGAATGTTAAGTTGGAAATGGCTTCGTTAGTTAAATGGTTTAGCAAATTTTAAAAAAATAACAAAGCATTTTTTTAAATGTAAAGAAGTTTTACCTAAACCTTACAAATAACTTTAATCGAAGTCATGATAGGAGTGTTGTCAAGAGAGGTAGATAAAGATATGAAAATAATTTCTATAGTTATGGTGTAGTAGTACATCAAATAAATGTTTGCCTAACTAAATTGAAGAAACGAGAGAATAAAAAGGATGTAGATAAGGAGACGAAAATCTATAAAACCGAGTTTAAGTGATTCAAAGGGCGATTCTAATGATAGTACATTGAGTGAGAAAAGTGAAAGTGAGATAGACTTTATGGTTAGGTGAAAATGTGTGTGAGGAGACATTTTCATTCGATAGTGTGGTTAAGAAAAGTTTGATAAAAGAGTGTAGTCAAAGATCTCTTGGTGATTTCTTTTCATGTAGAAGGGAAGGTTCATGAATATCGTGTCATAGGTCACTAGATGAGAGTGATGATGAGATTAATTAGATGCATGAGGCCTTCGATGAACTTTATCAAGAATCCTTGAAATTGAAGAAATCAAATATCAAGCTCTTAAATAAAATGGAAACCTTTAAATTTGAACAAGATGAAAAGGAAGAAAAGTTAAAATTCTTGAATTAGAATGTTTGAAACACAAAGAGAATATGGATGCTTTGATTAATGAGAATTATTCTTTGAAAAGAAAAAATGAAATCCTTTTGAAAGAAAAATAATATGTTAAGCTCCAAAAATATATTTTGAAAAATTAAAGATTGAACTTCAACGTTACAAGGATTTGAAGATTCATCTGATTAATAGAAAAAATGTTTTTGATATCATCATAATGAATCATGGTAAAGTTAAGAATGACAAACATGGTATTGGATATGTAGAACCAAAGACAGAAAAAGTTGGTGTTTCTAAATCAAGTGTTAAAATCCCCACTTGTTATGAAAGAAATATCAAGTAATAAATTCCTACATTGGAAAAGAAGGAAGTTGTCCCTAAGTCTACATCTAGGACAAAATCCTATGGATGCTCATTTTGTGAGAAATCGTAATTCCCATTTTAGTTAAAAGAAAGAGTCTAAAAATGTTTAGAAAATATCTCACGAAGCGAAACCTAAGGTTAGGCGAGATATCCTTTTTGTACCTATTGTATATTTCATGGTAAATTTATCCAAAATTGTAGATATTTTTGAAAGAGAGAAATCTGAGGTAAGGAAGGTTATGAAGAGAGATCCTATTAGTGATTGTAGAGGATAAATAGATAAATTGATAAGAAGAGTTGACTTCGTGGTAAATGAGAGGAATGAGGTTAAGAAAGTGTTTCCTAGACGTATAAACTTAACTCAGTTTCCTAGGAATGGTCATAAGAATGCCATGAGGAATGAGATATGTATACCTAAGGTTTCAAGAGGTATGCCAATGAACTCTCCTATAAATAATATTCAAGTAGGTCTCAAATAAAGTACACCAAGAAGGAAGTGGTATATGTGCTTACAAAAGATCTGGGAGAGGCATCACCGCTCGCTACCTAGATGGTAGTTTGATTAGGACACATAGGGTATTTGTGTTGTATGTACCCTTCCTAGGTACTCCTTGATTCGTTTGGGATCAATTTTTTGGGCGAGTGATTTAATTGTCATATTTGGATTATTTTCATACTTTTGTGAGAAAATACCATGCATTATCTTATATGCATTATTCCTTATATAGTATGCATGTATATTTCATCATTCATATTTCAAAATGCCAAGAATATTTTCCTTTTATTCTTTTTGTGATACATGATTAAGTTATTTTTTATTTTATTGATTTGATGTGTGAACTTAACATGAATGATGATTAAAACATGAATTTTAATTATTTGATGCATATGTTGATAATCTCAATGATATATTATAATTCACATGATAAGTCATGATAGTCAAATTTTGTTGAAATCATTGGTTATGATTTCACTTTACACATGTACTTCTATATCACTTGAATCACATGATTTTTGTTAAAAGTTTTGCACTTAGTTTTTTTATTTTGAATTGTGATTAGATCCCAAGATCTAAAATTGGTGATTTGAAACATTTATAAGGTCCATTTGAGAGTTATGTGTGAAAAGAACACCTTACTTGATGGAGTTTATTAATGAGATTTTCTTTAAATGGAAAGGGCTACCATTGGTGAGATAACATTAGCTTGAATTTAAGTATCGTCAATAGGTTTCTACCAAAGTGTGTTAAAGTCACCGTAGAAAAAGACACATTATGATGGAAAGAGCCAAAGACAAGGGCTTAAAAATTCAAGACATGAACAATAAGATAAGGCCTTTAAATTTTCTTGTATTACTATACTTTTATTACTCAACTTAGGGATAAATATCATATGATGAATATATATGGTTAGAGACTACCATTTAGAAGATATCTAAAAGATATTAATGAAATGATGAACTTAAGCATAACTTGTAATTCTTATAACTTTATTATGTGCATTCTTTTGATGTTGCAACTCAGACTTGTTCACGATCATGCCATGATTAAGATACAAAAATTTCTTAATTTGATTTGATTGGAATTTTGAATATGTTGTTTAGTCATTAATGTTTGCATTGAATGAGTTCTGAAACTATGTCATTAATCAAAATTCAAAAGAACTTTATATATCGAATCAAGTTTATCACATATAGCCTAAGCAGGTTCACATCTTATATATTTGAGTGTCATTTATATATATACTAGAGTGTTTCCGTGCTGATGGTACGGTGAAAATAAAATTTTAATTGAACTACATTAAAATATATGTGATTCATTATGACATATTAATGCAAAACATGTTACTTTGGCACAACTGAAAATTTGTTGTCTAGTATCATTACCTCTAATTAGACCGTGCAATATTTTTAACACATGCACCTTACACCCACCGTTAATACCAAACACCACAACCTTTTTGCCAGACCACCATCCATTACGAAAATTTCATAACTAATAGAAAATAGATATCAATGGATATATCCACAAACAATAAAAGAAAGTTTAAGTCTCATATATGCTGGGCATAAGAGATATAACCAAAAACAATAAAATATGCATAATAACAGGGCATAACAGTATTGGAACATGTGTATATATCTTTAAATATAAAAATAATACAAAATAAAATGATTTCATACATAACTAAAGGAAGTTAGAATCGTTAACATCCATATGTTTTCAGTATGAGCAATATTGCCTATAAAAAAATGCAAAGCCAAAAAACTCATTTGAAAGAAAATTTTGGGGGAAAATATTTTTTCCATCACAATTAGTTTAAACTTAAAGTTATTGAACGTCTTCTTTTAATCAGGAATAATACATTATAAAATACGTTCTTAGAATACCACGTAGTGATAAACAGCACTGTGTTCTATGTACTAATAAATCCAAGAACTTGCTTTCTCAATCAAATAAATATTACCAAAGGGAAAAAATAGTCAAACTTAGAAATTTATTATCTTTAGAGAATAAAGTTAATAATTTGTCAATCAAATAAACAAAATAGAATATTGTTAAAAGAAGATAATAATGGCAAAAGAAAATATATAATACAAAAATATAACAAAATTGACCTTCAAAGAAAACAACTTCAACATTTCTCCATCTCATTATCATCAGTCGGGGCTTGCTTTGGCCGACCCACAATATTCAATTTATCTTGCTTAAAAGATTCGTCCATTTCTTATTCGATTCAAGCATTTAGTTGCCTTATTTATAGGTCATCTCCCTCAATGTCAAAATCACCGAGGAATTTGTTAGCGCGACAAAGTCCCATAATAAATTCATTTGCCTAGGATGAAAATGGAACTCCCTCCATTGCTTTGTTCTTTTGGGTTGTTGTTTGGTTGCGAGTTCGATTCGAGAGAAAAAGGACAAAAATCTCCGATTCTTTCTCATTTACCAAACCAAGAGCAAGAGTAAACCAAGAGCTGACAATCTCCTCTTAACCAAGGCAATTCATTAACCCAACAACTGCTTCCAATTCATTATAAAATAGAGACATCCAATCATATACATTACTTATACCACAGTAGTTGATCGTCAAACCATGAATCCTAACAAACCCCCCTCCAAAAAGAAAAAAACATACACCTGAACCTGAAGGGGATAATATAAATACACATATTGTACAAGAAAAACAACACAAATAATATGCACATTCTGTATAGGAAAACAAAATGATAAAAAAAATAATTACTTTACGGACACATTTAGCCTAAAACAAGTATATAATGGGATGTATTACTTCATTTTTCATAAAAATAAAAAATGTGAGGAAGTTTTGATGATGACTAATCACTCTAGAATCATGAGAAATGCCAAAAACCTAAATAATTAGCAAAGAAGGTGTAAATTATGTTAGAAAAATCAAACAAATTAGCAGATATGACCCAAATTTTATAAAGTGATCGGGAGAGGCTCGGAGTGAGGGGGAAGGGAGAACACTTGAAGCAAGTCTAAATCAGGTTTGTGTTTGGCATGAGCGCTTAAGAGAGAATTGGGAGAAAAGATATTCTCTTTTACATGGAAAGAAAGAGATCATGTAGATGGGGATTGGAAAGTGCGTGCAGTAAAAAGAAGGCTAGGTTCAGATCTGTGCATTGGAAACAGTGAGGTGTTCAAATTTAAGTGAATTTATTTGAGTGGAACAATGAAAATCTAAAGTTTTTTTACATAAAGTCACGTTGTGTTTGTGTAAAAATTATAAATTGTATGTTATAATATGATGATACTAGTTATGGTACCTCCAAGTAATTTAATAAGAGCTCAATCCAGGATAGACTTGAAAGTGCAACAATGGTGGAAAACAGATATAAAAGCAAAGAATGAGGTGACGAAATGGAGAGAGAGACTATAAATTAAGGGGTTCAGTGTAATAACCCTCGCTTATGAGACCGTATTTTTATAGTAATTACTTAGTATAGTAATTAGAGACCAGTGTTGGGTTATGATTTGAATGTTAATTCAATGTAGAAAAGTTGATATTTATTATGAGGTTGCATACATATCATAATCATGGGAAATATTTCTATGTCATGATTATTAATATCATCTGAATTTAAAATGATATTTGGCTTAATAATGAGACCGGAACCTAAATTGAATTTTGAAATGTCCAAATGATAATTTGGAGGTTGCAGTTGTTTCCGGAATGTGCGAAATAGTCAAATAATGTGCCATATTGTATTTTGTAGTTTTGGGCATTTTTGACTGGTTGTGCCTTAATTATGCTACTGCGTATTATTTTATCGCACTTTTGGTTAATTAAGTGGGGCATTTGCCTTAAGTCACGATTTATGCCTACTAAGTCTTCTATTTCCCCAAAATCCCTTCCTAAACCTAAGAGAGAAAAGAGAAGAGTAGAGAGAAAGCTTTGGAGATTGAGAGAGATTTGCTACTACACCAAGGAATCTGCATATTTGCTGAATCAAGGCAAGTTTTTACTTGCTAATTGTGTCTTGAGATAGATGATTGGTTGTGACAATGGTGTATTGATTTTAGTTTAGTAAACCTAGGGTTTTCTTATGTATATTTTGGGTTTTGATTCACTCCATGATGATTCATGAGGTTTTAGATGATCAATAGCATCATTGATGTTCTTTTAGTGTTGGTATACAAGTTTGGTTTGAAGAAATTTGAGTTGGGGTAGAAAATGGAGTCCAAGACTCCATAGCCATTTCTTGGCAAAATCGCAGGCCCGAATCGATTCGGCCCCCTGGGCGAATCGATTTGGTTAAGTCCAGTGCCCAGGTCTTGTGAACCGAATCGATTCGAAATCCATCCGAATCGATTCGGCAGTTATGCAGAAACCCAAAGTTTCTGGCCGAATCGATTCGGCCAAGGGGGCGAATCGATTCGGCAGCCCTGCACTTGTTGGAATTTTTCTTTTTCATTTTTTTAGCCCTTTTCTTTAGGATTTTTGATTAAGGACCTTCTTAAATGAAGTAAACATAGGGTTTAGAGTTCTAGTTGAGTTGGGTCGACATCCTAGACTCGAAAGGGTTCATCTAGGATTCATTCAAGGGGGAATTTAAAGTGATGTTTAGGCATCACTTTTGTCTTGTAGTTTTATATCGGTCTAGAATGTATTAAGGTCAATTTGGAGACTTTAGAATTCAATTTGAGTTACATTTTGACTTGATGGTTTATATTAAAGCCAACGGAGGCTTTGGGGATAACTTTGGAGTCTAAAATTCCTTTTGAGGATGCTATGTCGGTACCACTTATACTTAGTCCCGAATTAGCTTATACATTCAATAAAAATTGGAATATTGTTAAGGTAAATGATAATTTACTAATCATGTAATGGGAATTAATAAAATGGATGTTACACACCTCTCTAAATACCATCTTAAGGGAAGTCCGCACGATAGGTGAAGCCCCCTGGCTAATGAATGCAGGGTGGATATAGTCCTAGGCCATGGGAGCGCTTATGGTTGTATATTTTCTGCGGGGGTAGGGAGATTCCGGGTGTAATCTTGGCTACCACGCAGGCTCATTGCCGCTTCCCGACGCTTTCGATAGGATCCCGGGTTGTCTTATGTTAGGCCCTGGAAGATGATGGTTATTTAGGGACGCGCACCATGGGGAAACCCGGACGGGCGGTCTTAGAAGCGTTATATTTATATTATGACTATTCTAATTATCGAGTTGGACTCGATGGAACATTAATGCCATAAAGAGAAAATTATGCCGCAAAGAGCATGTTATTGAGACTAGTGCCATATAGAGCACAAGATGACAATTATATTCCTGATAAGGAATGGAAAATGAATGTTTAAACTGAAATATGATTAAAGATGATAAAGGCTCATAAGCACTTTTAATTCTGTTTTAGTATGAATCTCACTCTATGTAGTCCTTCACCAGTTCAGTTCCTTATATGATGTTAACATGCTAGACTATCATCCATGCTTAATTGTGCATCATTATTATACTTGTCATTTATCTATTGATCACATATACCCGGCCCTGACCGGTTTTCCTTTTCTTGTTGTATATGTATATCAATATTATCCGCTCAGGTGTTCCGCCGCATGGTCGCCCGTAATGACCTTTCCTTCCACATGTTTTTGAGGAGCCGTGACATTGTGCGGGTTTCACGGGATTTTGTGTAGACGCCTCTGTTTATGTTTCTAGTTATGTTCAGTTCATTCGGGCTTGTTTCCCAAACAGTTGTAATTGTATAATGAATTTATCATGTAACTCTTGGTACTATATGTATGTTGTATGGATGGTTTTGACCGACGTTTTATTCGGTCCTTTGTATCTTTCGGGATTTCTTATATGCGCTTGTGGGGGTTTCCACCCTCTATTTCTATTATGGGTTGTTGAAAATGTTTTTCTTTTTATTTCAAATCAAAGTTTTTGATAACCCGTTTTCTGGAATATAGAGTGGTTATTCCTTATACTTTGTATATTGTCGTGATGCTGAGGATGATATTATCCATGATTTCCTATTTTATCGGGGTATAGGGCTGGCCACCCTTTATTTCGGATAGCGGGTAGTCACATTCAGCCATCTGGCCTACTCCACTATGCATGAGTGTGTGAACTTCACTATGAAAATGGGATCTAATGGCCTAGTGATACTACTAAGTCAACTTTCTCTCTCTATTGTGATTTTAACACAGTTCTGGCTAGGGTTTTAATTACCGATCCTTTACAGTGTTGAAGAAGACAAGCTTATATAGTGCCTGAGTGGTGTAATGTACCCCCCAATAATGTAATAAGAATATATATTATATATTAGCCAATGAGGTTAGGACACTTGTCACTAAGACATGTAAATCATGATGAAGTAAATATTCCCCTCACGTGCACGTGCGATTCGGTTATAATAGTCTGTCCACATGGACTGATTATGTTGAAGTCATTCATCACATGTGGTTGAGATGTCATCTAGTGGGGTCTAGGTCGAGCTAAGTATGAGACCCCCGGAGTCCTATTCAATCATATGTCGAAGAAGTGTCATCTCGATCGGGCAGGAGGTAGGCTGAGATGGGCTTGTAGCAAGACCAATGAGATCTTAGTTGTCTGGGATGGAAAACGAGATGAGATAAGAAGGTGGACAGGGTTGTTTGAGAGTCTCGATCTGAGAAGATGCCCAAAAATTATGCCTGCTAGTTTTAGATTCCTCATAGAAATTGTGCTATTTATGGTCGGACAGGCCGAGCAAGTCACGTGCTAGGATGAGGTTATACTTGGGCATATCAATCACCCCTAGAACTTAGCCTTCAATCTGAGTAGGAGGTTGAGGGTTAAAAGTGTTTGAGGATTTTTATAAAAGAAGACTTTTTTGAATGACGCTTAATCAGTCCTTTTAATGTTGTATCTGAGCTAGTGATGGTCATCGAATTGACACTTGGTAGTTAGTTTGTGGATGAATAAATTTGAGATGACACATGTCCCAGATTCCATAGGTTAGCAGCTTCCCTAGGCATAAGTGACGGCTGAGAGGCGTTTAGGGTTATGTGCCCTAATGATGATTGCTTTGAGAATCGTGCCTAATCATTTAGTGCTTTAAAAAACACATTTGATATTTTATCTCTCCTCCTTGCAAACTTATTCCTGACTGAGTTTTTCTATGCAAACTACCACTAATTCCTTTTGGTCCTCCTTCGATTATCACTGTTCAAACATTTTCTGAGCTATTTCTTCTTCCCAAGAGTTTCTTGTTATATAGGTAACTCATTATCATCATTTTTTTCTCTGATTTTAGTTCAGATTTGTGTACTTTTTCCATTTTTAGTGATTTTTCTATTTTTTGGGGGTTTATTTGGTGGCTTTTGGGTCAAACCCTTAGTGTTTTGGTTATTTTTAAGCCGTATGAGGTGTTTAGGACTAGTGTTTTGTAGTTTTAAGCCCATAACGTCTGAGTTTCATCATTTTGGCAAATGTTCGATCACCATCTTTGATTAAGCAGTTTACCACCATTTCTTGTTCTTGCACTACTGTTGAGAAAAACCTTTGAAAATAATTGAGTTTCTCTTTTTGATCTTTTTCATTACACTTTGCCAATACCTAATTTGTTTAAATGTTAAAGACCTTTTATGAACTAGCCAAACAATACTCAACTCTTAGAGAGAGATATTTTAGGGAGATACGAAGGACAGAAGCCGAGGTCGCTATTGAGCATAAAGTCGAGGTCATCCCTACACTTCCAATCCATCCTGTCTGTTTAGTTGTCGTACACCCTCCCATTGTTGAACTTAGTGACTCAATGTCTGAGTCATCTACTTCTATGGATAATAATCCTTCTGTCTCCCACACAGTCGAGAATGTGGATTCTTAAGAAGAGGCGATGAGACTTTCTGCTACCTCTTCTGAAGGGTCTGAAGAAGCCGAGGTTTTTTCTCGAGCCTCATCTTCTCATCACATTGATTCTTCAAACCAGCCAGACTCCTCTATACAAGTCATATCTAATCCTAATGAGTCAAGGGTGTAAGTTATAATTTCCCCTCCTCCCATGGAAGTCCCGTTATTGACCATTTCAGGTAACGAGTTCGCTCAAAAATTTCCAAGTGGTGTCCCAACCAATAACCCAGACGATGATGAAAGTTCAATCGATGATACACTTGACACATCCGTAGAAATTTTGACTTGGAGATATCTCTATGGTATAGGACCCTGTATCAGTATGATGGTGCCCTCTGAGGACAAGAGAGAATTTTATAGTCGAGATGGAGAGATCTAGATCTATGAGAATATGTTCAGGGTCAGCTTTAATCTACCCATTCACCCAATAATACGAGCCATTATGGATGGTTTAGGTCTCAGCCCCTCTCAATTATCACTAAATGATTGGAGGATCATCATCGACTTTGTATCACTTTGGAAATTGGTTCATCATACCGACTTTCTAGTTAGCATTTTTAGGGGCTATTATAATGTGTCATCTTCAAAGACTCAGCCTGACTACTATCATCTCATAGCCATGAAACCAACAAAAAAGGTCTTGCTTTTATACCACACTTCCAATCACAACTGGAAGCCCCGTTATTTTTTCATTTTTGGAGCTTGGGAGTTTGGGCCTGATGTCCCCGGTAGTGCCTCAAAGCCCAGTGTTACTCAGATATGGGCAAAGCACTAATGTCAGCCAAGTTAGATCTGGGTCTGAGTATTGATGCCACCAAGAAGGTAGACAAAATTAGAAGACAAGGTAAGGAGGGTGGTCTCATAGAGTTCGAGTAATTGATGATCCCCTACTTTC